>LR991009.1:3010545-4210545 GCA_905163435.1 Mamestra brassicae
TATTCATCCTACATCTAAAAAATCACAAATGGTAATTATTATCAATTCTACGTCTAAAAAAATCACAGATTGTAAGTATTATTCATCCTACATCTAAAAAATCACAAATGGTAATTATTATCAATTCTACGTCTAAAAAAATCACAGATTGTAAGTATTATTCATCCTACATCTAAAAAATCACAAATGGTAATTATTATCAATTCTACGTCTAAAAAAATCACAGATTGTAAGTATTATTCATCCTACATCTAAAAAATCACAAATGGTAATTATTATCAATTCTACGTCTAAAAAAATCACAGATCGTAAGTATTATTAACCCTACATCTAAAAAATCACAAACTATTATCAATAAATTCTACTTCTAAAAAAATAACAGATTGTAACTATTACCAATTACATATACATCTAAAAATCACTGATCGTAACTATTACCAATTACTTATGTATTTAAAAATCACAGACCGTAACTATTACAAATTATACATCTAAAATTCACAGATCGTAACTATTACAAATTATCCATCTAAAAATCACAGATCGTAACTATTACCAAATTGTGCATATAAAATCACAGATTTAAATTATAGCTTTATGATTTACATATGAAAATTATCAAATAATTTACAATAAATTAAAAAGTAAATGGTACTAATTTCTCCAGACAGTGTCCGATGCTAATTTTACCACAAGAAAGATCACTTAATGCTGAATTAATTATTTTCTCTCTCTCCAAAACATCATTGTTACGTGGCCTTGATGATGAAACTTGTCCAGTAAAACGCGTGTTTTGTAACTTGGCATCTTTATTTATAATTGTGAGGAATTGGAGCATATTGAGAGTCTTCTTTTTTGCCACATAGCGGTTTAGGGTTGCATGCCAGCTTTCTAGTGCATTTGTAGTTCGGTGTCTTCTATTATTTGCGGACCACAATGTTGGGGGATATTTACCACCATTCATATATGTTTGGACAACATAGTCATTAAATTTAACAATATTGTTTAAGGTGGGACAGTCTTCCATAATATATAGGAAGGCATCATCAATCATTTCCTGAGGTATTAAAGGTAACGTAAGTATTAAACCCACATGTTTTTTCAAATAGTTTTTTTTTGTTAGATCAAGCTTTTTGGCTTTTTTGTGTATTGATTGACAAAAGTGAAAATAACAAGCTCTTGTCTTCGTTTCTGGCGAAACAATTTTTAAAGCGTTTATGGCTGCCGGCTCAAAATCTGTCAGAAACTCTAAAGGTTTCCAGGTTGGTATTTGCGATTTGATAAGTTGGAAGAGTGTTACATATGTTGATTTCTTTTTGTTTAAAAGAAGACAGTAAACAAGTGGTGTGATACCTGTTGTAGTGTCTGTGCTGCCCATGTCACCATGAATGACATATAGCTGCATAAATGGTCGTATGCAACATTTAAATGTTCCGTCTCCAAAAAACATTGCAAGTTTACTCATTCGATCTCTAGCTTCATGTGTAGCGAACGCAATTATTCTATTATTGCTATCTTCGTAATCAAACAGTAAAAAATCTTTGAAGGTGTTCGGTATTTCTACTTCACTTTTGTTCTTAAATACTAATTTAGAAACATTTTGACTTCTGTTTCGGGCATCGAAAAATGCTGTTTTCACACTTGAGAACTTGGGGATTTCTTCTACTAAATCTAACCCTTGTTCTTTTATTAATAAAACTTCATCTTCGTAGATCTGTTGAATAGGGCGACCATCGGCAGATTTGACTTGTTCTTTTATTTTCTTCATAGAGTTTTTAATTAAAAGTTTGTTATAATTAGCATGGCAATTACTATTGTGTCCACTTCTATTAATAATTTCACTGTCCATTGTTTTTATAATGCCAAAGCAAGAAGGCGCTTTCGCACATCGCCATATTATGGAATTGTCCTTATTCACTCTTTTTTTATGGAATTCTCTACCACCACACACTAACACTGGCTTGTTTCTTTTTGACAGGGTAAAATAAACTTCGGAATCAATGTTTTTACTGGTACTTGGACCTGGATTTTGCATTTTAACTGCTTTAATATCACTTTCACAGCAACTATGCTCCTGTCGATCACTTACGACTAACTAACAGATAAGAGAAACAAAGGGTATAACAGATTAGCAATATTCTTTAGAAATATTGCTTTCTCTTTCACTCCCTCTCCGGTTGAATGAAATAGACATAGTGTCTGTGCCTGTGTGTGTGTGTATGCGCGTCTGTGCCAAGGAAGTGACGTCGTAAATAAGTACCTATTCATCAAATTATAAGTATACAAAGTTTAAATAGTTTAAGATTATTTTTCTGTCTGTACAAAACAATTATAAACTGCAGTGGGTAGAAACCGGAATATATTTTAGGTAGAATACGGAAAAAACAACTATTATTATGATTGTGGGTAGAACACGGACTAAGATTTGGGTAGAAAACGGAATAAAATATTCGTGGGATGAAAACTTGGGATGAAAACGGAAACACCCCAAATGCCGGTGCTTTTTACGGGGTAGGATTAAATATAGGTACTATTGTTTTGACTTGGGTTTATTTATTATCTACTCTAAAAGGATTAAAATACGCAGAAAGATAAAATATATTTTTGGCAAATCCTACCACTACTGATTTATTGCTTAACTACTTCTTTGTGCAAGTGCTCAAGCGCCATGTACCGGCAATATTTGTGGTAAGTAAAATACAAAACAAAGGGCTACTCGGCAAGCCGCAATAAAAATTAATCCCCTGGAGCTAATAAAAAATATTTCTTCATTATTTTTGGGATCTGCTATTGTGAGTACTTAAGGGCGTTTCTTGTTATTAGTTTCTTTGTTATCTTTAACAGTTAGTATTATTTGTATAAAAATACACCGGCAATTTATTAAATCTCTCATTTATGGTGTTCATATTATAAGTTTTCATATTAAATACTGACAAAACTTTTCATCTTACCTCTTAACTAGTATTTTGTGCCTGACTGCGATGCGAATAGAGAATTATTGAATTTTAATATTAATATTCTAGAATATTGTACATGACTGTACTTAGATTTTTTATTCGCACATTTTGTTAAGTGTGCGAATCGCATACTACTAATTCTTGAAGGGGTCGATTCGCACGCAATTTAAATACTTCCGTGCGAATCGCCTACTAAAAAAATATTTTTATTGAAAGGGGACGATTCGCACGATCGTGCGAATAATTTTCGTGCGAATCGACTACTAACCCAATAAAAGTAAAAAAAAATATTATTGTTGATGACTATTTTTGTTTCGCTTGCGCATTTGTCGTAAGTAACAAGTATATAAAATTGTGCAATGGCGGTAAGTTCAATGAAATATGAATATCCAATAATTCAGCACTCGACAGGCGCCCCCGGGCGCTCCGCGCCCGGGTGTACCGCACCCCTTGCACCCCCTGGTAAAGACAGCCCTGGACCCTTTACTTTTATTGGTGATGAAGCATTTCCATTGTCGAACTACATGCAACGTCCATATGCTGGTAATTATTTAACGCCTAAACAAAGAGTGTAGGTATAATTACAGGCTAAGCCGAGCAAGAAGATATATAGAGTGCACTTTTGGAATCATGACCAATAAATGGCGCATTTTTCATCGACCGTTAAATGTTGGATTACACTTCGGCGAAGAAATAGTAAAAACTTGCTGTATATTGCATAATTTTGTACGATCTCACGTTAAGGTTATAAGACGACGTAAACAAGTACCACGAATAATTGGTCTTGATAATAACTCAAATGTTGATGAAAACGTTTCTAGCCTTTCAGGTATTGTAATTAGGAATAAATTTGCCGACTATTTTGTTTCAAATGAAGGGGCCGTGCCATGGCAAAATAAGTACATGTAAATATTATGTTCCGCTTACCTTCCTCATTTTTCTCTTTGTTTGATTTTGACCCAAAGTCTTCAATAAATACATTGCAAACCTCTTCCCATGCTTGTTTTTTTAACAGGTTCCCTGTCCGATGAATCAAATATGATTCACGTGACACTTTTTGTACCGACACTGACAAGTTCATGAATCATATATGAACAAAATTAGTACCAAGTTTAAAGGCTTATTTCTGTTGGACGTAGCGGGATTTATGCAATTTTTAGTATAGGGACGTAGGGAGTACATTGTCTTCTGTCGAAAAAAATGAAAAAGTTAGGTAAATTATCTTAATTTTTTTTTATACGGATATGAATGTGCAAATAAATTTTACACAGTAAATTAGTATAAAGAAAAATAAAACGAACAATATTTATCTTAGAAAATTTATTGAAATTATACAAAAAGAATAGAAAAAAAAATGGTAAGGTGAGTATAAATTCGAATTTTATGCGTACTAATTATTATGCGTCTTGGATTTGAGTGTGCATCATTGAAACATTGCAAACAGTAAGGGCGCGTACACATAGAACATCCGTTTTACAGGATCCTTTTTAACTGATCCGTCGCTACTGGAGGTAATATTCACACAGCATTTACAGGACCGATTTTAACAGATCCGACGCTACTGGAGGTAATATTCACACAGCATTTACAGGACCGATTTTAACAGATCCGACGCTACTGGACTTTCGTTCTTCAGTGTATCGCCTACTTTCTACGAGAATGGACGTTGTCGTGTTGTATTGGTACTATCGTCGTCTGCGGCGGAGGAAGCCCCGGCGTTATTGGATACATCCACTATTAAGGCAAAGATTTTGTCGTGGTGCTGTTGTGCGTCAGCTGAAAGAAGACGAATCTAAATTTTTTACTTATTTCCGAATGACGACGTCTACTTTTGATGACCTTCTTAAACGATTAGAAAAGGATTTAAAAAAGAAAGACACAAACTGGAGGAAAAGCTTGTGCCCTGAAGTAAAACTAGCGATATTTTTAAGGTAAGAACTTTAATTTTTGTTATTATCAATTAAAATTTAAAATGACAAAAAGGTTTACAAAAATGAAGATTTATTTCAAAACATAGACAGATCTGGCAAGTCTGACTCCTGGCTGAATGTAGATTCTACTGATGGCGAACCTTCTACTGATGGTGTAGAGTCAAGATGATGTGGCCTACTAAAATAACCTTGGGTGTGGTAGTGAGGAGTGCTAGAACTTTGTGAATATGGAGGCCACTCGTAGTTTGACTGACCATATCTTCTACTTTTAATATTTTGTAAAAGGTTTATCACTCCAGACTGAAATTCTAAAATTTGATCGCCATTAAGTGAAGCCAGTTGCGGCAAAATACCTTTGAAGAACGATAAATTGGGATCTTCAAACTCATTTTTACTTTTTTTTAACTGATCATTCATGTATTCAATCATTTTGGCGTCTACTTCATTCACATTTCTTTTGATTGCCTTGCGTTGCGGCGGGGCTAAATTTTGTCTTTCCTTTTGTCTGTCACTACCACTTTGTTCCGTAATCTGATCAGGTTCATCTTCGTTGTCTTTATTACTTTCTACTGTTTCCGTGATGTTGTCATTAGCAGGGACGTTCTCGTGTGTATCACCTGGGGTGACAACTTTTTTCAAAAATAACATTTGATTGTGATATTTGTAAGGCTTGGTATTTGAGGCAGCAGCTCCAGATTTCTTCAATTTCTTTTTCTCACTCAATGTTCGTATCCAGGCATCTCTAGTCGAATTCCATTTTTTTATAACATATTTTCCTGAAGCAAGTAAATAATAATATAAGATGGTTGTCAATAGCTTAGTAAGTGAAAGGCGAATAAGAAGGTAGAATAGACTTGTCAGTAATTAATTACCATATTGGTCAGTGGATAAGTCAAATTGACAGTGCAAGAACTAATCGGTCAGTAAATAATGGGAAGCAAAAAAGTATTACTAATGTTTAAATCAATTTATTTTAATTAGGTAATTTTATAATTTAGTTCAGTTCAGTTTAATTTTATTTTATTTATGTACTATATATATAAGTATGAGTTTTGATTTACGACTTTGCTAAAAACTCTCATAAAAATTTCGACTTTCCATACAAAATTTGTTGGTCACTATAATATTTTATAGTTTTATAATAAAACAAGACTTATTCATCAAGCCATCTTTAATAGTCTGACCATAGAGAAGTACCTCTACGAAACATAGACATATACATAATCAGTAATAGACAAAATTAACTAAAACTAAACCCTTACAGTCACTAACGTTACTTTGTATGGGAAGTCAATATATGTGTAATAATATAGTAATTGATTAATTTATTTTTTTTAGGTATGCAGCGTCTGGGTGTACATTTCAAGAACTTTATTACGTCTTTCGTGTCGGTGTGTCAACTATAAGCAACATTATTAAGGAAGTTACACGATGCATATGGAACAACTTGAATGACGAGTTTATGCGACTTCCTACAACAGTGAGTGAATGGGAGCATATATCAAATGGATTCGACACAAAAGCAAATTTTCCCCACTGTTTAGGAGCAGTGGACGGTAAACACATCAGACTTCGAAAACCAGCAAAAAGTGGCTCAATGTACCTAAATTACAAAGACTTTTTTTCCATCATATTATTAGCGATCGTAGACTCTGACTATCGTTTTCTATATGTTAGTATTGGGTCGTATGGAAAAGAATGCGATTCATCAATATTCAAGGAGTCGACATTTTGGAAAATGATGCTAGATGGCAGTTTACAAATACCAGAACCTTGCCCATTAATAACAGGCTCAGAAACGAGAGTTCCCTACGTCATAATCGGCGATGAAGGTTTCGGTTTACACGAAAATTTAATGAGGCCATTTAGCGGGACGCATTTAGACGTAAATAAGCGAATATATAACTATCGTTTGACCAGAGCTAGACGATACGTTGAATGTGCATTTGGTATTCTTGCTAATAAGTGGAGAGTATTCCACCGGCCTCTAGACGTCAACAAAACAACAGCTATATGGATAGTTAAGGCATGTACCGTTCTACACAACTTTGTAAGGGAAAAAGAGGGCTTAAAGGATGACAACACATCCGAATCTGAAGCATTTCATTTCAATAGCCTACCTGATGATGAAACGCTACGAGGTGGTCGAACTGCAAATTCAGTTCGAACGGAATTCGAAAACTATTTCGTGTCCGAATCTGGGTCAGTTTCTTGGCAGAATGAAGCTATTTAAAATAAAAAACAATGTCTCCATTACAATATAAAATAAATACTTACCAAATTCTTGTCTTTCTTTTTGTTCCATAGCTTCAAAATCCTCCTTTAGAATACCGCATATTTCGCGCCAAGCTGCGGTTTTTGCAATTTTATGTTTATAAATCTCCAGTGTTTTGTCCCAAAGAACTGGTCTACTTTCAACACAATTTATCAAAACTTCTTGCTCAACATATTTTTCAAACGCCTTGCTTGCCATGATTATGATAGCACTGGACACGTGCACTACTCTAGGAATGAAACCGGCAAATGGCGGCTGTGTGTAGCACATCGCACCCCGCGCACCCCCGTGCAAAGCCTCGTGCGGTTTCAATCCGATAAAACGGATTAGTATAGTATTACTGGATCCGGAATACTGTGTGAACTGGCTCATACAACTACATACGCTAATAACATATACGTTTAAACGGACCTGTAAAACGGATTGCTGCTTATTTTGTCGGATCAGTATTTTTTACTGGATCCGGAATACTGTATTCTGTATGAACTCGCTCATACAACTACATACGCTAATAACATATACGTTTAAACGGACCTGTAAAACGGATGTTCTATGTGTACGCGCCGTAAGCCTTGCCGCATTTCAGACACTCCATGTTGACTTGCTTAGTTTTCAAAGGAGTTCCTTCTTCTTTATTTTTTGCATAGCAGCTAACACACCGTCTACGAACAAGTTTTCCGTCCTTACGTGGTATTTGAGTTAGGCAATGTTGTCCAGAAGATCTTGGTGTTGGTGGTTGATGTTGCTGTTTTTTTTTATGTACAACCTCACCCAACCAGTGACGAATCATTGCTTCCAGTATTTCTATAACCGTAATTGATGCATTATTAGCTTCATTATAAATAACTCTGGTGTTGATTATAGCTGCTTGAAAAAGAAGGTCGTGCGCAATTTTCTTGTACCATGTCACACTTTTTCTAAGAGGTGAATAATAACTACTCAGCTGGGGCCCAAGTCTGCTAATTTAAGAATGGCTCAATTGAATATCAATTGGATCTCAGTAGCAGATTTAACTACATTTGGTATTCCGCTACTAATTTAAGACCAATGGTTTTCCAGTGACATTCCATTGAACTGCTATCAGAATAATTGCTAGTCTGCTCTTCAATCGTGTTACAATTTTATTGTAAATCGATTGTGGACTTAATCGGTATTCTACACTTATTTGACGTATGTTTGACATTTAGATCAATCGACACTCAATTGAATCTTAATGTCAATTTTACTATTGAAGTACGATTGTGCAACAATAGATAATCTTAGGATTTTACAAGCCACTCAACGAAAAATATTAAAAAAGATACTGAAAAGATGCTGCGGTCATTGTTACGATGGCGTATTCTAGCATTAGCTAATGCGCAAGATCGCCGCCGTCACCTTTTGACTCAGCGCCGTAAAAAGCGGGCCTCGATGAGGGAAACGGTGGATGCCGTGGAAGATTTACCCTATGCGGAATTTATTAAAACATTCCGCCTTGGAAAAGTCACCAATGCCATCGTTCTCACCAAGCGCCATTGCTCTCCTGTCTTTTGGACGCAGTCTGACGATATGCTGTTAAGAACTCCGGCGCACTCTTGCCAAAGCCTTTTCGACAGACTGCGCCCCTCTTTGGACCGTGAGCAGCGTCCAAGGGCTAGCTCCTTCTGCCCTTCTAAATACTCGATCAGAGCTTCAATTTGTTGGACGCTCATATTATTAGCCTAAAATATAAAAGAAAACAGTAAATATGCTGTAAGCGCAGTATACAATATTCATACAATAAAATGGACATTTTACAATAGGTACCTATTGTAAAATGTTTTTACAAAGTTCTATAGATGTGAAAATATAATTTGGCGAGTACTTACCGATTAGTAATTTACTGTAGATATCCAACATCCAATAAACCAATTAAATAATAAGAATGTATTTTGTTGATTTTGTTTTCAGACGGAACTTCAAACAAAACCGATACCGGTAAGGCGGTAACAATAAATTTGTCGTGACATTGACATTGACGTGCAAGATGACAGATGTTTTTTTTTAATTTTCAACCTGGTCATAGATAATTATGTAATACAGCCACCGTATTTGAAATAAAGTCTTTCTAACATCGTTTAAGTCATGTTTTATCGACAAGGCGATTCATTGCAGACAATATAGTTCGTAATTGAATCACAGAAAATGATAAAAACGTATATTTAAATCAAACCAATAGTTCATTCACTCATTCAGCTTCTTGGTAGATTTTGAATGGCAACACCTATAACTGTTCAACTGAGAGTCAATCACACTTACACTACGATTCCATTACGACTCCAATGAGCTTACATACAAGTTTTTGCAGAATACCAAATTTGTTCTAATCGTAATGGAGTCGTGATTGACTCTCAATTGAATTTCAATAGCATGTGAGTTAAATATAATTAGCAGACTTGGGCCCCTGATCAGCAACATCAATCCCTTTTTTAGCATAGTTGTAGTCAATAATCATATTCGGTTTTGAAGTCTCACCACGCCAGGAAGAAACATTTGACATTTCATCGCCGTGGCATGTTGATATCATCAAAACGTCGCGCTTGTCGTGCCACTTTAGAACAGTTACATACGCATCCAATTGCCTTGCAATAGTTTCGCCGCGACGAAGTTTTTTCGCTGTGACATCTTTGGGAAGGTTCTTTTTATTCTTTCGTAAAGTTCCGCACAAATCTGTCTTTTTATCCTTCAAATATTTTGCCAAAGATAACCCAGTATAATAATTATCTGCTGCTATCAATCTGCCTTCATTTAGAAGTGGTAGACAGAGCTTTACAACAATTGTTCCAGGTTTATCAAGACCTTCTATAGAAGTGCCAGATCCAGCATGTATTGCGTACGACCATGTGTAACTATTGGTGGAACACATTTTGTAAATTTTTATACCATACTTGTGTGTTTTGGCTGGATTGTATGTCTTTATTTTTAGTAGTCTACCTTGGTGATTTATTTGAGATTCGTCAACAACAATTGTATCAGATGGTACATATATTTCACGAAATTTGGCAACCATTTTATCCACTTAAGGTTGAATGCGATATAAAACGTCGTCATTATCAGGTTGTGCATCTTCGAAATGCCAGCAACGCAATATATTTGTAAATCGATTGTAAGACATATTAATTTCGTGAATAAAAGGAGTATAATATAATGGGTCCATTTTCCAATAATGTTCTATCGATGGTTTCTTATCTAGTCCCATATACATTATGATGGCAAAAAACTTTTTCATGGTTTCCCTATCAATGTCGGTCCATCGTGCCATTCTAGAGAATTGTTTTACCCGTACCTGCTTCAAAAGTACTGCATAGGAATTGGTTTTTTCTACCATGTAATCAATTAAATCGTCGGACAAGAAATACTCCATTATCTTTTCTATGGTTATCTTACCTTCTTCATTAGATACAGCCTCAACATTTTGTAAGCCAGATCTGCCTGTAAATGGTTCCCTTCCTATTGGTAATATATCTTCTACCCATATATGACTTCCAGTGTCCTGATCATCATTCAGTTGATCACGGGCAGCCGAGTGATTCTCCTGATCATCCTCTATTGCCGATCCATCTCCAGGTACCGCTGAAACGGGCCCAGACATGGAAACCTCTGCTTCAATATCACTAAGAGTTTCGCCTTGATTTTCAACCTCAGTATACTCCTCTCCCAACTCGTCAACTCCAAAAGATTCGTCGTCATCTATTTCTTCATAATCAGGCTGATATAACTCATCGCTTCCATCACTAAAATCTCCGTCTTGATCAGATTCTTCTAAAATTCTGAGTATTTGCTGCTCCGTATATTTTTTCCTCGAACTCATTTTTATATAGGTTATATCGTTTTATAACACTTCGTAATAAAAACAACAATAAATTATAACCAAAAAGAGATAATTACACAGGTTTTGATACATTTCTGTCACATTGATTGACAGAAATGTGTCAAAACACTACAGATAATAAATCATTGCATCATATTTGACACCTGAACGTAGTACTGAAATATTGTTCCTATACGTCCAATGAATCATATATGAGTCGGACCATATATGATTCATGGGACTTAGGAATCTTAAAATCATCCACTACGCTCATGAATCATATGAGGAGTGACTTTTCAAAATGGCTTATTTCTGTATGGTCATTTTTTTCAGGACCAAGAAAAATACGAAACCTTTTCATATATGAATATTTTTAGTAACAAACTTCTATGTACATAATCTAGGTACGTTAATAGATCGTTTCACAGTGTATATATTTTTTTTAATACTCTAAATTATGAGTTATTATCATATGATTTAAGGAAATAAGCCATTTAGTCGCAAACTCCAAGAAATAAGATGTTTTGTTTCAGCACTCCTAAGAAATAAGCCATTTTGTTTTGGCACTCCTAAGAAATAAGCCATTTTGTTTTGGCTAGCAAAAAAAAATTGTTTTCTAAAAACTTTTATTTAAAATCTGAAAATCACACACGGACTTCTCCTACATCCTCTTCATTGCAGACACAATCATATTCATGTTCCTCAGCTGGTTCCTCCGTCACATGTAACAAAATAGTTTTGTACCATTGAAGTTCAGGCAAGGCAGTCCATTCTTCCCCAAATTGTTTTTCAAGTAAATTTATTACATCTTTTTTCTTTTTTTCTGAAACTGGCTGCGGAATAGATTCTGCAACATCAATAGTTAGTGGAATACGTTTACCCCATTTCAATAATATTTTTTTAATTGGCCGTAGTCAAATAAAAAGTGTTGCCAATGTATAAAAATATATTTGCGGATCCACTTCCAGATATTAAAGCTATCTTTCAACCCTCCAAAATAACCTGTGATACCAGATTAGAAATAAGCCATTTTGATACGTATTAACAAAATTTCCATACAAAATGTTCTAGAAATGAGCTATTTTGAAAAAACTCCTATCACAATTAGTAGGGCCGAGAATTAACGTGAATTAAGCTATTTTGTTACGGAAAGCTTTTGCTATGGCCATTTTTCTTCGAGATTAAAGTACTTTAGAACCGGACACTTCACGTCATATAATGTGAGTGTACATAAAGTCCCGATTGGCATTAAAAAAAAAAGTAAAATTGGGAACCCGAAATAAGCCGTTTTGAAAAGTCACTCCTCATATGTGCATCACGTTTTTTTTTACATTTTTTACGTCTAAAACACCTCTGACATGTTTCCAAAACACATTATATACCTTTTAAATAACTAACAGAAGCGAAATTTAAAAAAAAGTGCTGGACATTACGTCATGAAAAATCTTTGTTATAATATGGGGACAGGGAACCTGGATACGATCACTGTACTCCCTTTTTGTTTGGTCCCATATAACGGGACGATTTTGAATTTCCGTTATAAATAACTCGATATCCATTATTATCACCAACGTTTTAACCTCTCAATGACGCTGCGTCTGCTCACACTCGTGTCTTTGATACGACTGAACGCCAGTGTATAAAATGGCGTCGACAGCGCCGTTCGCCGCGAGCTCGCTGCGCACCCGCGGCATCTTCGCGGCTTGTTTGCCGCGCACTCGTTGCGAACTCGCGGCGAGCTCGCTGCGAGCTCGCTGCGCACTCGCCCCGCTTTCCACTCGCTTGCAATTCGCTAGTGTGATAAGGCCCTTAAAATTTATATTTTAGTTATTTAAGTGGAAACCAAAAAAAGGTAATATTCATATAAAAATTGTTTTATTTATTCTTTGTTACAAAGTTACAATCTGTATTTCTATGCAATAAAGTAAGTACATTGAATTGAATGTGCGTACAGAATATTAATCAGACTCCGATTCGCTTGAGGAGGTGGTGTCTTCATCATCTTCGCCTACATGTATAATTATATTATTATCAATAACAGAATCAATCCTCATATCTCGGTCAAAATGTTCCAAAATCAGGTTTTTAGTCTTCTCAACAACCTTTGCCCAGTCATCTCGTGTGACTTCCCCGCAGGCTTCTTTTAATAGGGTCATCATCTTTTTCCGTTTAGTCGACATTTGACAGATTCTACTTTTGACATCATAGTCTACTATTGACAGATTCTACATATGACAGATTCTACATATGACAGATTCTACGTATGACAGATTCTACATATGACAGATTCTACGTATGACAGATTCTGTATTTGACAGATTTTGAAAAAGTGAGACAAGTAACGGACACCTTGTGGAATCAAAAATAATACTGCAAAATAGTAATCACTATATTTATTGATAAGCATAATTTGTTTTTATAACTAGTATTAAATGTTAGTATTATAGTACTAATATTTTTAGAAACAGTCACAATTACCAAATTAACGTTAAAATTATTTTTTTGTTAACATAATTACGTACAGTGAAAACAGTGGAAACGTTATTAATTAACAAACAACAATCATTTTTATCACATTAATTATAATTAGTATTCTCTTTATTCATTCTAAAAAAATACAAATTAGTTACATAGTTACATCGGTATTTAAACAATCACATTAAAAAAAAATATACTTATTTGTAAGTAAATAAAGATTAAAAATTACAGGAGCAGTTGTATATAAATTATTTTCTTAACACGTTAACTGCCATTAAAAAAGTGCACATTCTCCGTTCAGGCCATGGGGGACAATGTTGAACGACACTGAAGCTTTCCATTCAAGCCGCGTCTGACAATGTTGACCGCGCGTCAGGCCTGTGTTCAAAACTCTCTATTGCGCCAACGGACAGCAGTATCGAGATAATTCGCTTATAATGTGACCCGCGCGGCCCTCTAGTTTATCCTATATAGCTTGGTTTTTACAAGGGCCAAACTTAGAAAAAATAGTATTGATTTTTGAAACACATCACTCTTGAAAAATTTTATCACTAAGGATTTTAGAGATTATAATGAAATTAAAAAAACGTTTTATAGATAAGTAACTGTTTATTAAAATAATTAAAAAGACATTAAACCCGTATCAATAGAGCCTCTCATTGGCATTTAAACTAAACATATACAAAAAAAAACCTCGAAAGATTATTATCGTAGGGCAAAAAGGAGGTAGCTATATAATTATTTTCCGCTAATGGATTTTTGTGAAGCATTCAACACAAAGATAGGGTTCATCAGGACAGTTGGAACAAAAGGTGTTAACTTTTTTAGTTTTGTTTTTAGCGATTAAACGTCCTTGGGAAGCTACCATATTTTTATAGCATTGTTGGCACGCACGGCGAGTTTTACTTGAAGGTCCTTCCTTTTTCTTCAATTGGTGCTTTACTTTTCTCGTTCTTTGATTTGTTGAAGTATCATCAGTATCAAAACCTACAAAACTCTTCATAATTTCTTTTCTAAACTCAAGTACTGATATCTTCTTCTTGGCCACGCTTTGATAAAGAATTAAAGCATTTACCATAGCTGTATTTAAAAGTAAATCTATGCCTAGTTTTTTGTACCATTTGATGCTCTTTCTCAGAGGTGTTTGATATGCTGTCATTTGGTCGGATAAATCAACTGCACCCTTAGCTTTATTATAATCAAGAACTATTTTAGGTTTAGAGGTTTGTTTGCCATGTTTTATGATATTTTGAAATCGCACAGAATGTTTTGTTGAGAGAACCAATACATCTCGCTTATCCCTCCATCTCAACACAGTGATTCCATCATTACTCTCTTTTGCTATATATTGCCCTCTTTTCAATTTTGTAGAAACAATTTCTTTGGCAAAATGCTTGCGATTCTTCCTCAAAGTGCCAACTAAATGCGTCTCGTTCTCTAAAAGTTTTCTAGCTAATCCGACACTTGTGTACCAATTGTCGGTATGTAGAGTATGCCCTTTATTTAGCAACTCATTGCATAGCGCCATAACAACCTTAGTAGGCGTAGTATTAACGTCATCGTTCTGTTTTCCACCATAAATGCTTATTTTGTATGTGTATCCAGGCAAAGTACATAGTTTGAATAATTTAATCCCATACTTATGGCGTTTTTTCTTATTGTACTGCCGAAATATAATTCGCCCGCGAAAAGGAACCATACTCTCATCTATACATAAATCTTCGCCAGGCGTGTAAGATTTTTTGAAATTTGCATTCATTACTTCCAGTAAGTCTCTGATGCGGTGTAAACGATCGGTCGTATTCTCTTCATCTTCTTGTGAAAAATGAAGCATTGCGAGTAGAAGCTCAAATCTATTGCGATACATAATAGTTCGCGGAAATTGCTGTCTAATGATTTTATCTGTGGTCCAGTAATCAGCTATTTTCGGAAGCCTTACTATACCCATATAACGGGTGGTTAAATTTCAAGGGCCGATGTTGATTTTGAATAAAACACAAACTATTTAGGAAATTATTGTAATTTTATTTTATTATGATATATTGGTATTACTCAATTATGTATGGAACAAAATATCGGCCAAATGGGCGCCGCGACCACGGCGGCACACCTCCATCCGATGGTCCAAATTTTCGATGACCCTGAGGCATAATGGAGGTTCTATGCCGTTAATGTGCCGAATTATCTCATCCTTTAGCTCTTGAATTGTTGCTGGCTTATCGACGTACACCTTTTCTTTCAAATAACCCCAAAGAAAAAAGTCCAACGGTGTCAAATCACATGATCTTGGCGGCCAATTGACATCGCCATTACGTGAGATAACACGGCCATTGAATTTGTTGCGCAAAAGAGCCATTGTTTCGTTAGCTGTGTGGCAAGTGGCACCGTCCTGCTGAAACCACATATCGTCCACATCCATATCTTCCAATTCGGGCCATAAAAAGTTCGTTATCATCTCACGATGGCGAACACCATTCACAGTAACTGCCTGACCGGCCTCATTTTGGAAAAAATACGGCCCGATGATGCCGCCAGCCCATAAACCGCACCAAACAGTCACTCTTTGTGGGTGCATTGGTTTTTCGACAATCACTCTTGGATTCTCATTCGCCCAAATGCGGCAATTCTGTTTATTGACGAATCCACTGAGGTGAAAATGTGCCTCATCACTGAAGATGATTTTCTTCGAAAATTGATCATCCACTGTTGCCATTTCTTGCCACCATTCTGCCCATTCACGACGTTTGGAATGGTCAAGAGGCTTTAGTTCTTGAGCCAATTGCACCTTGTAAGCGTGTAAATGCAAGTCTTTATGCATAATGTTCATCAACGACGAGCGTGAGAGGTGCAATTGTTGGGCACGACGACGAGTTGAGGTGGACGGCTCTTCAGCCACACTATCGCGAACAGCAGCAATATTTTCTGCAGTACGAGCTGTACGAGCATGCACTGGTGTTCTCACATCTTCTACAGACCCGGTTTGCTCGAATTTTTTCACGATTTTTGCGATTGTACGCACATTTGGACGATCAAATTGACCAAAAAAATCACGAAGTGCACGATATGCATTTTGATTTGAACGCCCATTTTCATAATAAGTCTGGATAACTTTAACACGTTGTTGGATTGTGTATCTCTCCATGGTTCAAATTGAGTAAGTCTGAAACAGGAAAATGTCAAATAAAATTCGGAAAAAAACTTGGCGTTTCGGTGTGGTTCACATTCAACATCGGCCCTTACAATTTAACCACCCGTTATAAAATGAGCCCAAATAGTTTTTTAATTTCAGTTACGTTAGTAGGGACCCAACCACGAATACGCGCTGCTTTCAAAGCTTCATTAGACATAGTTATTTTATTGAAGGCATAGGCATTAGTGCATAAAACAATTTTATTTAAGACCTCGTCCGTCACCATAAGCGCAAAAAAATCAGCCGGACATTTGTTTATCATAGCCATGCGTAAGTTGAGCTGCATTCCAGGATACTCAGTAAAAGCAATAAGTCTGCGCTGATTACCTTTAGGGTCAGTCCATGTTGAAGGTGGCGAACTTCTGTCTAGGTCTTGGATGGCACGATTGATTTCAGCATCACTGTCTTCGCTTTCAGATTGTATGACACGACGTCGCTTCGAATGAGTAGGCTGAATATTATCTTCTTCATCCGAACTTAAATGGAGACTTCTATTCAGCAAATCGAACTCGATATTTTCGATCTGTGTTATATCTTCTTGCGTTATGTCAAAGTCGCCAAAACTATCCATTTTGACCATAACAATTTTATAGTAGTACCACGTAAACAATCAGTCAAATTTACAACGTCATGTGCACGTCACTAATCGGAAATCACGACTGCGAGCGCAACGAGACGAGCGGCAAATTCGGGCGAATGCGCGGGGAGGGAGTCGCGGGCGGCGGTGGGCGGCAACCTGACTGCGCGGCTCTATGCAACGAATTTTTGATATTTCGTCCGGCAAGGCCATGGGGGTCAATGTTGTGCGATGCGTAAAAACTAATAATAACTGGTCAAAATCATTGTGTGTTAATTAAAAAACGTTATTTAAGTATATAAGATGACTAAATAATGAATAAAAACAATCTGTGAAAAATGATAAAAATGAGAACTTTTGGTTCGTATAAAAGCATCGGACAACATTGACCGCGTTGGCAGTGAACGTGTTAAAAAAATCTTCGACCGATATTTCATCACTTTGAAGTTTCTTGACAATTTTGCTGTATTTTTTATCAAAGTTAATGTCGCGGTACCGACGATTTTTTCGCACAGATTGGAAGAGGCTATTACGAAGCCTAATATTGCAGTGGTGGGCTTCTTTACGCAACTTTTGGATAAAATTGAACAGGCTTGGTCGCTTTGGGATTAGGACGTTAAGTCTGTGATGCCATCCTTCTAATGCATTGTTCGTTCGATGACGTTGGTTGGCACAACTTAAAATTGAAGGACTCAAACTGGACCATTGCCTCTTGTAATAATTACTGAACTCTTGCATTTTATCGGTATGAACAGATTCCATTTTGTCCAAAATCAATTAAATAAATAAAATAAAATAAATAAATAAATTTTATTGCTTCAAGAATTGACGCCCCTCTGAGATGTACTGGGCTGGTAGTAAAGGTAGGATGGCAGCCATTCTTACAATTCGTCTTTCTTCACTAGTCCTATTTACTTTTATTTCTTTGGCTTTCTTCCACACAGTTTTTTGATAGTGATAGTAGCATCCACTTACATTTGATTCCGGGAAAACTGATATTACAGCATTCATAATGCCTACTTCGTAGTCGCATTTGAAATAACGGATACTAAAACCCAAATTTTTAATTATTTCAAAAAGTCGAATGTATGTAGCTTGGGATTTATTCGGCAGTAACGCGTATAGCACAGGGACTATATTTGTTGAGTTTGTATCAGAATTTAGGTCTATGTGCAGAGTAAAAAGTTGGTAGAATGGCTTGGGAACACTTTTAAATGTACCATCACCGAAGCACAACCTTGCCCGGCGCAAAAATTTTTTGGCTAATTTAGTTATGAAGACCAGTATTTTCTCTTTTGTACCTTCTTCAGCAACTAGGAAATTCTCACCTAGGGCTTTGGGAATAAACACATCTTCAATTTTATTAAATGACAATCGTTCTGCGCTCAAATACTTTTTTCTTGCATTATAAAAGCTATCTTTTTTGTCGTGAATGGTCGGAATTCTACTCGGTCCGTCGCACGGTGGGCTGAAAATCGGCTTTCATAGACTTAGGGATTTCAATTTGCAAGTGCTTGTTTTTATGTCGGATATCGCTTCTATTAGTCATTACTATGTACAAAAATGACACCCGAGTTAATTCTGCCCAAAAACGAAGGAAATATAATTTTTTTACGAAAAATTTGTATGAAGTTAGTATGAAAAATCGAATTATCTCCTAAACGGCATGTTTAACCGTACTATCCTTGGAGGTGGTCATAGTGCTAATTATTTATGATTTTTTGGTTGGCGATCGGACGAAAAATTTAATGCCGTTTTTTTTAAAAAAATCGTCAAAATATTGTTATTTATTTTTACATGTAAAACGATCCCTTTTAGTGTCCAAGTTAAAAAGTTCGATATGTTATTAACCCAAATATTAAGAACACACGAATCAAGAAAAATGAAATAAAAAAATTGCTGTTTTTGACACATTTATATTAATTTAAATAAAAAAAGATTATCAAATAATTATTAAAGTAACATATATTATATGCAAAATAATTATTATTTAATTATTTAATTTAAGGAATTAACACTACGCATTTGTAAAATAAAGTAAAATAAATAAAAAAAAAAATATCATTAAATATTACAAAAAAACCCAAACACACTCAAATACAAATTTACAAATATGTACATTAGGGTGGAGCGCGGTTGTATGGATTTTTTTTTTCCTAGTTTTGAATTCTAATAGGGGGGGATTAGTGCCTTATGTTAATGTAAAAATAACTGTTCTTTTTCAGTTCGATAAGATAATATCTTCTACCTCCGCCTGGACCTTGAAATTTTAAGATTTTCTGAAAATCGTAGTATTTTTAGGGTTCTCTGTTAAGTATATAAGAGGTATATAGGGAGGATAAATGATACTAGATTATATATTTAAGATATGAATAATGTAATTAAACGCAAAATTAGTACAATTTTTACTTATAACTAATAAAAAAACAAGTTTTCAGTCGGCCTTAAAATCTCTTTTTGTCTCAAATTTCGGCATTTTCTTACGGGATTCCAATTTAGCTTTTATGGCTCCCAATCGTGATGAGTCCTTACACTGGGAAGTGCAAGCTTCTGTCGTCAACTTTACAGCTCTTTCAACTGCTTGCGTATGGCAGGGAAGACGTAGAAACAATAGTTCACCCTCGCCACCAGATTGGACTATTTGTTGAATTTCTTGATCAGTTAGCTGTTTCAAGATCGGAGGTTCGGTAATAGTTTGTTGCCAATTTATCATATCGATATAATTCGACGCACCAAAGTTAATATCTGTCACTTCAAACAGCCTTGGTGATGGAAGTTGTGACATACTACGTGCTTTTAATACACGCCGGGCTGCCAGTTCACGAATGTGTCTCTTGTCATCTGTAATCATTGCAAGTAAGATGTTTTCAGGATGTGCAAAATAGCTATTGCGTTGAATGACAGGATCGATGACCTTTTTTAGATTTTCTGGCAGGTACCTAGAGGTCGATATGATTTTAAAAAGATGCCGAACCCCATCTTTACAGGACGGTTTATTCTTAATGGAGAACCAACATGGGGCGTAAACTTTTATGACAAATGTAGCCAGGGTTATCAAATTATCTGATGGTTTTTCTGTTGCTACATACAAACGTAGTATACGATTAGCACGTGTGAGCCAACGAGCATGAGATAGTCTACCTGGGGACCTATTCGCCAGATCTTCTGGAAAGTCGCCTGATTGTACCGCTGAGACAATATCGTGCAAGTACTTTTGATCTGTACTCAAATCTACAGCTGTTGTTGGAAGCGGTTCTCCTTCGATCGGATGGAATTTTTTAACTGGCAATTGTTCACAAGTTTCCAGTGACTTTCCCAACTGGCCTGTGTAAGTCTTGGGTCCCGAAGTGGCTCCGTCAATATGAAAAAACAAGTGTCTCAATGGAAGTTCGTTCATATGAAGTAAACAAATTACCCACTGGAGAGGTCTTTTCAGATTTTTTTCCAGGAGGCGTATAATTCCGCCATATTTTCCAGTATTAACATTTGTTCCATCACAGCCAATCGCCATAAGATGCTGTGGAGAAACGCTTTTCTTGGCCAAAAACCCTGTGATTGCGGTTTCTATTGCCTTTGCTGAACCTGTATTTGGGACTACGTACCCCATATAAATAGAACCCGGCTCCTGAATGAGCGAGATATGCTCTTCAATACACGTAGTTCTATAGTATTTATTACCTTTTTTAACAATTTTTAAAGTTTTGTCTTTCTTTCCGTCAAAGTATAAAGCAGAAAGCTCTGTATTAATGACTTCTTTCACTAATTTCTGTCGGTTTTTAGATCTCTCCCTTCGTAATTTATGTCTATCAATAACCTCAAGCTCAGATCCAATATCGTGCAAAACGGATGATGCGATCGCTGCCGCCGCCCTATCAGAGACACCATATCTGTCGCACGTCTTCGATAACGTAGGTAAGCTAATATGTGAGATCTTTCTTCTCTTTATTTCAGGAACGCCATCGTCTGTAGTGTTTAGGAATTCATCAGCTGTACTACTACTTCGCTCGGATGTCGGGGATGACGGTGATATCATGGAAACGTTAATTTCTGTATCAACTGACATAAAACTGTTACTCAAGGATTTACTTGTGGAGTTTTCGCGATCTAGTTTCCGTTTAAGGGTCTTTTGTAGTTTTTTTGTCGTAGTAATGTCAATTTTACCGATAAACATATTTCGAGAAGTTCGTTGATCTATTAAAAACGGTTGTTCCTGTTTTGGAACCTTTTTATCAGTCGGGCAGATGCAATGTGGGAGTTCTTTACATTTGCAAGATGCAATATCAAAGAGCAGCTTACCATTTTCGCGAAAACTTTCCAATTTTTCTGGAGAAATCTTCTTAATAGACTTAAGTAAATTCTTGCATTTCAAGTGATATGCTTTTAACATCTGTATGATTCTCGTTCGTGTTACAGTCGGAATAGATGCTGTTTGCCATATACCTTCAATCCTAGGTACCACTATATCTGCTACTTGTGAAAATGTTGGCTCCTTTGCAGTTTCCAATTGTAATTTTAGCTGATATCTCGTCCATTCATAAAACTTCATTACATCTTCATAAGTAGGTAGATAATTGTCTTTAATATCCACGATACCACCAAACAAGGGACACTTAAATGCACTACGAGTCTTTTCCATGCTTTAAAACAAACGTCCGACCTGTCACTTCGAGTAACAACTGTGAACTGATACGAAAAGTGTCGAAAAGCGCGCGCTGCGCAACGAATGGCCTCCCCGCGCGCCCCCGCACTCTTCTTGTTTTAAGTACCTAAACCAACGTAACAATATGTTTTTTAATGATTATAAAACAAAGTAGACTATTGTAACTATCGAATAATAAAATAAAAAGTAATGAATATTTATAAATGACAAATTTAAGTAGCGTCAAACATGGGTCTAAAAATCAATTTATTCAAAAGTTCAGTGACCTTGCGGAGGCAGATAATCTAATCTTATTCAAATTATATTTTGTGTGTGTTATGTTAAACCCTAAAGGCACCCTTTTTGCGCTATTACATAACTATAACACGAAAAAAGTTTTTTCACTCCACCCTAATGTACATATATATATTTTTTTTACAAATTTTCCTTATCACTCTCGTTGTCTGACTCCAATTCTGAGTCAGCATCCAGATTGGATATATCCAAAAACTCGAACTCAGTTTCCTGAAATTGAATTAAGTCGAGAGTTTCAGCAAAAAAGCTCTGCTTTTTCTTGGCATCTAACTTAGGCCTTTGTGCACTTAGCAAAGGATCCGAAGAAACAACAAGCATATTTAAAATGTCTTGATTAGAATCCTGCCTGCTTCTTTTCCGCGAATGATGTTCTCGAAACCTCCTAAAATCTTTGTTTCGAGACTGAGGCTTCTTCCGAGAGAGTCCCAATCGGCACAATATTATTTTTCTCGATTATGTCAGCCCCATGGATTAATAACTTATGAACGGTTGACGACATGTAGTACCAGTCGTATAATAATACGTACTTTTCTGCTGTTTTGCGAGCATAATCTCTAAATTTTATTATATCGACCTGCTCTCCAGATGTAATTGCTTGTAAAATTACAGCAAATCTTTTGATGAGGTCTTCATCCAAACCGGTTATAGCTGCGGTTTTATTAGGAAACTCAAAGAATTTTCTTGCAGTATTCCCGTCATTGGTGGTTCCCGAGCCTTGTTTTACTATATCAATCAACAGATTGATCTCATCTTTGAATTTATTTTAAATTATTTTCTTCCTTGTCTGTAGCATTTCTTTGTGCTCATCACTTCTCGCTTCCCACCGTTTGAAGTCGAGCCTGTATGCAATGTGTAACAGACATTCCATACAATTTATACGGGCGTGTAGGGATGACAAGCCAAACTCATACAGGTCCGAACACACAATTTTTGATGTTACAGCATCTAAGCGGTTCATTTCTGTAGGCTTTGCTAAGCACAGGTAGCACGATGCATTTGATCTAGCTTCAGAAAGGTAAGTGCAGACTTTAGCGTCGATCATCGTCATCATTAGTTGATGAGTCACCTTATTATTATTATTGCACTCTGTGGGGATAAGGGCCTCAATTTCTTCATCAATTTGTTTTTTCAGCTCAAGGACAACTGCTTCACTCTCCTTTACAAAAGTAAACTGAACTGGACGACAATACAAAACTGAGCATGGTTTTGGGTTCGTCCATAAAATGTTGTCTCCATCTATGAGTTTTAGTGGCACCAAGGAGGTCATGAAAATGCTCGAGTCATCTTCCTCACCCTCAATTTTCTGCTTGTATCGGCTTTGGTTAGAAGCACCATCAAATCCCCACTTGGATATCAGCTTCAACTGCTTGTTATGCTCTTCGTTAGAAAGGCTTTGAAGGATTCTTGTAACCGTGATATCAAGTAAAGCTTGAAGTGTAATCCTAGCCGATGAATCAGTAACTGTCACTGATTGCTTCGGAGGGTAGCAATCAAGCTTAGTTTGTTGCACTTTATAGTAAGATGGATAAATATCCTTAGCAAGGTGGCAAGGTGGCCCGAATGGCAGCCTCACGCAACGTAATATATTGCCACTTTGAGAGTTTTAGCGAAAGAAGCAATCCAAGTGCCTTTTCTGGCGTAAATATGATTGTTTTCGCTGGTTTCTTAAGCGTTCGGCTACTTCAGGATTTTTCATCATGTATTCGATGACAGAGGCGATATCTCCATGCCCTTCTTCTTTTAAACGTGCTGCAGCTGCATATGCCAATTCACTGGAATCTTCGCCTGTGTGTTCATCAGATCTTCTCTTTTTTTGTTTACTTCCCAGATCTTCGAATGGTTTACGGGATCTTTTCGTCATTGTTCCAATGGACGTTGATGTCGACGGTTCTGGAGAGACTGAGGGCGCTCTTGGTGCCTTATCAACACTTGGTTCTTGATTAACTAAAGTTTGCACAAAACTCGGCCAATCAATATTTGCTCCCAACCAATTCTCGTACTTTCTCCTGAAATTATCAAGGAATCGGTTGGATTTCTGCCACCTTTGTAAAGCGGCTCGCGTAAATCTCCGACAAAATTCTTTGAGAACAACACGATCTTCGTCAGACAGGCAATCGCCTATGCGGGATACAACTGCACTGAACAATACTTCATGATCAAATGAAGTACTCTCACTTCGTAGAAGAACAAACAAGTCTAAATTGGTGATTAAACTTTCCATTCTAAGATTTTATAGTCGCTGATTTAGTGTTAGCAGTTACACAGTTGTGAACAAATTAAATTATAAAACAAAACTTAAGCCCTTTTATTGCAAAACGCCAATAATTATTTAACTACCCTCATTAGTTATCTCCTCATTAGCTAATGAAAATCTATAATTGTCACTAACTATTCTTAGAACTCATAGCACTGCTAATTAACAAATTAGCTTACTTATCAGGAAATGTTGAATGTAATCCATAGTTGGCATTGTCGTGAGATATTGAAAATCATTAAATCACCTATTAAGATTCATAGAAGACCTAATCAGTGTAGTTACTTAATTACTTCTTTTTGGACTCATTAGAAGAGTAAACAATTGGTCATTTGGTTGTATGAAAAGTTTTAAAACTCATTTTGTGTTGATAATTATCTAGCTCAAACATAGTTGTCTACGTGTGGGTGTACTATAAACCTCTGCCAACTCCTTCGAAAATATAGGAGTGATGCTATTTTATGTTATGTGTAGTTAAAAGTCCGTGTTCTTCAACATAAACACCAAAAGGAATCGTTTCATACGTAAAAACAAATAAAAATATTTTGACGATTTTTTTAAAAAAAACGGCATTAAATTTTTCGTCCGATCGCCAACCAAAAAATCATAAATAATTAGCACTATGACCACCTCCAAGGATAATACGGTTAAACATGCCGTTTAGGAGATAATTCGATTTTTCATACTAGCTTCATACAAATTTTTCGTAAAAAAATTATATTTCCTTCGTTTTTGGGCAGAATTAACTCGGGTGTCATTTTTGTACATAGTAATGACTAATAGAAGCGATATCCGACATAAAAACAAGCACTTGCAAATTGAAATCCCTAAGTCTATGAAAGCCGATTTTCAGCCCACCGTGCGTCGGTACTGTCAAAAATATGTTCAAAAATCATTTTAATCG
Source organism: Mamestra brassicae (assembly GCA_905163435.1). Classification (NCBI taxonomy): domain Eukaryota; kingdom Metazoa; phylum Arthropoda; class Insecta; order Lepidoptera; family Noctuidae; genus Mamestra; species Mamestra brassicae. Next base: position 3,035,895 of record LR991009.1, read on the forward strand.
GACCCAAGTTTTTACACACTTCCCTCTTCACCATGTTAGTTTTTATAAATAACTCGTTTCCGAGATGATCAGCCTGACACGTATGTGGAGATTTACGAAGAATTTTCATTAAATTAACATCCACTGTTATAGATGCACTGCACTCATTTCTCTTCACACAGCGCCAACACGTACTTTGATCTTTATTGACTCGTTTGATTTTGTTAAAACGGTATCCTTCGTCCAAGATTGTGTTAAAACCTTTTTTATTTTTTTCTACAACAAATTCCCTTTCTTCCGCCATATTATGAAAAAGACATACATAAAGGTAACAACACGTATCAAACTTGGAGAATTATCACAAAAACACCAAACTGAACTAAGTAGATTAGCCGTCATAGAAAGAGATCGAATAAAGTTACGAAAAGTTTTAAAAGTACCCACCATTTTTTTAATAATCTTTTTTCTCTATTTGTTCTAGTAACACGGCAAAGGAAACTGCCTAAACAGCCCATTATGGGACTTTTAAAAATTGATTGTAAACATGTTAATGTACTGTATGTAAATTATACTGGATATAAATTATACATTTGCATTATGACCCTATTAAAAGAAGCCTGCGGGGAAGTCACACGAGATGACTGGGCAAAGGTTGTTGAGAAGACTAAAAACCTGATTTTGGAACATTTTGACCGAGATATGAGGATTGATTCTGTTATTGATAATAATATAATTATACATGTAGGCGAAGATGATGAAGACACCACCTCCTCAAGCGAATCGGAGTCTGATTAATATTCTGTACGCACATTCAATTCAATGTACTTACTTTATTGCATAGAAATACAGATTGTAACTTTGTAACAAAGAATAAATAAAACAATTTTTATATGAATATTACCTTTTTTTGGTTTCCACTTAAATAACTAAAATATAAATTTTAAATGATTCCGCCAATTTAAAACGAAAATAATCTTAAAATAATGCGGCGGTTCATTTTGGAGGAACGGTAACGAACTTTTGTGCCCATCACTAGTCGTGACTAACTGATAGGTGTCAGACGCATTCTCTGAACGGCCGAACTTTAATTACGGATATCAGACTGGATATACAACGACATACGATAATTACAGAACACGTCTTCTACGAGTACTCTATCACAGATCGCATCACCAATGTCTAACGAAACGTTACCCGAATTTAATTAATATTAGCCCTACTACTTAACCCGCCAGCACTCGCGCCTCAAGAAATTACATCAGCACTCGCGTGTAGAGCATTTTGCTCACGTTTATGAATGTCAATAAATGCAAGTTTTACCAAAAAATATGAATAAGAAAATATTTTATTAAATAAAATACACATCATTTATTCTACAAAATATATATTCAAAAAGTTAACAATATTAATCTTTTTTATTTTAATTAACAATCATAGGAACTAGTTTGCCAGTCTTCTAATGCCCGGTTCCTATATTCAACGGATCGTCATTGTATAACATCTACCACCCGTTTCCAACTTACTGATAACGAGGCGTAACTTGGTGTTCCACAAAGTTTTTATCTTACTTACCAGCTACGAACATTCGTCGGTTACTCGTTAACCGATGGTCCTCAATGCCCCTCTCTGCGTTTCGTTATTACAAAAAATATGTAATGGCTAATTCAGAAACAACGACCTCATCAGAAACATTATGAGATATTAATATACTAAATAATGTTAGCTTTACTTATACTACGGTTTTTAACCCTTAACTTGGCATCGTAGCTAATGCAAACAACGATTTGTATTTTAATCGTTGTTTGCAACTTACATTTTAAACATAGTTGCTATAGTATGAACAAAACGCTGTCTACCGAACCGCACGTCAGGTTGCAAACTAGCGTCGTTTCGTTTAATTTCGGACTTCGGTTTTGTTCTTTCTAATTCTTTTAACTTATAAGTACTTTAAATAAAAACTATTAGTTACTTAACAGTTTGTACAAAAATCACGAAATGTGGATACTACACCAGTAAGTAATCTTATTCTTTGTTAAGTTTTAATATGGCATGGCGAAATATTGTAGTGAATTGTATTATGTGTGATTTGTTTTACCTATTTACAGAAGAGCAAAAAGCCTATGACGAGAGATAAAGTCCTGTATTTTGTGGAGTTAATCCAAAACTGCCCAATTTTAACAAGTAAGGAAACGAACGCCACATCTAACAAGATGAAAGACGAAGCGTGGGTCTCCTTGGCGGCTGCGTTCAACGCAAAATGTGGAGGTTTCCCTAAACAAAAAGAGCAACTGAAACTGAAATGGGACAATTTAAAAAAGGCAGCCAGGAAAAGAACGCAACAAATTCGCATGAATAGGTTGAAGGTAGTATAGTTAATAATCGTAGCATTCTTGTCTTTCTTCATTATTGTGAAAAATACTAGGCATAGAATATCATAAATTCAATTATATTACAGACTGGTGGTGGAAAAGGTGATTACATTCCAACGGATGAAATACTCGATAAAGTGGCAAGTTTGATGGGGTCTACCTGCACAGGTTTTGAGGTTCCCTTTGGTGGTGATGGATATGGTGGTGGTAGTGTGCTTGTAGAGTTGGAGGTGGGCACTGATATAGGCGTAGAACAGATTGGTGAAAATAGTGCAACAGTGCAAATGCCCACGGAAGATTTACTTCCACATACAAACGAAGGTACTATTATGAACATAATGATGTCTAATAACATCAACTTTTGTATATTTTCATCTATCCATCAATAATTTGGATTATTCCACTGCATTCCAAGAATTTCCTGGACTGCAGTGGAATTACCCCTAAATTTGGTATTGGTGTAGCGATGATGCCAAGTCTTTTACTTCTGTAATATGTTTCAACATACCTTTGCTTCTACCTAATTTCTTTGAATATTTGTTAGAATACTAATCAGCTCGCTGGGTGTGGTTGAATCAAAGGTTCAAACAATCATTACATTACTCAGTTACAGTTATATTATATGATTTCTGCACATACAATACACTGTTCACTGTGCTGTACATATGTGTTAGAAGGTTGGTGGTGGTGGTAATTTAATATTTCACTTTTTTCAGTGAAAAAGAGAAAATTAAATTTTTTGACCCCAGAAGAAGGGGTTGTAGAGGGCAACAATTCAGGAGGAAAATTTTTATATGGAATGCCTATTATGTCAAAATCTCTTCAAAACAAAGGTATTTAGTTTGAAATGTTAAATTATATCACTTATACTTTGGCTGTCTCTAACATTTAATACCAAGGACAGCTATTAATTTAGGTGTAATGTATTAACACAAATATTTTTTTTATTACAGCCAAAAAGAAAAAAATTGAAGATGGACGCCTGGAAAAAAATTTAGCTATAGCAGAATATTTTAAAAAGAAGACAGAAAAATTAGATTTAGAGATAAGACTGTTAAAGTTAGCTAATAAGGAAAATCTTAATGATGTTTAGGTTTTTAGATGTATACTTACACATAAGTTGATAGTACTTACATATAGTATATAAGGTATTTAATAAAATAAATAACAAATAAAACATTTTGATCAACATTTATTTTATTTTATTTAATCAACATAAGTAATTGGGAATATAGAAATCATAGTACTATTTAAATAAAGTTTTTACTAATAAATTAAAGGAATTACTTTGTTCAATTGTTACTTAATTATCTTTGTTCTAAAATTATTTATACATTAAAACTAAAACTATCTAAATAAAGTATGTCTCACAAGAGTTTGTACACTTTTACTTCATTCAAGACACTATTTTGGCTTCTTTTTAATTTTCACAATATTGTGTCACAAAAATACTTGTAAAGTTGCATTGTAATATTTCTTACACCAAACTGAAAATAATGAAAAGAAATCTTTAAGTAAGTACACATGACTTATTATATCTCTGCCACCCAGTACCTAATTTAATTTACTATACATAATACAAACCTAAACAATCATGCTTGCACATTTCCACTAGTAGGTAGATGTGAGGCTACCACCTAGTGTGTCCTGATTGGCACCATTCCTGGACTACTATTTAGGGATTAAATCAAGGGCTCCTTTAAACTTACAACCCCCCTGAACTGAATAAATACCTCAAATATTAAACAATCACATGGACTATAAGTATATAAACATGCATAACTCACTTATTAAAATATTCTGCTATCAAAGTTTCTCTTGCTGTTTGGTTATTTGGCTCATTGTTATTCTGTATAGGCACTGCATCCACATCTGGAATCTCAACCTCTGGTGGAATATCATCTAGGCTTTTTATTCTACAAATGTTGTGTAGTATTGCTGTTGCAATAATGACTGCATTTGCTCTTAAAAAAGTCAGACGTAAAGTTAATGCCACTACTGGAAATCTTCTTTTCCAAACTCCAAAACACCTATAACAAAATAATTAAAACATTACTCTAATACTTAAGTGAATGCTAGACAATCAAATTACAAATATATTAGGATACATATCCCTTAACTTAACCTCATTATACCTTTCAATGGTGTTTCTTGTTCGGATGTGGGCTTCATTATAAAGTTGTTCACCTCGTGTTACTGGATTCAACAAAGGAGTCAAAAGGTATGGCTTCAATGGATATGCACTATCCCCAAGCAGCCACTTATCCCCAAAAAGTCCATTTTCACATTGTGCTGAAAAATATAAGTAATTTAGTATAACAGTATTCAATTATGAAAATACATTTTTCAAATTAATGAAAGATAACAAAAATAAATATTTGCCTCGCAGTTCGGAACTGTTAAATATAGTGGCATCATGGGCAGATCCTGGCCAGCGAGCCACTACATTCATAAACTGCAAATTGGCGTTGCATACTGCTTGCACATTTAAAGAAAAGTACCCTTTACGGTTTCTAAATTCTTCTCCAATTTGAGAGCCTGAAATAAAATGTATGTAAGTAATAAAAGGAAGTATGTAAAGATTGATTAAATACTTAGGTACTTATTCATAATCAAAGATAGTAGTACCTACAGTTGGTTGGTACAAGTCTAATGTAATGCAACATGCATGCGTGTGTGTAATGCACTTACATGGTGATTGTATCCTGATGTGTGTTCCATCAAGTGCACCCAGTACTCGTGGAAATCGAGACACAGAATAAAAATCTTGCTCAGTATTGTTATGCACATATATATATCTGCTATACAGCTGTGCTATAGCATTACTGACATCACGTACAATACGACATGCAGATGTTTTGGACACTCCTATAAAATCAGCCACTGATATTAACATTGTCCCTAATGCGTAGAACCTTAAAGTTAATAATAGTTGTTGTATCGGGGATATTCCATGGTTCCTTAAACAAACAGAAAGGTTTTGTTATAATTCGTTAAACGTGTCTAGAGTTCAATGTAACACTGGTGGAATACAATGTATGCCAAACAATAAAATTCTTCGTAATATATGTACCTAGACACTAGAAGATTTACTAACCTGGCTCCCGTTATTCTTAAATATGGATATATTTCAAGCAGTAACTCTTGAACAGACGGTTTATCAAGTCGAAATCTCAGCTGGAACTCAAAATCATCCAACGTAGATAAATAGTTGACTCTTTGTTTGTAAACTCTAACACGGCGATTGTTTTCTTCCGAATCAGAGTCACTGGAATCCGAGACTATTTGTAACATTTCTAAATCACTTTCTGAACTCGACATTTTGAATAATTTTAACCTTACACTTGAAAAATACCACAAAACTTTCTCAAAACCGTCCCAAAGCGACCGGTACGCAAACAAACTACGAACAGTAACTTTGACAGTTCAACTGACGTTTGATATTTTTATAGGAACACCAAAGACCATCATTTCCATACTTTACGCTTACGGTTCGTTATTGGTAACCCTCCCATCCGTACGTAGCAAGCCATCGGTAAGGCCGCTTACGAATGGTTTTTTATAGGAACGCTTTTATGTTACGCCTCGTAGACAATTCTACCATCCGTACGCAAAACGAATCGTTTTATAAATATAGGAACCGGGCATAAGGCAGTCTTACGGAAAAAATTAAACAAAAAAAAAACTTAAAGAAAAAAAACTTAACTAACTATAAATAACTAATCTTCGTCATATACGCGAGCTTTCCACATATCACATAGTGTACGACTATGCTCGGTACATAAAAATTTTTGGCAGTAAATGCAGCTCTTTTTGGTCTTGCGATTTTTGCGTCTTGGGCAAATCGCGCAGATACCACTTGGTTTTTCTTCTTCTGGTAACTCAGATTCTGGTACAAAACGTTTCATCACTTGTTGAAGAGGATATGAAATATTTTGGAAGGTGCTTCTTCTTTGGATATGTGGCTGTGTTAGTTGAAGAGCTAGTTGTTTCAAGTAGTCTCGGCGCGTGATGATTATACCCGTATTTTCTTTGTAAATGATTTGACTGTTGATTCCGGCTATGTTTAGGATCGTGAAAAATAATCTCAGCGGCCATCTACATGCTACTCTTGCCACAGAATACTCTTCTTTTAGTCGATCCACAACATCAACACCTCCTTTCGTTTTATTATAAAAGGTGATAATTTCGGGTTTCGCGGAAGTTCTAGTAGTTGGATCAATTCGGTCGTCGTTATGAAGTGTACTTATCATAAGAACATTTTTTTTTATTCTTTTTGTTTGGTACGTAAGACACCAGAACCTTGTTCTTGTGAAAACCAAAGATACTACTAGGTTTTGGTCTTTGTTTGATGTCAAGAAAAAATGGTGGAATTTCCCTTTTATTCTTCCTAAGTGTACCAACAATAGTAGTCCGTGCAGCTAGTAATTCATCGGCCAATGGAATCGATGTAAAATAATTGTCAGCCGTAATATTTCTGCCTGTATTCAAAATATCTTGTGATAAACGTTTTACAACTGCAGATGCAGTATTATCATATTTGTGTGGACCGTTCGGTTGCTTTCCCGGGTAAATTTCTAAGTTACTTGTATAAAAATTCTTTGAATCACACAAAGCATATACTTTTATCCCGTACTTAGCTGGTTTGTTTGCTATATACATGCGGAATTTGCATCGTCCTCGGAACGATTCCAGCATTTCATCTATAGTCACGTTCTCTCCTACTTGGTAATTGGCTCGACACTTTGCGATAAAAGATTCGAATAGTTCACGAATTGGAGCAATATTTTCATACTTTGACCTTTCGGAGCGGGAGTTTATGTCATCGAACCTTATAGCTCTCATCAACAAAAGGAACCTATTTCGACTCATAGCAGCTCTAAAAATATCAGGTGCCGTGCTATCTTTGTCCCACATCTCTTTCAAATTTAAGTGATTCATCTTTTTTATACCAGCCATGTACAAAATACCAATAAAGGCTTTTAGTTCTACAATATCCGTCTCTTTGCAATCTCTCTCCCTTGAAAATTGGTCCTTGATTTTACTGATGTGGATATTTGTAAAGCGAACTATATCAGTCAGCATTTCTTCACTCACAAAGAGGAGAAAACAATCCATTATAGTGTTAGCATTTTTAGCCACTAGTTTTACCCCTGGTTGTTTTTCGACAATGTTGTGAGCTCTTGTGCTGACATTGGAACGAAGTGGATTATAGTTCCATTTTGTACACCCATCTTTGCCAATGTAACACAGCTGATTACCCGGTGAAATTGAAGAAACCTCATCTTCTACTTCCGATGACGATTGTTCGGTGTTAGTGGAATGATGGCTGTGTTCACTGCCTCGATCGCTTTCAATATCATCGGCTCTAAAAGACGGGTCCTCAATGTCTTCCAAATCTTCCTCCATCAACCATGCCAAAACTTGTTCATCCTCCCAATAACGATCACGATCCATCTATAATAGAAATACATAATAGATTACTATTTCAGTAATGTAAAATCATAATATAAAATAAAAGTAGCAGTAAAACTGTCGCTAAGATGAAAAAAAAATATAGTCATGAGTAAAAAAAAGTACTTACGTCGATACCCGCGCGATGAGCAAAACGCCGCCTGATGGTACACGGCGCAACAAACCACCTCGTCCGAGTGACTGGCGCACACTGGCGAGAAGTGAACTGCATACAGGGGTGGGGGACGCAACAAAACTCAGCTACCAAATGAACGATGTACGTACGAATAATTTTGACAAAATGGCGCGTGTTTTAAATTTACTGTGAGCAAAATGCTCATAGCGCGAGTGCTCGCGGGTTAAACTTTGTGCCTTAATGTGAATTATATAAAACTTGATTGTATTTGTAGTTTTTTTTTACTTACGTTAATGTCACCATTAACATTTCAGGTGAAATGCATTCCCTCATATTCGTACTATTCTTCTGCAAACCGTTGTGAACGCGTCCTAATAGTTGGTGGAATGTATCAATACTCATACGAAAACTACTGCGGAATTTCTTCTCAAACTCTCATAATCACAATAAAACTTTCCGTTACTTTTTCTGGAAGATATAAAGGGATGTATCCAAATAGTTCTTGTTTTTCTCTTTTTACGACGACGACGCAGAACACAAAGCGCAATAACCACGGTACTATCCATTCTGTCCGACGGATCGCGCGTGACTAGTCTTATATTTGCGCCGCGTAGCCCACGGTGTCGCTGGTTCTGCGGTGAAACGCCGCACCTCCTGCGGCACCGCGGCGGCCAAAAACGCTGCCGCCGCGGTGTCGTGTGAAAACACCCTTATAATAAAAAGGAAAAGAGTTACCAAGCTGTACCATGTCCCAAGGCAGTGATGACTTATAATAGACACATGGGAGGAGTGGATCTATTAGACGCTCTTCTTGGTTATTATAGAATCCAAATTAGATCCAAAAAGTTTTATAACCGCATATTCTTCCATATGGTCGATATGACGGCAGTAAACGCATGTGTAGCAGGTTTGTACGGACAAACACAAGTTCAAGACGGAACGTTGTTTATTAAAAAACACAAAGTAAACAAACTATAAGTAGACTAGTACAGTACAGGGAGCGGAACCCCGTGCGTGTGCTAGCGTAAGACTGGTTCTCAGAGCTGTCCGAATAGATAAGTCGAAGCAGTCCGAGAGCGCAGTGAACACTGGCTGCGCACATGCCGGTGGTCGTGTTTTATACAGGCCGGCAGAGCTCGGCGGCGCACGGTGGGGCGGCCGCTTGCGGGGAGGCAACGCCCAGTATGACGTGTAGGTGGTACCGCGGCTCGAGCGCTCGGGTGTTGTTGATGTTATTGTTACAGTCTCCCCCTCTGGATCTGATGTTGTCCCGACGATGATCCAGCAAGTGGGTTCTTGGGTTTTCCGCGTTTCTTTGCTTGTCCTGTGTCACTGCCATGCTCCAGGGTTTGCTTTCGTGGTCGTCCTCTCTTCCGCAGGGGCTGTATAACTCCGTTCAGCGGATGTCAGAAGACGATTAGCGAACTCTACAGGATGTTCGTCTTCATCCTCCCCCTGGACCAAACCTGCTCCTATTTCATAAGAGCTGGCGTCGCATTTGATGACGTACGGTTTGGTTTCATCGGCTTGTCTCAAAATTGGAGCAGAAGTTCGATACTTCAACTCATTGTAGGCGTTTTGTTGTTCCTCTATTCTTCTTTGTTAAGCGAGTCAATCGCTGAAATGTTGCTGGAGCGTTCCGTAAACCAAATGGCATACGGGTGAATTTGTATACGCCAAAAGGTGTGATGAATGCCGTCTTATCCTGGTCTACTTTTCGAACGCCAATCTGCCAGTACCCAGCTTTCAAGTCTAGCAGGGTCATGTAAGGCGTTGGTTTCGCTTCGTATTGAATCGATTGAAGATTGATGTCGATCGAGTCTATGCGAACGTCCCAATTGTTCGCGTCAAAGAGGCTATTACTCTGTGGAGATAGCTCGGCGTTTTCTCGGTGGACATTTATTTGAGCATCTTGCATCATGAAGTCTGCGAAGCTTGGAGAGTACCCATCGATCAGCCGAGGCTTTTTCTTGCTTGGTGGTGTGGAAGTTAGATCAATCCGCGCCAGTTTGTAGTCTGTGTCCGCGTATTGGTCTTTTGTTGGAGTTACTGCTTCAACCGCAGCCATGATTGCTGGAGGAGGGGTTAATGGGGGCGTAGGTATGGTGTTGGATATGCTAGCAGCATCCTCACTGTCTGTCACTGTCATCGCGCTGAGTGGACTTGGCAAAATCATCATTTCCTTGATGACGGTGGATTCGAAGATGGTGAATCCCTCCGGGTGCAGCTCGTACTGCAAGTCAGGTTCGTCGATGAAGGACTACGTATACTGAGGCATGTTTATTACCACACCCGCTTTTTGCGAGAAGTCGACGCCTAGTAGTGTGCGGTTGTTTCGAGCTTCCTGTAGCACGATGAACCTGGTGGCTATTTTACGACCATTCTGGGTCACCATGGCTTTGCACACAAGCACCACCTGCTCCCTCTTAATGCCATCGGCTAATGTGAGATCCACTGTTTTCTCGTGAAATTTGCATCCACTCTTCAGCAGGGACTGGTAGAGGCTATAAGATGCAACACTTATCTTGGCACATGTGTCCATGAATGCCGTCCCCGTTACCCCCTCCACCTCCAGGAACACCACAGGTCGTGAGTGCGTTTCTTCTGGAGCGTCAAGGGCGCAGAATCCGACGTCTTCTTTTTTGACCGGCGACGAGCTTTTCTTGCACGTGGAACAATTACTCCTATAAACTCCAGGTGCTCCACACCCATAGCAGGAGAACTTCGGCTGGGAAGGAGATGGTGCCTGGGTTTGACCTTCCGAGACATTTTTCACTGTAGAAGAAAGAGTGCCTTCAGCCCGCTTCTTCTTACGGCAGACATCTGCTGTGTGTCCTGGGTTTTTGCAGAAGGTGCACCTTAGTTTCCCTTTCTTCCCCTGAGCGTTCCTGATTTCGCCTGTCTCCGAACTTGCTGCGTACTCATGTAGGGTCTCTTCGATACCTCGTGCAGTCTCGAGGAGTTTGTCGAATGTAGGCACTGTATCTCGTGGCATGCGGTTCCTTATTTCCAGCCGGATGAGTGGGAAGATTAAATCTATTTGTTGCGATTCAGTGAATGCTGGAGGGGTAGACAATGAGAACAGGGATGTTTTCCTGGCGATAAAGGCTTCTGTCGTAACGTTCGCCTCCTGAACTTCATGTGTAATTTGGTAGTACATCATGAATGTTGGTTTTCTCGGGGCGAACGTGTGGCGGAGCTTAGTGCAGAAATCTTCCCACTGCGTCACACCAGTCTTCACTCCCTGCCACCACACTGCTGCCTCATCTCGTAGTAAAAGTGGTAGACTTTGCAGTGCGTCTGAGTCACTTATCTTCTCCGTTGACTTAAAAACGGTTGCTGCGGCTAAGAAGGCTTCTACTGCATCCGAGTTCTTTTCCCCGTTGTACGTGAATGTGCACGATGCAAATGTTCCTTGTTTATTGGCCGTGATGGCGCTAAGGAGTTGCTGGAACTGCTCGTTTGACATGGCCATCTTGATTTCGCGATGTGGAAGACGACGTAAGCTTTCGATCTTGTTGCCTGGATTCGGCCCCACGTTGGGCGCCAGATTGTAGCAGGTTTGTACGGACAAACACAAGTTCAAGACGGAACGTTGTTTATTAAAAAACACAAAGTAAACAAACTATAAGTAGACTAGTACAGTACAGGGAGCGGAACCCCGTGCGTGTGCTAGCGTAAGGGCCAGCGCGCACTAGCGATTAAAGTTGGCCGATAGTTCAGTCACAATCGTATAAGGGCCCGCGCGCACTAGCGATTAAAGTTGTACAACTTCGTACAACTTTTAATTTTCAAGTGCGCACACTGCCATATAACTCTATACTGATCCTCTGACCGATCAAACTATCGGCCAACTTTAATCGCTAGTGCGCGCGGGCCCTAACGATTATGATCAAACTGTCGCTCGATAGTTCAGTCTCGCGGTGGTGCGCGCACTACACCATTGAATTCCGCTGACAGTCTATTTGTAGTCCAGGAGACAGACTGAAATGATTCCGAAATCAGTAGTAATATGTGCAATATTAGCAAGGAGGAGAAAAATAAAAAAAAATAAAATCCAATCAGTTTTGGGTTCATCCATTGATTAGTGATAGATTCATACATGGAAAGTTTTATACACGCCATCATAAACTATTAAATTTTCCGAAAAAAATTTTCGACTATTATAGAATGAGTGTACAACTAAAACTAGGAAAGAAACTAAAGACAGAATAGGTCCAGAAGCAAGAAAATTAATAACCCAAAGAAAAAATCTATTTGAAGACAGAAAAAACAATAAGAAAGCGATAGAACATCTAAGTAAAGAAATAAACAAACAAATTAAAAAATACAGACAAAAAAGAAGAAACAACGTAATAAACTATTACATAGAAAACACAGGCGGAGTCAAGAAGGCATGGGACGAGTTACAAGAGAGCACAGACTGGATACATAAAATGGTTCATCCCAAAGATAAGAAAAACAAGACGAACAGAACGGACATATTGGAGATTGCCACGGAGTACTACCGTGAACTATATGACGACATAATACCATACGATGACCATCACACCATTGACATCTACACAAATAGTGAGGAGGAAATTCCAGTGATACTAAAGGATGAAGTGACTATGGCAATTAAGTCTCAGAAAAGAGGCAAAGCTCCAGGAGAAGATGGCATATCGAACGAACTTTTGATTGGGACATCCGAAATTATACTAGAATATATCACTGACTTATTTAATGAGATACTAGATACAGAATGCATACCTCAACAATGGACCACTTCAACAATAATATTGCTTCACAAAAAGGGGAAAAAAGAAAATATATCCAATTATAGACCGATTAGCCTGATGTCTAACATCTATAAAGTGTTCTCAAAAGTACTTCTTAATCGAATGACAAGAACTCTCGACGAAAATCAGCCGAGGGAACAAGCTGGCTTTCGTAGCGATTTTTCAACGATAGATCATATCCATACCATTAAACAACTTATCCAGAAATGCAAGGAATATCATATAACATATTATTTAGCTTTCGTTGACTACAACAAAGCGTTCGACTCTCTAAAACATAAGAAAATATGGGAGGCTCTTAAAACACAAAGAGTACAACCTAAGTACATTCGACTACTAAATAATATATATAAAAATATGAAAGCAAAGATACGGACAGAAAAACTAGGAGAATACTTCCCTATAAAAAGGGGAGTGAGACAGGGAGATCCACTCTCCCCAAAACTGTTCTCAGCAGCTCTTGAATACATATTTAGACGTCTCGAATGGAATAAATACGGATTGAAAGTCAACGGTCTGCAATTAAACCATCTAAGATTCGCAGACGATCTCATTCTAATTTCCGAAGATCCGAAGAGCTTACAAGAGATGCTGATACAACTGGTATACGAAAGCAACGAAATGGGACTCTCAATGAATACGACAAAGACTAAAGTTATGTCTAATTCCCACAACACCCCTATTATAGTTAACGGAATAAATATGGAATACGTTGAAGAGTACACATACCTCGGTCAGATAATTTCTCCAGATGACCTTACAACTAAAGAAATAAACAACAGAACTCAACTAGCATGGAAAAGATACTGGTCCCTCAAAGAAATTATGAAAAACTCCCAAATTCCACTCAAATCCAAAAAGAAAATATTCGACACATGTATCCTGCCAGTCATGACATACGGATGTCAAACTTGGAGCCTAACCAAACAAAATACACACAAACTTGAGGTCTGCCAACACAGTATGGAGCGAAGCATGCTGAATGTCAAGCTCAGGGACAAAACAAAATTAAGGACACTACGAAACCGAACAAAGATTACAGATGTAACATACTGCATCAGAAAATTAAAATGGAAATGGGCAGGGCACATGATGAGAAGCAATAAAAATAAATGGGCTAAAGACGTAACCGAGTGGTGCCCTCGAGAAAATAAAAGGAAGCGCGGGAGACAATACCTTCGATGGGAGGACGAAATACGGAGAGTTGCCGGACATACTTGGGAGAGGGAGACCCATAATAGAAAAGGTTGGCAAGCCCTTGGGGAGGCCTTTGCGGAAACGCAAGACAATCTTAATACCGGTGTCATCATAGATAATTAAGTATATAAAAAAAAAAAAAAAAAAAAAAAATATATATATATATATATATATATTGTTTAGTTATAATAAAATTTATTTAAGTAGTTAGAATATTTAAAACTCTGTAAGATTAAGATTGTTAATAAAGGCTATTATTATTATTATTATTATCTATTGTCGGACCACCAATAAAAAAAGCAGATACAAGGCTACGCCTTGCTGTACCTGTGGAGGAGAGACTAAGCGTGACGTTAAGGTAAGTAACAAAACAGTTTGCATAGTTAACATTTTTATTATCTTTTAATAGAAAATTACAAATTTTGCTACAAACAACACTTAGTAATTGGTAATGATCATCATCAAGTAATTATCATTTATATCCTTTTTTTAGTCTCCGCATAGATAGTATATTACAAATCAAACAGGTTCTGTGGAGAAGGAGTAAAACTGGACAAGTACGACTGAGCCGTCTCACTAGAATGGCTATCCATGGAATGACCTGGTTGTGGACTTTGCACTGGATTGAAATAGGCTTGTGACTGTGACTTATCACTGGAATGACCTGGTCGTTGATTTTGTTCTGGATTTCGACTTGTCTGCATATTAGGAGGAAATATAGGGAAGTGTGTGGACTGTTGTAAATTAAAATTCTGTTGTCTCATGTTTCTGATTTGTTTGAAAACTGACAAAATTTGTATTTTTGCTTCCAATTTCTCATCTGCAGATAGCTCTCTTAACGAAGGAACAATAGACATGGCAAAGTTATAATCTTCATCCGCTTCGGTATTCTTCAATGCATTTAATAATGCTTCGTCGACTTCTGAGTTTGTTGTGGTTTTATTTACTTTTCTCTTTCTTGGGGTGGATGTTGCTGTTCGTCTGACAATGACGTTATCCTCCGTATCATCTTCTGCATCTGTAGTCGTCGTCAAATCAATATTGCTTTCTGTGGGCCTCGATTGAACAGACGGCAAAAGAAATAGTAATTGTTGAAAATAAACGTATTCGCGTCTGTTCTTGGCAGCTTGACCAGATTTTAAATTTTTCTGTGCATTAATTTCCCTTTTAAAACAAGTTCTCAAATTTATCCATTTTTTTTGCACCTCATGACCTGAAACAAATTAAGAAATAATGTTGTTATTATTATTTACAGATATTTAGCCACAGGAAGCAGTTTTTACGTACTATCCGATGATTACCTTCTTGGCGTTACTACAATAAGAGAAATCGTACTGGATACGTGTGAACAGCTGTGGAACGCTCTTCAACCCTTATACATGGCTAACAAACAAGAAGAGGACTGGATTCAAATTGCAGATGAATTTTATCAACGAACGAATTTCCCTAACGTGATAGGAGCAATTGATGGCAAACATATCCGAATGGTTAAACCACAGCATTCCGGATCTTCATTTTATAATTATAAAAAGTTTTTTTCGTGCGTATTAATGGCGTGGACTGACGCAGACTATAAATTTGTATCTATTGATGTGGGAGCGTTTGGTACTTCAAGCGATTCAGAAATATTTAAATCATCTAATATGGGTAAACGACTAATAGCCAATCAACTAAATATTCCAGACGGAAGACATCTTCCTAATGACGAAAACGGAAGAGTTATCCCATTTTATGTGGTTGGTGATGTAGCGTTCGGACTTTCAAGCAAAATTTTACGGCCATATGCAAAAAGAAATTTGAACTATACCAAACGAATTTTCAATTACCGGCACACTAGAGCACGTCGAATGGTTGAATGTACATTTGGAATTTTATCCAATAAATGGCGTATTTTTCACCGGCCAATTGGTGTAAATGTAGATTTCTGTGTACAAATAATAAAAGCGTGTTGTATCTTACACAATTACGTTCGTGTTAAAGATGGAATCCAAATTCAAGATACGTTTTATGAGTGTCCCTTGTCTAACTCTAGAACATGGAATAACATGAGTGGTGTTACTAATAACATAAGTGGGTTGAATGTTCGACAATATCTATCATCATACTTTGTTACCCCACAGGGCAGTGTTCCATTTCAATATGATAAAGTGTAAATAATATAATTTACAGTCTGTAAGGATAAACACCGTTGTCACTAAAACCATAGGTAGTTGATTTAATTATAAAAATGTTTATCTGAATTTAAAAATTTATAATAAATTTTTCTTTAAAAAAAATCAAAAAAGTTTATGTCCGACACTGTCCGTAAATTCATGGATACTATGCGCCCGAGTTACGTTATCACTGCAAAGGGCGTTGACCTACTTCACTAGCCGTTGTACCCCTCCGATTTTGAGGTCTTGACACTCAAGATGCGGTTCCATAGCAATATCATCGTGCGGGGCTCATATCTACACTCATTTCATGATCTTCCTAAACCTAACCTAATTATAATGTGTTTGTAACGTAAATAAATACAATTTTATTACTTACCTTGTTTTCTTCTTTCTTCACTAGTGAGTTCCAACCAGTTTGGTACAACTGCCTCGCAAACTTCTTCCCATAATGATTTTTTCAAATTGGCGTCAGCATATTCCTTTAGAGATTTTTTATACAAAGCCGGCCGCTTCTCTACTTCTTCGATTAATTTCGTAGTTTCCAAATTCGATATCAATGACATTGTGTGCCTACTCGTCGCCTACGTATCTCCCGCGCTATGAATCGGATCGATCGACAAGTGCGCTCACACACATACTGCGCCATACTGACTGTGCGATAGTCGAACGACAGTTTAGTTGAATGTAATACGCGCACTCGCATACAACTTCATGCACATATGCAATCGGCCGATAGTCGTTCAATAGTTTGATCTAATAGAGATCGGGCAGTCGGATTCGATAGTTCGGTCGTACAACTTTTAATTTTCAAGTGCGCACACTGCCATATAACTATACTGATCCTCTGACCGATCAAACTATCGGCCAACTTCAATCGCTAGTGCGCGCGGGCCCTAAGACTGGTTCTCAGAGCTGTCCGAATAGATAAGTCGAAGCAGTCCGAGAGCGCAGTGAACACTGGCTGCGCACATTTTTTTTTTTTTTTTGATGGGGACCACTCGCAGTTCAGCACGCTAGGGCTGGTGACTGCTTAACCGGACTATCCTGTGGTGGCCTTAAATGACTCTAAGGCCCCCAGCCAGGTCTTACAAACTAAATTAAACCTACATGACCGCTCGCTAGGGCATCCCCTGTGGGATACGGACCTCGGCTAGCGGCGTTATTTTGGGAGGAACAGCAAGGGACAGGCTGGGTCATAACATTATTTGGGGAGTTTAAAACTACTGGCTCAGCGACACGGGCTGGCTCGGTAATCAAAGGTCGGGAGGGATCTTTACGGGGGCGACGCGACGGGCCCCGACGGCGGGGCCTGAATACGGAACGCGGTCTGTTCTTGTGTTTTCTAAGAGTGCTGGTTTCCCTACGGCTCTCTTGGATCTGAGTGATGGCGTCGTCGGGTTCGACGAGGGTATGCCGCGGGCGGCGAATTCTACTGATCTGTGAGGGGGTGTATCGGGTAGCCGATGCGATAAGGGGATTTTTGAAGCAGTTTCGATGAAACGCTGCGATAGTCGTTTCATGAACTGCTTCATTGTCGGGATTTTGAGGTCGACATGAAGTCGTTCGTTCCTAATGAACCACGGGGCGCCCGTGGCCTTTCGGAGAAATCGATTTTGGACTACTTGCATCCTATGGATATGATGCGACTTTGCGTGCGCGAAGGTGGCGCACGCATACGTCATTATGGGGCGTATGCACGTCGTGAAGATGCGCAGTTTACATCTTAGGGATAGCTTGCTGCGTGCATTCAGCATGGAGTGGAGCCTACCGAGAGCGAAAGAGGCACGCGAGCGTACCTTCTTTATGTGCTCACCGAACGTAAGTTGTCGGTCGAGGATCACGCCTAGGTATTTGGCTTGCTTCTCCCAAGGGATCGGCTTACCAAACATGGTGATCGGGCTGGGAGTGGGTCTGGAGGAACGGCCTCGCGTTTTGTCAAACAAAACCGCTTGGCTTTTCTCGGGGTTAACTTCGATCCTCCACTTTCGGAACCCGACGCCTAGGGCGTTGGCCGATTGTTGGAGGACTCGAGCTATGCACTGTTCGCTTCTGCCGGAGCGATAAATGGCCGTGTCATCGGCGAACAAGGCTAAGTGTGTCCCGGGGAAGGTCGGGATGTCGCTGGTGTATAGCGTAAAAGCTAGAGGCGAGAGCACACTGCCTTGGGGCACTCCGGCGCGAACGGGATGGGGGGCTGAAAGCGCACCCTCGATACGGTATCGAAAGGTGCGGTTCGACAAAAAGTCTCGTAAGATGAGCACGAGACGATCTGGCACACCGAGTTGATATAGCTTGTATATCAGACCGTTGTGCCAGACCTTGTCGAAAGCTTTCGCTACGTCGAAGAACAGGGCTCCCGTCACTTGGCCGCGTTGGAAGCGGTCGCTGATATGCTCAACGATGCGGAAGACCTGTTGGACGCAAGAATGGTTGGCTCTGAAGCCGAACTGCTCGGGGGGCATCAGGCTCTTGGCCTCGACAAAGTCTTTGAGTCGCTTATAAATAAGTCTCTCGTAGACCTTGCCCAGGCCGCTGAGCAAGCTGATGGGGCGATAGCTGGTCGGGGAGGACCTAGGCTTCCCTGGTTTGGGGATACCGATAACGGTAGCCCCTTTCCACGATTGTGGAAACATGTTGTTGGACAGAGCGCCATTGAAGATGGCGGTCATCAACATTATCAGGGAGGCGGGAAAGAGACGGATCACCCTGTTGGTGATGCCATCGGAACCAGGGGCTTTCCTGGGTTTGAGTTTGCCTATGATCTCCTTTACCTCGTCTGGAGTGACGGGGGGCAGGGGGTCATCGGGGTCCTCGACGGGGGGGATGGAAGCTCTACGTTCGACTTCAGCATCCACCATGCGAAGGTGAGCTTGGTCTACTGGTAGAGAGCTGGGAGTGCATTGTGCCTCCAGGCTGTCGGCTAAGCATTCGGCTTTCTCGTCGTCATCGAAGGCGACGGTGTTATCAGGGCGCGTGAGGGGTGGCATAGAGGTGACCTCAGCAGATCGTAATTTCTTCTGAAGTTTCCAGAATGCCAAGTGGTTGGGTTCGAGGTCGCCCAGCATCTTATCCCAGTCAGTGTCACGCAGTTCTTTAATGCGATTACTTACTTTACGCTGTAAGTAGTGCATGTGAACTTTGTTACTCTGACAGGGGAAGGCGCTGTAGGCACGGACAGCCGCGTTCTTCTCCGTCAACAGGTCACGCACATCGTCCGGGAGTTTCCAGCGATGATCGCTCATCGCCGGAGTCTCCCTCGAACATTCGTTCAAGACGTATTGCACGTGATCCGTGAGAGAGTCGATCGCGGCCGTCGTGTCGGCGGCGGTCTCGATCAAGTCGGGGATCTTGTCCAAGTGAGGTGACTTTGTGTCTTTCAGCATTTCGCTTACTCGACTCCAGTCAGTGATCACTCGGGTCGGGGGGGGTTGTGCGGGGTCCATGGGTCCCGATCTAGGAGCGAACTTCATGACCACGGGCCGATGGTCCGAGCTGAGCTCGTCGATCGCTTCCACAGAATGCAACCGTAAGTTGACATTCTTGAGGAGAGCTACGTCGAGTACGTCGGGGCGGTGGGTGGGATCGTGAGGGTAGTGAGTGGGATGCATCGGAGCGATGACATCAAAACATAAGGGCCCGCATAAATCAAGCACGGCTCTGCCTCTGGCATTGCTCGTGTGACTATTCCAGGAGGGGTGTTTGGCATTGAGGTCCCCCGCCAGAAGGACGGAGGTACTCAAACCGAGAAGTTTGGTGAGGTCATCTTATATGGCGGAGTTGTTCTCCGCCGGGATGGCAGGTGGGACATAAGTTGAGATGACCGTGATGGGTGGATGGCCTGTCATGCCCAGCCGACAGACGGAGACCTCAAGTCTAGAGAGGGCGGGAGGGTCCATAGGGATGCAGTACAGGGACGACCTATAGTAAATAAGAGTCCCTCCCCTATGACAACGAGTCCTGTCATTGCGAACTATACGTTGCCGGTCCAGGGATTAGGGCGCTGGGGACTCAAGGTCGCCGGCAGCGCTCTTGAGAGTGTCGGGCATTCCCTGAGCTGGCGAGCGTTTGCACGCTTTGCCAGTTTAGGGGCTGAGGATTTAGGTGCCTTGGGGCAGCCCCGGTAGTTAGCTGGGTGCCCTGACTCACCGCACAGCACGCAGCTGGGCGGTTCGTCGCACTGAGTCCGGTCTTTGGGTCGTGGGCAGTCTGAGGTGCCATGGTCACCCAGGCACTTGACGCAGCGGGGTTTGCCGTGGCAATTCCGCTGTGAGTGCCCGTACAATTGGCACCGGTGACATTGTCCGACAATGCCACTGCGTGAGGGCGTCTCCACTTTGAGGCCGGAGAGGCCACAAATCTTGGAGAGGGCGAAGATGGGGTGGTGGCCCACGGTGGGGTCGCAAACGACCAACACCATGTCGTATGCGGCGCCGCCACGGCGGTGCATGCGGTGGACCTGAGCCACGGGTATGTTTTGCGACTCAAGGTCGCGGCGGATATCCTCGACGGGAATTTCTCGAGGGACGTTGCGCACGACGGCGCGGGTCTGTTTCTCCTCCGCGAAAGCGAAGGAGTGGAACGGGATGTTCCTGGCTACTAGTAGCCTGTGGAGCTCCCGGTAGTCGGTCGCGGTAGGGACTGTAACCTTTATGCCCGCTTGGACGGCACGGGCATTCGAGTATTTAATTCGGCGTTCGTTACACGCCGTGGAAACGCCAGTCCACTTCCCCTTGTCATGAATGAACAAGGGGGGAGGAGCGGACAGTTTTCGGGGAAGGGGGGCAGCCGGGGCGGCAATGGCCATGGGGCTGTGTGGGCGGCTAGCCTGTTGGGTGTTGTCAACAGGCGAGGCGGGGCGTGAGACGGGGGCTGAGGGGGTAGTAGGGAGGGCGGGGGGAGAAGATGCCTTGACGGCAGTCTTCTTTGCTGCGGGTGCAGCCTCCAGTTTGGGATTGCCCTTCTTCTTCCTCTTCCCCCCGGTGGCGTTGCCACCGTACGAGGAGTCAGAATCTGACGAGCGAGACTGGGAAGAGGAGTCGGAGTCGTACTCCGACATGGGGGAGGGCGAGCCCGACCTGGGGGATTTGGCTCTCGGGTTCCTCAGGGAGTGAATCCTGGGATTGGGATAAGCCCTGAGGGGGCACGGGGGCGGAGGTCTGAGGGGGTAAAGGGGCGGAGACCTGAGGGGTCTCGGGGACGGCCATCGAGGAGATGACCTTGATTTTTGAACGAACATCGTTCGCAATGCGGGGGTCCCTGACGTGGGTGAGCAATAGCTCGCAAATTGCCGTAAAGGCTTCGGCCATTGCGGCCATTGGGGCGGTGGGATTGACCGCCTGAGGGGCGGCCATGTTGCTGAGTAGCAACTGGGGGCGGGGGCAAGAATTGCCTACCTACACCTCGAGGAGACACGACATATGTGCTCTCCTCGAGTGACAGCTTCCAAAAAAAAGAACCCACCCCTTGAGCGTTTCCTAGTGTTATCGCCGGTGAGAAGAAAGCCCAAACAAACTCACCGACAACACAGCTGTCTTGCCTGAAGGGCCACTATCCTAACTTCCCGGTGGGAGTTTCCGGGAATGTGTTCCCTCCCTGTCGGGAAAGGACAGGGAGGTGTGTACCTACGGTGTGCCCTAAGCTTGTAATCCGGTCGCCAGTCTTAATGTGCGAACCGGTTCCTATGGGGTCTAGTGCGAAGGCCACCCAACCGACACTAGGTGTGTTGCTGTGGAGAGAACTCGGAGACTTAGGTTTGACTAGGAGATCCCCCAAGGCCAAAACCTAGCTCCCGACTCCAATTGACTGCTCCACCCTGAAGGGGATCAGCGGGTGTGTTGGGGCAACACCCCCTTGGCTTCGTTGGCACCGTAAGGTTTCCCACCAAGGACCACGAAACTGTGGTTTTTCCCTGAAGGGGCACACGTTTTTGACTGATTCTTGTTAAGGAAACAGTAAAATCGTCTGCTACCTTGAAAAAGGCTGCTTCGGATTTATAAATGTAGTCGGCGACTACGGATGACGTCACGGCGAGAGCGGGACGGAGCGAAAGGGCGCGACACAGCAGGTAGCGGGCGAGCGGCGGAGAGCAGCACGACCGTCACGGGCGGGCGTCGGGCGGAGAGTGATTTGGCTGCGCACACGCCGGTGGTCGTGTTTTATACAGGCCGGCAGAGCTCGGCGGCGCACGGTGGGGCGGCCGCTTGCGGGGAGGCAACGCCCAGTATGACGTGTAGGTGGTACCGCGGCTCGTGCGCTCGGGTGTTGTTGATGTTATTGTTACACATGGCTTTTATACAGGCGCAGATTTGAAAATGCTGAGTCGTGGACTCGTGGCTGCCTTTAGCTGATTTCAAATGCGCGTTAGGTGAAGATTTGTGCTATGCAAATAAACCTGCAACGAGTAGTAAACGTGGTCGACCATTTTCCAGTGTCATGGAAAATATTATTCAACAAAAAAAAAATGAGAGGACCCATAGCAATAATGCCATCTCAGGACGTTCGTTTAGATAAGATAGAAAACAAGGAGGTAGTTGGGTTGGCTGTTTGGCCACAAAACTCGAAAACAAGGAGGTAGTTGGGTTGGCTGTTTGGCCACAAAACTCAAAGTTTGGATACTGGGCTTTGAAATTTGCAACAGTAACGTATCGTTATCGGTGTTTGCATTTTCAAGAGCATTATGATGTTGGGAATCGGAGCGAAATGATGAGTAAATACTGTCTTTATTTAAATAATGTCACATCTTTTATATTGTGAAACTGTGATGACTTAATAATATAAAGGTGCTTACATACACACGACACCTCCCCGGGGGGGAGAAAAAAAAAATTAACTAAATGTTTTTTTTTTTTTTTGTTTTGTTATTATTATCTTTTTTTATATATAATTATGGTTAGTTTAGGTTTCTAAATAGATTAAGCACATAATATTGTATGCATAATACTAGTACATGGTTCATTTAGATTAGTAATTATAACTATCCTATAGGACAACGATAGGTTGTTTTTCTTACTGTACTACTTTCTAAGTGCTTATAATATGCTTAATATAATTATGTTAGAATGGTTACAGTGTTATTTAGGTACATTAAATACATCATTCAAAATAGAGCTTTGTTCTATTTTTATGAATAACATCAGTTTTACCATTAATTTCGATTTCAACATTTGGTGAAATGTCCCTGATAACTTTGTAGAGTCCTGAGTATAAGCTTGTGAGTTTATTGCCTGTTTCGTTTTTTACTAATACTTTGTCATTAGGGTTGTAATGCGTGGGGTTAACGTATGTGTCGTACCTGCGTTTTGTTACCAACTTGCTGTTTATTAAATTTTTGCGAGCTTGTGTTTGTGTCACCTGTAACCTGTATTTTAGTTCCAAAGGGTAACTGTCATAGTTATAAAGCGGTTCTAGTTTTTGAGTGAGGTTGCTTGGCAAAATGCATGTCTTACCATAAACTAATTCAAACGGGGTGAATTTAGTTGACGTATTTACAGAAGTATTGTAGGCGAAACACCAGTAGGGTAACCAGGTACTCCAGGATTCTGATTTTTGTTCTGTTTGGATACGAAGAAATGCGGACAAGCTTTTATGTGAGTTTTCTAATGCTCCTATGCTTTGATGGTGATATGCAGTTGAGTTGAGTTTTTTAATATTAAGCAAAGCACATACCTCCTTTACCGTGTCAGCCATAAACTCAGTACCCCTGTCGGTGGCGATTTCCTTCGGCACACCATGTTGCAATACGAAGTTGTCCACAAAAGAACGTGCCACTTCTACTGCTGTTTTTGTTTTAAGCGGATAAGCACATACATATTTTGACAACTCGCACTGTATTGTTAGAATATATGAATATGCATTATTGTCCTTATCTAAAGGCCCAACTAAATCTAGGAAAATCTTTTCGAAAGCAGTGTGTGCCGTAGAGGTGATGGCCATGGGTTCCTTTACCTGTACTGTGTACTTTTGTTTCTGGCACTCTGAGCATTTCATCACATAATTTTTACATCAGTTTCTAAGCCGGGCCAAAAATAATATTTCCGAATCTTATTTACCATTCGTCTTATACCCGCATGGCCACTTGTCGGTAAAAGATGAAAATCATTAAGTATTATCTTCCTATCGTCTTTATTTTCTACGCGTTCTACGTCTTGTATTATGATTAATCTTGGCCCTGACCAATTTTCGCTGTCTTTGATTTGGTTAATTAATTTTTCAACAAATATTCTATTATTCTTATTTTTCATAAAGTACACTTCCTCTACACATATCTCACTACAAAAATTACTCAGCGCTTTCACAAATTCTGCTCGAGTCATTTGCGAGTGAGCCGCTGGTTGTATAAAGATTGTCTTTTTATTTTTTGAATAGATGAAAACATTGTTTTCGTTATTAAATTCGTTTTCTTTCCTTAACTTTCCTAACCCTGAATTGTCTATAAATCTCAATTCAACTACTTCTTGTGGTCTATTCTGTGTCTCCACGAGAGTTGGTTTTTCATAGTAATCGCTTGGCGGTGCTGCCTCGCCTGTTGATGGGTTGGCATTCAATTTTAGTTTCTGCGCTCGCGTCATAACACATAAATGATTGCTCATGTCCTGCAAATCTTTGGAAGTTAATCGAGACAGTGCGTCCGCAGCTGCATTGTCTCGACCTTTGACGTACTCAATTTCGTAATCGTATTCCTCAAGGATCAATTTAAATTTAAGTAGCCTGCTGGATGGGTCTTTGAGATTAAATAAGTAAATCAATGGTTTGTGATCAGTTATAATTTTAAAATGACGGCCAAATAAATACGGTCTAAAATGTTTCACCCCCCACACTATAGCTAATAATTCTTTTTCTATGGTGGGATAGTTTTTCTCTGATTTATTTAGGCCTCTGCTAGCGTAAGCAACTGGACGCCCGTCAGCATTTGATAAAATAGCTCCAATTGCATAGCCTGATGCGTCTGTTTGTAGTATGAATTTATTGTCTTGAGAAAAATTAGGATATTGCAATAGAGGCGGTGTCATTATAGTCTCTTTAAGTGTGTCAAATGATTTCTGACAGTTGTTATCCCAATTAAATACTACATTTTTCCTACACAATAAATTTAGATAATAAGCTTTATCGGCAAAATTGGGAATCGCAAAAGCGACAAATCGTTTTACATCTTCTATATTTTTGGGGATTGGGTAATCCTTGATAACGCTTATTTTTGCGGGGTCTGGTAGAACACCTTCACTTGTTACTATATGGCCTAAATAAAGCATCTCTTTCCTTAGGAAATTGCATTTCTCTGGGTTTAGTTTTAAGTTAACTTTGCGTAAGCGATCAAGTATGTCTATGAGGTTTTTATTGTGGTGAGAAAGAGACTTTCCGAGGACTATCAAATCATCGAGATATGTATACTAAGCACTTATCATATGTTAAACCGGCCATAGCCATTGTCATCATGCGTGAGAAGGAACTGGGACTGGTTTTTAAACCCATGGGCGGGCATACGCGTTATTTGGTATTGCCCTGAAGCAAATGCTGTATATTTGCGGCTATCTTCGTGTAAATCTACATTATAGAAACCTTGGTTTAAATCTAAATGGCTGAAGTAAATGCACCCTGATAATGAGTAATATTTCATTTATATTACGTAGAGGAAACTTATCATCTCGAATGCAGCTGTTAAGTTTGCGATAGTCGACAACTAATCGCCATTTTTTATTTCCAGTTGAGTCTGGTTTTTTAGGTACTAGTAATATAGGGCTTGACCATTCGCTGTTACATTTTTCTATAATACCTTGCTGAAGTAGATTTTCTATTTGTTTGTTTATTTCTCCTTTTTGTGAGTATGGAAGTCTATATGGCTTCGAATATACCGGCGCTACGTTAGGTTTTAAGTTAATTTTATGCTTGTATAAGTCTGTTGTCGTCATTTTGTCCCCTGCTAGGCAAAAAATGTCTGAATACTTCGCACATATTTTTCTATTGTTAATTGTTCCTCTTTGTTTAAGTGTTTTAAATCTAGTATAGAAAAAAGTTTTTTAACCCTTTCCGCGTTGTTAATTGTTTTCTCAAAGGAGCAAATATCGTATTCAGTCGATTTTTGTATAATGGGATTAATTTCATTTAAGGTTAAATCTTTATCCGTTGTGTTAAGGACTCGAATCGGAAACTTTCCGTTCATAGGTTTAACCAATGCGCTAGCAATAAAAACTCCGTTTTGCAGTTCTGATGCGCAAATTACGATTTCTTCAAATGCATACTTCGGCTGGACATTTATGAAATGTATTGATTCACACCTCGCTGGTATAGTTATATTTTTACGTGGAAAACACAGCGGGAAAGAAATTTGAACATTATTATTCCATAGCAACAAAGTATTGTTACCTAGGTTTAGAACTGATTTGTATCTGTTTAAGAAGTCGTGTCCTATTATGCCACTGGTCTTAAGACTACTACACACATGCCGGCGGCAATGCCGCCGGGTTCATGCCGAGCGGCTATGCCGCCGGAAATACGAGCCGCCGGCACAAGCCGCACAAAGCCGTCAAGCATCATTCCGGTTGTGACAGTCACATAGAACGCTAGTGAAGTGAAATTTTTTTTGGTCGGTTGGTAACAATGAATACGAAAATCATCAGCACTGCCGCCGCAGTTGTAATTTTTATTTTAATAAGAAAAAAATACAAAAGGACGAGAAGGTTTTGGGTGCGCCCAAGTTTACAAAATAGAAAATGGCAGAACGGTACTGTAATGATAGAAGAGTATAAAAAAGATGATGTGGGATGTCAACGTTTGCGCAATAGTATTTTCTTTGGGTTTCTGAGAATGACATATGAAGATTTTGAATTTTTGCTAGAGAGTACTGAAGTGTACATTAGCAAAAAAAATACTGGCTGGAGAAAGGCTATACCCGCTAAAGAGAGGTTGGCAGTAACGTTGCGGTTTTTAGCTACAGGAGAAAGTTATTTCAGCCTTGGAGAACTGTTTAAAATTTCACCACAACTTCTTTCCTCACTGATTCCCGAAGTCTGTCAAGCAATAATATCAAAACTTCAAATTAAGGTAATCATTTTTTTATGACTCACTCTTGATATTCACAGGGAAGCTCACTCACAGGGAATCCTAGAGGGGAAGCTAGAGAACACCATAACCTAATATATATTTGTACTCTATTGACCAAATAAATATTTTTTTATTTTATTTTTATTTACGATATGGCCTGAATATATTATGTGATATTGATGGAATTGGATAATATTTGAGTATAGCATTACATTTAGGCTTAATATGCTAAACGTTTAAGTATTTTATTTTTGAATGTTTATTTTAAATTAATTTTTATTTCCTTTTTCTCTTCTAGATGCCAACCACAGAAGAAGAATGGCTTTCGGTGTCACGTTTGTTTTTCAAGAAATGGAATGTTCCCAATTGTTGTGGATCCATTGATAGGAAACACATACGTATACAATGCCCCAATAATAGTGGCTCAGAATTTTTCAATTATAAATCGTATTTCAGTATTGTGTTGTTGGCATTAGTCGATGCTAATTATAATTTTTTCATACGTCGATATTGGTTGTCAAGGAAGAGTTTCGGATGGGGGTGTTTTTAGAAATAGCTCGCTTTACGAAGCATTACGAAATGAATCTATAAATCTACCGACACCAAGACCTTTACCTGGACGGACTATGAATGTACCATTTTATTTCCTTGGTGATGATGCTTTTCCGATTTCTCCTAACTTAATGAAACCATTTCCTGGACAACATGAGCGAGGATCTCCGAAAAGAATATGCAATTACAGATTTTGTAGGGGAAGGAGAGTCGTGGAAAATGCTTTAGGCATATTATCGGAAAAATTCAGAATATTTCATTCAATAGCTAATTTACAGCCAGAGAAAATGAAAATTATAGTAATGGCTTGTGTATGCCTGCACAATTTTATCCGAAGAAATGACGTTGATGTTGAGGATAATATGATAACGATACCGGCACCAAATATTGAAATAAATCGAAATTTGGAACCTTCAATGGTCAGAAATGAGTTGATGAACTATTTTCTTTCAGAGCAAGGACAACTTCCATGAACAACGTTTATTTAGCATATAAGTATCTATCTAATGATATTTTAAGGGGACTACAAGAGCTAAACGCGAGTTTTATAATGCATAAAAGTATATGATTGACTGCATTTAACACAATCAAAAAAATATATGTTATTCTTCAGGATATAATCTAGTAAAGTTCTGTGCTGAAAACATAATACAACAAAGGACAATGGGAAATGAATGTATGGAGTCTGGGCCCACCCTTCAATAGTAACATCTGATATACCGTTGGATAGGGCTTTTTAAGTGGAACATTAGTTACTAATATAACTATGGTCAAATGTTAGTACTTTCGGAGATACGACATCTTAAAGTCGTCTCAGTCTAACATATTCTTTATGGATACCTACTTATAAGGTAAAATAGTAATAATAAGTACACTTTAAAACAAAAGAGATTTATTATTCGTCTTGGACATCAACGACAATTACATCATTTAAAAAACCCGCGGGGGCCACGAATGGTTGATGTCTCCCAACTCCTAGGTACCAAATCAAAGAAATAGTGTGAGCGCAACTTCCTACAGTTCGCCGTCCGGTCAAGCAAGAGCAATAATATTGTGATATCGCGTTTCTTCCAACTTGGTTTCGATCAATTAATATATAGCAATAGTATATTCGTGCTCTTACGTGGCGTGACTGTATCCTACCACGCAGCAACCACACATTCTCTGCTGGTATATTATATTCTATTAAATCATGTAAATCGTTTTGTCTGTATATTTCTATAACGTATAAACCGTCTCGAAGATGTTCACTGCAATATGACTTTGCTAACTTCATGTGGTAGGAACCCAAAGCAAGAAACATGATGTCGTCTTCTGTTAATTGGGGAAAATCCCGAACTTCTAGATTTGCATCCATTCGTTCAAAATTGACTCTGCGTCTGTTCAAATTATTCCCTTCCACGTAGTTATATAAAAGGTTGTCGACTTCGAGCCTTTGGTTTATCAAATTCAGAAAAACATTGGCTTCTCTGTGGTCTTCTATAGGCATATGAAAATGATTTATAATTGAAGATGCAATTTTAAAATCAGTAATCATATTGTGTACGATTTTATTAAAATAACTTTGGCGCAGAAGCTTAAAATCACGCTTGAAGCGACCATTGACAACTTCTACCACCCAACGGCATACAGTCACCAACCGCGATTTATTAGCTTGGATGGTGGTTAGTTGAGTTGCCCGTAGATCTTTGGATGGTGGCATATGCGTTTCATAACCACATGATTGTAGGTCTCCTATACAGTCCCGAAAGCCTCTGTCCAATATGAAGACATCATTCTCTTCTAAAAACCAATGTAACGGATGATCCACTTTTTTCACGGCATTGCTCATAATTGTAGCGTCCGATTCGGTTGCTGCATACGGTCCCCAAACATCCAAAATGTATCCATCTGTGCTGACAATGATGAAGGGCTTTAAAAGATTTCTGAATTTATGTAAACTATATGATTGCCTTTGGAAGAGGAAGTTAGAACTCTTCTGTATGTAGATATATGTTCCGTCACATATTAGGATAGCCTTTGTATTTTGTTCATTACCGAATATTCCCCTTGGAAGCAATAAGTTTCTCTGTATCACATCATTTCTTGAAATATGGTCCATGCCTAGGTGTTGGGAAACATACTTTTTTTTTTTTTGTTTTTTTAAGAGCGCGGCAGAGGAAGCTCGGTGTATTTTACTGATTAATAATAATAATAATTTATTCAAATAAAAACGTCTACAAAAATGTACATTTAGTCAGCAGTAATAATATTTTCCATACAATAATAGTGCCTAAAAATAAACTAAACTAAGATATTTTTATTAAACATGCAATTAACGGTGGTTCGGAATTGCATTGTTAAACAGCGATCCGCCCGATCTAGGTTACTTTAAACCTGTGTTTCAGGCCATCACTCTACGATCCAATTACATTGGGACAATACAATTTAAAGTTAAACTATGAATACATAAATAAAAAATTATCTATTCTAAGCAACTACGAGAAAAAGCTTAATGGTACATTAATAATTAAAACTAAGCCTATGTAATTATACAAAAGTAAACACTTACGAGGGGATTAAATATCATCATGCCAATATTTCTAGAAGTTGTTCTGTGTCCGTGTAATTGAGTAACATTAAATATTCCGACAACATCTTGCTACATTTTGTAAACCTTACACTATAAAAGTTTAGTACCTTGTTGAGCCTATTATGTAGAAAAGGTCCCAAGAATACATAAAAACGATTTGCAAACGCATGTCTAGTTTGAGGCTTTATGCAAACCAAGTCCTTCCTTCTCTTGTCCGAAGGTACAGGGTCAAAAGGAAGTGCAGTGTGCTGGTGTAGCACTATGTTTAAAATAAATAATTGCCGCACTGTAAGCACATTACATGCTATATAGAGCTCGTGCGTAGGAAATCTAAAAGGGCGAAAGGTAGCAACCTTTAGAATTGCTCTTTGAGCGCGCTCTAGCGGGAGTAAAATTGTTTTTGCTGCACCACCCCAAGAAGTTATGCAATATGTAATAATGGATTGACCCAAAGCTAAATAGACCTGTTTAATTAATTTATAGTCGGCTATGTTCCGTAAATTCTTAAAAACATATATTAATTTGCGCACTCTTGTACACAGTAATTCGATATGTTTACGGAAATTTAGATTTGAGTCAATGGTGACACCTAGATATTTTAAATGGTCAGCTTTAGCTAAAGTGGGGCAGGAACATACAGTGTCAGCATACGTGCAACAATTATGTGCGTGAATGTTTAGATTAGTAAGCGGTATGTTAGTATTTCTCATTGTAAATAAAATATAATTTGTTTTATCTGCATTTAATGTTAGGAGATTATTACGAAGCCAATTAGAAACAATGTTAAAACCATTTTGGGCATATTCATACACCTCAGCTCTGGACTTAGCTGAAAATAATAGAGCAGTGTCGTCCGCATATGACATTATAACACCATTTTGGAGCGACAGGCTGCATAGTTCATTTATATAGATTAAAAATAAAGTAGGGCCCAAAATGCTACCTTGTGGAATTCCAAAACAACTATTTTTAAGTTCAGAGCTTGTATACTGACCTATTTTTACACATTGCTGACGATCGCTGAGATAATCAGAAAATAGTAGAAGTTGTTCTCCTCTTATCCCAAGTGTTTCAAGCTTGTGCAAAAGTAACGAACAAGAAATAGTGTCGAAGGCTTTGGCAAGGTCTAGAAAGATCCCTATTGTGTGCATACCCCTATCTAAGTTGGTAGCAATATAGTTAGTTAATTCGTGGACTGCTTGGCTAGTTGATCTTTTGGCCCTAAAACCAAATTGACTATCTGATAGTAGTCTGTTATCTTCTAGATATTTATCAATCTACTGTTAATTATTTTTTCTAAAATTTTTGAGAGGCCTGTTAACACTGAAATGGGTCTGTAGTTATTCAAACAAATTTTATCTCCAGATTTAAATACAGGTGTGACCACAGCCTTTTTAAGTAATTTTGGGAATATTCCTTTAGATAAGCATAGTTGGAAAATGTGGGTTAGTGGAGGGGCAAGTAGGTTTTTAAATCTTTTAAGTATATTATTAGGTATGTCATCCCACCCAGTGGCACAAACATCCTTTAACCCGCTTATTATTCTAACTACTTCGCTAACATCGGTATCTAATAAAACAAAAGAATTTAGTGAAGAGAATGTCGTGGTCGGGTTTTGTTGGGAAATTATACTTGAGTTAAGTGATTTTTCAGCCAAGTTTTTACCAACGTTAACAAAAAAGTTGTTTGCTTTATTGATTGCTTCGGATGGGTTCATATCTGTTGATAAAATATCAAGCGAAGGTTCGGGATTTTTCGATCTAAAGGTATAAGTTTTTACAAAGTTCCACACAAGTTTACTATTATTCCCCGCCTTCTGTAATTCATTTTTATCATACTGATTTTTTAGTTTTTTCAAAAGATTATTACAGAAGTTCCGATACCTTTTATAAGTTACAGAAAGTACTTCGTTATCAGGAGCGAGTCTCAATTTTAGGTGGAGTTTGTCTCTGTGCCTTATACAACGAACGAGACCGGGTGTGATCCAAGGCTTAATACAACTAAACTTTCTAGGCATTGTCTTTGTGAACGTGTTTTTCCTTATTGCAGATTGCAGCGAATTTATGAAATACTTTAAAGAACTATTTGCATCGTCTGAATTATAAACGGGGTCAAAATCAATACCGCGTATATTATTTTCAAGATTTGTCATATTGACTTTAGTGTAGCTACGCATGCAGTTTTTTCTAGGTGAACTTATTTGTAATGTTAATAAAACAGCTTGATGATCGGTAAGCGTAGAATTAGTAACCAATGTTTTGGATGGATTTTTTGATTTTAGAATGATATGGTCTAAGCATGAGCCGCTCTGATGCGTGGGGTGATAGTGAGCTGGTAGAAGTCCATGAAATGCGCAAATATTCAAATAATTATGTACATGGGTTTCTGTTTTCCCGGAAGCAATGTTAATGTTAATATCGCCTAAAAGTATTATGTTTTTAAAAGATGTTATGTTTTTTAAGTTTGTGTCGAGTGAGTCTAAAAATCTGTCAATATTTTGAGAAGGAGGCCTATACATAGCCATGACTACCGTGTCGGGAATAATTTTAATTATTAAACAATTACTTTCTAGGGATACAGGTTCTTCTTTTACTGTTCTTAAATTATTTTTGATGTAAACTACTAATCCATCGTTTTGGTTTATGTTTCTGTCAGTTCTGTAGGAGTAATAACCGTCAAGAGATGGTAAGTTGACTGTCTGTTTTGACAACCAACATTCTGTTAAGACAATAATATCACAGCTTATGTCAAGATCCTGTAATAACACTTCAAAACCGTTTATGTTTCGATTTATGCTGCGAATATTCTGAGTGAGCAGGGTTAACGTTTTGTCACCAGAAGGAAGAAGGTGTTTACAGTCCTCAACATTACAGACTTTAGACTCCGACACAGAAAAACTATCTAGATCGCAAATTAGCTGATTTGTGACATTCATGACAGTTACAAAAGAAGAGAAAATAAATACAAGCTACCTGTTTATCTGCTAAGTAAATAAAGTGTTAGGTGGCGCTCTTAGGCGCCTTCATAGTCGATTGAGTTGATGTAATTCATTTCTGCATGTTTGCGGGCTGGGCAACCTACATCACCAGTTGGATGGTCACATTTCCTCTTGAAACGTTTGCACGTCGCGCATTGAGGGGGAGATGATTTGCTGCTGCATTCCTTGAAAGAGTGTCCACTCTCTCCACAGTGGTTGCAAGTAGGGCTAGTTTCCCGGCAAAACTTGGCTGCGTGTCCAAACTGCTGGCAATTGAAGCACCTGGTGACTATCGTGAAATCTCTCACAGGGCATGATGTCCAATTGATAAAAATTCGGCTTTGGTCAATGACAATTTTTCTAATGCTAGCGGGTAGTTCCAATATGTAGTTACAAGTAGGAAGGTCTTTCTTACCCGATTTATGGCTTAATTTGATGCACTCAAGGAAGGACTCACGAGTTATATTCGGCAACTTGTCTGATAGGTTCTGCTCGTAAATACAGTCAAATACTTCCTGTTCAGTAAGGGCTACAGGGACACCAATGATAGCTACCCTAGGGCGGCGTTTAGAAGGTTCTTCTATTGTAAGGCCCGATGATACCAGTTTTTCCGAATTCTTGAGTTTATCAATATCGCCTTTATTTTCAGTGCTAATCAGAACGCCCCCATTTTTTACTTTTTTCAGGCCACGGACATGAAGCTTAAGTTGTTCCGGGGAGATGATCTTTTGGACAAGTGACTTGGTATCGTCACTTGTTTGGGTCTTATCGTTGGGATAGATGGCGACTGATCTCAAATTTGCAGGACGGACGAAGTTATCGGTTTCCTTCGTATTCGGATCCTTTCTTCACCATGCTAGCATAAGAAGTATTTCCCGATTGATTAAATTTAGTCTCTACGACCTCTCTGAACTGCTGGAGAGAGTTCACAACGTTCTGCTGAACCTGAAGGTGCTGGATTGTAGTATGGGCCTGGATCGTTTTTGACTTCAACGATTGGTATAAGACGGCCATCTGATTAGTCCCACTTGAGACCTTCCGGCAAAGAGTGGAGACACGAAGCTTCTGGTCCGAGTTCATTTTCCCATCACCGACAATAGTGCAAACTTCGTTCAGAATGGCATCTATAGATCCAATCCACTTCTGGATCTCGGGCGTACTGATAACTTCAATCGGCAATTCATTCTCCGCGAGGGCTGGTGGGTTTGGGTCGCTCGGGGTTAATGGTTCCCCAGGCGTCGGTGGAGGACTTCGCCGTAGTAGTTGGCTACGACCAAACGGGCTCGATCCTGGGTTGGACATTCTACCAGAAACACTTATTGTTTGTAAAATTATTTAGTTCATCTTACTAATACAAGAAACGGTAAAAACTTACAAGACACACGCGACCCACTTTAATTTTATGCTGACGGAGCAATATTTATATTTATTTGTCGTAATTGCTTATTTCATTATAATCAAATACAGAACACACGTCCGCTTAGTCTCGCGTCTCGTAAATGATCCATACTCGTTTGAAAGACATTCCCGTGCAATCTTCAACAATTTTTCGAGTGTGCGTCGTGTCATAGCGAAAAGAGTTGCCAACCTTTCGTTTGGTTCTCCCGTTCTCAGCTTACATAAATATATACCTAAGGCTGTTTTTGGCCGATTGCATCTTTCAACCAATGATGGAGTCTGTTCTAAAATCAATTGAAATTGATTTCTATCACGGCCAGTCCAAAAATGAATTTCATCATTATTTAGAACATTTGCATTTTCAAAGTCTAATCTATGTGGCCGCCGGGCAGCTCTTATTAGAGTATCACAAAGTGCTGTCATTTGATCTGCATCAAAATCATGGGAAACATTACAAAAATCCAATAAAGTGTCCCAATCATTTCCTCGAAGATGATGTTGGCAAATACGGGCATGTTCAGGTACGTACAGTTTATATTCGCAAAGTAAAAATGTTTTTATCGTCTCTGGAATACGATGACGGTCTCCATTAAAACAATTATTGAATATACAATGTTTAGCAGTATTTGGTGCTCTAAAATATTGATTCATATGTATGACAGAGTCTGGCTCAGCGGCGGGTTCTATCTGAACGGCAGGTTCCGGCTGAATGGCAGGTTCCGGCTGAATGGCAGGTTCCGGCTGAATGACAGGTTCTGGCTGAACGGCAGGAGCTGGCTGAGCGGCAAGCTCAACATGGATTCTCTGCCAACATCGATGACATACAGCTCGCGTATTGTTGAATTCAACCTGAAAGTATAAAAGCTACCTGTACGTTCTGTATCGATATATTATGGTCTTAATGAGAGTACACGTTTTGTTAATCATGATGGACTTGTGGTTACGGGCCTGGGCCTTAAATTCTACTTTGCGTCTCGTCAAATATTCTCTCTATTATTGTCTATAGTTGAGCCAATATAAACGTGCGAACTGAGGCATAAATCATTTTTATCAGATCTCTCGCTCACACTTATAGGTATATCGGAACTCTCGCTCGCACTGCTAGTGTTGTGTGTAACAACTAAGAAGGGATTTGTCGATATTTATACTTAACACAATTTTCACAAACACCTACATTTGACCTTATTGCATTAGTCATCAGCTACCTGCGTCCGAGCGGCATCCCTTTATCGATAACGAGTTATGCGGCATTGTCACATTCCTTAGACGTAAGGATTTATGACTCAGTTCGCACGTTTATAATGTCTCAACTATAGAACAATATTTGGCCAAACATATAAATGTATAGGTAGAAAAAACGGTTTGTGACACGCAAAATAGACTTGTATTTGTTATTTTGTTTGATTTAAACTAACTACAGGACACTACTATTCTGTGCTGTAGGTACTATCGTCAAAAGTGTAATCTGCTCAATTTCAAAACAAAATCCCGTGAACAAGATGACCAGATCCTTTCCCGCCGTTTGTGTATTCATGTAACAAACCGAAATCACAATATGTTTAATTTTTTTTGGTCCTTTTTTTCATTCATAAAAACAAAGGGCTTAATAGAAGAAAAGACAGATGGTGCAATGCCATCGCTCAGCTAAGGACGAAAATGTAACTTGTTACATTTTTGCGGTGTTTTTCATTCACAAAAACAATAAAAATTGGGTAGTGTAATGCTATTGGTTGATGAGTGTAGGTAGACGCTACTATAGTGGCCAAGCGGTGCAAATGAAAACAGTCCTAACGGTGGTCAGAATGCACTTTTGACGATAGTACATAACATCAACTGAATTATTCTTATTACTAACCTCTAATAATGCATTTTGTTGTACAAGTCTTGCAACCTCAGGTCGTATTTGCGGAAGATCTTCAGTCAAAATATGACGCTGATATCTATTGTGATATAATCCACGTCTGCACACAACACAGTTACGATGTTGTTCCATTTTCCACAATTCCAATCGATATGCAGTTGAGTAGTCCGTTAAACAAAGCTGGGGTCAACAATAAAAACCACAACAATCAGTGTCCAAGGAATAGCCGGGTCAAAAAGTACATAAAACAGATAACGATCGTTCAACGCAAAACACAAAACACTCTAGGGACGACTAGCGCTAGCGCGTCACTGGCCGTTGGTCGCCATTTGCAAATGCGCCTGGGCAAACGGCGGGCGGAGCGGGTAGGGTGGGGGGCGCAGGTAAGGAGCAAGAGCAAGCAGAAAGGTGCCGTCCGTTTTGAGTCTGGGCATAGTAAAGTTTATCTTATAACGAAGTAAACTACGATCACTTTTATGGCAGTATAATAAGTAGTATAACTCCGAAAGTACTGACTTTTGACCTTAGTCGTAATAATAAGTTTTATTCTACATAAACATACCTATTCATTTATGAGTGTCTTATTCCTATTGAGAGGTGGGCCCATCATTACTCATTCTCCTTTGGTCCGATAGAAAAAAATCACAAAGATACCTCTAAAAAAATCTTTTAACGAATAAAAACCATATTAAAATACATGCGATCAATCTGATTTTTTGACAAATAATTCAACAAGCAAAATACTAGCATAATAGTGTTTTATTTTTTTACTCCAATCAATAGATTTTTTGTAAATCGCAAAAAACCACTCATTTCGCACTATTCGGCCCGCAGTGACTGACGTAACAACCACTTTGTAGTGCAAGCTGATTTGAACTTTATTCTAACAGCATTTGAAACGAAGTTTGAACCACCACAAAGAGTAGCTAATTTAGCTCTTGGTAGTCTGACAGTACCTCCCGCCCTGCCCGGGGTGGGAGGTCTCATGTGATGATTTTACCACGTTAAAAAAAAAGGTAACATTTTGTTAATCTGTCTTTGCCTCATTAATCTCACTATCAATCACAATGTACCAGTACAATCATAGTTTTAATTATTAAATTCTTAATGTAGCATCATAAATCTAAAAGAGTTTTAATTATTTTCCAAATATGAAAAAAGGCTGTCCTGAGTATCAGAATTGTCGGTATAGTTAGAATGGCTAGTGGAAGGACGTACACTTTCAGGTGTCGAAGTGGTAAAATATCCTTGAGCTGCCGCCACCGTGGAAGGTCTTGAGTAAACGCCCATTTCAGCCTGATAAATTATATTATTAATATGATGTTGTACTGTAGATATTGTTATGGGATCCATTTTTCGTATTTTATTTGCTATGTGTTCTCCGAATACCGAGGCATCGTCGCGAGCAGATGACGAAGCTGACATATTTTTTAAAACTTGTAGAGCTTCGGCAATATCACTGTCTCCATCTGTACCGCATCTCCTTTTCCGGGAACTAGTCGCTGTTGCATTATCTTGATGACTGTACTGCGAATGCGTCTGTGAATAGAAGTGTCGCGTCTTCACTTTAGTATATGTTCTGTGACCGCGAGTAGTTAGTCTGTGATAAAATAAAGAAAAATAGGAAACATGAATACTTACATCATTCTCACTATTTACTGTGGGTAGTGGTTTATTTTTGTCTCGCAAAAAGTTCAATGCCTTGTAAGCAAACCACTTTGGTTCCTGTACATCGTCTGTGCTTGCACCAGATTTGTACAACTGTTCAACCTTCTTTTTTTCCCGAAAATAATGAGAGGTTAAATTTTTTAACTTTCTCTCTACTTCGCCTTTATCAATGTTAAATACACTTGCAATTATATTCAAGGCGTCCATTCGTTTGTTCCTATTCTTATAGTCTGCATTTCTGGGATTCCATAATATATCATTTTCATGAAATTTTTCAATTAATAGGAACACAGTTTCGTCGTCCCAATGAAACGACATTTTAATTTGTTGAATACACACAAACCGTACACCACTACCGCTCGAATGCCAGGCACGAACTGAGCCGCGTAACCCGCCGGCACACCCCGGCGGCCATGCCGGCGGCTCCTTTGTGCGGCAAAGCCGGTGGCTTTGTATGCCGCCGGGTGCACGGCGGCTTGGCCGCGGCGGCTTACCCGGCGGCCCTGCCGCCGGCACTGTGTGTAGGAGCCTTTACAAGGTAAGGAATTGAAAACATAGAACTCATGTTTCAATATCTGGTTCCTTGAACTCAGATCTAGATAAACATATCCAATAGATTGAACTTTGCCTCCCATTCCAAATACGTCAATGTTCTGTTTATGGATTGGAATTTTTTGTTTCATTACATGTTTATATTTTATTGCCGATATGGAGGCACCGGTGTCAATTAACCAATTATATGGGTAACCATTACGACCATTTAAATAAATGGTACTTGAATTATTATTTGTAAAAAGTATTGCTCTTTTAGTCACGAAAAACTCATTATTTTCGTTGGATGGCAAAGAAGATTCGGCCGTTTGCAAAGAAGCTTCGGTTGTCTGTAACTGTGTTGAGTCCGAGTTTGTCAAAGTATGTAATTGTGCTTGGCGATTATAATTTGATCTACCTCTGCTCCTGAATAGTGACCGCATTGCACCGCGCGCCGAGTTCCGTTGACCTCGCCAACCGCGCCCTGTGCCCTGCTGGTAACCAAAATTCTCGCTGTTCTGCTCTTCCGCAGTTGCGTGTGACGTACCTCTGGCCCTCATACTAGCTCGACGATTCCAGAAACCCCTGTAATTGTTATTATGATAGTTATTGCGATTGAAATATAAAAGTTCTGGATCGGTTGGTCGTGTTATTTCTTCATCTAAAGCCGCTTGCACAGCATCCTTTAACGAGGAGTTCCTTGCTGTGATAATTGTACTGAGTCTACGATTTCTCAAGCCATCTGAAAAACATTTTATAGCGAGTTTTTCGTTTAGTGGACGTAAAACCTCGTATGCGTGGTTCTTACCTTCCGACTGAGAAATGGTGAGGTCAACGAACATTTCTGTAATTTGCTTACCAAATTCATCAATTGACAGATTATCTTGTCTAAAACCTTTGCAGTTTGCGTTAAATAGCAGTTGCTGATTTTTTTGGTAAAAGCTGGGTTTTCATATCATTAACAAGTGCATCAGCACAAGAATAAGTTTCGGATAATTTCAATTTCGCATCCCGAGTTAATCTATTTTTTAAAACAAAGTTTACTAACCTTTTCTGGGAGTCGTCGTCGAGCTCTGAGCTGTAATATTCAATACCATCTATAAGGCGATGAATACTGGATTCATCGTTGGCTGCAACAGGCAATAAATTCATAGCTATCTTTAAATCAAATTTGGCCATTTTTGGGCTTTCCTCAGTTTTTACAGTTTTTACCTACTCGCCGCGTTGGGCCTATCTTCACTAAATACGTTCTCAATTCTTTTATTTTTACTAGTAAATCTGACAGTTCCCGAGCCATAAGGCGTAATTATGAGGTGTATTTATGTTTCCCTACTTATTATACGTACGCATCCAATGCAGGAACATTTCACCTTGCGCTATTGATTAATTTTTTATACACTTATCTAGGCGTATGTATACATGTAGGTATCTACGAGATTTCACTACTTTGGGTCAAGTAATAATGTCTATAGTTCTACTTCGGGATGCCGTCGAACCGAAGTTATAACTTCACAAATTATGGGCACTTGCTCACTTTATATTCACTTTTTTTTTTTTTTTTGCACTTCACTAAGTTTTGTTTTCTTACTTCGGAGCTAGAAGGATGGTATCAGCACGTAGTTGTCTTCTTATATCAAGCTCATAGCCATGGTTATATTGTCAAGGGTGTCGTTCAATATGTAGGTATATATGTGTTGTTGTCGCTGCCTTATCGAATAGTTTTATCCATTAAATCTCTGCTATATGTTCTCCGTATTCATTTCAATTTTGGGGTTTCGCCGCAAGTAGGAAATTGATCTTCGCGAAGCATGTCGATTTATTTCATTGCTCATCCACTTTGTGTGACAGTTCTTGTAAATCCTGAATATGAGGTACACCAATCCCAGCAGCAGGAGAATTAAAATTACCATTAAAACCACATTCGTCGTGCTGGTGTGGTATTTGGCAGCTGAACTGCTCCAAATCTGCGTTGTTATTACCGCCAGATGCTGTTTGCGCTATTATGACTTCTTCCTTACTCTGAGTTTTCCCCATGATAATATTGTTCTATACAGTTGCCACAAAAACACTTATTCTCACAAGACTTTGTTTGCGACTACACTTGAGATTCATCGTGGAACGGTATCCTTATACGGTGAAAGGAATTGTAAACAAAGTCCATGGGACACTTACGTCACGGTCGCCATATGATGTTGGGAATCGGAGCGAAATGATAACACGGCAAATGATGAGTAAATACTATCTTTATTTAAATAATGTCACATCTTTTATATTGTGAAACTGTGATGACTTAATAATATAAAGGTGCTTACATACACGCGACAGCATCATTAGTGGTGGGAAGTTGATTGTTAAAGAAGCTAATACAAATTCCTTTCAGTGACTTCGGATTTTTGGGTGTTGGTTTTGTGGATGCAAAATGTATTTCTGATATCTTTTTTTGGAATCTTTTGTATGCATCTGGATCATACTTGTCCACAGGTATCACGTGAGAATTAAAAGGGAAAATCCCAGCTTTTCTACATCCACTTTTGATTATTTCGGGGTTTGTTTCTTGCCAAGTATCTATCTGCCAGCGTTTGAGCAAAAACTTTTTTTGGCATTTTTGTGCCAACATTTCTACGCTGCCACTCTACCAACTTCGCATCCCATATTGACTTGAATGACTTGAATACTGCTATATCAAGAGGCTGCAGCAAATGTGATGTGTGTGGCGGTAGTTTAAGTATTGTGACACGGTTTCGGATTGCCAGCTCCACAACTCTAACATCGACGTGAGTTGAGTGACCATCATAAATAATAAGAACCGGGCGCTCTTCGCCCAGACTTGGGATAAGAACTTTTTCCATATAGTTATAGAAAATGTCTGTTTCCATCCACCCCTTAGTACTGGCTGCATACGATAATTCGAAATCGTAATCACCATCGTCTAGTTCAGCCATCCACTGATCCCAAACAAATTTGCCTTTAAATACAATCAAAGGCGGCAACTTCTTGCCACTAGCGCTTGCGCCTGTCAACACGGTGATGTTTTCTTTTCCACTCCCATGGGTGGTCCTCGCACAAGGTCGCAAATGAATTGGGGACTTTCAAAAAGATCCAAATCTTTTAGAGTATTTTCCAGCAAATCGAAATATTCACCAATGACGAATGGATCTGTCATTTTTCTTCTTACAAATTCTACAGGCTGTGCTTTTTTAATTGATAACCGATGTCGTTTCCGGAAATTGATGAACCAATCTGTGCCTGGGACATTGTTTTTAAATGGTGTTTTAATTTTATTCACCCGCACATATTCAGCGACAAGCTCCATAATTTCAAACCTAGTTAGGCCATATCCCCATTTTTCCATGATTCTCACAGTTTCTGCTAATTTTTTTTCATCTTGTAGGTCTATAACAGTTGGCCTACCTGCATTTGGTCTGGTATTTCTTTGCCTTTTTTTAAATGTTCATGAAGAGTCGTCATGGGAATCTTATAATGTTGCGCTGCTCTATATTGTGTAAGTTCTCCATTTTTTACCTTTGCGATCGCTTGAGATAAATCTTGTGGATTGTATGATTTAATTTTCTTTCTTATATAAGTTCGCGGCATGATGGCTCTGAAAAAGACATAACATATCATAACATCACGCGGCACGCCTGTATTTCCCAAAAAAATGCGAATTCATTCATTCTAAATCAAACTCAAACTCAACTCAAACTCAAAGCATTTATTTCAATTAAACCATTTACAAGCACTTTTGAATGTTGAATTTATAATTTATATGTGATTAAATTAAAATTTTATTTAAAAAATAAACTTTGTAATAAGTTAAAACCGCCATTACCGCAATAATTTAATGTGCCATTTATTTGGTTTAAATGGTCAATAATATAAAATCACTTTCAAACAAGTTTTCCTAGAAAGACCGAAATAATAATTTAATTTTGCACATTTCGTGTAATGTCATGCAAAACATCTGATCGAACAGATTGAGAATCACTGTCAATTTCTATGGAAAAACTAAGTGGGGTTATTTTGTAATGATTATACATCGGAATCACCCCAGAGGGGTAATTACGAAAAAAAAATTAAAACACAGCTAAGACGTTGTTTTCCTCTTACGAATTCGCTAAAAACTATAACGTATTGTAAAAACAAGCACCTATTCAAATAACTTACCAGAATTCCGAGAAAATGATGTTGGGGTTATTGCGAATCAACAAAAATGGCGCGAAAAACACTCTTTTGATAAAAGTTGACGCTACGCACGTAACGTTGACACTAGCTTCTCACGATGACTGACGCGGCAAGGACAGTAAAGATGGCGTCTAATCCAATGTTGCCAATAGGAAAATATGGCTACGATAAGTAGAATTTTTGAACTTTCAGAATAAACCCATTTTCTGAATTACCCCAGTGCACCTTATGATTGAAAATTGTTAATTACTTACATAATTTTTACAGTACAATATACATAATAATCGAAGGTTGTTTACATTATTTATTCAATCCAGACATATTTTTTGAAAATATAATTTTTTTAAATTGTTAATTACATAATTCTTACAAAACAATAAAATATAATAATCCAAGGTTATTTATATTATTTTAACACAGACATCAAATTACAAAATAACATAATTATTAAAAATTGTTAATTACATAATTGACAACATTTCATATTTTTGAGCTGCATGTATTATTACGTTATATAAAAGTAAATCAAAAACTGGGGCACCCGTATTTTTTCATTTTTCGAAATTATGTACTTTTCATTCATAACTTCAACTTTGAAATTCGGTGCATTCTAAAAAGACGTAAGCGCCAAATGACGTCATACATACGGTGGAATGACGATAAAACCTTTGCTTCGGCGTGACCCGTAAGAAAAAATTGGTAATGTCAATTTACTGTCATTAGTGTCGTTTGTCGTAGTCACTGCGTAATATGTGCATAGAGTATAGTAAGTATATAAAGGAATAGAGAGCCCTCTAGAGCTTTTTGTTTTTGCAAACAAGGTCGAACCAGTAGCGCCAACTGTGAATTGAATCCGAACTAATATGCCGTTTCTATAGATATACGTACCTATAATAAAAACCCTATAATTATACCCTTTTGTCTTGGAATTCATGAATAGTAGCAGTAAAATATTATTTTACTGCTACTATTCATGAATTCCAAGACATTTTAAATACTCTTGAATATTTATTGAAACTGCTGTATTTTCTACTTTTTGGTTGAATTATTACGGTTTTGAACGATAGAACAGTTCCAATAAATATCAGATAAAGGTGTTAGAAATAAAACAAAGAACAAATCAATTTAATTTTTTATTTTTATAGTGCTTGTGTTTATTATAATATGTTTGTGCTGCAATTTTAGTTATATCTTCACCATCATAAGTCAATTTACCAGCTAAAATACGATTAATAGATCGACACCAACTATGCAACATAACAATGATTGTCATTTCAGTAAAATATTCTTTTAATTTATTTTTATGTGCTAGGCAATTAAAAGGATAATCTACTAAAATATCTGTAACCGCTTTTATAGTGTTCCTCACATTATTTTTTGGAACATCTTTTTTTAAAAATGATTCTATTATATTTTGAATCTGATGAAAACAATTTTGTAACGCTTCATTTGGATAACATAACCATTTTTTTTTTGGTATTCTTTGGCTTTGATAAAACTATTGGACGGGTTTTCGTTGTTTGAATCTAATAGGTTTTGCCTACAATATTTACAAGATTTAATAATATTTCGTAAACATTTTGTCAGGACCCAACCACACACATAATTTCTTTGCCCTGCATCAGCTTGCAGGGAGAGATTTTGTGGCAATAAAATTTCATCTAAAATAATATTTTCTTCTTTGGGAATTTCAAGAGCATCCTGTTTTTCTGTAAGGAAAAATTGGAGACCTTGTAAACATTCATTCATATCCTCTACGCAATTGGCCTTTTTTGATTGCGGCATATTATAATTATTAAGCAGCAACGCTTTAAATGCCCCTTCAAATGAATTGGTGTTAGGGGCATTATTTCGGGCTCCATAGCTCCTGATATTCCCAAAACAGTTTTCTACAGGG
The DNA here is from genome assembly GCA_905163435.1 of Mamestra brassicae. Lineage (NCBI taxonomy): Eukaryota > Metazoa > Arthropoda > Insecta > Lepidoptera > Noctuidae > Mamestra > Mamestra brassicae. The sequence goes on from LR991009.1 coordinate 3,080,642, forward strand.
TCCTGATTAAAATTTCGTGTTAATACTGCATCAAAACCATATTTATCAAACAACACTTTGCAAATTGCTTCCATACCATTAATGGTTTTAGTAAAATTAGTTACAGATGGAATAGTAGTCTCTATTAATCGTACTTTATTTCCACTGATCTTTTTTTGGACAAATTTTAAAGTTTTCAAAACTTCTTTGGCATTTTGCCACAATTTGTGATGGGGTGAATTCCTTCTTACGGGACCCTTATATATTTTACCGTCGGGTATATAAAATGTGTTGCTATTAAGGCTGTCAAAAACATTATCCAGCAATAATGTTATTTCAATTAGCGCCCTACACTCTGTTGGTAAATCCCCTCTTGCTACTAAATGCTCAGTAACAACAGCTACACTGTGACTAAAAATCTGCGTTGCCGATTTCACTTTCATTTTATTAATTTTTTCGGGCACAACATGTTCTTCGGTTATTTTATTTAATAATCGAAGTTCCCCGTATGTTTTGTCAGCTGTGTATACCTGCTGGTAGTACTCCCATTTTACCACTTTGTTTTGATTTTTTGAGGTATACACCATTTCCTTATTCAATAAATTATTTCTAAGTCCTTTTATTAGATGTGGGACATCATATAATGGAATAATTTTTTGACCATTAATTGAAAAATGATCATAGCGCCACTCTTTGCCAAGTCGCAAAAACGATGCTCTGGTATCGTTCACCAATTCTGTGATAGCACTTACATTGACGGAGCTTTGATCGCAGACACTTTACAATATTATAAGCCCTGATTTTTGTATTTCGGATACAACGCATTTTATTAATTTTTTTAGCTCTAATTTTTGTAAACCGTTTGTGAAATAATAGGCGACTGGCTGTTTAAAGCTTTGTTTTAAGCCTTTTACCATAAATACTAAAGCGTGATCTGCAAATCTCACCTCACCAGAATTGGCGAATCCCTCAAATGCATCTTTGTGCTTATTGTAAAATATTTGAGGGGTTAAAGACATTTCGTCAAATATAAGACTGCATAATCTATCAGGTGCATCCTTTTCAAGTACAGTTTTTTTAATTTTTTCAAATAAAATGGGATTAATACCAGGGTAAAGCTTAATTTGGCTTAGCAGAAGTTTCATTGCCTTTGATGATGGTAATGTAAAATATTTATATAATAACGAATATGCCTTCGGACTTTTCTTGTACATTGTCAATGCAAGAACTTTTTCATCTATAGTAAAACGTCGGCCTTTCGGCTTTTTATTAGACTGTAACTGCATGTGTACAAATAATTGTGCAGGTTTTCGCATATTTTTCATCACATGCTGGAATGCCTTAAATAATTTATGAGCATTTGCTAATCTCGTCTTATAAGAAAGTCCTTTCTTTCTCAAACGAATTATTTCGGACTGCAGATTCTTGATTTTTGCGGCAAAAGGCTTCAACTGGACCTCACTGCATGTTAGTAAACCCCGAGAACCTGAAAATAGAGATAATAGATTTATTTATAAACCATTTTTGTACATACAATAAACAACACAGGCACATAACATTTCATTCGATTTCACAAGTTTTATTATGCAAGTAATATTTAAAAAAGTAATTTAATTTTAAGACAGATTATTAATTATTATTTATCAAGTTAAAAAAGCATAATAAATTTTATATTTGGTAGAATTTGGTACAGACAGAAATTAAAAAAACCGAACTTGTCAAGAAATAGGGAATATGCAAGTTAATAAGCCTGCGTTCAGACATGCGGGAATCGTGCGTTTACGAATCGCGCGGTTTCAAACCGCAAAATTGTGAAGCTATTCAGACACGCGCGGTTAGTATGCGATTTCGTGCGGGTTAGCGTCAGTTTCAAAATGGAGGTCGACGAAGAAGTTCAAGGTCAAGGCGCTTGCCGAATTTTGTTTTTCGTGACCTACTTTTTATGCAAATTAGGCTATATTTGGGTCAATTCGGGGTTTGAAGGTCAACCGCCAAATGGTCACTCCAGTTGTATTTGGTTCTGGCTGATTTTCCAATGGTGTTTCTATCAAGTCTGTTATTGGTTGGTGTCCTAGAATTAAGCCACTGTCTTTGTGGTCGATGACTCTGTATCCCATTATTAATGGATTTGGTTGTGGATTTCTCATTGCTGTATATAGTATGTTTTGTCCGTGTGACATTGCTTCGATTTCTATTCCTGTTTCGACCATGATATTTAGTATGCTATTTTCATGGTTTCCATCTGAGCTTAGCAGTGGTATGATGCCGATCCCGAGTGGTTGTGAGAATTCTAATGTTGGTACGTTCTGGTAGTTGCTGTAGAATTGGTTGTTTACGGTTGCATATTCGTATTTTATTGGCTCTGATGGTCCGTGTGATACTGCTGCTTGTGTGCCGTCTCGTAGTACTACATTGTGTATGGGATTTTTCGTTTTTAGGTAGTCATATTTTAGGAATCTCCAGGCGTAATTTCTTATGTGGAAGCAGCCGTCTTCTGGTGTGTGATGTTTTTCGTATATTGGTCCGATTGTATTAGTTGCGTTTAGGTATTTTGTTGCGCTTGCAATTAATGCTGGTAGATATGAGTATTTTTCTACACTGGCTGGTTTTAATTCATTTGTCGTTAGATCATATATTCCTTGATGATACCAGTACTCCATTCTGTTGTCTATGAATTTTCCTTGGCATGCTGCACTTTGATGTTCTCCTGGTATTTGTCTGTGTTGATTTTGATTTGATAGATCTCCGATTTTTTTGCCATATAATGTTTCTGGTTTTAAGTTGTCTCCTAATTTTATCATTCCGTGTCTTCCCATGTCTTCCCATATTCCGATTGTAGTTTGTGAGTTTGCGTTTGCGTATTGTACGTTTCCTGATGATGCTACGAATGGTGTTCTGTTTCCTAAGTTGTATATTTTGATGTAGCAGTTTTTCACTGTTGCTGTGTGGTTTGTTTCTATTATGTCGTCGTATTCTTTATGTGTTAGGTACATGTATAGTTTGTCCCATGGTAAGGTGTGTATGAATGTTTTGATTATTATTCTTCCGTTTGCTGCGTTTGCGCTCGGTTTTTCACTTAAGTATGTGCATAGACTACTTTTTATGTGGAAGTTGAACATTTTTTTGAATTTGAATGTTTTTTTGTTCATTTCATTGTCTATTCCGTTTGCTACTATTGTTGGTAATATGGTGTTGCTTGAGGTGTCCATAATTTTGAAGTTGGTTCTTCTGGTTCTTGCTGTTGCTCTAAATCGTGGATATATTGTTCCTAGGACTCTTTCTCCCAAATATTTTGTTCCTATTCCTGTTAGTGCTGCTATTCTTGCTGCTCCGTCGTATTTAGTTTCTGGTGTGTAATTGTATACTTCTTTAAGGAACTTTTCGTCTGCTTCTTTTACTTGTGTTGTTGCTATTTTCTTTAGGTTGTGTGGATTTTTCCCGCTTTTTATTCCGTTTTCATATTCTTCTTGTATTTGTGCATAAGTGATGTCGTGTTCTTGCGCTATTCGGTCTAGTTCATTTGTTGGTTCACCGAGGTCGAGTTCGTTGCCCGGTCCCAAGTATTTATAGCCTGGTAGCGTGTAACCTGTTTGTGCCTCGCCGCTTTGTTCCATTATGGCGCGGTGTTTTTTTTTTTTTTTGTGAGTGGCTTCTCGCAGTTCAACCTATAAGGTTGTCGACTGCTTAACCGGGCTTGCCTGTGGTGGCCTTAATATAATATTAAAGCCTCCAGCCAGGGCTTATAAAAAACCTACAAACTAAGCGACTACACGCTAAGGGCACCCCCTGTGGGGTACGGGCCTCGGCTTAGGGCGTCGCTGGGGAGAGGACAGCTAGGGACGGGCTGGATCGAACTGGAATTTAAGACTACAGGCTCAGCGGCGCGGGCTGGCTCGAGCAAGGGTCGGGGCGGATTTTGACGGGGACGTCGCGGCGGGCCTCGGCGGCGAGGGCGGAAGGACGGCGGTCGTGGTTTGCGAAGAGTGCTGGTCTCTTTGCGACTCTCTTGGAGGAGAGTGGTAGAGTCGTCGGGCGTGACGAGGGTATGCCTCGGTCGGCGTACCTTGGAGAATTTTTGGCGCGGTGTGTGAGTGTAGTTCTATTTATAGCTTTTTATTATGGGTAGGGGTGAAATGAAAGGTGTTTTGTTTGTGGAGTATAATTTTATTAGTTTTATTTAATGATTACATGGTTACATTTTTTTTCCTATTATTTAATGGTTACATGGTTACATTTTTTTTTCCTATAATTACATGTTAGTATCACTTGTTATACCGCTCTTATTCTATGTTATTCTATGTTTTTACTTATTCTATGTTTATTTCTATGTCTATGTGGTTATTTGTTGCGTATACTTCCCAGAATGCTTCCCACATGAATGTGTTTAATTTGAAGTATTCTGTTGGTTTTTGGAAGTGAAATGTTATTGTTCTTTTTTCTACTGCTGTTTCTGCGTCTTGTGTGGTGACGTACTGGCATATTCTGTAGTTACTTGCTGTATATAGTATGCAATTTTTTACGTGTTGTCTGTTTTTGTACTTGATGTCTGTTGGCATTGGCTGTCTTGCTGCTAGTAGTTTCCATTGTTCGAATTGGTTGTCTGTTAATTTGCATTCGTCCATGAAACACGCATTTGTTTTTATTAAACTTGCATAGTTGAATGATGATTGTGGTGTTAGTCCCGTTAGTCGTTGTATGTTGTAATGCATGTTGACTAAAGTCTCCATGAGCATTGTTTTTCCGGTGCTCGGTGGTCCGTGGAAGAATAGGTTGTTTTTTTTTGGTGTTTCCCCGTAGAAGTGTATTTTTGTTAAATACGCGAATTCATATGGGTTTATTCCGTTGTCTTGTAATAGCGCCACGAGTTTGTCTAATCCTTCTTCGATTAGTTTTGGGTCGTTTGCTGATGGATTTTGTTGCAAGTCGTATTGTTTTGATCTCTGTATTCGTTGTTCTGTTTTTTCTCGAAATACCAGTGTTTTGGCGACACGTATTGCTGTTGCCAGTCGTTGCTCGAAGTGTCTGTTAAATTGAACTGCAATCCCCGTAGGCGTGTTGCATAGTAATTGTTCTGCTTCGTCTTCGTCAAAAGCTTTGTTTTTACATAAGTGAAGCACAAGTTCTTGATTTTCTCTGTTAATTTTTGCACGTCTTCCATGATCGTTGAATCCTGTTTGTTGATAAAAGGCATTCTGTTCACTTCCAGAGTCATCGTTTCCGTTTTCACACTGATAACGCTGTTGTTCATTACTGATGGTACTTTCAGATATGCTTTCACTGGAGTTAGCAGTTGTTTGATCCAGGAGTCGCTGAATTGTTGCTCGTTCTGGGCTTTCTGTTCGAAATAAATTATTTCTCCTTTCGGCACTTCTAGGGTTACCTTTGTTTTGTTTAGGGTCAATTCCCAGTGAATGAGAGACGCAGATTGCCACGTTTTTATCACGTTCGGTGAAAATTTGTTTAAGTGTTGTACGATTATCGCCGGTAGTAATATACTCCAGCAGGCACTGAACACATGCAATTTGAGAACATTTGTGCTCCTGGGATCTAATAGTTTTTCCAAGCTTGCTGTTATGCCCCCAGTTTTTTGCGGTGGAGATGTATATGATGTGGTAATGATTCCTTCGTGTTCCAGTATGGCTAGCGATGACTTTCCAAGGAGACAGTTTATTTCTGTTGGTGTAATGTTGTCTTTCATCCATTGAGCAATCCAGACTGCAGGGGTCATAGTCTTCTTCTGTTGCTTCATTTCTTGTTGTAGTGTCTGTTTCATCTCTGTCCTTTGTTTCTTCGTTGGTGCCTGCCGTAGCTGCAATGCTGCTAATCTCTTCTTTGGTGCTGTTGGTTCCGGAGTCGGTGGTGTTTGATCCGAGGTTGGGCTCTGTGGTGGAGTTATTACGTCGTTGTTGTCTTCCGGGTGTTTTTGTTCCGGTGGGAGTGTGTAACTGTCGTTCCATTCTTCTTCGAATACTTCCTGTACTTCGTCCTGGTCCGACAGCACTAGTATTTCTTTCTCTTGGCTCATCTTGAGGAATGAGGTGTTTTATTTCTAGCGATGTGATGATGTGGAATGCGTGATACATACTGAGTGTTTTGTCTTGCGTTTGTTCGTTTTATATAGGCAGTCAGGTTCTTTGTCGTTATTTTCACCTGTCGTTGCAGATGTGTTTTGCACCGTGCGCGCGTAGCGTGACCGGTTCTGAACTTTCCACCGCCTCAGGGTTAGGTAGGTAGGTAGGTAGGTTTTTTGGTTTTGTTGTTTCGACATGTTTGTACTTGTTGCGTCATCTGATTTGTTTGTCAGCTACACCAATTGTATACCATTAAGTCTTCGACTTAAGTGGTATACAATTGGTGTAGTAGTGAGTGTAGTAGAGACCTAACCTAACCTAACCTTTTTTTTTTTTGATCTCGGGGGGAAATCCTCATGGAAATCCTCCACCCTGGGGCGGGTGGAGGGGTCTGTCAGACTCTTACTGACTAAAACCACCCCGGTGTTCCATCTGCCACCTACGCCGGGGATCGCGGGAACGTATGCGACATCCGCAATCCCCGGCTGGTGCCGGCCCGCCTCTGCGGGCCACCTCGCGTCGGCGAGGGGAGTGAGGTGTTTGACTCCCCTCGCTACGTCAAAGAGGGGCGCACGGGAACACCACGCGCCGCCACCTCGGGTCCGGATGAATGGGGGGCGACGGACAGCCCCAAGTCCGCCGCCCCTGGACCCAGTTAGGGGGGCCGGAAGAGGGCAGCGTATGCCCTCCTCCGACGCCCGATGCGCCTGCTGCGGGCAGGGAGAGCGGTTGTGATCTCCCTCTCCCTTTCCGCAGCCTCCTTCTGCGCGATAACTGTCTCGCAGAAGGAGACCACCGCGTCCCAGGACTCCTCACCGCCGACCATAGCATGGACTACGGCCGGCAGCGAGAGGTCACCGCCTACAACAGAGATGAGGGCACGGCGCGGCTCCTCCCAAGCTGCACACTCTGCAAGCGTATGCCGTGCCGTGTCCTCCCGACAGTCGACGCAGTGGTGGCATCGAGCGTCCGGCTCCCTGCCTATGCGACACAAGAACCTCCCGAAGCAGCCATGCCCCGAGAGGACCTGCGTCGCACGAAACGTCAGAGAGCCGTGCCTTCTCCCGAGCCACAGGTCGAGCACTGGCCGGATGGCCTCGATGGTAATGAGGCCGGCGGAAGGGCTCGAAAGCCTGTCCTGCCATTCCGCCACCAGGACCTCGCGCAGCTGCGACCGACGCAGCTCCAAGTGTTGCTGCGTCAGTCTTTCGCCGCGCGCCCGCGCGCCCTCGCGCCACCTATGCAGTGACGCGAGCACTTTCGCCTCCAGGTCCCACGGCGGAGATCCGGCCAGTGCGCAAGCCGCCTCGTAGGAGATCGTGCGATATCCCCTGATGACTCTGACGGCCATCACCCTCTGCGGCCTCCGCAGAACAGTGATAGTGCCGGCCGTCAGGTCAGCCGCCCAGATCGGGGCCCCATAAAGGGCCATCGATCGCACGATCCCCACGTACAACCGCCTACAGGCGGTGCTCGGGTCCCCCAGATTGGGAAGCAGCGTTGACAGCGCCCCCGCCGCGCCCAACAACTTGGGCGCCAGCCGCCGGAAGTGGGGGCCGAAATCCCACCGGCTGTCGAGCACCAATCCCAGGTACTTCATGGTGGACTCGACAGCGATACGGGCCCCCCCGACCACGATGTGCGATCCCGGCGGCGGCGCTCGCCGGGGGCCATGAAAAACAATGGCCTCCGACTTGTTGAGGGCCACCTCCAGGCCGAGGCGCCGTATGCGGCTCACCACCTGTGAGACCGCAGCCGTCGCCAGCAACGCTGCCTCCCTGTGCGAACTCCCCCGGGCAGTGACCAGTGTGTCGTCAGCGTAACACACCAGCTGCACTCCCGGCCGGAGCTCGCCCCTCAGCACCCAGTCGTACCCGATGTTCCACAGGAGCGGGCCCAAGACCGAACCCTGCGGAACACCGCACGACATGGGGCGCTGGTATCTGCCATCACGTCCCAGATAGGTGACACACCTTTCCGCCAAATAAGCCCCGATGACACGACGGAGGTAGGGAGGCACTCGATGATAACGCAGTGCCTCCCGAATACAACTCCAGGGCAGGGTGTTGAATGCGTTGGAGATGTCCAAGGACACCGCCAACAACACACCGCCCCGCGACACTGCTTCCTCCGCCAGGACTCTCACTCGCGATATCGCCGTGACAGTGGAGCGCCCTTGCCGAAAGCCGTACTGGCATTCGGCCAGGTCCGGCCCCTCTCCGCACAAGTGGCTGACGAGGCGGGCTGAGACTATTCGCTCAAACAGCTTTCCCACCTCGTCGAGCAGCACTATGGGCCGGTACGCGGACGGCGAGTCCGCAGGGCGCCCCGCTTTCCTGAGCAGGACCAGACAACCAGATTTCCACTGAGTGGGAAACTGGCCCTGCTCAAGGCACGCCGAGTAGAGTCCTCTCAGTCGGGGCTCCAGCTCCTTCAGAGCGAGTACTAACGCGCAGCCGTGAATCCCGTCGGGCCCCGGGGCAGTGTTCTTTGCCTGGAGCCGTGTCACGGCCGCCCTCAACTCTGGTTGTGTCACCTCTGGGACGCTGGCGTCCTCTTCGGGCTCTGCGGCTGTGGGCAGAGCCATCGGCGGCGGAGCGTGCTCCGCTCGTGCCGGGAAGAGGGCTGCGACCACGTCCTCCAGCAGCTCGGGTTGGAGACTCTCCGTAAGCGGGGGCGCCCATGGTCCGAGTTTCCCTCGGACCGAGCGATAAGGACGCCCCCACGGATCCCCGTTGAGAGTCTCCAACATCTCCTCCCTGGCTCGCGTCTTCGCCTCGCCGATGGCCAGCCACAGAGCCTTCTTAGCCGCGCGATACACCTCATACCGCGCGGCTTAATCGTCAGGGACCCGACGACGTCTTCTCCGGTATCGGGTGTACTGGCGCCTGACCTCCACGCACGAGTCGCGCAACTGCGCGATCTCGGCGGACCACCAGTACACCTGGCGCCTTCTGGGTTGTGTGTGGACCCGGGGCATTGATGCGTCGCAAATTTGCGTCATCGCCCCGTGAAACCACTGCGCCTCCTCTTCGACGTCGACGGGTCCGGTCGTTGCCGACTCCCGGATCCAGGCCTGCACAATAGCGGCCTCCTCGAGTAGCTCCCTGTCGAGGCGCTTTCGCGCCCAACGCGGACCGTCCGTTCGCGGGGCCGTTGGATTGCGGCCGCCCGCGGTCTGGGGGGAGACGGCGAAACGGATATATCTGTGATCCGACAACGTCTCCACCTCCACGGCGACACGCCAATCGCGGACACGGCTTGCGACAGCGGGGCTAGCGAACGAAACGTCCACTATAGAACCACCCCGCTGTCGCACGCACGTGTAGACCGAGCCCCGATTCAGGACGGTCAAGCCGGTCGTGACCGCCCACTCCTCCAACGCCTCGCCCTTGGCATCGGTGACCGGAGATCCCCATGCCGCAGACTTGGCGTTGAGATCCCCGAGCAGCAGCACCGGGCGAGGGTGGTACCGGTTCACGACGGCACCCAACTCGACAAGGAAGCTCTCGAAGTCGGCGAGGCTCTTGTTGGGCGAGAAATACGCCCCAACAATGCCAACGCCGTCCGCGAGGGCGGCCACCCAGCCGTGACCTCGGGACGGGTCGACAAGAGCCCCGCCGATGATGGCCACCGAGCCGTCCAGGTCACCCACCCAATCATCTCGGGGGGGGACGTAATACGGCTCGGCGACCACAGCCACATGGATCGACCACTCTGCCATGCTCTGGAGTAAGAGATCCTGAGCCCTGGCACAGTGGTTGATATTGCCCTGGAGGAAATGGTATTGTGCCATTATACACAATCCATTTCCTCGGCACCATTCTTAGGCCGGGAGTCGGCCGAAGAGCAACCAGGCTGAGGGGGGTGTAAAGGGCCCCCTACAGCCTTGGTTGTCCCCTTCTTACTGCCCTTCTTTGGGGCGGGCGGGCAGGCCTTTCTTCCGACAACGTGCCCCGCGGGCCTCCCTGCATCCGTACAGAGGCTGCAGTTTGGCATCGCGGAACATGCTACCGCCTTGTGGCCGGGCTTACCGCAGCGATAACATTGCTCGCTGCGGTCAGTTGCGGCGGCGCACCGTGCCCTGACGTGCCCAACGTCAAGGCAGCGGTAGCACCGCATAGCCCTGGGTTGTAGCAGCTTGACGCGTGCTGCAACCCACCCCACTAATAGCCGTCCGCTGACGGCTATTTTATTCGCCGCCGCTACCGGGCACTTAACCGTAATGGTGCCGAGCCCGGCAGCGTCGGCGCGAATCTCGCCCGCCCGCACGTCGCCCGGCGGGCATCCACCGCTTCGAGCGACGGCCGCCACGACCTCCTCCGGGGTCGTCGAGTCGTCCAGGCCCTCGACGCGCAAATCTGCGGTCTTCATTGGCCTGGACACTCGGACGTCCTCTTCTTTGAGGACCTCCCTCAATTTGGCGGCCAAGATGTCCGCCTTTTCGCCGCCCGAGGGTCCCGACACCTCAAAGAGCCGCGCCCCCGTAACCGCCGACTTCATCCTGAAGCCGGTCGGTGTGCCAAGGTCGGGGAACGCGACCTTGGCCTTCGCCTGCTCCAGGACCTCCTTGTAGGTAAGGCCCCTCTCGATAGCCGCGGGCTGCAGTGTTATTACTACAGCCGCAGAGCGTGGGGCCTTACCCTTCCGGGACCTCCTCTTCTTTTTGGGCGCGGGCTTGGGCTGAGCCGGCGGCGCCGCCTTCTTCTTGCGACCCCGTTTAACGACCGTCGTCCAAGCCTCCGTGGGCTGGGATGCGGTCGCCGGGGTCGCAGTCGAGCTGGGAGGGGGTGCTGACGCACCCTCCGCGGGCTTCTTGGGCCCCTCCGCGGGCTTTTTGCCCCCCTTTCCAGCTTTTGCCGCCACAGTTGACGGCCCTGGCCTGGCGGCCTCCTCCATCCTCCGTTTGTCCGCCGCTAGCGGTGGCCGGAGGTTCTGTGCCGGGAGGAGCCTTGACTCCAAGGCCTCCAGGCGGGCATTCATCATGCCCCCACACTGCTGCATGCAGCGATCTTCTCGATCTCCGCCGCAGCAGGCGACAGTGCAGGGGCAGGAGCCGACGACGGGGCCGCAACTCCCGGAGGACTGGTAGCTGCAGGAGCTGCACGCTGCCGCACTGCCCTCTGTGCGGCGACCTCCCTTTTTAGGTCCTCCAGCTCTGCTCGGAGACGGCCGTTCTCCTCCCACAGCTTCGCCGTCTCCTCAGAGCTTGTGCGATCAAGGAGGACCCCAGCCGCCTCCTTGATGCCCTCAGCCTCTTTCAGGGCACGGGTGAACGTGCCCTTCAAGCTGCCAGATTTAGTGGCAACCTTTAGGACCACGTCCACGCCGTCCAAAACTTGGCGACTGAGCGCCGCCGCCGTTAAGCCCGCTCCGGAGGCCGCCTGAGCGACCCGCCGCTCACGGGCCTGCCGAGCCAGCTCGCCGACCTCGTCAGCCGCGACTGCTTTCCGTTGCGCCCGCTTTGCAGCATTGGCTTCCGCCTTGTTGCTCTCCAGCAACAGCGGGGACGTAGCGGAATCACCACTGAAGAGGTCGTCGCTCTCCATCTCTTCTTCGGGCCGATCCATGCGGACCGCTGCTGCCGGAATCGGCGTAGCGGGCCGCAAGAACCGACCCCTTTGGTCGCGCTGTGGCACCACTGCGCGACCACCTCTTCGAGATGTCGGCACGTGCGAGCCTCCTTGCAAGTCGCTGCCGCTTCCGGCAGACGACTCATCAATCTCCGCCATAACTGGCCCGTCCTTTTTTGGTTTATTTTTTAGGGTATCCATACAGTTCCCACGAGTAGATATAGGATTCAGATGTCCGCCGGGCAGAGCCTAGATGCCCGGTAAGCCTACATACTGCAGAGTGCGGCAGGTGCTCTGCAGGGGAAGCGCTAACGACTGGACTCCCTCCAGCCATGCATCCTCTCACCGCGCTTCAGAGCTTAGGATTGGGGGTTTTTTATCTTAGAGGTATCCTTCCTCTGGGCGGCATTACACATGCCTCCGTCCGCTGTCCGGACAACTCGACTCAGCGGACCCGTCGGGAACTCTCTCTTCAGGATTGCTCCGTGAAGAGAGAGCAACTGCCGCTTTGGTGCGCCTGCACCGCAGCGGCATTGGTCGCATCCTTCGCCAATCGACGACTGTCGATCGGACAGGAGCGACCCCAACTCAGACGTTCCTTCACAGTGCCCTCTGCAAATCAGAGGGACACGTGGAGGAACCGTCGTGGAGCAACAAGCTCCCCCTCCCCCGCAGAAATCCGCCACAGACAACAGCCCCTCCGACATGAAGAGACTATTGGCCGTGCCCAGGGTGCACCGGCCCGACAACTGCTCTTTCCCCCGAACGCATTCGTAAGGAACCAGCAGCCATCAGGCACACGAGGAGGTTTTCTGCACGCACCCCAACCTAACCTTTTTTTTTTTTTTTTTTGATCTCGGGGGGAAATCCTCATGGAAATCCTCCACCCTGGGGCGGGTGGAGGGGTCTGTCAGACTCTTACTGACTAAAACCACCCCGGTGTTCCATCTCCCACCTACGCCGGGGATCGCGGGAACGTATGCGACATCCGCAATCCCCGGCTGGTGCCGGCCCGCCTCTGCGGGCCACCTCGCGTCGGCGAGGGGAGTGAGGTGTTTAACTCCCCTCGCTACGTCAAAGAGGGGCGCACGGGAACACCACGCGCCGCCACCTCGGGTCCGGATGAGTGGGGGGCGACGGACATCCCCAAGTCCGCCGCCCCTGGACCCAGTTAGGGGGGCCGGAAGAGGGCAGCGTATGCCCTCCTCCGACGCCCGATGCGCCTGCTGCGGGCAGGGAGAGCGGTTGTGATCTCCCTCTCCCTTTCCGCAGCCTCCTTCTGCGCGATAACTGTCTCGCAGAAGGAGACCACCGCGTCCCAGGACTCCTCACCGCCGACCATAGCATGGACTACGGCCGGCAGCGAGAGGTCACCGCCTACAACAGAGATGAGGGCACGGCGCGGCTCCTCCCAAGCTGCACACTCTGCAAGCGTATGCCGTGCCGTGTCCTCCCGACAGTCGACGCAGTGGTGGCATCGAGCGTCCGGCTCCCTGCCTATGCGACACAAGAACCTCCCGAAGCAGCCATGCCCCGAGAGGACCTGCGTCGCACGAAACGTCAGAGAGCCGTGCCTTCTCCCGAGCCACAGGTCGAGCACTGGCCGGATGGCCTCGATGGTGATGAGGCCTGCGGTAGGGCTCGAAAGCCTGTCCCGCCATTCCGCCACCAGGACCTCGCGCAGCTGCGACCGACGCAACTCCAGGTGTCGCTGCGTCAGTCGCTCGCCGCGCGCCCGCGCGTCCTCGCGCCACCTGTGCAGTGACGCGAGCACTTTCGCCTCCAGGTCCCACGGCGGAGATCCGGCCAGTGCGCAAGCCGCCTCGTAGGAGATCGTGCGATATCCCCTGATGACTCTGACGGCCATCACCCTCTGCGGCCTCCGCAGAACAGTGATGGTGCTGGCCGTCAGGTCAGCCGCCCAGATCGGGGCCCCATATAGGGCCATCGATCGCACGATCCCCACGTACAACCGCCTACAGGCGGTGCTCGGGTCCCCCAGATTGGGAAGCAGCGTTGACAGCGTCCCCGCCGCGCCCAACAACTTGGGCGCCAGCCGCCGGAAGTGGGGGCCGAAATCCCACCGGCTGTCGAGCACCAATCCCAGGTACTTCATGGTGGACTCGACAGCGATACGGGCCCCCCCGACCACGATGTGCGATCCCGGCGGCGGCGCTCGCCGGGGGCCATGAAAAACAATGGCCTCCGACTTGTTGAGGGCCACCTCCAGGCCGAGGCGCCGTATGCGGCTCACCACCTGTGAGACCGCAGCCGTCGCCAGCAACGCTGCCTCCCTGTGCGAGCTCCCCCGGGCAGTGACCAGTGTGTCGTCAGCGTAACACACCAGCTGCACTCCCGGCCGAAGCTCGCCCCTCAGCACCCAGTCGTACCCGATGTTCCACAGGAGCGGGCCCAAGACCGAACCCTGCGGAACACCGCACGACATGGGGCGCTGGTATCTGCCATCGCGTCCCAGATAGGTGACACACCTTTCCGCCAAATAAGCCCCGACGACGCGGCGGAGGTAGGAAGGCACTCGATGGTATCGCAGTGCCTCCCGAATACAACTCCAGGGCAGGGTGTTGAAGGCGTTGGAGATGTCCAAGGACACCGCCAACAACACACCGCCCCGCGACACCGCTTCCTCCGCCAGGACTCTCACTCGGGATATCGCCGTCACAGTGGAGCGCCCTTGCCGAAAGCCGTACTGGCATTCGGCCAGGTCCGGCCCCTCTCCGCACAAGTGGCTGACGAGGCGGGCTGAGACTATCCGCTCAAACAGCTTTCCCACCTCGTCGAGCAGCACTATGGGCCGGTACGCGGACGGCGAGTCCGCAACCCCAACCTTTTTTTTTTTTTTTTTTTTTTTTTTTTGATCTCGGGGGGAAATCCTCATGGAAATCCTCCACCCTGGGGCGGGTGGAGGGGTCTGTCAGACTCTTACTGACTAAAACCACCCCGGTGTTCCATCTTCCACCTACGCCGGGGATCGCGGGAACGTATGCGACATCCACAATCCCCGGCTGGTGCCGGCCCGCCTCTGCGGGCCACCTCGCGTCGGCGAGGGGAGTGAGGTGTTTAACTCCCCTCGCTACGTCAAAGAGGGGCGCACGGGAACACCACGCGCCGCCACCTCGGGTCCGGATGAATGGGGGGCGACGGACATCCCCAAGTCCGCCGCCCCTGGACCCAGTTAGGGGGGCCGGAAGAGGGCAGCGTATGCCCTCCTCCGACGCCCGATGCGCCTGCTGCGGGCAGGGAGAGCGGTTGTGATCTCCCTCTCCCTTTCCGCAGCCTCCTTCTGCGCGATAACTGTCTCGCAGAAGGAGACCACCGCGTCCCAGGACTCCTCACCGCCGACCATAGCATGGACTACGGCCGGCAGCGAGAGGTCACCGCCTACAACAGAGATGAGGGCACGGCGCGGCTCCTCCCAAGCTGCACACTCTGCAAGCGTATGCCGTGCCGTGTCCTCCCGACAGTCGACGCAGTGGTGGCATCGAGCGTCCGGCTCCCTGCCTATGCGACACAAGAACCTCCCGAAGCAGCCATGCCCCGAGAGGACTTGCGTCGCACGAAACGTCAGAGAGCCGTGCCTTCTCCCGAGCCACAGGTCGAGCACTGGCCGGATGGCCTCGATGGTGATGAGGCCGGCGGTAGGGCTCGAAAGCCTGTCCCGCCATTCCGCCACCAGGACCTCGCGCAGCTGCGACCGACGCAACTCCAGGTGTCGCTGCGTCAGTCGCTCGCCGCGCGCCCGCGCGTCCTCGCGCCACCTGTGCAGTGACGCGAGCACTTTCGCCTCCAGGTCCCACGGCGGAGATCCGGCCAGTGCGCAAGCCGCCTCGTAGGAGATCGTGCGATATCCCCTGATGACTCTGACGGCCATCACCCTCTGCGGCCTCCGCAGAACAGTGATGGTGCTGGCCGTCAGGTCAGCCGCCCAGATCGGGGCCCCATATAGGGCCATCGATCGCACGATCCCCACGTACAACCGCCTACAGGCGGTGCTCGGGTCCCCCAGATTGGGAAGCAGCGTTGACAGCGCCCCCGCCGCGCCCAACAACTTGGGCGCCAGCCGCCGGAAGTGGGGGCCGAAATCCCACCGGCTGTCGAGCACCAATCCCAGATACTTCATGGTGGACTCGACAGCGATACGGGCCCCCCCGACCACAATGTGCGATCCCGGCGGCGGCGCTCGCCGGGGGCCATGAAAAACAATGGCCTCCGACTTGTTGAGGGCCACCTCCAGGCCGAGGCGCCGTATGCGGCTCACCACCTGTGAGACCGCAGCCGTCGCCAGCAACGCTGCCTCCCTGTGCGAGCTCCCCCGGGCAGTGACCAGTGTGTCGTCAGCGTAACACACCAGCTGCACTCCCGGCCGGAGCTCGCCCCTCAGCACCCAGTCGTACCCGATGTTCCACAGGAGCGGGCCCAAGACCGAACCCTGCGGAACACCGCACGACATGGGGCGCTGGTATCTGCCATCACGTCCCAGATAGGTGACACACCTTTCCGCCAAATAAGCCCCGACGACGCGGCGGAGGTAGGGAGGCACTCGATGAAAACGCAGTGCCTCCCGAATACAACTCCAGGGCAGGGTGTTGAAGGCGTTGGAGATGTCCAAGGACACCGCCAACAACACACCGCCCCGCGACACTGCTTCCTCCGCCAGGACTCTCACTCGCGATATCGCCGTGACAGTGGAGCGCCCTTGCCGAAAGCCGTACTGGCATTCGGCCAGGTCCGGCCCCTCTCCGCACAAGTGGCTGACGAGGCGGGCTGCGACAATCCGCTCGAACAGCTTTCCCACCTCGTCCAGCAGCACTATGGGCCGGTACGCGGACGGCGAGTCCGCAGGGCGCCCCGCTTTCCTGAGCAGGACCAGACGACCAGATTTCCACTGAGCGGGAAACTGGCCCTGCTCAAGGCACGCCGAGTAGAGTCCTCTCAGTCGGGGCTCCAGCTCCTTCAGAGCTAGGGCCAACGCACAGCCGTGAATTCCGTCGGGCCCCGGGGCAGTGTTCTTCGCCCGGAGCCGTGTCACGGCCGCCCTCAACTCTGGTTGTGTCACCTCTGGGACGCTGGCGTCCTCTTCGGGCTCTGCGGCTGTGGGCAGAGCCATCGGCGGCGGAGCGTGCTCCGCTCGTGCCGGGAAGAGGGCTGCTACCACGTCCTCCAGCAGCTCGGGTTGGACACTCTCCGTAAGCGGGGGCGCCCATGGTCCGAGTTTACCTCGGACCGAGCGATAAGGACGTCCCCACGGATCCCCGTTTAGAGTCTCCAACATCTCCTCCCTGGCTCGCGTCTTCGCCTCGCCGATGGCCAGCCACAGAGCCTTCTTAGCCGCGCGATACACCTCATACCGCGCGGCTTCTTCGTCAGGGACCCGACGACGTCTTCTCCGGTATCGGGTGTACTGGCGCCTGACCTCCACGCACGAGTCGCGCAACTGCGCGATCTCGGCGGACCACCAGTACACCTGGCGCCTTCTGGGTTGTGTGCGAACCCGGGGCATTGACGCATCGCAAATTTGCGTCATCGCCCCGTGGAACCACTGCGCCTCCTCTTCGACGTCGACGGGTCCGGTCGTTGCCGACTCCCGGATCCAGGCCTGCACAATAGCAGCCTCCTCGAGTAGCTCCCTGTCGAGGCGCTTTCGCGCCCAACGCGGACCGTCCGTTCGCGGGGCCGTTGGATTGCGGCCGCCCGCGGTCTGGGGGGAGACGTTGAAACGGATATATCTGTGATCCGACAACGTCTCCACCTCCACGGCGACACGCCAATCGCGGACACGGCTTGCGACAGCGGGGCTAGCGAACGAAACGTCCACTATAGAACCACCCCGCTGTCGCACGCACGTGTAGACCGAGCCCCGATTTAGGACGGTCAAGCCGGTCGTGACCGACCACTCCTCCAACGCCTCGCCCTTGACATCGGTGACCGGGGATCCCCACGCCGCAGATTTGGCGTTGAGATCCCCGAGCAGCAGCACCGGGCGAGGGTGGTACCGGTTCACGACGGCACCCAACTCGACAAGGAAGCTCTCGAAGTCGGCGAGGCTCTTGTTGGGCGAGAAATACGCCCCAATAATGCCAACGCCGTCCGCGAGGGCGGCCACCCAGCCGTGACCTCGGGACGGGTCGACAAGAGCCCCGCCGATGATGGCCACCGAGCCGTCCAGGTCACCCACCCAATCATCTCGGGGGGGGACGTAATACGGCTCGGCGACCACAGCCACATGGATCGACCACTCTGCCATGCTCTGGAGTAAGAGATCCTGAGCCCTGGCAGAGTGGTTGATATTGCCCTGGAGGAAATGGAATTGTGCCATTACGCACAATCCATTCCCTCGGCACCATTCTTAGGCCGGGAGTCGGCCGAAGAGCAACCAGGCTGAGGGGGGTGTAAAGGGCCCCCGACAGCCTTGGTTGTCCCCTTCTTGTTGCCCTTCTTCGCGGCGGGCGGGCAGGCCTTTCTGCCGACGACGTGCCCCGCGGGCCTCCCTGCATCCGTGCAGAGGCTGCAGTTTGGCGTCGCGGAGCACGTTGCCGCCTTGTGGCCGGGCTTACCGCAGCGATAGCACTGCTCGCTGCGGTCAGTTGTGGCGGCGCACCGTGCCCTGACGTGCCCAACGTCAAGGCAGCGGTAGCACCGCATAGCCCTGGGTTGCAGCAGCTTCACTCGTGCCGCAACCCATCCCACCAATAGCCGTCCGCTGACGGCTATCTTGTTTGCCGCCGCTACCGGGCACTTCACCGTAATGGCGCCGAGCCCGGCAGCGTCGGCGCGGATCTCGCCCGCCCGCACGTCGCCCGGCGGACATCCACCGCTTCGAGCGACGGCCGCCACGACCTCCTCCGGGGTCGTCGAGTCGTCCAGGCCATCGACGCGCAAATCGGCGGTCTTTACGGGCCTGGACACTCGGACGTCCTCTTCCCTGAGGACCTCCCTCAGTTTGGCGGCCAGGATGTCCGCCTTCTACCTACCTACCTACCTTTTTTTTTTTTTTTTTTTTTTTTTTTGATCTCGGGGGGAAATCCTCATGGAAATCCTCCACCCTGGGGCGGGTGGAGGGGTCTGTCAGACTCTTACTGACTAAAACCACCCCGGTGTTCCATCTTCCACCTGCGCCGGGGATCGCGGGAACGTATGCGACATCCGCAATCCCCGGCTGGTGCCGGCCCGCCTCTGCGGGCCACCTCGCGTCGGCGAGGGGAGTGAGGTGTTTGACTCCCCTCGCTACGTCAAAGAGGGGCGCACGGGAACACCACGCGCCGCCACCTCGGGTCCGGATGAATGGGGGGCGACGGACAGCCCCAAGTCCGCCGCCCCTGGACCCAGTTAGGGGGGCCGGAAGAGGGCAGCGTAAGCCCTCCTCCGACGCCCGATGCGCCTGCTGCGGGCAGGGAGAGCGGTTGTGATCTCCCTCTCCCTTTCCGCAGCCTCCTTCTGCGCGATAACTGTCTCGCAGAAGGAGACCACCGCGTCCCAGGACTCCTCACCGCCGACCATAGCATGGACTACGGCCGGCAGCGAGAGGTCACCGCCTACAACAGAGATGAGGGCACGGCGCGGCTCCTCCCAAGCTGCACACTCTGCAAGCGTATGCCGCACCGTGTCCTCCCGACAGTCGACGCAGTGGTGGCATCGAGCGTCCGGCTCCCTGCCTATGCGACACAAGAACCTCCCGAAGCAGCCATGCCCCGAGAGGACCTGCGTCGCACGGAACGACAGGGAGCCGTGCCTTCTCCCGAGCCAGAGGTCGAGCACTGGCCGGATGGCCTCGATGGTGATGAGGCCGGCGGTAGGGCTCGAAAGCCTGTCCCGCCATTCCGCCACCAGGACCTCGCGCAGCTGCGACCGACGCAGCTCCAAGTGTTGCTGCGTCAGTCTTTCGCCGCGCGCCCGCGCGCCCTCGCGCCACTTATGTAGTGACGCGAGCACTTTCGCCTCCAGGTCCCACGGCGGAGATCCGGCCAGTGCGCAAGCCGCCTCGTAGGAGATCGTGCGATATCCCCTGATGACTCTGACGGCCATCACCCTCTGCGGCCTCCGCAGAACAGTGATGGTGCTGGCCGTCAGGTCAGCCGCCCAGATCGGGGCCCCATATAGGGCCATCGATCGCACGATCCCCACGTACAACCGCCTACAGGCGGTGCTCGGGTCCCCCAGATTACCTACCTACCTACCTAACCTAACCTAACCTGACCATAATGAGGCATTGCACCACTCTTGTTTTGCTGAGCTAGGCACCGCAAAAAATGCTTTTTGAGTATCTCGAGAACTGTTTTTGCAGGCTGGTACAAAACAATATTTTGGTTCCTTCATTGGCGTATATGTTTCATTGGGATCCATTTTACTGACGCAATAATATTAATACAACAAAACAGTTTATAATAACAACAGTAAGCAGCGTATCTAGTTGATAGGAAAATATTGTGCAAATAAGTTTCGATTTCGATTGAAAAAAATTATCATTTACTTGTAAATATTTTTTTCTTAACTCTAAACGTCATTAGTGACATTGACACTTGATATTTTCATCTAAAACAATGAAATGCTTAGGCGAAGGTAACAACTTCATTCCACCGTATATGTGACGTCATCACATGTTTTGTGATTTTAATTTTTTTTCTCAGAAATGAAGAAGTAAAAAAATATAAAAAAAATATATTTGAACTATCGTGTCAGTTTTGAAATGTTGTCAATTCTTAGTTAGTACAAAAAATATAATAATCGAAGGTCGTTTACATTATTTATATCAATACAGAGATCAAATTACAAAATATAATTCTTATAGAACAATATACTAATCGAAAGTAGTAGTAAATTAAATATAATACATTTTTTAAAATAATAAAATGACTTAAACTTCATTCCAATGGATCTGGCACATTTTCTGGAGCTTCTTGTTCAACTTCTATTTCCTCTTCTTCAACTTCCACTATTTCTTTTGCTATTAATAATTGGATAGCTTCTGGAAACATACTTGATGCCTTCAATTTGGTGTATTTAGGTTTCAGATGAGATATATCACGAGGTAATTTTCAATAGCAGTCAAATCCATTTTATACCGAATTGAGAAAAATGAACTTTTGTATGCCGTCTTGATGTACGCTGTTGTGACGCTTCGGATGGTAAGTTTATATTACTATGGAGTTCAAGATTATTAAACATTACCAAAAATGAAGTTAGTGCTTCTATTTACAGAGAAAACTGTGATTAAAAAACGGATTTGACTTCTTTTGTTACTAAGGTGTGGATTTGACTAATTTTGTTAAAAAGCTGTAAGGATTTGACTAATTTTGTAAGGAAGCTGTCAGGATTTGACTACTTTAGAACAATCAAACCAAACGGTTCAAATAGAGTTGTCATTGGTTCTTGAAGGGAAATTGCTTAAATAATAAATAAAACATTTGACATGAAAATCAAGTCATTATTTATTTAAACAACATTTATGACGTTAGATACGTCGATGGTTGGTACCTATTAGCATGGAACAGAATAATCTTCATTCAAGATCTGTTTACATTAAACTTATTTAAACAAATAATATTTCTATCTTAGATTAAAATTAAAATCACTACCAATACTATCTTCATTTCAAACACTACGCATCTTCACATAAAAACAACAGCTACAACAAAATTAATGTTTAGCATTGATCAATATTATGTTTATAAACAAGAAAATTTTGTGAACATAAAATAAAGATTTTTTTTTTATCTTTAATACAATTAGTTATACAAAAAAAATGGTGAAGCACTTTGTGTTAGTGATATCTATATCATATCGCCAACACAAGGTTCTTCAACATGTTCTTCGCATATTACCTCCTCATCATCATCCACATCATTAATATTAGCATTATTCCTGTGACAGTCTATAACAGTTTTGTAATAGTTGAGGTCCTCTCTTTGCATCCAGTCTTTGCCAAAATGTTTTGTTAGTAGCTTATCTACATCATTAATTTTCTATTTTTTTATTTTGGGAGAGGTGGTGATAGGTTCTGGTAATATGTCTGAAGCATATTTGCCTGGTTTAGTTATGGAACGTCGAGAACCGGTATCATTGTGGTAAAAAGGTTCACCTCTCACTATAATTCCTCGGGAATCTCCTTTCATTCTTGAGAATATGAACCTCTTACAAGACATTATTTTGAAGTGGAAAGCTTGGGTTCCCTTATGGATTTGTTGGCTTGCTGTCTTCCAATCACATACTTCAATGTCCTTCAGATGAAATACAGTTGCATGCTTTTTTATTATATCAATATACTCATTAGGTTGTACAATGGTATTTCTCTTCCTGATCTCTTTTTCAGCAACACCAAACACCCTATCGGGAGGAATAAATGAATGCCCCGTGACGGGGAAAATAAGTTCCACTTTTTTCAGTGATCTCGGTGCACTACTGCTGAACCATTTGGAAACCATTCCTATAGTAGTGGAGTTCTTATTTTGTCCAGAGCATCCATCAGCCATTAGTCGGAGTATTTCTACACCAGTGAAATCTACATTGTTTTGTAGGCAGTGATATAGGGCACTAGATAATTCATTAGACCCCTTTGCATGAACATCTTCGGTCCATATATAGGAAAATACATTTTCTTTTGTCAGTTCTGCATGGGAATGACCTACAACTATTGTATAGTTGTAAATGTACAACTGGCGGGAATAATAGGTGCTTTGGTCAGGGACTTTTGGTAATGGTTGATTTTTACCACAGTCAAAAGATAATATTTTTACTGTCGGGTCAATGTCTGCCAGGAATGTAAAAAATGATTTACTTCTTTTTTCGTGAAGTGTCAGTTCAACTTGGATTTGGGCCTTGATTGAATCGTCTTTCTCAATTTTAATTTTTTCCTTCAATTCTATGCATGTGGAACACATATCACTTCTCGGATGACTGAAACTTAAGTTGAATTTTGTATTAAAAATTCTTCTAAAATATGACTCTTTGCAATGAGAGAACTGTGAATTTTCTTCGACGAACATTTTGAACATTGATGCAATGCTTAACTCTGATGGCAGATAGGTACGCCGACTTCTCGATCGGCAGTAGTGCGATTCAACACCCTTAACACGTTCAGACCGGCGTGTACCACCGGTGGAGCACGGAGTATTTGCTGCCACGGCGAGGTGTACCACCGGTGGCCACGTCGCACTATACTTTCAATGTACTAAGAAATTCGCGCCGCTTTGAGAGAAAGTGTTGTATTTAACGTTCCCGCCTAGTAAAATAGACAAATTTTCATAGTGTAGCTCAGGAGGTGGATATAATTTCGAAAAGTAAGCAAAAATCAGTATTGAAAAATTGTATTTATTAGAAAAAAATTGACATAATCACGACATAAATTGTACGAAATGCGAATTGTTTATGATAAATTACGTTGAGAGAATGTAATAATAAGAAAATTAAATCAAAATTGAATAAAATATAAAATAAAATGCCATTATGGATGGTATAAAATGAAAATTATTTTGGATGAATAGTATTGAAACAATCCAAACACATTGGTTTTTCACACGCAGAGCAAAATGTTTTTACGCGTTTCGATTTTTTTCTAGCCATACTCGCAGATTCGGTTGTTGTAAAATGGTCGTAACAAGGTTGCATCTCTTTCGGGTATCTCTGAGCTTTCCTTCCGTTTTCTCTAACTTGTGTTTTGGCTTTCTTTGTGCATGGGGCCTATCCTCCTCTGCAGCGTCATCGGGTTGATTATCAGTGCTGGGGTTGCTAATCATCTCTTTTATTATTTGTTCCCGAAATTCTAATGTACTTAGTTTTTTTCCTGCTGCAAATTTTTGGTGAATAACCCAAGCATTTACCAACATTGTGCCACAGACAATCTCAATGATTAGCTTGCGGTACCATTTTAAAGTTTTTCTAAGGCTGGATAGTACGACGCCATCTGATCAGAAATATCTACCCCCTTTTTCGCATTATTATAATCCAAAACAGAGTCTGGTTTCGCTACGACAGTGTTTGGCCTCCAGCGATGTGGCATTGGCACTAGAGCTCCTGTATGATTATTGCAGGTCGAAAGCATATGAACTGTACGTTTGTCGGTCCATTTTATATATTTGACACCCGTTCTATTCTTCAGAGCCAACACTTGACCTTTTCTCTGCTTGGACTTTACCACTTGCTTTGGTAGATGCTTGTGGTTCTGTCGGACTGTGCCGCACAAAAAAGTCTGCTTGTCCATTAGTGTTTCTGCTAGTGGTACGCTTGTGTAAAAATTATCGCTGTAGAGAGTGCGACCTTTTTCTGTTAGCCCGTCCATTAGTTTCATAGTGATTTGTTGAGGGTGACCTAGACCTGGAACGCCATCAACTCGTCCAGTATGTGTAACCATGTATATGTCCTGATTATATGTGTAACCATTGGGCATACAGAGCTTATAATTCTTTATTCCATATTTATGGGTTTTATTCGGAATATATTGACGAAAAATAAGCCGGCCTCTCCAAGGTACCATGCTCTCATTTATTACAACTTCTTTGCCAGGTTCAACAGTAGATTTGAAAGTCGCTACCATAAGAGTAAGTATTTTTCGGATTTTATGCAAACGATCATTGTTTTCATTGTTGGGTGCTTCAGCAAAATGCCAATATTTCAACAGGTCAATAAAACGGTCTCGGGTCATAATACTTTTTATAGCGGTATTTTGATAAATTGGGTTTTTTGACCAATACAGTCGAATTTCTGGTAGTCTTACAATGCCCATAATCAAAATTATACCAATAAATTGCCTCATCTCACCAATAGTTACATCAGTCCATGGTTTGCGGTGACGTCTAGGTGTATTATGATGGACACCTGGGTAAATAAACTAAAAATGATTCTACAGTGTACTTTTTCATATATTTTGTTAAGTAGTATCTAACGATTTTTTGACCAAGTCTAATGAATTATAGAAATAAAAATGTGAATTATATGTAAAAGGCACACCTGTTAGATGTTTTTTTAAAGAGATATTTTATTTTTAAATTTCTGGCAGTGTTGGAAATGACGATAGTAGGAAGGAAATGATATTCTCATTTCTGGAAATGATAGTACATGACTGGTAATGATTTGTTGTTACAAACGATATGTTAATAGATCAAGTATCCGACTTGATTCAAATGTTATGTAAAGGGTTAATCGATAATAACTCAGGGTTTATGAATAAAATATCATTATAATTAACACAAGCTTTATTTCTTTAAACATTTCAATAATTCTTTGGTAAAATCAGTCATAGAAACATAATCAGGTCTTGTCAATTTCGTATAATCTCTAAACAATATTTGGACTTCTAAAAGCTTACATGATTAAAAATATGATTTCAACACTTAATCTCGAGCAAGTAGGGATATCAATACTCAACACTTATCATTATAATAGTCAAATAGTTATAATAGTGAAACTAGATATTTTTGAAACTTAAATTGGTACAATATTTCTTTATCATCATCAAATCAACCCACGTTTTAAAGTATTAATACCTTTTTATTTATTTAAATTAAAAGAAACCTTTTTGTTGGACAAAATAACAATATTTTTTGGTGTACTAGAAATTATATTAATGTTAGGGGATGTATTTGTTACATTAGCAAGAATACGGCGAGATTTCTTGGTCCTAACGAGAGGTGCTACGTATTCAGGGGTATTTGAGTCTCCAGAACTCGGCCCAGGGCGTTCTTCTTCAGTTGCACAGAAGTTGAGGACTTTCGAAAATCCTAAATGTTTATCGTGAACACAAAAATAATCACAGTCAAAACAGCTTGCTTTCCTGAATACGAGATTAAATATATCTTGTTTCCATAAGACTTGGTGAACATTTAACGTGCCCTGGAACGGTTTCAAGTTTTTGGGAAGTAGAGCTTCTTTGGCTAAAACCTCATCTTCAATGATAGTCATTATGGTAATATTTTCAATGTTCTGTTTTACAATGTCTATGAACTGATCAAATGTGCTGACGTCTTGACCAAAAGTCACAAGATTGTCTGCAGTCCGTTTTAGCACTCCTCCAATCCCATCTGGGGCACCCTTCCCATGTCCAGCTTCACTGTAATTCCAGGTTATTGCCTTGAGTTGTGGAAAATCCTTACAAAGAACCGAAATTATGTAGAAGATATATTTATTGCGGTACTGGGAACTTGGAGAATCAGATTGGAAATGGATGGTATCTATAAAAGGATTTATCTCTATAGCCAGTTTAATCATGGGTATTAGGTGCGCCCAGATGGCTGCAGCGTCGTGTCTCAAGCACTGGCTAACTGTGCATGCACAGGTAGTGCCAATGGCACTACGGTGGAAGTCGTAGGTATATATGACACCAGTATGCAAACAAATCTCTTTACGACTTGGCCCAAAATGAAGACTCTGCACTTCTTTGCCGTATTTGAGTCCAAAATTTTCTGAAAAGTCTATGTGTATAATTGCTTCTGTTACAATTAAATTATTCTTCTTGTGTCTCATAGTGTTGTATTGTACGTTTATAATAAATGCGTGTTTGAAAAAATTTGGTAGCTGGTAATCTAGTTTTTCTATAACTTGTAGTGGAGTCATTTCAGTTGCCTTTTTTGTAGTAATATATTGCGTTTTCATACCTTTTTTAGTCTTAACAGTTTCTTTGCAACGTACCCACTGGTAGAGTGTAAGACTTTGATCATTTGAAAATTCGTTATAGGATAAAACATTATCCTTACATAAAGGGCAGTCTCTTTTTAAACATTTATCGTTGTATTGAGAACAACACAGGGACTGTAAAATCTGTTCAAAATTAGTCTCCTTTATTATATTTGCTTTATGCAGACATAGAACTGCCAAATCTACATTACTGTGAATTATGCAGGCACAAGTTTCCCTGAGTGCTTTGCTAGGAAAAATTACCCAAAATGGGCGATGTCTACAGAAAAAGGCATAACTAGCAGGAATTCCATGCTCTGATATAAATTTGTTATGTAATTGCTTTAATGGTAATGTTAACTGTCGTTTTTGTTTTTGAACCTTATTTCGAGTGATGTACTGCTTTTTGCCAGGAATAATTACGCTGTTTGAATCTTGTTCAAAAAACTTCTTAATTAGTATTGATAATCTTTCCTTTGTTCGTGTTTCTTGAGCTGTTCCTTTTTTACCCTGTTTCTCTATCTTTTTTGTAATCAACTGTGATTTTTCCACGGACATCTTTTTTAACTTCTTCTTTAGACTCTCATTTTCTTTTCTTAGATTTTGTATAATATTAATTAACATTTTACGTCTTTTTTGTTCTATGTACCTTATGCGTCTTATTTTTGTAGCTTGTGAATTTAAAGGATCTTCTATAACTGTAGTCGTTTGTGTTGTCTTTTTAACTAATATATCTTCTTGGTCCTGATGTTCAAGCAGTACTACTTCTGGTAACTTAGTTACGTTTTTCTTACCTTTTTATTTTCCCTGTACCTTTTTGATGCTTCGCGCCATTTTTTTCGTTGTTGTCTTTGATCCCTTGGTGATTTTTCATCAATAGGAATAACTTGTCCCTTTTCTTTCTTCTTGATATACCGTAGTCGTTCCTTTTCTTTTTCTCTTTCGTACATTTCTGGATCATTTTTTAGTTCTGCGTACCTTTTACGCTTGTAGGCTGATAGATTGGCTGTCGATGGTTTCTTGTTCATGATCACCAAACCTAGAACAATATTTTCTATGTTGCTTAAAGGTACAAGTCCGAGACGAGCTGCAATCCGTCTGGGACTTGTACTACTTCATATATATCATATTAATGAATAAATTGTCACTAATTGGTGTTACTGTTGTTTATCTTATAGATAATTCCACACGGAAGTAAGAAGAAGCAAAGTTAATAGTCATTACCGGTAATCACGAATCATTTCCGTTTTTAACATTTTACTGGAGATGATCTTACTGGAAATGACTTATTTTATTTCAAGTCGAAACTTGCTCACAAAATACAGCACCAACGTAACAATAATAATCTCAAATGACACACGCGAACATTCGGAATACATGTAAAAAGTAATAGATAAATGTATTCGTTACTTACAGTTTAATGCGTCCTTTTGGAAATGATGTGATGCGTGACAATCGTCTTTCGTAAATTTTTAACAATAAATTTTGAGCGCCAATTGCACTGCGATCACGCGTCCACTTACTCGGCGGCCTGTTTGGAAACTGAGGAAGGTGCGGGCGCGGGGCGTCATGTGCTTTGTGCAACAGAGAAAGAAAGAAATACTGTTTGACGAACTTTTACGGAAATGATGAAAATATCGTAACATTTCATGATTAATTTATTTTAGACTTAATTTTATAGTTCACTTTCAAAATGTTTAGCAGTAATGCATCTTTGTTTTATAGTCGCTCTATAGTTATTTTAAAAAACGGGCTCTTACAACTCGTTTTGGTGTTATTTTGATATTTATAGTTACATATACGATTTTTCATAAGGTTGGAAATGATGTTAGGTGCGTGTTTTGTTAACTTTCTATAAATACGTAATATTCCCGGACATAATATTATTGGTGCCTTTAAATATGATATAATTGACACCATATGCTCTTGATTTAAATGACTGAAATCTATAAATAACGGAACAATGATGAAAAACTTTTTTTTTAACGCGTTTAGTTTATTTACCCACCTGCATTTTTCTCATTGGCAAATTTATTTGTTTCTGACACCATAAGGGATAAAATTTCGTCTGTCAAAAATAGCCTATACAAAATATAGGGATTATTGCAGTCAACATCTGGCACCAAAAGCTTCCAATCGTCACCATATTCTTCTATGGGTAAGATATTATTATCTACAGGAAACCAACCTGAAGTACTTGGGTGCACCTGTTCTTCCACTTCCTCTCCACTAGAAGTCGGATGAGAAGCATTGCTGTCTTGATTTTGTTCATGGTCACTATTACATGTATGTTCGTCATTACCATCCGATGAAACAGATGCGTTTGAAGACTGCAATGGAACCTGGTGATGCTCATTGTGCTCCAAATTTTCAATCGCAGGAGACTGATCACTTCTATTTGAGGGTATGTCGTTTTGTTGGTACACACTGTCTTGTTCGGCGGTACTATTTTGATCATTATGAGAAGCACGAACCAATCTTCTTTTAGGACGCCAATCAAAAATGTCTTCTGTGCTTGAATCGTCGGACAACATTGATGGTCTGCGAAGACTGGTTGATGGTGTTTGTCGTTCATTCCCAGAGCATTGATTTATATTAGAGTGAACATCGAAAATCTCTTCTTCACTTGAACTATTGGAAGTTATCAGCAATCTGTGACGTCGGGTATCATGAGACGGTAATTCATAATGCGGGTCCAATACGGAGTCGTCTGAATTCTCGACGAACACCTCGTCGTCGCTCTGCAAATCGGACGCCTCCCCCACCGGATCATTTCGCTCATTGCCAGAATTGTGACACGATCCCGGCCTTATAGGTCGATCATTATCTTCATTTGACATCCTTTTATGCAATAAACATAGGCTAAACAAACTCGCACACATAATCACGCGCAGCTAATTACCTACGCGTCGCGTCGATGTCGTGTTATGGCGCGAAAAATGCACAAAACTGCTCGGGCGTTGTTACGTCAGCGCGGCACGTGCGGTTCTGATTTATGAGACAAAACTCTTTACTTTATATTACGATTACTAGCTTATTAGAAAGAGAGAAAGCATAATTCCTGTCTAATCCTGTCCGTGTCCACCGGTGGCGCACCCCGCCCGGCAAGACTTTTGGTTCATGGGGCGGTGATGTACCACCGGTGGCCATATGAAGATTTGCGCCGTAGGATACCAAGTACCTACTCATGAGGTGCCGGTCTGAACGTGTTAAATTTCTTTATAAATGTGATAATTGCATCTCTCAATCCCAAGTTTTTGATCGACTTTCTATCCCCACCACGTCTTTCTATAGCCATCAAACCGGTATCTTGGTATCGCATTAACACTCCTCTCACTCGACCTTTTTTAATCGATAGAGCGTTCAAAAAAAAAATTACGGCACACTGGTATCATCACCCCATTAGAATCTCTTATATTGTAAATGATGCTCAAATGTTTGGCATTGCCTCTTCCATTTACTAATCTTTAACGGACAGGGATAGCAGTTTTGCAGGCTTTTATAATAAAATCATCTTGATACTGTTTATCAGGGTGTGCGTAGAATTGATCATGAAATCGTTTGATATCTTGCATTGATATATTTATTAATACATCTATATGCCTCACTGTTATGTCTACACGGGTATCTCGCCGGCAAATTGAAACAAGAATACCTGAAAAAGAAAAAAAAACCTACTTTAAAAACATTATATTTTGCTTGTAAAAATATTAACATTAGATATTAGAGAAAACGTTGCACAACTTAGGTAAACAAACCAAATGTTCGACAAATTACTGACCTCTTCTTCTTTTCTCCACGACTATTTGGTCCTGCGACAGATTTTCTCTTCTTAGCCTGATGGCTAGGCACTTCCTGAATACTTTTCTCCATTTTATTTACGCATTTATTTGGTTTTTTTAATAGAAATTCATTAATGACCACAACACAAAAAAGAAACGTTAGGCGCCCGACGCGTCTCCATAATGTATGGAGATCGCAAGATGGCGGTCGGGGTATGGAGCGACGTGATTGGCTCATATGGATTTGACCATGTTTGAAAGTAAGTTGGTCTGGAATAGGCTTATTTTGAAAATAAGGTTAGTTTTTTTTTTGGATTTTTAAGGGCTTTAGGCTGGATTTGGCTAGTTATGGACATTATAAAGCGATGAGCATTTCTGTAAAGAAAAATGTTGCGTTCTTAGTTAAGAATTGATTCATTCATTTGGATTTGACCACTTTTGAAAGTTACCTCCTGATATATGGATCTGAAGTAGTGGTGGGTCGTTAACGATTTTTGGGTTAACGTAACGAAGCCGTTCATTTCATCCTGTTAACCTGTTAAAAAAGCCGTTAACATTATTAACAGGTTTTCATGAATGTAACAGATTTGTATTGTACCAACGTAGCAGTTAATAGACGAAACTTTGTTCAAATTGAAAAAGGAGCTGACGTTACGTTGCGGGCTGCTAAAACCAAAACGATGTTTTCGTGTTTTAAAGTTAGCTTGTTTGAGTGACCAGTCAATTTTAAATAATGATCAAAAGTCGACATTTAAATGAAATAAACTTCCCTTCATACTTTTCCAGGCTTAGGACTGGCTGGCGAAAAAAGGATATACTAGGCGTATTTAAAAGTTTAATTCATTTTATGTACATAATCATTTTAATTTTTTATATACATAATCATCTTAATTTTTTATATATTTTTTTTTGTTATTTTTTTACAATATTTACACAATCTTCGTTTTATTTAAACCTATTAGGGTTCATATTTACATTTAAGTACATCAATTTTTCGACTTTACTAGTCGTTAATCGTGTCCGGCGCTGATTTATAATCAGACCAGTTTTCGAGAACATTCGCTCGCATGGTACTGAAGTCGCGACGATGTTACAGTACTTAATAAATATTTGTACCAAATTTGGGTACACGTATTGATGGTGTTTCCACCACTCCAGGGGACAGTTCCATGCGCCTGTTATGTTTTTTCTCGGAAGTAATTCGTCCGACAAATACAAATCAACTTCTTTTATAGCCGCAGAGACTGGTGTACCTTGACTCTGACCTTGGCTTACTATCGAATCGAATATCTCCCAAGGACTTAATTCATCTTTCTCACTAGTATTGGATTCCGGAATGGTTTGTGCAGTATAAGTATCTTTTTTGGAAATGATTCCTGCCACAAGGTTTCTAACTTTCTCCTTCGTTCTAAGGGCTTCATTCCGATCGGAAAAAGCTTGAATTTTAAATCGGGGGTCCATAAATGTGGCTATTGACAAAGTTCCACTTTGTTCAATATTCTTGAATCTTTCGGCAAGGCCTGATTTTAATAATAGGGCTACATCAAACACGTCGCTCGACAAATCAGGTTTTGCCAATATTTTGTTACAGGATTCAATAAGACATCGCGTCATAACAATGATGTAGCTTCCTGTTAGATAATTTTGTGCGCTCATCATGCTTGTTACTTCTTCAAACGGTCGTAAAATCTGACAAAGCTGTGATAAGGTAGACCATTCATCATTGGTGATTACTGGCAGGTTTTTATTAACTAACGCTAGCGTCGAACGTACCGCCTCCTGCAATTCTATAAATCTTCCTAACATATAAAAAGTGGAATTCCACCTTGTTTCCACATCTTGTATTAAATGCTTTGGTGTTAGTTGTTGTTGCGCTTGATACTTTGACAGTCTCTCTGAAGAAACAGTACTTCTTTTGTAGTGTGCAACAATAATGAGGGGTATAGTTTCAAAAACCGCTAAGTCCAGTGACGTTCATATTCCAGAAACAGAAAATTTGTGATTAATTGTTTTATTAGTACTTAATTAATGAAACTTCTGTGTCTCTTGATAAATTATTCACTTTTACTACATTTTGTAACTTATTTATTGATTTATTATGTTTTACAAATTTTTAAAAAGCAAAAATGTGATGGACTTAGCTGAGTTTGAAACTGAAGTTTGGACATTGTTAGTTTTGAATCTGACGTAAGTGGACATTGTTGTTTTTTTTAGTATGATTATTATGGTGTATACGCTGACTTATACCATTTTGATACTTTTAAAGTACCTATATCATAATAATTACCATGTCATCACGTTAATAGGTTATTGTAGAAAATAAAACAATCAAATAAATAAGTTTTAATCATTATTATTTTTTAATTATGAAACATTGCAAAAGATAGATAAAGAGAAAAAAATGTCTTTGCTTAGCATTAGGATATAAAATAGACCATTCAAAAATTTAAATTATTAGGTCAGGCACACTTTCTTGTTCTTCGCATAATATTTCATCATTTTCATTAGTCTCCTCGTTATCTCCGTCGAGGGCGCTACTTGGTATTAATTTATCATAAAAAGACAGAACTGAGTAATTCCTCCAGTTGGTGTCAAAATGTGATGTCAATAATTTATCGACATCTTAAATTTTAGATTGTTTTAGATTTCCTGCTGAGCGCTGAACATCTTTAGGAACGATCATGTTTGCAATTTTGCCACTTTTACAAACATTTTTGTAAATTCCTAAATCTGCAACATAATGTAGTTCGCCTCTTACTAATATATTGCCAGTTTTTCGTGTTGAACGCTTCAATAAAAAACGCTTGCACTTCGAAAAAGGTACATATTATAAAGGTATATATATAAAGGTATTATTCGGGAAGACTTGAGTATTCCCGAATAATATTAGAATAACCATCCGGCTCTAATATTGTGTCTCTTTTGCGAAACTCCTTTTCTATTCTTCCAAAAACACGGTCTGCAGGAAGGAAAGAGTGGCCCACAACGGGAAATATAATTTCTATGTTCTTTATATGCTGCGGGGCTTCTAAAAGCCACTTAAGGCACATTCCTTCTACGGTTGTATTTTTATTTTGACCAGCGCAGCCATCAGCCATTAATCTTAGAGTATCAATTTCATTCGGAAACGATGTTGAATTTAAACGATGGTATATGGCTGAGGCTATCAAATTAGAGTCTTTCGGAAATTCGTCTTCTGTCCAAACATATTTATATGCTGCGGGGCTTCTGAAAGCCACTTAAGGCACATTCCTACTACGGTTGTATTTTTATTTTGACCAGCGCAGCCATCAGCCATTAATCTTAGAGTATCAATTTCATTCGGAAACGATGTTGAATTTAAACGATGGTATATGGCTGAGGCTATCAAATTAGTCTTTCGGAAATTCGTCTTCTGTCCAAACATAAGCAAAAGTGTTTTCTTTATTTAATTGTGATTTGGACGAGCCTGCTACCATTGTGAAATTATAAAGATAGAACTGCCTTGAATAGTATGTGCTTTGATCGGGAATTTTAGGGAGCGGCATGTTCTTTTGGCAGTCAAATGAAAATATATAAATATTAGGGGATTCATCTTTTAAATAATTGAAAAATGCTTTAGCACGTTTTTTGTGGACATGCTGTTGGATTATTGGCTCTCATTATCAGCCACCTTTATCTTCTCTGTATATTGTAAGCAAACTTAGCATACGTCTGTCCGAGGCGTGCCGAATCCCAAGTTAAACTTAGTGTTGAATACAGTCCTAAAGTAGCTTTTTTTAACTTTTAGTTGTTCTTCCGCTTGGTCATTGTAAAATTTAAACAATTTATTGATACTCAATTCAGCAGCTAGATAAAGTCTTGAGCTACTTCCTCGACAATAATGAGGTTCAGAACATTTCAGTTTTTTGATGAATTCGATTATTGCTGTTTTCTTTGCTAAATATTTGTGAGATTTATGGTCTCCCCCTCGGTTCTCTTCTGGCATAAGTCCTTTTTTCAGAAATTGTTTTGAAATTCTCTCAACTCGGTACCTTTTAATATCAAGTACATTAATGAATGTTTTTTGGCAAACTCTAATAATTTTCTTTGCTGAACGGCTGTAAACATAATATTTCGTGGTTAATTCCTTTTCCTTGCGATTACCCTGTCTTGGACGACGTCTAGAAATATATGATGCTTTTATATGTTTCAATATAAAAGCATCCTGGGATCTTTTGTCTTTGTTCTTGTAATAACAAGAATTAAAGGCACTCAAATCGCTCATTGTGAGCGAGATACATAAGAATGTTTTTTTATGAGTGCAGTTAGGTCTTTCTGGTAATTTTTTTGCAGAATATCTGAAAAGACAAAACAAAGAATTGCAGAAAATAGGTTTTGAAAATTGCACATGAATCTATTAAAAAATAATACCTGGTACCAGCAAACTAAATAAAATACTCAAAAAAGGTCAATAAATTAATATGAAGCCAATAACCAGACTCCCTCTGCCAAGTAAAAAATAAACAAGTTTGTATAAATCGATTTTATATATTTTTTTTAATTTGAATACGAATTACATGAAAATTTTGTCAAAACTGGGAGATCGGGTTACGTCAAAAGTCAGATAAAAATAATACAAGGAAATAATATCAAATACAACATATAAATTTAAATACTTTGAAAGATCAAAACTACTCATAGTAGTATCTACTTACCTCTGTAATTTCTGTAGGTTTCGCTTCCACTGTGTCGGATTTCTCTGCCGTTTCCGAGCTTTACTCTTATCCACAACGGTCGGGGTAGTATCCATCTTCGTAATGGTAGCCACATTTACTTTGCAAATAACAGAGTATCTAATTAAAATATTGACTTTTTCACGACAAAAATACAACACAAACTGAGCCGTCGCCATTACAATTTTGTGTATCACGTGATCAAAATGGTGGCTTGCTATTGGTTGGCCGGGACTTTGCAGTTTTTGAATTAACCTATGATGGACTTTTGCGGGATTTGATACTTACACCCTACTTCAAAGTGGATTTTCTATTGGATATAGTTGTATTTGTTACGATCTGATAAATCGAATATGGGCGGAAAAAAATAGAGTTACTAGAGGCATAAAAATATTGCTACATGTAAAAAACGGACTTTGCGGTTTTTGAAACTATACCCCTCAATTGTTTTAACCTTCTCAATAAGTCCCTTTACCAGTACTAGCGCATCATTAACTATTAAATTAAGGGTATGTGCGAAACAACCAAAGTGCTTCCACCCTAAGCCCTCTTTTATTGCTTTGACAACATTTGACGCATTGTCACTGACCGCGAAATTTACTCTGTCTTTAAGTCCCCAATTATCAATTAATGTACTAATTTCATCGGCAACATTCATTGCAGTGTGGTTACCAGAAAAATGGCAGCATCCCAATAATACCGTTTTAAATTCTAGGTCTTTAGTTATGTAATGACCTGTCACAGCAATGTAGCTTTCCGTCACTCGTGACGTCCATAAATCATGTTATGTATGTTATGTTATGTTATGTCTGATTCTGCACATAGTCTGTACTTCTTCAGCAACTTGTTTTTTAACAATATGTTCAGTCTGCTTGTAAGCCTCTTGTACAATTTGACAAAGTTTTTCTTGTCGGCAATTTATATCCTGGTATCCATCGTGGGTATTTTATAAAAGAGCGTTCTTCTACCAATGAAAAGGGATGAAATCCATCAATACATAGATCAAGTAAGTCGCGATCAATTTTTTTTTTCTGTTCCAAGCTTATTTTTTTATGGACATACGTGTCCAAACCCCTTTGACGCTTTGGAGCAGGTGGTAAATGGGATTGGCTGGAACTAGTACTTGGCAGGACGTAACTAGTACTTGGCAGGACGGAACTAGTACTTGGCAGGACAGAACATGTATCAGGCTCACCTTCATTTTCGACAGCTCTGGTTGATTCTGACACTCCTTTTTCCTCGGATACAAGAGACGTAAAAGTGGAAATTTTTAAATGGCTTCTTAAATTAGAAATTGTTGTCTTGTAACTTATTTTTTCCCTACAAATATTACATACAGCTTTCCCACTATCACTGTCCTTTTCATAATGACGTCACAAAACACTTGAATTTTTACGTGCCGCTGCTGACATTTTGCAAATGAATTAGGTATCTATTTTACCTACTTAAAACAATTATTTATTAATTTATTTAGGTACACTGTACACTTAACAATACTAAAACTATATAACAACGTCAAACTAGAAACCATTAATTAACTACGAAACGAAATCTACAACTGAAACTTTCACTTAACAAATAAAAAAGCGTTGACCTTCAACCTGTCACTCAAACAAACTAATTTGTTTTGATTGTAATGTTTACAAGTAAAAACCTGTTCGTTTCGGCAAGACAGAGCGGCGCGAGCCATGGAGCAAGCGAACTTAGAAACAGATCTCTCTCACTCTCGCTCGTACAATTTCAAGGTAGCGGCGTCTCGCTCGCTCGCATAGGCGCCCTCGCGTCCACTCGGCTCTCGGCATTAAGGTCACAGCTCATTAGAGCCACCCGGCACCCACTCCGCACCGCCTCGTCGTACGGCGTCCACTCGTTGTCGACAGGTGGTTCACGGGTGGACGCCACGTTATCACCAAAACGTTGCACGATCAACCAGTGAACCCCGCGCGGTCAACGAGTGAACACCGCGTGGTCAACGAGTGAACGCCGCGTGGTCAACGAGTGGACGTCGCTTAGTCCACGAATTTTCGAGTAGTCTGTTAACAATTGGCATTAGGTCTACACGTGTGTTTCGTAATGTCAAATTTTACAAACCTTGAATTGGCACTCATAGCAGTCGCGCTTGATGAAGAAGAAAATGAAAGACGCAACAAAAAAAAGAAAGCTTATTGGGTGCACGAAATGTTTAAACAAAGAAAAAAAGAGGGCGAATATTGGACCGTTCGTAGGCATTTGTTAGCCGACGAAGAAAAATTTTTTTCGTACTATCATATGCCGCAATGTGTGTTTTATAACATCCTGTCTCATATTGAAGACTCGATAACAAAGAAAAACACAAAGTTCAGAGAAGCGATCACACCCGAAGAGAGATTGGCTGTGACTTTAAAGTAAGTAAAATTTATACATTTACTACCTCGCGACACATTAATAAGTATACCTACTGTGGATGTGTTATTATGTTAGTCTTAGAAAGTATTTTCATCGAAATTAATTAGTCTCCTCTGCACCATTGATGGCGCAAGTAAAAGGTGCACACGGGAAAAGTATGGTGAAGTAGTTGTATTAATATTAATGGTGCAAACGAAACTAATTAGTCTCCTCTGCACCATTAATGGTGCAGATCAATGGTGCATAAGGTACAACGGGCAATTGTCTAAGAGCCTTCTATTTTTACCCGACTACGGCGAAACAAAAGGAGGGTTTTTGACCGGTATGTCTGTATGTATGTGGATATTTCTCTACTAACTGGGCAACTTTGAACAGTCCTCTGCCAAGTTCGATGTCGAATTACTAACAATATAAAAATTAAATTCCTTTTTCATATTAATATTGATATAGTTTGCGATTATTAACATACGTGCAATCATTTTTTTCTTTAAAAGCATGGTTATTTTGTCTTTAAATCGGCTACAGAGGACTGTTTTTTAACCCTAAGGACACTTTTAGTGTTTTAAAATAAATATGAAATCCAATGAAAATAGTAACTTTTGTTTTAACCCATATATGCCCAGAACTATTTAGATCTCCTATTTTTACGAAATTTTGGTATTGTTGTCCCTAAGGATAGTTACAAATCAAAAAATAGGATTTTTTCAGTTCCAGTTACCGGAAGTACTTTTTTTTCAGTAGGTCAAAATCGACCCCTTGGGCAAATATGGTCTAGCAATGTACATAAATATGGTGAAGGTGAATGAAACAGATTTTGAAACATAATTAGAGCTTTAATTTCTATTGTTATTACACAAGAAAGTCAAAATCGGTAAGTAGAAACATATCGGCAACAAAATAGAAACTTTCGTTTTATGCATGAAATTTTTCAAAACATTTATCATGGAGATTGACTCCACATGATCGGCACATTTTTACCGTCTTGTTTTTGCAGTATGCACACCTTTTTCTGGCCTGAGACACCATGATCATATGCTCAGCTGCATACCTTCGTACGGACAGTGGCACGTTCGACACCACTTTTAGAGTAGGTCCAGGTTGAGCGTCTAAAATCCAGCGTGTCAACGTTAGCTCCGAGTGATCTGGCGAGCAAAGCAGAGTTATTGACTGTCACGTCAATTAGCCACGTCAATAGGGACGTATACCATTTCTTTCCTCTTATGGCAATGCGATACGCTCCAACGTTGGCATCTAGTCTATCCACCCCGCCCATAAATCGATTGTATTGGGCGATCACATTAGGCTGTTCAATTTCAATTCTTTTTTTTAGAGCAGCTGAATATCGTCTGGCCTTTTGGATAGGCTGCACTCCAAATTCATTCGATAATAGTGTCACCACGCTATTATCGTTCCAGCGAACGGCACAGATTTTATCTTTCTGATCTAGTCTATAGTCATAAAACCCTCGGTTTTTTTTTTTGAAGGATTTGATGTCCAGAAGTGGACATTTATCTACACGGTTCTGTCGAACTGTTCCAGTGATTTTGACGTTTTTGTTTTGAAGGCTAGTCAGCAGCGAGGGTGATGTAAAAAAATTGTCACAGTATACCGAAAAAGAAGAATCTGGGTAAACGTTTTGAACAGCCTGTGTTAGTTTTGTGACAACGTGCTCGCCTAGTCCAGTTTCGCGTACTTCAGATCGCCCTTCGTAAAGATCTGCTCGTAAACAGTAGCCCAGACGTGTAGCTGCCACCCATGCCTTGAAACCAAAACGTATTGGCTTGCCGTGAATGTGTTGCTTACACCCATGACGACCGAAATACAGAATCATAGACTCGTCAATACTTATATCTTTTTCAATAGGAGCATAAGTCAAAAACTTTTCATTCATTATGTCATAAAGAGGGCGAACTTTTGCCATTTTATCGTCTGGGCGCAGATTATTATTGTCCGCCACATGAAGGTATCGAAAGATTTCCTCAAAACGGTTTCGTCGCATAGACTTGCTGACGAGAACGTTATGGGTATCCTCATTCAACTCCCAGTACATTCGCCGTCTAGGAAGTGGAGCGTAGCCTGTAAGAATGAGTATGCCTATAAAGCTACTGATCCGAACAGTCACTCAGTATCGGTCTCAGCCCCGCTGGGAACATCTGACCACTGCCTGGTGAAATCCGTGTCGACCTGCTCTCCTCCAGATGAGAGCCCTAGAGGCACGAGACGAGTATGGCGATACGAGTCAGCAGATTGGGATGAGATGCGGCACTTTTTTGCGTCTTATCCATGGCGGCATGTGTGCTTTTCCTCGGGTGACCCGTCTTGTTGTGCCGACATGATTGCGGACGTGATTCGGCAGGGGATGGAATATTTCATTCCATTCTCCGACATCCCGCTCGGTCACAAAACCCGGCCTTGGTATAATGCAGAGTGCGCCCACGCTGAAGCCCGAAAAGAGTCTGCCTACCAAGCTTGGGTCAAGGCCCGCGACCAAAAAGTTAGAGCACGCAGGGTTCGCGCGAGGAAGAGAACTTTTAATTCTGCCGCTAAGTTCTGCAAGCAAGTTCTACGTGGGGCACGTTTTGACCATGTCGGACGTATCGGGGCCAAACTAGCATCTCACCCTCCGGGTAGTAAACTGTTCTGGTCCCTTTCGAAAGCGGTTGAAATTAACTTTTGTCGGCCCACTTTACCACCAATGCTGAAACCTGATGGGTCACTGGCCCACTCTGCAAGTGAGAAAGCAAATTTATTTGCATCTTCCTTTGCTAGCAATTCACGTCTGGACGCTGGCTCCAAGCAACCACTAACTGTACCTCGTTACTGTGACTCTTCGATGTCGGAGATTGCAGTTCACATGAAAGAGGTACGAAGAGTATTGTGCAGTCTAGACGTGTACAAGGCCAGCGGGCCTGACGGCATTTCAGCGAGAGTGTTGAGGCAATGTGCGCCTGAACTGTCTCCTGTGTTGACACGCTTGTTCCGCCTCTCTCTTGAAAAAAGAACGGTGCCAAAATCCTGGAAGCTTGCGAATGTACAGCCTGTGCCAAAAAAGGGCGACCGTGCAGACCCTGCTCATTATCGACCGATCGCCATTACCTCCATTCTGTGCAAGGTTATGGAAAGGGTACTGAACAGTAAGTTGCTGACCTACCTTGAAGGCAATGATCTCCTCAGTGACCGTCAATATGGCTTTCGCCGGGGACGGTCAACTGGCGATCTTCTTGTGTATGTCACGCACTGCTGGGGCGAAGCCATCGAGAAACACGGCGAAGCACTTGCTGTATCGCTCGATATCTCGAAGGCCTTTGATAGGGTGTGGCACGCAAGTCTACTCAGCAAGCTTCCTGCTTATGGCATCCCAGCTGATTTTTGTAGCTGGATATCAGACTTCCTTAGTGAACGGTCGATCCGAGTAGTCGTTGACGGCTGCTTCTCTGACCTCATGGCTATTAATGCCGGAGTTCCTCAGGGGTCTGTTCTCTCTGCAACTCTTTTCCTGCTGCACATCAATGACCTGCTTCAGCCTGGTATTGTTGGGTATGCAGATGACAGTTCGGTTTCAGAGAGATACTTGTCTAGCGCAAAAACCAGCGGGGAAGAAGTTCGTTCCTTGAGAGAGGCCATGGTAGAGCGGACAAATTTGACCTTAAGTCTTGTCTCCCAGTGGGGTGATGACAATCTGGTCTCTTTTAACGCCACCAAAACACAAGCATGTCTTTTTACCGCGAAAAGGAGTCGTTTCGACCTAACTCCGACTTTTCGGGGTACATCTGTTCCTGTAACCGATCGGCTCGAGCTCCTAGGCATGGAGTTGACAACCAGTCTCAACTTTGGTGCCACCATTGAGCACAAAGCCCAAACTGCGGCCAAAAAGCTGGGCATCCTAAATAGAGTGAAGCGATACTTCACGCCTGGACAGCTTTTAACCCTCTACAAAGCACAAGTCCGATCCTGCATGGAGTATTGCAGCCACCTTTGGGATGGCTCAGCTAAATACCAACTTGCCGCGCTTGACTCGGTGGAACACAGAGCTAAAAGGCTCATTGGCGACGTAAGACTGGTGGATGCCAAGCTTCACAGCTTGGCTCATCGCCGCAAGGTTGCCTGCTTGTCGGTCTTCTACAGATTGTACTTCGGGGAGAGTGTCCAGGAACTCCACGATCTCATCCCACCGGCCCCCTTCTACCATCGGACATCTAGACGCACTGCAAGTTACCATCCCTACCTTGTTGCTATTCCACCAATTCGCACTAAACGTTTCCAAACGTCTTTTATAATGCGCACAGCAAAGGAGTGGAACTCTCTGCCTGCGTCTGTGTTTCCGAACGCATACAACCCTAATCTCTTCAAAATTAGAGTGAACAGGCTTCTTCTGGGTAGGCTCGCTCCATCGTCGACTTTGTCTCTGTCATCTATGACCTAGACTAGAGTCAAGAGCAAACCCATATTAAATTAAAAAAAAAAAAAAAAAAAAGCAATAGATCTCGTCAGCTGATAGAGTAAAACTTATGTTGGGATCTTTGCTGAAAGCATACATCACTGTATGCCTCACAATATGTCTGATCACCTCCAGATCGAAGAAAAGTTCAAAGAACTTTATAGGCTCACTTTCCGCCGATAACGTGATCACTGATCGTGGTAGTGGTGCTGACCATTCGACTTCTGGCTGTACTAGGTCTCGCTTGATCCATTTTCTTGGACGAGATGGAGCAGTACGTCTTTGCCTCGATGAGTTACCGCGACTAGTACTACTAGTAGAAGCAACGGCCGCAAGGTGCTGGTCTGCTTCATGGTCTTCGGACTCTTCGCTACTGCAAGATTATTGCAAAACCATCTCAGCCGGGGCAAGAAGCTGATGTCGGTTGAAATTGGCTATATCGTTGCCATCTTCGTCCTCTGAGTCACCATCAGATATAGTACCTCCACAAGGCGGCTCCAAATATATGTCAACGCCTTGAAAATCATAATCATCACCCAAATTCTCCAAAACATCCACTATTTCGTTCGTCGATAGTATGCGACGTGACCTGCGAAAAAGAGGTACAATCTGTATCATATTTGCCTACCGGGTCGATTTCGACCCAAACAAATTTTGATCACAATATCAACAAAAGTAATCAGTCTTGAACATATTTCATTATTTGTATACATGCTAGATACATTCACTTATCTAATTTAACAATAATTTGTACGAAAGTTTTAGCAATTCAATAAATACTTACATTTTCGTAACGCACGGTCCAAAATTTTTGCCGAAAAAATCTTGTCACAACTTGCACGCAATTTTTTGATCTGTGATTGTTTTAGTATGGTATATGCACTATGTTTACAACTTGCTTGGATCTTCTAACAGTCCATAGATGGCGTTAAACTTAAACAATTATCCGTAGTTTTTCCCTAAGGCGGTTTGGTTAAGAACGTGTACCGTTGGGTCGTTTTCGTCCTCGTGGGCATATATGGGTTAAGAATATTTGCAAAATCCTAGTCATTTATCAGAAATATTAGTTATTTAAACTCATTTTAATTTAAATCTGGGTTTGGGACACTCCAGGGGACTGTTTTTAGACATATTTAAAAAACCATAACAAACAAATTAAATGCTTTTTAAAATAAAAAAGATAGGTTCCTAAAAACTATGTTCATCTTTTATGGAAATTGCATTGTTGGGGATGATTTACTATTAAAGAAGTAGTTAAAATTGACTGAGACAGTAAGTTGCCCAGTTTGTAGAGAAATGCCCATGTATGTATGTATGTCTGTCTGCCTGTATGTATGTATGTATGTCTGTCTGCCTGTATGTATGTATGTCTGTATGTGTGTATGTCTCTCTAAATGTATGTATGTAAAAGTAAAAAAAGTAAGAGCATACTAAATCAACCTTTATTTTTGTAACTTCGACATGAATTTGCCATTCATTAAGTACTAATCATTCAATTTCTTAAAATAATTAGAGAGTAATTTCAAAGTATAGGAGTAGAAAACTTTTAAAAATCCGTTAAATCTTTTTCAGTATCACTCAATACTGGTGTGTTCAGCTGTCTGGCATTCCTTTCTGGATCATAGTTCGGTGTAGTACTGTATCCTGCAGTTGAATAATTTCCAGAAGGTCCTGGAGTTGAATAATTTCCAGAAGGTCCTGCAGTTGAATAATTTCCAGAAGATCCTGGAGTTGAATAATTTCCAGAAGGTCCTGGAGTTGAATAATTTCCAGAAGGTCCTGCAGTTGCATGTATTGCATTAGTGCCGTAGTAATTATTTCCTTTTTCATTGATTTCTCGGAGTTCCATTTGTGAAACAATATTAAAAATTTCAGATTTGATCATTGCTTTGTTGTATTCATTAAATTTCTTCACCGTTGCAGCTATACCATAAAAAAAATTGTCAATATCATCTTCCTCCTTTTTTTTTCCTTTAGTATATATTTCATTAACAATGACGATGCAGTAGATCCATCTTCCACTTCCACCCTTGACCTTTTTATATTTGGAAACTTGGATGTCGTTTTAGACAAGCCAGATGTTGGACGATCATCTATTATTGAAATATCTGATTGGTAATCCGGAGCAGACAATTGAGAATCTTCATTGGCAGTACTTTCCTGATCACTATCTCTGAGTAGTGAAGATACAGTTGCTCTTTCTTTATAATACGGTAGCAAAAAACTCATTTCATCCTCGTATTGCCATTTTTTATCACTTATTGCAGCTTGACCACTTTTGGTACTTTTTTTCTTAATAGCCCTACGATGAGCTTCCCTTAAATTGGACCACGTTTTCTTGCACATTGATACTGAAAAAATGAAACAGTAATTGTAAAGAATGATACATAAAAAAGTTAGGGAATTTGTTTAGTATCGAGTCAGATTCCAGCCCTAAAATATTAACTAAGTACAACACATTCTTGTTACACCCTATTTTGCTTATTACAATCTCAAAAAAACTTTTATATTTCAGATATTTGACAAGCGGCGTTTCTGTCAGAAATTTATCTACAAGCTTTAGATTAGGCGAAACGACTATTAGGTCAATAATTAAGGAGGTGTGCAAAGCTATTATTGACAAAATGATGGGTGTTTTTATGCCAACGCCTACAGCTGAAGATTGGGAAAAAATTGCGGAAGGGTTTAATGACAGGTGGAATTTCCCAAACTGCATTGGTGCCATAGATGGCAAGCATATAAATATAATAGCTCCACCCAACAGCGGATCGCTCTACTACAACTATAAAAAACATTTTTCGATAGTTCTCTTGGCCATAGTTGATGATAAATACAGATTAACAGTTATTGACATCGGTGCTTATGGCAAAAACAGCGATGGTGGTATTTTTGCATCTTCGAAAATTGGAAAACGAATTCAAAATACT
Organism: Mamestra brassicae; assembly: GCA_905163435.1. NCBI lineage: Eukaryota > Metazoa > Arthropoda > Insecta > Lepidoptera > Noctuidae > Mamestra > Mamestra brassicae. The sequence goes on from LR991009.1 coordinate 3,125,110, forward strand.
AGGTTCAATATTCCAAATGACAAAGCATTGCCCGGGACAAACGTAGCACTTCCACATGTTTTTGTGGGGGATGAGGCTTTTCCATTACAAAAGAACTTAATGAGGCCATATTCTCGTTCTCAAAACCCGTCTCAGGACCAAAAAGAATTTAACAATCGCCTGTCACGCGCACGCAAAGTAGTCGAAGATGCATTCGGAATATTATACCAAAAATTTGAAATATACAACAAAAATATTCGTTTATGTCCAGACATCGTTGATAATGTTGTTTTGACAACATGTATATTGCATAATGTAATGCGAACTTATAATATCGAATGCAACGAACAGTATTGCCCCAGTCGCAGGTCAGCGCATCAAAACTTACATCAGGAGGCATTCAGTGATCTACGTCACATTGGTGGAAACAGTACCGCTTTCGACGTACGTGATTCGTTTGCTGCTTATTTCAAATCATCGGTTGGGCAGCTACCATGGAATACTTAATTTAGTATTTTTTTTTTATTATGCACTAATCATCACGTACCTACATATGTGTAAATGTCTAATTAATAACGAATTATGTGGAAGTACCTTGTTTCGCATTATACCGTTTGAAAAAATATCAATTTGGCTCTTGTTCATTTGATATACATTGTAGGTTAGATTTTTTTTTGTCCATTACTAGCTCGCAATGTATAATCGAATTAACATTAGACTATATTAATATTTTGCGAAACAAGGGAAAACCAAATTATGTAACAAGTACCAATCTATTGTACTATCTTTCTTTAAATATTTGTAATAAATAAATATTACCTGGTATCGCTAAGGTGTTGCTTATTTCCATCCATGCTTCTTCCTTTTTTACAGTGTCACTGTACTTTGAGTCACTTAGATCATACAATAAATTATATTTACGAACTTCTTCGATAAGTTTTTCTTTATTCATTTTAAAAACAAAAACGATACGTCCGACTCGTTCGAAAGAAATGCTGGGAATGAAGGGAGGGTGGGGAGCGGCGCATTGCCAACGTATCGTCCTCGCGTGAATCACTCGCGGGCAGCGCGCGGTCCGCTTCGGACCCGCGCGTTGGCGATGCGCAGTCAACGCAGGGCAGCGAGTTGTCACCGAGTGGTCCACCCGCCGTCCGCGCGTGGACGGCTTACGATAGAGGCGATCCGGTGACGCTACGGAGTTGATGTAGTGAGCGCATACCCATACAAGTCCATATCAAGAATACTAACCGCACGAGGCGAGGCGGTGCGGAGTGGGTGCCGGGTGGCTCTAATGAGCTGTGACCTTTAGTCGGCATATTCCGTTTCTAGTCGTTCTTTCAACGCAGAAGAAACAGTTAATTTTAGCTGGTTTTGCGTTAGCAGCTTCAAATAAGGTTAGCGACTTTTGAATGCCTATTCGTTGAGTTAATAATACGCGTATTGCCAAAATCGTTGAATGAAACAGTTGATAGATTTAACGGGTTTTGCGGTAAACAAAAAGCAGTTAATTCGCTAACATTAGATTAAGGCTTCGTTCACACGGCATTGTCCTGCAAGTTTTTTTCGTATTCGTTTTTTTAACGTACAATCATCCGGGTCTTCACACGGTAAATTATCATTCGTGTAAAAGACGAATAGCCGCAGTCTTCACACAGTTGTCACAGCGAGTAGACGTCACTGATGGATCCACGCGTGGTTGTACTTTTATATTGGTATCGTAGGCGCCAACACTGAAAAAAGTTTTGAGTAACAAATAACAAAAAATTGAGTAACCTATTACAAAAAAATAGTGACTACATAACTATAGTTCCTAGTAGACAAATTCAGTTTTGTTATTAGTGGCTCGACAAAAATGATAACTTCCTAACAAATTTGTAATTCACGTTGTACCAAAGTGTTATAGAATAAATAACTTAATATGTGTAATAAGGAACGAAAGTGTTATGTAAAATAGCCCTATTTTATTGTTAGCGCGTACAAAACCGTTTGGTTAATACTTGGTCACGGGTTTGGTATTGTTCAGTTATTAGTTACATAACTATACTAATTATAGTAACCAAACTATTTTGTTATCCGTAAATGAACTTGTTGAATAATTTATTGCTGCCCCTCAGATTACTTGCAACAGTACAGAATTGTTATCTCTAACTGAACTTTCCGGTTAAAAGTAACATAACTTTTTAGTTACTAATAGCGTTTCTTTTTGCTTATAGGTTTTCAGCCTTTAGCCGAAACTAATATAATTATGTAGCTATAAGAAGTTTCAGCAAGAATTATATCCTTCCCCAAATCTTACTAAAACTCTACATATACTTAGGTACTAATTTCGGCTACAAACTCGCTCTCGGATCCATAGAATAAGAAAAATAACTTTATTTGTTAATTATGTATTTATTCATTATCAAATCAATTAATTTTAGTATGAACTTATATAATCAAAAATTCGATCATTCCCACTAGTTTCGTTGAACAGTTCCAACGTGGAACTAATGCAACTATATTTTCCCACTAGTTCCATTGGACTACACAACGGAACTAGTGAAACTATTTATTCCCATTAGTTCCATTCCATTATAGTTAATTTTTGCTAAATGCTGTAACCATCCATACATCCTCACAAACTTTCTATTTTTATTTTCTATTAGTTAGCATTTAGCAAAAATTAACTACAATGGAACTAGTGGAAATAAATAGTTCCACTAGTTCCGTTGTGTAAGCCAATAGGCGCGTACGCACGTACGAACACGAACATAGCGAACATAAACACCAGACCCGAACATTTGGTTCGTACGTATGGACGGCATATTCGAACACGAACGCAAACATAGTTCGAGTCGAGTTCGCGAACAACAGTCGTGAACTCTATCTTAGTAGCCATGAGGGCGCCGTTGGAAGTGGTCGATTGTGAAGTAGCGGAGAATTTTTTGATGTTCGCAGTGATTCACGAAATGTTGTTTCCTAAAGCGGATCCTAGATGGTGGGAAACAGTATTGTACAAAAAACGAAATGAAAATACATTACTTTTAGACTTAAAATCACAAGAAATAAGTGGACACTACAAAACTCTGCTAAAAATGTCAAGTACAGATTTTGAATGTCTATTAAACCTAGTTGGGCCAAGAATCGTTAAAAAGAATACGATAATGAGAGAATCCATATCTGTGCAAAATCGTTTGGCAGTGACCTTGCGCTTTCTGAATAGTGGTGATTCGTATACTAGTTTGCAATATTTATTTAAAATATCGAAACAAGCACTCAGTTCCATTATTCCGGAGGTGTGTGAAGCACTGGTAGCAGAATTGAAAATCAACATAAAGGTAATCAAACATTTATTTCTATCACTTAGAGTAATTTAAGAATTCTTAAACGAGAAACTTATAATGGGAATAAATCATCAAACGAATCATTAGTATCAGTATCACTGTTGATATTTTGAATAGTTGAAACACTATCCTCGTCGGAACGTTGTTGGGGTGAATAATTTGAACTACCAACTCGTGTCGAAACTTCAGTCTGTACTTCACTTATTCGATTTTGTTCTTCAGTAGCGTGTGAATCGGTTACGTTCCTTGAGTTATATCCATAATTATTATTATAATATTCGTAATATCCACTGTCCGCTTTACGAAATAAATCAAAAATTTCGTACTGAAGCATATTTTGGGTATTTTTTGAGTATTTTTCTAACTTCGATGCGATAAATTTGCAAAAATGTTGTACTTCAGGGTCACCACTTCGCTCCTCCATATTTTTTTCAGATGATTTTTTTAATACACCCAACGCTTGTTTTAATAAACCCAGACGTGGAGATTCCTTCTTGGTTCGTTTAGCAGATGTCTCGCCTTGATCAGACAATTCCAATTGTTGCGATTCCTCGTTTTCCTGTAAAAATGTAATAAGTATGACTTTTTCCAGATACCATCAACCCAAAGCGAGTGGCTGAAAATATCGGAAGAATTTGAACAATCATTGAATTTTCCTCATTGTGTTGGATCACTGGATGGGAAACATGTTGTATTGGAATCGCCTATTAATTCTGGATCTGATTTCTATAACTATAAAGGAACGTACAGTATTGTATTAATGGCCGTCGTAGATGCAAGTAAAAGATTTATATTTGTTGATGTGGGATGTCAAGGGAGAATATCAGATGCAGGAGTGTTCAGAGACTGCAAAATAAACTCTATGATGGAAGAAGGTACTTTGAATTTACCTTCACCGATACCATTGCCAGGCAGAAGAGTCAATTTGCCATATTTATTTGTAGGTGACAAAGCCTTTCCATTAAAAGAAAATTTAATGACGCCATACGTTGGTACACATCCCAGGGGCTCACAAAAAAGAATTTACAACTATCGTTTAAGCCGGGCTCGTATTACTGTCGAACATACATTTGGTATTATGGCATCTGTTTTTAGAGTTTTGAAGAAACCAATGCTGTTGCAGCCACACAAAGCGCAAATAGTTTTGATGGCCATTGCACATTTGCATAATTTTTTGAGAGAAAAATCTGAATTGTATCATACATTACGTCCGAACGAGACCGAAGAGTATACTCGTTCCTGGTTGCCACTTCGCCCTATGGCAACAAGAAATATTACAACACCCAAAGAAATAAGACATGAACTCTCCGATTACTTTATGAAAGAAGGCAAACTTCAGTGGCAAAATAAATACTGTTAATTTTACTTACAAAATCGAACTGTGTGCATTGCGCAGAATCTCGCCGATTTCGTGGTTTATCACGATCCATCAAAAAAGACATTGCTTCATAAGCATACCATTTACTTTTATAAACTTCAGATGCTCATTTAAAAAAGAAAAATCAAAAATGAGTGTATTAATTACCTACTACTAATAGTAACATTATAATATAAAGTACAAAAAAAAAATTACCTTTTCCAGTACCTTTGCCTTTCTTGGTTTTATTTTTCTCCCTTCTAAAAGCGCTGAGAAGTGAGGTCATTTTATGTTTGCAACTTTCCACATTTGTGTTCAAACATTTTGCTATTTCTGACCAGGCATCATTTTTCAAGTCATTTTTATAATAATTTATATCAGTCGGATCCCATAATATTGGCTTTTGTTTATAACAATCTATAAACAAAATTGTGTTCTCCACGTTCCACTGAAAATTTTCTTCGTCGGCCATGACTGGGAAACTTAGGGATGTTTTTAATAATAAACATAGCTCGCGAATAACCTTGACGGCTACTCGTCGAGAACTGAGGTACGGGTAGGACCTCTGCCGCCCGCCCGCACCCCGCCCAGATCTAGGTATACGAACAGTTTTGTTGCGTAACATTTATTAAAGCTCTTCGAACACCGTCCATACAGAACACACTACAAGGATCGCCGCGAACATGTTTGACGAACAGAGTGTTCGATGTTCGATAGTGGTACGCACGTGCGAACCAAGTTGTTGCGTATCATGTAACGCAACAAATTTGTTCGTACGTGCGTACGCGGCTAATGGAACTAGCGGGAAAAAACTGTTGCATTAGTTCTATGGTGGAACTGTTCAACGGAACTAGTGAGAATCATCAGTAAAATTTTGTTTGTTTAGTTTAAGATCACACAATGTGATTTACATTGATTGAAAAGTAGTCCCAGTAAGTAGTAGGCAAACATAATTGAAGATGCTATAATTGGGCTCTCTGTGTAATGTACAGTTTACCATCATGGGTAACATTGATATGATTAGGCACATATGATAATAAAGAATCATGAAACATATATATCTTTTTCTTCACATCAGAATGCTTGACTTCAAAACAATCTAAATGAAAATTGAAATCAATCGTCAATAGTAATGTAGTTTCAAAAATAATTTTGTCTTCGTTATATATAAAAACATTATTGACATTCATAAAAGTAACATTTCCGATATCATCATAATTCCCAGTTACATTATGAAGAAGAATGGTCCCAGGTTTATAAAGAATACTCTTTACTTTTGCCCATGTAACAGATACAAGAGATAGACTCGGGTCTAAATTTAAACAAGATATAACAATACTCCGGTCAGGTTTTGAGATTCTCTTCGTAACACCAACAGAAATAGGAGATTTCAATGAGCCTTTAACAAATATTTCGTTCAACTGCAACTGGTGTTTTGTGGCTAAACTAAGAGTAATACTGCGTCGATTAAAGTTAGCTCGAGCAGAAATTTTTGAAACGCGATGCTTGGCCTCGAATCGCATACTCCAAAAGTGAACAAGTGGACCAAATTTTAAAATCATTGAAGGGTAATGGACCAGAAAGTGAAATTTAGGTTTGAGGGTTTCATTACTTAATTTTATATAAAGCTCATTGAGTTCAGCTATTAAAAATTGTAATAAATTACATTTTTCTTTATTAAATGTTGGTTGTACTCATTAATAAGTTAATTATGTTTCGCAAAGTTAAGTAAAGGGTCCAGTAAGGATCATCAGTTGGGACAAAATCGCCCACTAGCAAATTAAAGTATCTCACAAATGATAACATTTCGGAAGCTGATAGTCGAATAACATTATTTGTCATTATTTGACAAGGTCTACTTGAGCTATCTGGACCAAAGTCAAAATGTTCCATTCTGTCATTCAAAGTTTTGTAAGTGAAATATTTTAATTCGATAGTATATTTTACAATAATAAATGACATGATGTACTTGGCTACGCCCTCTAAAATATCGTGCATTATGTCAACACCTAGTTGGTCAAATAAACTAAAGTTAGTAACTGAGAGCCATACACATTTTTCTTTGATACCAGTGTGAGATGAGAGGTTAAGTAGTAATTGGGCGTTGTAATTTTCAGTATTACGAAGCAAATTTACGTTTTCAAATAACTGATTTTTCAAGATTTCTTTTGACTTATTGCAAATACGGCATGGAAAGTTTGAAGAAAACGTTTCATTAAATCCGGCAATTGAGTGTATCCCAAGGTTGTCTCCAAGAATTAGCCCTAATCTGAAATACAATTTGCCTTTATATTCAGGCACATCTATGTTCACACCAGTTTCTGATAAAAAATTGAATTCTTGTATCAAAGGTTCAAATATGACATTGTTCCCAAAAACTATTCTGTCTGTGGAGTGAAATAATAAAGCCAGAAATATGTTATCTAGGGAAGATGTTCGGTCGGGAGGCATGCAAGCAACTGAAACATACACTGCTCCTAATTTGTGTATTCCAGAATGAGTTCCAAGTACATTTCCTGTCTCGTAATCGTCAAAATACACGAATAAAGGAAATACCAATTTACCATCATATTGTCGAACGACATTTCTCCAATAGCTACCTTGTACAAAGTTTTGCAAACAGTTAGAATTCAAACCGTTAACATAATCGAATGTTTCTTTGATCACACCTTTGAATGAAAAAAAAGTTTGCAACACAAATCGAAGAGGTATTAGCTGCTCTGTACATTCTACTGATTTATATTTGACTACCCCTCGTTCTTTGATATTACACATTCTATTACCTATTACAATTTTTTTTGGTGGTATGTAAGTCCCCTGCTTTTATTTATTTATTTATTTATTATATACTTTTCCGACGAGTCTTTTGAATTCAGTGTCAAACTCCTTACATTCATCTTTTACAATGGACAAAAGCTTTTCTTTAAAGGGTCTAATATCATTTCCTTGTTCAGCAGTTGTCTTTATTTCTGAAAATACACTTTCTATGTTTGATGTTAAACTACTACACATATACCTGTGTATGCCATCCACTACATCTTGAATGACATTTCTCGGAAGCAGAGGATTTGCATACAGGGATGATATAAAATGAACTAAAGTATATTTGTTAGTTTCTGATAGGGGTTCAACAGAATTCAAGGAGATATTAGGAGTAGTAGTTGGAATATAGGGTATTCAGATCACAAATCGTGATCTGAAAAACCCTATATTCCACAGTTTAACCATTCGAGTATTCCTATATTTCACTATTCGAAATGAGACTTTGACTAAATACATTGAAAGTAGTTTCATGTGAATGAAAAGAGCAGTCACTTCATATCAATCAATGGATCATTCAGTAGGAATGGTCTATTCAGAATGAAAAGAGCAGTCACTTCATACCTATCAATGGATCATTCAGTAGGAATAGTCTATTCAGACATCAACGAGTTTGGAGTGGAATGTGCACAGATGTGTTCCTCCGACACCTTATATAGGGTAGCATCTAGTTACCTGTGTAAAATGCAGGCTTCATGTATAGTTATTGTGTAGATAAAATTATATTGTGTTCGAATTAACACACACTTCGTTGTGAAATGGCTCTTGTTCTCAAATCTTATTTGTTTATATAACATACTAGATTGCGTCCTAGTTTTGGTATAAGAAGTATATTAAGATCATGCAGACCAAATCGAGGTAGGTATTTTGTGTAAATGAAACAATAAATATCGTAGAACATAATTTATTAGAGGATATTTACATTGTTTTGGTCAATTTGCAGAACGCACTACACAACATTTAGCCTATCTTTGACAGCTGGCATCAGGTTTTTTGTCTTTCTGTTACACTGTTACAGTGAAGATAAAACGGTTTAAAAGAAAAAAAGTTCATTTCCTGGTTGAATCTGGTAGCATAAAACATCTTCTAAATCAGGTAGAGCTGTGTCTGCTGTTTCTGTTTTACTACTTTCACTAGGTTTTGGTGAGCTTGCATTACATTTTCCACGATCAGTCTGTATGTCGCTAACTCGAACAAATGTACGAACATCTTCATGATGGCCCTCAGTCTTGACTATAAGATACTGAATCATCTCTAGGTCAAATAACTCTTTTGTCTGGCTTGTATCACTATCCTTGTGATTAGATGAGCTTACATTCGGTATTTTCAGGTCAGTCTGCATATCTTGAGTAAATATAATTTCACCGTTAGCATTCTTGCAAATAATTTTACGAATGCCTTCTAAATCAGATTTTAATGGATTAAACATTGTAATGTTAATATTTTTTCGCGAGAACCTTCACACTACGAATTGTAAGAATGTAATGTCGTCTTAACTGATTGTAAGCTATTTATAAGTAACTCGGGCTTTAATGCTCATCCCATATGTAAACGCATCCATTGTAAATTGTCATTGAAGTTTATTCACTGTCCTTGTCCCACAAATTTTATTGAGAAGATATGGCAGGCAAAGTCATCGTATGTTAGTAGTTTACCATTAATCATGAGTTTTGCAATGTAAGTAATTCTTTATAAGGAGACCGATCAAAACAAAATAGCAACATAGACGCAAAGTAAATAGGTACAGGACGTTACAACTCCTACAGCGTGCGCAAACGGGCGCACGCACACATTGATGTGTACATAAAGGGATCTCAGCAATGCATGCCAGCCGCAACGAACAATCTCCACTCGCGCAAGTGCATGCGTCCCACATCTATGTGTGCGTGAGGTGAGGTATCGCTCGTTATAGGAAGCTGGCGTTCTGTGTCTAATTATCATACTATTGCTACGCTCGGTTTTACTTACTATTTTATATCTAAGTAGTATTATAATGTCAATTAAAATACATAAATTCGTTATAACTGTTTATTATCTAGGTTTATATTAATACCTAATTAATTACATTTGATTTAGAATGATACATAGTTTATACATTACAACCATTATGTCTAATGTAAATTGTACATACGCAACTACATTTTATTTTGAATTTTATTTATCATATCTTTAGCACAGTCGTATATATCATCAGTAAATATATTATCAACAATATGTTGAGCACATATTTTAGCTTTACAAGTGCATAATTTAGAACCATTGAGTTTTATTTATTGTACACCTACTACAGTATAGTCTTTATAACCCAAAGGTTGACTGGTAGAGAATGCCTTGATGCATTAAGTCCGCCCATGTACCACTATTGTACATAAAGTTTAAATAAATAAATAAATAAATAAATACGTATTATTTTACGGTGTGGGCCCTTTACATACTTTCTAACATACGAATACATCATTTTGCTCCCTCGTCTTTTATCATTGACGGTTTTCCTGGTGGTATTGGCGCTGTTCAACCTTTCTTCTAACTGGGGTGATGTTTCTCTCTCCCGATTTTGATTCAATGGTGGGGAAATTGGACAGTACGATATAAACGGTCTCTCTCTTTCCAAATAGTTCATCACATTTTGACGTAATTGTTGTGGTGCTGGATTCGGTGAGTATGACGGGGTTGAAATAAAAAGTTGCTCGGATTCCTGAAACATAAGAATGAATAAGATAAGTTAATATACAATTATGATTACTTATTAATATCGGCAGCCCAACTTCATTATTCATAAAAACTAAAATTATATTTCTATGTAAGTTATCATAGAAATTGCGAAAAAATAATTAATTTAATAAAAGTGTCGCTAATTTACTTACCGACATTATTGGTGAAGAAACGCTAGCGATGATGTGATTATTTTTTTCGAGATTGTACTGATTTTATACTTGTTCAGATTTATTTGATTTTTGTAATAAGGTTCAAAATTATAAGATAAAAAACAAGATTAATTGATCGTTATGTGCACAACAAATATAATAAGCGAAACATGAAGGTTGATGTGTTTTTAGTTTCTGTGTATTCAAAGAGCTACTTTCATTACAGTCTATTAACATACATTCAAAATCAGCATAAATTATGAAATTGATTTTTTGCTGCCTCTCGTAATGTTTGAACTTTAGTACAGAATTATTTTCAGGTAATATAGTCAAAATCTTAGAGCAGTTATGAGTCTTGTGTCTATTTTCGTTACTAAATAGTTGTAGACATGCATCACATAAATAATGTTTTCCTTTAGAACGAGTCACTTGACGTCGCACCAGACGTACTAAATCTTTAATTAGACAGTAGTGTCCGATAGAATTTTTTTCGATATAAAGTAAATTAAAATGATTTTTTCTTCTATTTTGCGTTGCATAAAGAGGTCCGGTCACAGTATTATTTTGTAGGCCATATATATTTAAACTGATGTTGGGATTATTTTTTTCTAACGTTTTAATATCATTAATCGTAGGAGGAAATGACATTCCCTCAATATTTAAAACAGAGGTATAATGGGGGTATGAACTTGTTCTGCATACATTAATTTTAGCTGGGTATAATCCAGCAACTATACTCCATAATAAACAACAATTATCTTTATTTTTAATATTTATACAACTTTTAGACAATAGCTGACGGCAGTTGTATATAAGACCCACCTCTCATAGGGGAATACTTGTTTACATTAATTTCGAGATGACTCATAGAAACAAATGTCCAACCAGATTGACAGTGCTGGAACTCGGTTAATTTATTATTTAGTTTATTTATTACTTTGATTAATAATTCATTCAAATCAGTGTTCTTATAAATAATTTCATATTTGGTATTAAACGACTTTAATTGTTGTTCGTCTGATTTTGATAACATAAAATAGGCAAACAATTCGAAATTCAATTTTATGCAATTGTGTTCATTAAGTGACATTTTTATCAATTCTGTTATATTTATTAGATGATCACCCAGGAACGCCTCTAAACCGAGGTACTCGTCTTCCTGAGTGACATTCAATCTGTATGTCATTAATCTGTTTTTGAATGCTGTTGCAATAATATGAATATCAGTGAACTTGGTATTCAATAAACAGTTTGCTTTGTGTATATTCGTTCTCATATGATAGGAATACTGATTTTCTGGTATTTCAATTTTACATTTATGACAGGTTATTGACTTTCTAGGTCTCGATTTGCTGTTGAGGTGTGTAACTGTAAATAAGAAAACCAATTACTAGATTACTTACTTATATTATATTAATTAATACTACAATATCATACTTATAAAATACAGTACAAAATAATAATAATAAGACATTTCATGTAGGTAAACACAATTAAAACAAGATACAATTTAAAGTAAGTACCTATAGAAGAAAATATTGATGAACACCTAGTTAAACAAATATTGGGGAACACCTAGTTAAACAAATAAAGTCTTTAAGTATCATAAGCACCTATGCAGGTGATAGGACAATTTTTAAAATCATTTTGAGTTGCTTTAACAAACTCCTTTAAGTGGGGCCAAGATTCTTTATTTTCATCTAATTTCGTCTTGATGGTAGTTATGGCCGAGCGCCATCTATTTATGGGCATTATTTTTTTAATTTCTTCTGTGTTGTAAATTTTCACTTCTACATAATATTTTCCTTCTTTAGTCTCGCTTATTTGTCGTGAATATCCCTTAGCCATCCTTCTAGTAAAATATGAGTACAGTGGGGGTACCAGTTTTGTGGGGTCTCTGTGTTGGGGTGAGGCTTTCTTCGTTATCACTGTCTTCACCGAATAATTCACTGGCCGTAACTCGAGCTGATGGTGTTACTGGCGAAACGACCTGCTTCGATTTTTTTGCGCTTGTTGACTCTTCACTCGATTTGATGGACCTTTCCCGCTTCTTTTTTCTTTCCTCTGTCTTCCTCTTCGGCTTCGCCTCTTGCTCAGAGTCATCGCTAGAGAGGAAAAGGTCGTTGCTAAGTAGTGTCGACCTGTCAACAAAAATATAAATGTACATATTAGTGCATTGCAATCAAAATATCGTGAGGAAGATAAATAGTTAACAGATATAAATATCGTTTGATTTGTGCTGAAATCGAATCTGAAAAGTCGATCAGTCAACCACCGACCGATGAATATTATACATAGCATCTGTGCAGGAATCGAACCTGCAGCACAGAAAAGCAACACTCAGTCTCTGAGCCAAGCATTGTAATAGGTACTTGGTTCTATTCATACATTACTCTGACCATTCAATATATCTAACCATTCAAAATACAATTAATACATTATTCTGACCATTCAATAGTTAGATACGGTAATGAATTATTGAATAAATACTTACATTCTTGATTGATGCTTAGACAGGTAGTTTGATGAGGAGCTCGGAGCGTTGATTCCTTGCAGACAGGTTTCGTTCCAGAGAGGAATTGTGCCGGAGACTAATTTGCGAAGCGTTTTTATAGGCCTAAAATCACGTCATTCAGTCCAAATTTGTAAAACTGCATACTTGCAAAAATTGTCAATTGCGTACACGAGCGTATTTATCGTAGCGGTTAAGGTTTTAAGTTTACAGCGTTTTATATAAGACAAATAAAAAAGCGATTTTGAATCTTGTGTAGGTACTCACTTAAATCAACAATAGGGGAAGCTCATACCTACTTACAATTATAAAAAATGTTTGTAGGTTGTTGTTTTTTTGCTGAATGTTTTCGACGTCGATGACGGCGACGGTACAAACGCTGCGGTTTGCACGCTCGCATGCAACTCCTAGACATGTGGAGAAGTGGAGATATGACGAGTCAGAATCTCATATTTCGGTATACAAGAATAATCTTGTTTTTTATCTTATAATTTTGAACCTTATTACAAAAATCAAATAAATCTGAACAAGTATAAAATCAGTACAATCTCGAAAAAAATAATCACATCATCGCTAGCGTTTCTTCACCAATAACGTCGGTAAGTAAATTAGCGACACTTTTATTAAATTAATTATTTTTTCGCAATTTCTATGATAACTTACATAGAAATATAATTTTAGTTTTTATGAATAATGAAGTTGGGCTGCCGATATTAATAAGTAATCATAATTGTATATTAACTTATCTTATTCATTCTTATGTTTCAGGAATCCGAGCAACTTTTTATTTCAACCCCGTCATACTCACCGAATCCAGCACCACAACAATTACGTCAAAATGTGATGAACTATTTGGAAAGAGAGAGACCGTTTATATCGTACTCTCCAATTTCCCCACCATTGAATCAAAATCGGGAGAGAGAAACATCACCCCAGTTAGAAGAAAGGTTGAACAGCGCCAATACCACCAGGAAAACCGTCAATGATAAAAGACGAGGGAGCAAAATGATGTATTCGTATGTTAGAAAGTATGTAAAGGGCCCACACCGTAAAATAATACGTATTTATTTATTTATTTATTTATTTAAACTTTATGTACAATAGTGGTACATGGGCGGACTTAATGCATCAAGGCATTCTCTACCAGTCAACCTTTGGGTTATAAAGACTATACTGTAGTAGGTGTACAATAAATAAAACTCAATGGTTCTAAATTATGCACTTGTAAAGCTAAAATATGTGCTCAACATATTGTTGATAATATATTTACTGATGATATATACGACTGTGCTAAAGATATGATAAATAAAATTCAAAATAAAATGTAGTTGCGTATGTACAATTTACATTAGACATAATGGTTGTAATGTATAAACTATGTATCATTCTAAATCAAATGTAATTAATTAGGTATTAATATAAACCTAGATAATAAACAGTTATAACGAATTTATGTATTTTAATTGACATTATAATACTACTTAGATATAAAATAGTAAGTAAAACCGAGCGTAGCAATAGTATGATAATTAGACACAGAACGCCAGCTTCCTATAACGAGCGATACCTCACCTCACGCACACATAGATGTGGGACGCATGCACTTGCGCGAGTGGAGATTGTTCGTTGCGGCTGGCATGCATTGCTGAGATCCCTTTATGTACACATCAATGTGTGCGTGCGCCCGTTTGCGCACGCTGTAGGAGTTGTAACGTCCTGTACCTATTTACTTTGCGTCTATGTTGCTATTTTGTTTTGATCGGTCTCCTTATAAAGAATTACTTACATTGCAAAACTCATGATTAATGGTAAACTACTAACATACGATGACTTTGCCTGCCATATCTTCTCAATAAAATTTGTGGGACAAGGACAGTGAATAAACTTCAATGACAATTTACAATGGATGCGTTTACATATGGGATGAGCATTAAAGCCCGAGTTACTTATAAATAGCTTACAATCAGTTAAGACGACATTACATTCTTACAATTCGTAGTGTGAAGGTTCTCGCGAAAAAATATTAACATTACAATGTTTAATCCATTAAAATCTGATTTAGAAGGCATTCGTAAAATTATTTGCAAGAATGCTAACGGTGAAATTATATTTACTCAAGATATGCAGACTGACCTGAAAATACCGAATGTAAGCTCATCTAATCACAAGGATAGTGATACAAGCCAGACAAAAGAGTTATTTGACCTAGAGATGATTCAGTATCTTATAGTCAAGACTGAGGGCCATCATGAAGATGTTCGTACATTTGTTCGAGTTAGCGACATACAGACTGATCGTGGAAAATGTAATGCAAGCTCACCAAAACCTAGTGAAAGTAGTAAAACAGAAACAGCAGACACAGCTCTACCTTTTTTTTTTTTTTTTTTTTTTTTTTCACTTATCCTAGTGTTCATCAAATGGATGGACCCTAATCTTATTACAATCTAGCCTTGTATATAGACTAATAAGTAATTTAATTAAAACTTAAACTGTTATTATTGTCTTTACTAAGAATGTGTCCAATGGCACTTTTCTTATTGTCTCTATTAAGGGGAATACACTTCGTTCTTGTGTTTATTTGGTAACACTTGTGCTACATTACACTATTCACTTTCACAAACACTAAACACTAACTCGAACGGTTTTATTCTTTTTAGTCTTCTCACTATGTCCGTGTGGTCGAGAAGCCGGATCGCTTCGACATTCACATGCTGATGAAGTCTCTGTTCGTGAGCTTCTGCAGATTTTCGTATCACTTTCTCGATGAACTCAACTTTTAGGTCCCGATGGAGATCATCATTTCGTATATACCAGGGTGCATTTACAATTTCCCGTAGTACTTTGTTCTGGAATCGTTGGATGATTAAAGCATTCGTCTGTTTAGTGCAGCCCCACAGCTGAATACCATAAGTCCAAACTGGCATCAGGACTTGTCTGTATAACAACAATTTGTTTTGCACGGACAGCACGGAGTTTCTTCCAAGCAGCCAATACATTCTTTTGAACCGTAGGTCGAGTTCATCTTTTTTCTTCTTTAAAGAAAAGAAAAGAAAGAAAGAAAAATGTTTATTTGGGACTCGCACAAGATTAACAAACTAGTAAAATAAAATTAAAAACTAAACAGTATAAAAAAAATAATTATCTGCGCGAGGCCAAAATGGTCCCTATCTCAGCTTAAGCTGCGATATCTAAAAAATAAATAACGCAGCGCTGGTATTCTGATAGGGCCAGTCAGTGGTGCCACGGATACAGTCACGGAGCATATTTAACAGAAATATACAAACAAAATAATAAGTATAAATATGGGTAAAAAAAATGCAACAATTATTAATTAATATATAATTATATAAATAATAAAAAAATTAAAAAAAAAAAAACAAAATAATAATAATCGGTGCATACAAACAATAAATAAGCTGACACCCAATAGCCCAGTGCTCCAGCTTCATTTGTCGATATCATAGACAAATGAATAGAGCGCGCGGGCGCAAGTGGGAGGTTATGGTCGGCTGTCACAAAGAAAAGATGGTTGAACCCGTTGAACAGAAACATAAAATAATGTAAATAAACAAAACAAAAAGCTATATCGACTTGAAGCATCTAAATTGCGTTTAAGTATAATAAAGATAAATATTAATAGTTGCGGGCTGTGAAGTGTAGTGTTTTGTCGCCAGGCAGAGTCATGCATTTACGGAGAAAATAGAACAAGATCACCAATTATGTTACTAACAGCGTACAGACCTAGGGTAAGTTTATGTGGTATCCTTTTGAATGCATAACAGGTGTTGTTTGAATTTGGAACTAAAAGTACCAACTGTTCTTAAAGCACGAAACGGCGGTGGCAGGTCGTTCCAGCAACGAGAAGCAGCGAATTTAAAACTTCCCCGGAATGCAGCAGTTCTATGGGGCAAGGTCAACAAGAGGTAAGCAGATGCTCTAGTTTTGACTTTGTTCACATCTCGAGACCAAGTTAATTTACCATATAGATAGTCAGGTTTTTTTGTGAGAATTATGCCAAATAGCAGGGTAGCCAGATGAAGCTTTCTCCGTTCTGACATTCTCATCAAATTACCCTTATTTAAAAACGGAGTAATGTGAGATCTAGGAGGGACATTAAAACAAAATCTTGCACAAGCATTCTGTACCCGCTGTATCAATCTCTCACTCCTACCAAGAATGCACGCCCCATACACAGTGTCAGCGTAGTTCAGCTTGGATAAAACTAGTGACTCACAGAGCATGACACGCATATCCACACTTATGTAGGGACGGACACGGTACAAGAGTTTGAGACGGTAGAAGCAGTTGCGCACAGCCTCCATGACATGAGTCTCAAAATGCAGTTGCTCATCAAATATCACCCCAAGATTACGGGCTTCCTGCACCCTTTCTATGGAACACCCATCAATCTTCAAGTCCAAGCCCACATTACTCATTTTACTTAAAAAATGTCTAGTCCCCATGACCATAAATTTTGATTTTACTGGGTTCAGAACCAGGGAGTTTCTTGTCGACCAGGCAGAGATCCTATCCAAATCCTCGTTCATTCTTTTTACAGTGTCAACAGTCTGCTGAGGATGAAATGGCAAATACATCTGCAGATCATCAGCATAAAGGTGGAACTTGGCGTTGAGCAGGCAGTTAGTAATATCAGCACTGTACAAAATGAAAAGAAGCGGACCAAGGATCGATCCCTGCGGCACGCCCCTGTTCACGCACTTAGGATCAGAGGACTTAACGGCTCCATCACTATCGCTTGAAACCTGGACTAACTGAGATCGGTGAGTCAAGTAACTCTGAAACCATTGCACCGTCTCAGGCTGACATCCATAGTAAGACAGCTTGGAGAGGAGAAGCGATGTATTGATAGAGTCAAAAGCACGTGAAAAATCTAGCAGGACAAGCATGGTGCCCATGCCCTTGTCTCTGGCTTCAAGGATGTTTCCAACCACGTCCAGAAGGGCAGTGGCTGTGCTGTGTCCTTTGCGAAAACCTGATTGTAAAAGTGGCAAAATATTGTGTTTCTCAAGGTATGTCCGAAGCTGGTTGCAGACAACCTTCTCCAGGACCTTGGAGAGACATGGCAACAGACTAATGGGCCGAAGTTCTTTTACACAGGTAGGATTAAGTACCTTAGGTATGGGTCTAACTATAGCCAATTTCCACAGATCCGGGAAAGAAGAGGTGGTGATGGAGCAGTTGATGATGGCTGTTATAGCTGCAAGAGTTCGAGGAAGAGTCATCATCAGCATCTCAAGCGAGATGGAGTCAGACCCCTGAGCATTGGACTTCAGACCACGCAAAAGCCTCAGCACCTCATCCTCCCGGACAGGCTCAAGTTGGAACTGACAATTACTAAATCTATGGTGCTCAAAATATGACAAGTCGGCAGTAGTAACCAAACCACTACCAGGTACATCCAAAAAGTGATCATTAATTTTATCTGGGTCACTACAAAAGTGTGGTAAGGTAGGCTCCGATTTTTTGGAGATAGCTATGGAGGATTTTATGTGTTTCCATAACTTCTTAGGATGTTTAATGTTTTTATTAATATTAGTTTTGAAATATGCACACTTCTCACTGTCAATCGCAGCCCTAACAAGGTACTTAAGCTCCCTATAGGACTCAGCATGTTTTGACGCTTTAGTAGCTTTTGCCTTACTATGGCTGCCATCTCGCATCTTCATCATTTCCCTAACAGTGTCGGTTATCCAAGGCAAAGACTTATTTTTAATGAGAACTTTTTTAAGGGGTGCATGTAAATTGTATAAATTTAACATATAATTATTAAAAGTTTCCACCATGGAATTAACATCCTCCAGGCTTTCAATATACTTCCAATCCATCCTATTCAAGTCCCTGTTAAAATGGTCAAGCAGTATGTCTCTGAGGGGCCTGTAGGTGACCCAATATGGGGAAGGCTTTTCAATTTTAAAATTAAATTCAGCTGATATGATTGCGTGTTGGCCGAGTTCAGGTATGTGAGATACAGAGACTTCACGCACGCGGGCATCGGTGCACACAACATCAATTAGAGTCTCACTGTGATCAGTGAAATGTGTAGGCTCTGTAACAACTTGGTTCAATTTACAGGACAGCAAGAAGTTGTTAAGTAACTTGGTTTTGCTTTCCGATTGGCTTAACATGTTAATGTTAAAGTCACCCAACAAAACCACTTTATCTGCGCATGTTAAAGAAGAAAGAGAGTCAGTAATCGCATCCAGGAAGACATTTACGTCGAGCCACGGAGGCCTGTAAGCAGTCCCAACGATAACTGAATGCGAGTTGACGTTCAGTCGTAGCCACATCTGCTCGACCTGCGGCGCGTGGGGGTGCGGCACGGCGCGCGCGCGCACCCCGCGGCGCACATAGAAGCCCACGCCGCCGCCGCGGCCGCCGCGCACGTGGCTCGCGCGCGGCACGTGCCGCAGCCGGTAGCCCGGCACGGTGGGCGCGCGGCCCTCCTCTCCTGCTCGGAGCCAAGTCTCGTTTATCGCCATGATATCCACTGCAATATTTTCCATGGCTACCAGAAACTCGTCATGACGAGATCCTAGCGACCCCGCATTAAACAAACCTACTTTTAAGTTTTTAGTCTTTATCATTTTCAAGATAGGTAGTGTATATATTATATTTGATGTAAATAGTGTGTGAAGTATTATGCAATATAGTTTGTAAAGTATAGTGTAATAGAATAGTATAGTTTAAGGACAATCGTTTAAATAAATATGTGTATATAGCCAATGCTCGGACAGTTGGACCATAGAATAGCACAATAATTAAATACTGAGACAGGGAAACCACTGATCTCGCACAGTGCAAACTTAACAATATAAAAACCCATAGAACTGATTGAAAAATATTAGAACTTAAAATTAGATAACCTACATGAACCATACAAGTGAAACTAAACATCCTTCTCAGCAGAGATATCCTGGCCAAAAACACGAGTCAGGTCCTCCATCGTGCGGATGCATTGTGTCGGCTTGCCGTCACCCTGCTTGGCGAGGATACGACCGTTCTTCGTCCAAGTGTATCGCCACCCGAGACGACCACCAGCCTCACGCACACGATAAAACAAGTGCTTGTTTGTCCGCGTAAGCCTCTCATTGAGAAAGAAACGACGCGGAGGCGCGGCGAGACCGAAATCCGCCGTGGTGGCTCCCCGGCGCATACGCGCGCCCTGAAGCAGCTCGTCGCGCACAGCGCGGCGCGTCAGACGCACCACGATGCGCCGCCCGCGCGCTGTCGCCGTCGTCGCTCCCGCTGGACTCGCAGTGCCCGCAACTGTAGAGTGCGCCTCGCGTTCCATACGCAGACCCACACGCTGCGCGAACACAATGTCGCGTTCCTCCAGGGTCACCCCAAGCTTTGCCGCTACCAGCCCGACAGTGTGCACCACATTCTCGCCAGGTATGTCCGGGATATTCGATATCTCCAAATCGGCGCTTAGCAAATCTTGTTCGCGGTCATTGAGCTCCAGCTGAAGCTGCCCAACAATATGCTCCAGGTGGCTGACTTTGTTGTCAGGCAGAGCCACACTTTGCTTGGTTTCCAGTGATACAATTCTGGCCTCCAGGCTATCGACTCTTTGGGTACAGACTCCCATCGCTGAGTGAAGGCCAGCCATCTCCCGACGAAACTCCCGCATTTCATCCCGTACCTCCCGTAATTCAGACCTGAACAGCCTGATTTCCTCACGTAGGGTGAGCTGCGTGTCAGGCGAAGGTTCGCCATCAGTACCCTGCTCGCTTCCAGCCCGAGATATACCTTTCGGTACTGCGACGTGGGGCTTGGTCAAGGAGCCCTGAACCTGGGCTACTTTTGCCGGCGACCTGGTAGTAGCGCCCTGGTCTGATGCCGGGATCATGGCCGCTGCCGCTGCAGAGACTGCTGCTGCCGCTGCAGATCCCGTCGCTGCCGCCGCAGAGCCTGCCGCAACCGCTCGAATGGCAGGTGTACCACTTCCCAGGCCCCTGACGGGTGTGGCGCTATTATCACCCTTAGGCATTTTGCTTTTGCATTCCGGGCACAACCAGTCGCTGCTTATCTGCGTTGCATCGGGCAAACAAGCAAGATGATACCTGTTATGACAAGCAAAATTGCCACATGTAGCGCCCCCTTTTGCCGACAAGAACTTCCCACACGCTGCACACTTGACCATGGTTCCGCGTGGTATGGCTAATAGTAGCTAGATGGCGCGCACGTCCTTTGCAGGTATTCCGACGCTAGATGGCGCCCACTCCGCGAAAAAATATTGATCCCAACGCAAGATCTATGGTTCAACACCAGCAACACTTTTTTTTAAAAAGTTGTAAAATTACACTTTTTGGAGGTACCGGTCACAACACAAAATGTTCAAGTAGCTTCAATTTTGGAAAATGTTCTAAAATGTAGATTAGTTTTTAAGGATTTACACAGCCGAATCACTATTGTTTAGCTTGCTAACGAACTAGCACGTAAGTCCCACGATCGTGAAGTTGGAAATATAAACTTTACTCAAATTAACTTTGTTTATTATTTTATTTTTGTGAAAACACGAACAGCTGATGTGCACCGTAATGCGTCCGTGACGTCACTTTACGTGGGCTTTCCAGCGTAGCTTTGCATCAAGGGTCATACCGAGATACTTGGCTGTATTCTCATATGGGATTTGTTTGTTATTAATATAAACTGGAAAATACTGTTGTTTTTTGTTAGTAAAGTCTATGTGTACAGATTTGGATTCATTTAATTTAATCCTCCATTTTTTTGTCCAGTCATAAACTTGGTTAACAGCCATTTGAACCTTTTCTACTGCTTCTTCATGGCTGTTTCCAACGGCCATTATTGCTGTATCATCAGCAAAGGTCCCAATAGTATTGTGTTCTGATTCAGGGATATCGCAAGTGTATAGAAGGTACAGGACCGGACCTAACACGCTTCCTTGCGGTACGCCAGCTTTTATTTGTTTCAGTTCTGAATAAGCGTCTTCTTGTCTTATTCTAAAGACTCTGTTTAGAATGTAGGATTCTAATATTTCCACAAACTGTTTCGGTAGCAGGCTCTTTAGTTTATGTATAAGGCCTTCATGCCATACTTTGTCAAACGCTTGAGCTACGTCCAGAAAAACAGTAGCACAAACTTTCTTGTTTTCTAACGCGTCTTCTATTACGTTTGTGATTCTGTGCACTTGATCGATCGTGGAGTGTTTTTCTCGAAAACCAAACTGGTGCTCTGGTATAATGTTCCTGCTATATATTATTGGTTTAAGCCGTTTAAGTAGCAGCTTTTCAAACAGCTTTGACATTATGGGTAACAGGGAAATCGGTCTATACGATGTTGTTTCGTGGGCCGGTTTTCCAGGCTTTGCTATCATTATTACTTCAGCAACTTTCCATAAGTCTGGTACATATTTAAGTCTCAGTGCGGCATTTATAAGGGTTGTTAATTTAACCAGACCCTTTCTTGGTAAGTTATGAAGTATTTCCCCTGTTATTAAATCGTAACCTGGCGATTTTCGTGGGCTTATGTTCTGTTTTATTTCTAGTGCGACTTCTCTCGGTGTTACTAGTTTTATGTCATCTACATGATCTGACATCGCTATATTAACCAGGGTGCGGTCTTCAATGATTTCCCCCTCATTTGGCTGAAAAATATTTTCTAGGTGCTCTGCAAACCTCATAGCTTTTTGCTCATTAGTAAGTGCCCATTGCCCGTTCTCACATTTGATGGGAGGGATTTGGGCTATCGGCTTCTTTAGATGCTTAGCAGCTTTCCAAAGGGAGTAGTCTGTCCTTTGGTCGTTACTTAGTTTCTGAAGGTAGGTTTTGGTTGAGTCGTCTTTATAGTCCTGGATTAGTCTTCTTACTTTTTTTGTAAGTTTGTTTAATTTACGTTTGTCTTCAGGACACCTAGATTGATGCCACGTTTTTCTCTGTCTTCTTTTCTCCATAATGAGCTGCTTGATTCTGATGGGGTAAACATTTCCCATCGTCCTTTTGTTGAAGTCAGGTGTATTTTCCCATGCTGCTTGTTGGATGTGCATTATGAACTTTTCAACTTCGATATTTAGATGTTCGGGAGTTTTTAATGGAACTTTAAGATCTATTTGGTCATTTAATCTGGCCTTAAAGCTCTCCCACTCCGTACACTTATTAACAAGAGTGAGTCTGTTTTCTTTGTATAGTATACTCTCGCTAATTTCTAAATAAATTGCAGAGTGATCGGAGTTCAAGTCATAGCTTTGTTCCGTTTTTATGTAACTAGTCGATAGATTTTTGGTTACAAAAAAATCGATTAAGTCCGGAATTTTATTTGGATCTGTTGGCCAATAGGTGGGCTTTCCAGTAGATATAACGTCACATTTTAGCTCTTTAATGGCACTCAGTAGTTCTTTTCCTTTGGTAGTTGTTAGTCTGGAACCCCAATACGTATTTTTAGCATTGAAGTCACCTCCTAAGACAAATCTATTACCAAGGCGGGCTAGGAAACACATATAGTGATCTTTTTTTATCATATGCCGTGGTGGACAGTAGATGGCACACACTGTCAAGGGGTGTTTTTTGGTTTGTAGACAAATTGCCACTGCTTGAATATCTTTCTCTTCGTAAATAAACACTTCATAGTGCTGCAGATTTTCTTTAACAATAACGGCACTTCCGCCTCTTGCAGTATTGTCTGGGTGTAGTGCATGGTATACTTTGTATCCTTTAAACTTAATATGACATTGCTTTGTGAAGTGCGTTTCTGATATCAGGCACACATCAATTTTTTCTATTTCTAATACTACTTGTAACTCATTCCGATGTTTTTGTAACCCATTTGAGTTCCACGTCATAAGTTTAAGTGTAGTATTCATTTTTTTGTTTTAGAAGTAGCGGTTTTGTTGCTATTTTCAATTTTTTTTAATCTCTCGTCGAATGATGACATTAACTTTAAGATTTCATCCAACTTTTTGTTGCTGTTCATATCAGTCAAAGGCGCTTTCGCTATGCCTCTTGTAGTTACTTGAGCGTATGAGATGTTTTTGCTTGTAGTTTGCATCGTGCTTTGACTTGGTTTGAACTGGCTAGGGTCTTCACCTCTTCCAGCAGATGTACTTTGTTGAAGAATCGTATTACTTGTTTTCGATTTTTTCAGTCGTATTTGCTGTATTTCTTTGGCTACAATACATCCCCTGTAGTTAGCCGGATGTGGGGCTCCGCAGTGGACGCATTTTGGCTTCTCTTCTTTTGATTTTTTGCAATCCTTGGTGAGATGTTTACCTGTGCATTTTACGCACCTCGGTTCTTTGGAGCAATACTTTTGTGTATGGCCGTACGCCTGGCATCTTTTACATTGAGGTACTAGTTTTGTGGATTTTATCGGTTGGATCTCCACATTACATCCTAAAATGTGTTTAATGTTGAATATTTTGTTAGTTTCCTCATCATTTGAGAATGTCAGCATGAACATATTGAGTGGCTCTTTGGTTTTCCAACTCAGTTTGTTGACTGCTTCTAGAATCTTGTAGCCTTTGCAGCGCAAGTCTTCGACTACTCTTTCCGGGATGCAAGTGGAATGCAATTTTTTTGCCATAACTCTTATTGGCCTCTCTTGCTTGTTTTCATATGAGTGCCAAAGACAATCGTTATCTGAAAGGGCTTTTGAGATTGCTCTGTACGATTCTTCGCTTTTAGCATTAACTTTAACAGTATTTCCATTCATCATTTTGATGCTGAACGCGTCAGCTGATTGTCTCTCACATAGAAAATCAAAAAATTTTTGGTAATTCTGGATACCATCTACAACAATGGGTGGTGGCAAAGGAATTTTGATACTCTTACCATTACCTCTGTTCACGTCTCTTCCTTGTTCATTTTGAGTGGGTTGGTCAGGAGAGGTGTTCAATTTTCTTTTCTTCCTGCTCTTTTGCCGTATCCACTCTGTTTCTCGAGCGAGTTCTTCTTCATCCGTTGTATATTCGACAGGCGGTGAAGAAGTCTCAATGGCGGTTGTTGCTGATTTCGGTGCGTTTTCCGCTTGAAGTTTCAGCTGTTGCTGGAGGCTTTCTATTTGACTTTTTAAGTCTTTTAGGTTCTGTTGGAGCTTTAGACGCTCATTTTTTTCTTCGCAATAAAACTTGTACAACAGATGTTCCGTCTCTGTTTTTATGTTCACTCTGGTATTACCCAGCGTATCCTTTCTCGAATCCATTATAAGATTTAAACGAGTATTAACTTCGCCTTAACAAAAATATTCGCTGTCAGCCGTCAGCATTATGCAATAACTAGGTCATTGCGCTGCAGCCGACTTGACGGCGTTATTTTGATGCGTAAGCACTTAACACTGTGAGCTCTACCTGATTTAGAAGATGTTTTATGCTACCAGATTCAACCAGGAAATGAACTTTTTTTCTTTTAAACCGTTTTATCTTCACTGTAACAGTGTAACAGAAAGACAAAAAACCTGATGCCAGCTGTCAAAGATAGGCTAAATGTTGTGTAGTGCGTTCTGCAAATTGACCAAAACAATGTAAATATCCTCTAATAAATTATGTTCTACGATATTTATTGTTTCATTTACACAAAATACCTACCTCGATTTGGTCTGCATGATCTTAATATACTTCTTATACCAAAACTAGGACGCAATCTAGTATGTTATATAAACAAATAAGATTTGAGAACAAGAGCCATTTCACAACGAAGTGTGTGTTAATTCGAACACAATATAATTTTATCTACACAATAACTATACATGAAGCCTGCATTTTACACAGGTAACTAGATGCTACCCTATATAAGGTGTCGGAGGAACACATCTGTGCACATTCCACTCCAAACTCGTTGATGTCTGAATAGACTATTCCTACTGAATGATCCATTGATAGGTATGAAGTGACTGCTCTTTTCATTCTGAATAGACCATTCCTACTGAATGATCCATTGATTGATATGAAGTGACTGCTCTTTTCATTCACATGAAACTACTTTCAATGTATTTAGTCAAAGTCTCATTTCGAATAGTGAAATATAGGAATACTCGAATGGTTAAACTGTGGAATATAGGGTTTTTCAGATCACGATTTGTGATCTGAATACCCTATATTCCAACTATTAGGATGTGAATATGAGGGTTGAAGGGCTGATATATTACTAGTATTATCAGAATGTGTATTATCAGAATCGGAATCGAATACCCTACCCCTAGCAGTAGCATGACTATAGTATAGATGTTTTCTATAAGTATTTCTTAAATGGAAAGAACGATTACAATCATCTTCAATGCAATGATAAACACTAAAATGTTGTCTTTCGTGATTCAAAGAAAAATGTGTCATGAGGTTTGGTATACTTGTCAGGTCTTTAAAACATAGGAAACACTTGGGCATTTTGGCTATGTATGCTTAAACGCGATTTATTTTATCAATGCTGTGTTCTTTACGTTTTAATGCCGAGATCCGCTATAAGTGTGTTTACTGCAGTAAAACTTTTATCATATTTCGTTTTTAATTCAAAAAGTACAGTTTGTACAAACTGCCAGACATGACGGGACTATTTAGGGTATTCAGCATTCAAAACAAAAATCGCCTTTAAACAAGCTTCTACAGCTTTCGTAATAGTTGGCATTTCATATGTTACATTATTAATCACTATGTACCTTGCGGTAATTGATTTATTCGGTGATACAACCGCAATTACAAAAGGTTGCATTTGTAGGTCCATTTCCATAAGCTTGTCTCTTTTTCTTGTTATCCCTGCTGCTACCTCAGCTGGACTTGCGACTTGAGTTATGAAGCCTTCCAATACCTCTTGCTTTGATGGTCTCCATTGTTTCTTTTTAGTTGCTTTCTTCGTAGACGTAACATTTGCTGTGCTCATCAAAAAAGGTAGCGATGTTAGAGCTGCTAAATCAATTTGTTCTTCATTAGACTCTGTAATATATAATAAGAAAAAATAAATAACCCTCTTTCTAGTGCAGTTGGATAATAAAATAAGCCTTCAGGTATCTCCATCAAAGAAAGAAATTAGCATCATCATCATGTAAGTTACAAGGCCGTTGAATGACCCGTTGAACAATTCCAACATGGAACTATAATGCAACTATTTTACAAGCTTTTATTAAACTTGCAATGTATGTATGTAATGTAGATATGTATGTAAATATTAAAGTTTGGTCGGGTGGAATCTTTAGTATATTTTTATAGATTTGTGTATAACATTTTAAAAAAACTAGGAAAAACATAACAAAGTGACTTTCACACAGTTTATTGTTTTCTGAGATTTGAACCAACGGCCTATGAATCAGGAGTCAAAGCTGTGAACAACTAGACCATGGAGGTAGTTATTTTCACATAAAAACGGACAACACTTGTGTGAAGCTATTGCTGCTGTTGTTTATTTAGCAGATGTGTGCGCGCCGTAACAACAACAAATATTAAAACGAAAAAACATTATTCACTTACCGTCAATCTCGTTTATTAATCCTTTCTTTTTTGCAATGTTGATAAGTTTTGGTTTTATTAAGAGCCAATTTTCATGAAACTTGTCTCCGGAGTCTGGGTACATTGTTTTAAAATCCTTTAATAGCTGAAAATAAATGTTAGATTAATTGAAAGTAACTGCAAAAGAAAAAAAATAGAAAGTAACTGTGATTTCTAGTCACCCTATAATACCAGTTGCTCTTGTTTCGAACGCCATCTGAGGCAAATAGGAATGATTTCCCACAAAGCGGGAGCAACTGGGAATATAGTATAAACTTCAGGGGCAAACTGCTATCATGACTTACCAAATATATTCCGCCAGATAGATTGACAGCCTTGTATTTTGTGAAATAATTTGAAATCCTCATAGTTTTAGAAGCAAGATCAATCAACCTTTCTTTGGTAGTAACTTCCCAATATAATTCTACCATTTGCCATGGATCACAGTTGTTCTGAAGCCATAATAACTTCTCTGAGATGTCCACACTTTTGCTACCTTCGAGGTGACTAATAGCTTCCTGTGCACTTGTACTGGGCCGCGGGGAATTTTGCTCATTTGAGTTTGAACTGTTCGAGGAGCAACGTCTTTCAACATTTTTAATTATTCCTGTTTTGATATAATCTGGGCGACGTTGTCGATATTGGTCTAGTAATTTTCCTTTTGCAGCGGGCTGAAGCTTGCATATGGTATAAAATATACTGATGAACTTTCCTGTTTGAAGATTTTGCTTATTTCGTATGCCAGTTGATAAAATCTTGAACTTGGAATTTTTTTCTCCGCATCGTTTTTCAGTTCGTGTGCAATAATTAGATTGCAAAGTCTTCGCCTGGCTCCATTATTCAAGAGACCTTTTTCTTGGTATTGAAGCAAAAGACCTTTGCCTTCATTTGATGAACTTAGGATTCCATATAATTCCTGGAAAGAATAAATTAAAATAGTCAACCATCCCCATTTCTTCTCCATAGCTAGAATAAAAAAACCTAAGCGAAACCCAAAAAATAATTTATGTCAAAATAACTAACGCAATCATATTCCGACTTGTCTTCTTCTATTGCATTTGTTTTAGACGTTTCAGGAGGGTCCTCATCAGGGTATGTTACTGGCAAGTCTTCAACTGTATACAGCATTATTTTTGAGTCCGGAGTAGACTGACTGGACTGAAATATAAAATAACCTGATCAACCTCTAACATGGTTTTGTATAATGACCACTGTCAGAGACAGTGACAGGGACTGATGGCTGAACGTGCCTTCCAAAGCACCGGATCATCTTACTTAACAGACAAGTGATTAGGCCTGCATTAACTTAATCAAACTGGGAACAACTTCACAAAGTGACTTTCATGCACGAATTTCAAGTATTTTCCATGGGATTCGCTTCCACGCCCCAAAACCACTAGACCACTAGACAGTAATGAAATTAAAAAGTAATAAATACTAACATAAATGCATGAATTAAAACTCGTTTTTTATATGATAGTTATGAAATATTTTATTGTTAATTTAAATGACTAAATAGGTAGGTATTTTTTTTTTGTTATTATTTATTAACTTGTTGATACTTTAAATATTGTTAGGAATTATTACTTACAGTGTTCTCAAAAGCATTTGCCATTATGTTGTTCAAAAGTTTTATTTGTGTAGTCAGCTTAGCCCGGTGTCCAATAACTGGCACTAAATCTTTTAGGTCAGCCTCTGACAACATTTGGAGGGTCTCCACATCAATAGACTCCTCTGAAATATTAATGAAAATTAGTACATACAAAAGCAGATACTTAATATACATAAATTATAAAATTTTTGATAGTAGACATGAACAATAAGTTTATTATTGTCTTTTTATCTTGGCACTAAGTGGGTTATTCCTTGTTTACTAGTGCCAAGCTACTTTTCTAAAAAAAAACGGTGTTGGTTGTGGGAGGACATGCCCTAGGTTAAGTAGTGCGGATGCGGTAGGTATGTAGTTATTAATATCATACATTAGGAAAGAGAAAGACCTGCATAAAGGGCTAAGTTGGTTGAAGAGTCAAAAGTCAGACAACAGCACGTAACAGTCCAGCGGCCGCGGCGCCTATGTACCGCCCGCTGCTCGCGCCGCCGCGCCGCTGTCTTCGTAAACAGTTCCATATAAATGTATGCAATGGAACGCCACGCGACGACCACGCCGTGCGCGCGCCATCCCCCCCGCTGACCTCGTGAATGAGGCTTTAGACGGTAAACCTTGACATCAGTCGCCTTGTAGGTACGACACCCTGATGTGTAGTAGTATGGTGCTTGCTTTTCTACTTTGCCGGACACCACGCGGCCAAAAAGAACGACGGTGGCGCTTGAAAAGCAGTGAACGCCGGTGGCGCTTGAAAAGCAGTGAAGTGCATTTAACTAACGGGAAATGCCGTTTAAAATAGTGATCTATTGAATGAAATACCTACTATTGTCTAATTATGTATGGAATAGAAGTTAAAAGTACTCACCCAAAAATTTTGGAATATATGTTTCTAAACCCCAAGACCGCAGATAGTCTGAAATAGTTTTCTCCGCCGCCTCGTCTGCCGGCTGCAGCTCCATTTTTGAAAGTGGGACCGTGCGCAGACGTTGCATTAACGGATTTATTATTAACTTTGATTTCTCGGGATTCTCTCGCGCACATAGACTAATAAATAAATAATAGGAGAGGTTCGAGCTTTCCTCTGACAAAACAACCAGGGGGCTTACTCCTGACAGCTTCGAGTTCTGAATCGAGTTTGATTCGATTTTGCGCCATTTTTTACTCTTGAATCCGACACCAGCGCACGATCGCGCTGTGGACAATCCGTTATGATCGAAAAATGCGTACTCTGCGCGCCATCTGACAGCTATGAATCGAGTTCGTGGATCGAAAAGAAACGTCAAAAAATACGATAACAAAAAAGCTACTTTGTTTGGATCGAGTAAGATAGTTTCGCGTATTTACAAGTAAATTAAACGTTATTATGGCTCGTCTTGCGGCATTTTTCAATGTTCTCGAAGAAGCAAATCGCGTGAACATTCGTGCGAGAAGAAATATGTTAAGAATGAGTCGCTACAACATCCGAGCTATGGAAATGGATCCTGAAGAATTCCGAAGAAATTACCGTTTAACGAAGGAACTATTTGATGCATTGGTGGCAGATTTAACACCATACATGAAGAAACCAAACAGACGAAGTGATATTTCTGTTAAATGCAAGGTGAGTTTACATGTCCGAGATACTTGTTGTCTAAGATATTTCGAGTTATTAGTTGCAATTGTATACATAAGTAATAGAACTTGTTATTTTAGATTTTGGTCGCATTGTAATTTTTTTCCACTGGAAGTTACCAAAGAATAGTTGGACGGAACGATGGCACGACAATGTCTCAACAATCGGTTTCAAAAGCTATAAGGGAAGTCACCAACGCATTGAACCACAGAGATATATTGACAAAATTTATCAAATTTCCTCAAACCACTGAAGAAAGACTACTATTAAAAGAAAGTATGTGTACACTCTGTTTTGCAGTTAACCATTATTTTGAAATATGTGACTGTGATTGTGACTTATTACCTATACCTACTGATTATTACAGATTTTATGAAAAGTTTCACATCCCAGGTGTTTTAGGCTGTATAGATGGAACACACGTGGCTATAGTTCGACCTACAGAGCATGAGGAAAGATATTTTAACAGGAAACATTATCATTCCAGAAATGTACAAATTGTAAGTTTCGATTTATCATTGAGTATATAGTAAGAGTACTCATAATACAATTATTTAACTATTCACTATTTTTTTTTCAGATATGTGACAGTCAAATGTAGATGCCACTTTTGGGGGTGCCACTCATGACTCTTTTATTTTTAACCAGCATCCAATCAAGACACATTTATTAGAATTATTAAGTAGGGGAGAAACTGCATATCTATTAGGTAAACTAAATCAATTTAATAACACATGCATATAATAAAGATACCAGATATAGCACTACACCCTATTTATCTTGTTTAGGTGATTCTGGTTATGCCCAGAGAGTTAACATGATGACACCTATTGTTAATGCGGAAACTGGATCTCCTGAGGAATATTACACCCAAAGACATTGCTCTGCCAGGAACACCGTTGAGCGAACAATAGGACTCCTAAAAGCCAGATGGAGGTGTTTGTTGCGTCACAGAGTTTTGCACTACAATCCTCAAACTGCTAGTAAAATAATAAATGCATGTTGCGTGCTGCATAATCTGTGCAACAAAAATAACTGCCCTGCACCTGTCAGCACGGAAAATGAAGATGGAGAACGAGAAGGGCATGCTGTAAGCAATGACACCCAGCCATCAACATCACATAATGATGAGTTGCGGCAGGGGCAAGCAGCCAGACAAAGGCTTGTTCAAATTTTGTGGAGGAGTAGAAGGCAAAGATAAACTTGTTTTAATTAGTCTATAATATTATTTTTTTAACTTTTCTACCTGATTCTCCTAAACTAAACCTCTTTATAATATGGAATATATTCTACATGTTCAGAAAAACATTATCACCTAAGTGAATTGATAATAAACAACATTTTTATATATTTAACATATAGTTTTATTTAAAAATCCTTATAATAACATAACATAGTATAGAGAAATGACACAGAAAGACATAAATATTTAAAAAAAAACTATGAAAATAGGTAATCTAATAATAAAAAACTAAGTCCACTACTACTAATGTATAGTTAGGTAGGTACATGGGTAAAACTTTAGCTTGACAACATAACGTTAACAAAGAATAAACTATGAAAATCTAAATATAATGTCGAATTTTCACCGAAAGGGCAGATACAGGTGTAGTATCTCTTTACTACAATCAACAGACACACCACACACACATCTACAGAGGCTCAACAAAACCACCAACCACCAGAATTTTAGGAATTTAGTTATAGCTTCATTTTTTTTTAGATGTGAACATAAAGCAAAATAAAATTCGTTTAATTCAGATAACTTGATCCATTGCAATTAAAACAATTTCAATCAAATAATTAAAACAAACAATTAACTTTTAGAAATTACCATCAAAATTAACATTATAATAAGAATTAAAATGAGATAAAATAAAACATTCAGATAAACATAAGATGAAATAAAATTTAAAATAAGATTAAATAAAAATTAAAACATTCAAATTCTCTACTACTATCAAAGTTTCAGTTTCGTGCTCCTGCCAGAATCCCTCGTGCTCCTATAACTCCTTTACACCCTCCACTCCGCAGAACTATACTGGGTGCAAACTCTGTCGTTCCTCGTCTTTGCAAATTATTAAATAACAGCAGTGATCTTATTGACGTGCATTTTGACTCATATGCCAAGTTTCATAGAACAACTATATCAATTGTCTAATTTTAATTTAATTTTGATTTGTTTTTGCTTGTTTTTACTTTTACTTTTATTTTAATTTTAACTTAAATTTTAATTTTGATTTTAATATTAATTGTGATTATAATTTGACTTTTGATTCGGATTTTAATTGATTTTGATTTTAATATTGATTGTGATTTTAACTTGGCTTTTGATTTCGATTTTAATTTTAATTTTAATATTGATTGTGATATTAATTTTACTTTTCATTTAGATTTTAATTTGTGATTGTAATTTTGATTTCCAATTTCGCTATTTGTGATATTGATTGTGATTTTAATCGACTTATGATTCGGATCTTAATTAATTTTGATTTTGATATTAATTGTGATTTTAATTTGACTTTTAATTTCGATTTTAATTTTTGGTTGTAATTCTGATTTCCAATTTCGCTATTATGTACAGTTTCGATGTGTTTCTGTTTGCTTTTCGTGCTGTAAATCTCATCACGTAATGCTTTTATACCTATTAATTTTAATATTAATTAAGTACTCAAATATTAATGTTTAATAATAGTTCAGTGCTTGTGGCACATCTTATTTGTTTATGGGGCATGCGGTGCTAACCTGTAATAAATTGTTACACTAACCTTGGATATTATATACTTACTTTAAATGTTATCAGTGTAAACAATTGTTGGTTGGCCAATAAAGGAAAATAAATAAATAAATAATAAAATAATATTAAATAAAAATTAAAACATTCAAATTAAAATAATATTAAATAAAAATGTAAAACATTCAAATTACCCGCTTAAAAGATACCCATATTGGGGAAGAAAATCAAGCTATAAATAAATTAGGAATTATTTGGCTGGTTTTGTATGGCTTGTGCAATCTTATCTGCAGCTGTAATTATAGCATTAGCTAAATTATCTATAGAAGGCCCAATACTTCTCAAAGCTGCAGCATTCACTTCTTCAGCTGCCACTCTCTTTTCTTCTATTCTTATCAATCTTTGCCGCTCTATATGAATTTGGTTCTGTGGCAAACGTCAACGCCTGACACGTGGACTTTGTATTGGACCTGTAAGGGATGATTAAATTATTATTAGGTGCTATAATTTATTTAGAAGAATTCATAGAACATAAAATTGTATTTGTAATACTGACTGGATGGAATGGGAGTTGATCCTTGTCTTGATGGTGAATTAGTTGCTTGTGAGGGGCTGGGCATGGGTTCATTTTGAACTTGCATGTCAATGTGGACGGGCGACAGGGGTACAGGGGGTACTGTAGCTTCAGGTTCCTATGAAATATAAAAAAAAATACAATTCTGTAAGAATTGTATTTTTTGTGCACACAGGGTATAAACATTCGCGGTACTGTCTCATCAGGATACCGTGGCCCTGGAACGCAAAGGGCAACTGTAGGAACAGGGTGGATGTTTAGTCAGTAAAAGTTTGGCAGCCCCTTTCGCCCCACCCAGGGTAAAAAGTATAAACATAATATTTTACAACGATCATTATAAGTAATCAGCAGAGGCTACAAGTATCTGGTGCTAAGTATTGTAAATAAATTAAACTTACCAAAGGGTTAATTAATGGGACACTCAGTTCTTGATCACCCACTGCAAAGCTGGATCCTCCCATGACATAAATCAATCTTTCTTCCAGCTCCGTTGTAGGCTGCAGGTTACTGACTCCACCACAGTGCGGTTTGCTGAAGCTTTTCTTTGTGCCACTAGTTTTTTTAAAGCATATTTCTTGTCAGCCCAAAACTAAAAAAAAACAACTTATTAAAAAAGTGAAACAATAGTTTAAAATGCATACTTAATACAAACAACCAAACCTAATTCTTTAACACAATGGAGCAGTACAAAACCACTTGTTCATATAATATTAACATTGTTATCCTAAGTGTATTCAACTTACTTCAGCCCATGACTTGGCGTCTTTTGTGGTCCCACCTAGAGCATTCAGCGAAATAGTTACTTCTTCCCACTTTTTTTTTGTTTGGTGGCGTGCTTGAGCCGTACGCAAATGACCTTTTGCAATTCCCGGATTTTCTTCAAGGAATTGCACCAGCTTCTCCATTTGTACTTGCGAGGGACGAGACATTTTAAAAAGTTTCTTTAAATAATCACAAAGCTAAAATTCAAATAATGCTTCGCGTACATAAATAAATGTAAACATTTTGACAGCTTATAGCACAGACTAAAAACGAATCTTGCGTTCTTATTGTTTATGATTGATCTTTATTCCCAAAAAATATTACAAATCATACTTATTTTCATAGGTTTTAGCTTTTTACGTTCGAATAAAAATGAATATATGATTTTTTGAATGCTAGGGATAATAAAAAAAGATTTTTTTTCAATTACTTGAAAGTTTTTAACCATAACCCAACAGCACTTGATGGTGACGTAATCAACCGGATACACTTAACGACGCTGATAACACTCGAACGTGACACGATCCTGGTTTACGATTCGAATTTGTTCAGGAGTACGGTTTTAAATCGAGTTTGTATCAAAAACGAATTCGAATCAGAAACAAAATCGGAATCGAATCAGTTTCGGGAGTAAGCCTCCAGAACTGTCCAGAACTTACAAAAAATGAAAAACCACGCACCGCGCCGGCGGTCTAGCTCGCCTCGCAAAACGAAAAGAACAGGTTTATACAGGTTCCGTTTGATTTGACACAACTGTCAGCGAGCGGGAACAAAACGTTTAGTTATGTGCAGCATAACTTTAATCACCACCTGTTATATTGCTGTGTGATTGATTACCAAAAATATTCTAAAACCAACATAATCAATATTAGTTGGTCTCAGTCAAATTTTTAGTTTGTTTGTAGTAACTTTACAACTCAAATCTCAACAATATTTACAGCTGGAAACAACTACTACCAGAGTTGAAAACAAGCATTTTATTCGATTAAAAAATAGTTTTAGTTGGGTCAACTGTAAGTCACAAGTGTGTTTTTATAATAGCAAAACATATTATGTTGCAAAGTGCCGAAACCGAATATTGCATTAGATAACATAAACTTTAGTAGCTTTTAACCAACTCAAATAACTAAAATATTTTTGTAAAATGCAACAAAAGCAGTTGAGCAATACGTAAATGAAATTCGTTTGTTAGCTAACAAGGTTTGGCTATTTGTCAGTTAACTCAACTAGTTCTGTAAAATACTTTTTTCAGTGAACGGTCTCGCCGCCGACAAAACAGAAGGTTTTGGGTACATCCTATTAATCAAGAATCTGTGCGAACGCTCACATTTGAAAAATTATTCGAAAATCTTAGAAACGATGAAAAAAAGTTTTTTAATTACTTTCGAATGTCTGTTGAAAGTTTTGAAAAGTTATTAACTCGACTGGAAAATTCAAGCCTACCAAAATCAAATACGAATATGCGGAAATGCATTAGTACTAAAATGAAATTAGCCATCTGTTTAAGGTAAGTACACAAATAAAAATACACAGGTTGTGATTATTTAAGTTTTATTAATGTTAATTATTATAATTAAAAAAATATAAAAATTTGACCAATTTTACTATGGTATATTCGTGTTTCGTATTAAAAGACATTGAAATCAATATCCGTGTAGTTAGAATAGCAGGATTCGACAGAAGACGGACTTTGAAGAGAAGCTGCTGTAGTTAATTCTACAGAGGCTGGACTTTGAAGAGAAGTCGTTGTAGTCATGTTTGTACTAATAGAATTTGTAGCTTCTTGTATATTACTATTTTGGTATTGTTGCGTAAAATATCCTCTGTGAACTGATGACAGATTGAAAGACGACGATTCACGAATTTGGCGACTGTTTTTAATTTTTTTCATTAACTGTAACACACCCATTTGGAATTCAAGGACTTCATCATCGTCATACTTATCTAAAGATGGTAATATCCCATTAAAAAATGAAAGATGCCGATTCATTGTTTTAGGTTCGTTATTCGAATAAGAATCCATAAATTTCATCATCTTCGCATCTACAGGACTAATCATATTCTTTAGAGATCTTTTAGGTACACGATTAGGTATTGGGCTCTTTGCCGCCATTGTGTCATGTGTCTCTATAGTTTGTTTCCAATGTTTCATTTCCACCCTCAGATTTTTTTTTCTGGTTTTCGGATTCTGTGTTATTATTGGATTCCGTGTTGTTATTTTCGGTAGTAGCATTATTTACTGTCTTTTTAGGTTCTATTACTTTCTGCAGAAAAGATAACTGTTTACTATATACATAAGGCATTGCTGTTTTGGCGCCACTTCCTGAGCTTTTCTGATCTTTTATCTTTTTATACGATCGATTATAATTATCTCTTATATGAGTCCACTGTTGAATAATCATTTTAGCTGTAAAAGACAAACAAAAACGCGAAAAAAAAAAGTAATACGGTACAGACAATAGCACGTCCCTCTTTACACTTCCATTATAAACTGATCTTGTCAAACCAGTCTGTGTAATGATGCCGCGTGTCAGTTTATATTGAATCTGTATAGAGGGACGTGCTGTTGACTGTACATATACATTTTTTTTCAGGTATTTAGCATCGGGGTGCTCCATGAAAGATTTACACTATTCATACAAAGTTGGAGTATCGACTATAAGTGGGTATCATCTGGGATGTTTGCTGGACTCTATGGCATGTCCTTCAGGGAGAATATCTTCAAATGCCTTCTACAGAAAGTGAATGGATAAAAATAGTGGAAGGTTTTGAAAGAAAGACTAATTTCCCTCATTGTTTAGGTGCAATTGACGGAAAACACGTTTTTATTTTTAGCTGTAAACAATGACTATAGTTGAAAAAAACATTATTTGAACTTTAAAAAAGATTATTTTTAAAAGCTAAGCGGTAACATATATATTTTAAGACTTGTAATGGTGGAAGGGTTCTACCCATATAGCGCTTTTTGGTCGCAGATATGTTAAAGATGTAACAAGTCGCAACAGTTTCGTAACTGTTACGAAACATCGTGACTGTGTGGGGTTTGGTCTCTATTTGTGGTAATAGTTCGTACACAATTTGACTGCAAAACATTTCAGTAACTTTAAGTAGTCTTTGTGTTCACAAGTAACGTAAACATTTGTGTAGACTTATTTTTAGACACTTGGTGTTTAGTTTGTAACATGTGTACAATCGAGTAAAAATGTGTGGTAGCGGTGTGGTCACCATGTTACTAGAATAATAACTTAAAATTTATATTTACACGAGGTGTCGTAATGTTACGTCATTATTACTGAACAATATATTACTGAAATGTGAATAAAGAAGTCACATTAAGATACTGTTTCTCAAACTTTTTCGAGAAGTGATCAAATGATTGCAGTTGAAAATGAGTAAAGAACCGAAAAGATTCCGTCTCACATCGACTTTCTACAGAAAAGTTAACAAATTATTGGTTCCACAAAATCTATCTCCAAGTAAGTACATAATTTTTCAGACAGTAAATTTATTCAGTATACATTGTGTTTCTTATACGAAATCTTATATTGTTTACTTGAAATTTTATCAAAATTAACTACTTATTTCCATAATTTTTTCATGTAAGAGTGTTACTGAGTGGTTATCCACCTGAAATATTTTTTTGATCGCAGCATTAAAATTCAGAATTAATATTTTCCAGACCACATACCAAATGCATCGTCTTCATCACTTAAAATTCAAGAAAATTGTTCTGTAATGCCTGATGCCGTACAGTTTAGTTCCAAACAGCCTAGTGCCGGTGGACCAACTTCCGAAGTGTCAAACGTGCAATTAGATGCAGATGTGTCCTCTCATAATATATGTGATGTGAGTGAGGGGCTGGATACCAGCAGTTCCGCGGCAGAAGCTGAAGAATCGTCTGATTCTGACAGCGAAATACATTCAATAGATATAAAAGACCAAATTCAGCAATGGGCATTAAAGTACCAGATTCCTCAAAATGCCTTAAAGGAATTATTTACTATATTGAGAGACAATCCAAACACGGATTTCAAAAAATTCTTACCAAAAGACAGTAGAAGTTATTAAAAACGCCAAAATTTAATAACATTGTTCCAATGGGAAATGGAAAATATTGGTATAATGGCATAGAGAATTGTTTAAAAGAAGTTTTGTCTCAAATGATGTCAGAGTTGCCGACATGCATATTTTTGTCTTTTAACATAGACGGCTTGCCAGTAGCCAACAGCACAAAAAATGAATTTTGGCCAATTTTATGTTGTAAGGATTGGCGTAAGGATAGAAATGAAGCAACTGAATGCTGATATAAGACTGACTGTTTATTGGGATAACACACCGTTATATATGAGATTACAATAGTCTTAAAGTTACTTGGTTACACTACCACTACACCTTCCCCCTTTGGGAAAAAAAAAAGTGTTATATAAGGTAAAAATTACACTTTTTTTTTTTTTTTTTTTTTTTTTTTTTTGCATTTTGAATACATTATAGATTATAAAATTATTACTGAAAGTAAACAATATATAGTAGTTTACATGTTTTTTATAACAAGCTTAAATTATGATTATAAAATTATTACTGAAAGTAAACAATATATAGTAGTTTACATGAATCATGAATTATGAATCTAAGTATACAATGTTCCTAAAACTAACCTTTTATTGCATTATAAATGACAAGCCATTCCATGTCATGTCAGTGATTACAATTTAAAACATTGAAAGGCTTCGTACGGTTTTTATGAACTATGTCCTCTTTTCCTTTATTGACAATTTTCACATTAGGATCCAAGTCCTCTAACACTAAATATGGTCCAAGATATACTGGATCCATTTTATTTTCAGATGGATTCCTTAATAGTACATAGTCGCCTTTCTTATAATATACAGGTTTCAAATTGACATCGTGCTTAGCTTTTCGCTTGAGTTTGCTAGTAAGCAAATTATCGCGAGCGTCTTTTTGTGCTAACTGAAGTCGATATTTTAGCTCTAACGCATAGTTATCGTGGGCGTATAAAGGATCTACGACATTACCCGATAAGTTATTCGGTAAGATACATTTCCTACCAAAAACAAGTTCATGAGGTGTATACTTAGTTTCAGTGTGTACCGTATTGTTGTACGCAAAACACCAGTATGGTAACCAGCTGCTCCAATATCCTGTTTTATTTTCACAGTTAATTCTAAGGTACGCACCCATAGTTTTATGTGAATTCTCCAATGCTCCTATACTCTCGTGATGGTAAGCTGTTGAGGAGAGTTGATTGATTTTTAAGAGTTGGCATACTGCTTTCATTGTACTGGATAGGAACTCTGTCCCCCGATCAGTGGCGACTTCACGAGGTATGCCAAACCTTAAAATAAAATTATCTACTAAGGCACGCGCTACACTTACCGTATCTTTGTTTTGTAATGGATACGCCTCGGTGAACTTGGTAAGCTCACATTGCAATGTGAGTATGTAGCTGTAGTTATTGACATCTCTGGGCAGTGGCCCCATTATGTCTAGAAATACTTTATCAAATGCTGACTTAGCCGTACTCGTTACTACCATCGGTTGTTTAGTATTTATTGAATATTTCTGTTTGTGACACTGCTCGCATTTAGAAACATACTCTACTATATCTTTATGCATGTTTGGCCAATAATAGTATTTTTTGATATTACTCTCCATTCTCCTGATGCCCGCATGACCACTTGTGGGTAACAAGTGAAAGTCGTTCAATATTACTTTTATGTTATCAACGTTATTTACTCTTTGCACCTTATTTACAATACATATACGAGGTCCCGGCCAACTTTGATATTTTTTTATTTCATTTATAAGACCTGCAATGAATTCTTTATTATTTTCATTTCTCAGTATACATATATTATCGATATTAATTGTCTTACATAAACTTACCAAATCCCTCACCAATTCGTCTCGCGATATTGATGATCGGGATGTTCGGTCTAAGTATATAGTACATTTACTCGGTGCATATAATAATTTATTAAATTTTTGTAACCATATTCCACGTTTTATTAATTTACGCAATTCTCCACTACTAATTAGCAAAATTTCAGTAGAGTGATTTGGTTTTTTAACTATCTCGACCACTCTCGGTTGACTGTTATTCAAATTTATGTTGGTGTTATCAATTAACTCATTGTTACTAATATTTTCGTCATCCGCTGCTTGTAGTTTACGACGTTGAGCTCTTGTTAACACATTTATCCTTGTTCTTTCGTTCATATGTTTTAAATCGTCAGACGACATAATAATGCGTGATAAAGCATCCGCAGCTGTATTTTGTTTTCCTTTTAGATATTCTATATCAAAATTATACTCCTCTAATTGTAACCGGAACTTAAGCAATCTACTTGAGGGGTCACGCATTCCAAACAAATAAACAAGAGGTCTATGGTCGGTCTGTATCTTGAACTTTCTGCCGTATAAATATGGTCGAAAGTACTTGACACTCCATACTATTGCTAAGAGTTCCTTTTCAATGGTAGGATAGTTAATTTCGGCCTTATTTAAACTGCGACTGGCATAAGCTACAGGCCGCCCATCCTTATTACATAGCACTGAACCAATAGCAATCCCTGAAGCATCTGTTTGCAAAATAAATTCACTGCCTTCAGTAAAGTCAGGATATTGTAATACTGGCGGATTTATTAACGCCAATTTCAAATGTTGGAACGCGTTTTCACAGTCTTTTGACCATAAATATGTTACACCTTTTGAACATAACCTATTTAAGGGTTGCGCGACCTCTGCAAAATTCGAAATAAACTTTCTGTAATAATTAGCAAAGGCCACGAAGCGCTTGACTTCATCAACACTTTGTGGCCTTGGATAATTTTCTAAAGCCTTTATTTTTTCCTTATCAGGTTTAATACCGTTTTTTGAAATAACATGACCGAGGTACAAAACTTCTTTTTGTAGGAAATTACACTTTGGTGGGTTTAATTTCAAATTTACATTACGTAATCTGCTGAAGACGTCCATTAAGTTCTGATTATGGGATTTCAAATTTCGACCGAACACCACAAGGTCATCTTGATAGACCAGGCATTTGTCGTAATTTAGACCTGACATCGCTATTGTCATCATCCTACTGAAGCTATTGGGACTAGATTTCAAGCCCATTGGCATTCTTGTCATTTGGTACTGATTTTTCCCAGTTGTAAACGCTGTGCATGGCCTACTGTCTTTTTGCAACTTCGTCTGAAAAAATCCCTGAAATAAGTCAAGATGCGAGAAATACACCGCTCCCGATAAAGAATCCAATATGTCTGATATGTTGGGAAGTGGGAATTTATCGTCCTGTATTTTATCATTTAGTTTACGGTAATCGATTACTACGCGCCATTTTTTTTCCTTAGTAGCGTCAACTTTTTTCGGAACCAATAATAACGGACTAGACCATGCACTCCTGGCTTCTTCTATTATCCCACTTTTTAACATGCTATCAATTTGCTTATCTAATTCTGCCTTTTGGGCGTGGGGTAAACGGTATTGCTTTGTGTAAATGGGGGTACTATTTGGCTTTAGCTCAATAGTTTGCTCATATACTGAAGTGACTGTTAACTTGTCGCCAGGTAAATGAAAGACGTCTGGAAACTTTGCACAAATTTTTTCAATTGACTTTTGTTCCTCGTCATTTAAATGTGTCAAATTGAGTAATGTGAATAATAATTTCACCCGATCCGCGTTTATACTGGGCCTATCAAATTTACAGATAAGGTATTCATTTAAATTATTTGTTTTAATTTGAACTGAATTTAATTTAACTTCTGTATCCCTAGTGTTTAAAATTCGTATCGGAATTTTTCCTTTAATTGGCCTGGACAATGTACTGGCTAGGAAAACTCCTTCGCATAGTTCCTGAGAAGTTACTACACAATCTTCCCTTATATTAGACTGAATATAATGTATTGATTCGCAACGCTTAGGTACAATAATGTATGAATCACTTGAGGGTGTCAAGTAATCAACCCGTAATGTAACCCGTTCGTTCCGTTCTGTTACTAATTCTAAACTGTTTAACTCATAATTTATAAGTGCACGATATTTTTTAAGAAAATCCTGTCCTAAAATTCCCTGCGTTTTGCAAGGCAGGCTTTTAAATATAAAAAATTTATGCGTAAAAATGTTCCCCTTATACTTTAACTCTAAATAGCAATACCCTTCCGAAAAAATATCTCCTCCGATACCTTTGACCGTAATGTTCTCTTTATGGGAAGGTATTTGTAAACGTTTCACTGAATCGGATTTGATAGCTGAAATCGATGCTCCAGTGTCTATAAGTAAGTCATGTCCACATTTGTCGATCAAGAATGAAACTTTGTTTAAACTGCTACATGATAACATAAACTCAGTCCCGAAAAAAATGATTCAGCGTTTCCTTATTGGGACTTGCTTGTTCCGTGGTATCTGGATCATTGCCCTCTGTTGTCACGAGATTCATGTTACCCTGAGTGGAATGATTTTCTGCACGATTTTCCGAATAATTTCCGTTAGCGTAATAATTACTTCCACGATGATTACCTCTTGAGTACGGTACCTGGGATCGCTGAGCAGGCGTGCGCCGGTACGTATTATGCGTGCGTCCTCTGGAGTTGGGTTGATAGCCTCGACCTCCTCTGTACTGGCCACGTTGAGGTCTCCTCCCTGTGTTGAAACGATAACTGGAGTTATACATACCTATCATCTCCCCCGTAGCGGATTGAATTTCTTCATCTTGCGCCGCCTGGACTGCTTCTGTCAAGGAATCGAAGTTTCGCGCAGCGATTATAGTACTTAACCGACGATCTCGCAGCCCGTCGGCAAACCTTTTTATTGCCAATTTCTCATTAAGAGGTCGCAAAACATTATAGTTGTTAGGGTTTCCATCTGCCTGCGAGATAGTCAGGTCTATAAACAAGTCTGAAATTTCCTTTCCAAAGTCAAGAACCGTTTTATTTTCCTGTTGAGCATGCTGTAGCTTTGTTTGTAAAGCCACATAACTTTTGCGGGGTAATAATAATCGTCGCATGTCCTTTACAAGCTCATCGACAGTATCATATTTCGGTAGTAATTTTAGCTTTGCCTGCTGCGATAATCGGCTTTTCAGTATGAACATTATTAATTTATTTTTACATTCGGGTTTTGTTAGCACTGAGTCATAATATTCTATAGACTCAATTAATTGCTTTGTATTCTTATCTTCATCCGTCATGACAGGGAATAGGCTTAAAGCTGTTTTTAAATCAAAATTATCTCCCGCCATTGTTTGTGTTTCAAGCAAAGATTTCTTAGTCCCAGACTGATCGATACACAAAGAAAGGACTTCCGTAAATAAATTGTCAAATTCTTCACAAATTTTGGTAATTAAGGAAACTTC
The DNA here is from genome assembly GCA_905163435.1 of Mamestra brassicae. Classification (NCBI taxonomy): domain Eukaryota; kingdom Metazoa; phylum Arthropoda; class Insecta; order Lepidoptera; family Noctuidae; genus Mamestra; species Mamestra brassicae. The sequence goes on from LR991009.1 coordinate 3,169,072, forward strand.
TTCTTTCGAGTATTTACCTAATTGCGATTTATATGTCTCTAAAAACTTATTATATTTTAATAGCACTATATCTGCTTCGCTTCTTTTTATCTCTATTACTTTACCTACTCTACGACCGGGACCGATTTTAATAAGGTACGTTCTTATAACTTTTAATTCATTTAAAATTATCGCCAATTCCTCTGCCATAACACATAATTATCTTCTAAATAAACTAGCGTTAAACATTATAATGTGCATTAATATTCATAACCATGCACATAAATATACTAATACAAAATATGTTGTTATACCGTATCTAAAAGAAAAGTGTAATGCATAATATTCATATATCTATAGCATAGCAACGTTAAGCACAACTAAATAGACAGTATAGTACTCATTACTAAACATTTCCTTTAAATACGGTCACATTGAGCCCCTTACAATTTATGCACTGCATACTCGCATCACTTTACGCACTGGGATATGGGTAATCTTTGCACTCCGCACAAATCACGGCACCAACACTAACACTTCTTCTTCACCTCATACTACACTGTCTGGTTTGATCTCGTGTCTGCGCAGGATACTCGCATAGCGCGTCAGCCTTATCTCATCCAATCTCCTTAGTATTTGCTTGTCATGGCACCTTTTTGCCAATTTATACACGACTATGATAATTCCAAACACCAACGTAGTACATATGATGATAAGTAAAATATTTGTCGTTTCGTGTTGCTGAACTTGTTGTGTACTAGCTGTATTTTGGCCCCCGCTCTGAGCAATTACAACTTCCTCCTTTGAGTTGGTGCCTCCCATTTTTGAAGATAGATAATACTTTCAAGACCGAGTTTTTGATTAAATTGTCGCGACAGTTGCACACAGTGTCTAGCTTCTGAGTAATAACACATCTTGGTAAATTGAATAATGAATAATTACATTCAAAAGTCACTGGTCCCGATAGATGTTTACATAACTTAGTCCTTATTGGGACGCGCGAACGCACTCGTGCAGACTTCGGGTGTCACGGTCGCCATGTAAGGATTGGCGTAAGGATAGAAATGAAGCAACTGAATGCTGATATAAGACTGACTGTTTATTGGGATAACACACCGTTATATATGAGATTACAATAGTCTTAAAGTTACTTGGTTACACTACCACTACAATGTAAAATAGACGGCATGGATGTTGCTCCATTAGTTATAGCAATATCTTTCGGAAGCACAAAACCGTGTTTGGAATTATTTTTGCGTCCATTTGTAAACGAGCTCATCAAGTTACTTCAAGGTGGATTACTCATTCAAAGGCAAATCGTTCCCATCAAAATTCGTTGCTTCATATGTGATACACCTGCGAGGTGCTTTATAAAAGGTGAGTGCAAAATTAAATATAGAATATATATATATAAATAATATCTATTTAATAAAACTACCTATACCTACCTACATGATTTTCTTCTGCTGTACACAATAATGCCAAATAACTGCTGTAGCTACACCCACGGGTATTCTCAGCATGTCGTTTCAGATACTCATAACCAGCAGTCCGCCCGCGGCTATTGTTTCTCGTGATAAAATGTAGAGTATGTCCTTCTTCAGAATGCAATCTATCTTTTTGCCAAATTTTATCGAAATTTGTTTACCAGTTTAGGCGTGAAAAGGTAACTGAGAAAGACAGACAGAGCTACTTTCGCATTTATACTATTACTATGGATTTTGGTAATGTAAGTAGTTTACCGTACCCCCGTGCATTTCAAATATAATGTCTTATTTCGTGATATTTTTCATTTTAGGTACTGTGGGGTTTAATAGTTACCACGGATGCATGAAATGTACAGTAATCGGAGAATACGATAGAAAAGGTCGGCATATGAGTTTTCCCAGAACGGACATGGCTTTGCGTACTGACCATTCATTTAGAAATCGATTAGATCCTGATCACCATAAAGAAAAAAGTCCAATCGAAGATTTACCCATAGATCTTGTTAACGATTTTACGATTGCAGATGCTCTTCATTTGTTAGATTTGGGTGTAATGAAGAGATGTTTACTGGGATGGACTAATGGCAGTTTTAATTTCCGAACAAAGTGGTCGGCAAGGGAAATTCAGGATCTTTCAAGAAAACTAATGGAAATAAAATCAACTACTCCATCTGAAATACATCAAGGAAGACTAAGAGAATGAGATACCCTTCATTTTTGGAAAGGTGCTGAGTTTAAAAACTTTTTGTTATACTTTGGTCCAGTAGTGCTAAAAGAACACTTATCATGTGAAGTATATCAACATTTTTTAACATTGTTCTGTGCCACCACTATTTGTTATTCTGACGTTTATGTATCTTACCGGCACATAGCTGAAAAACTTTTTGTTGATTACATCGAAAAATTCGCAGAAATTTACGGTCATGATTCTGTGAGCAGTAATATTCATAATCTTTGTCATATTGTAAATGATGTCTCAAGGTTCGGCTCTCTACCTTCTTTAAGTGCATATCCATTTGAAAGTATGTTGTTTCGAATTAAAAACCTTTTACGAAAAGGCAACCAACCCTTAGCGCAAGTAGCAAATCGCATACAGGAATTGTCAAAGCTAAACATCAAGGGCCACAAATCCAAACGGATGTATCCTCTTGTCAAATATGAAAGTTTGTTGGATACGGGTGAAAAAGTATTTACTACTGTAAAAATTAGTGAGAATTACCAGCTTTCAAAATACATTAAAGATAAATGGTTTTTAACTATCGATAATAATATCGTAGAAATGAAATTCGCAACTTTTGATCAAGGAAACATACAAATCGTTGGAAGGAATATAAAAAACAAATGCAATTTTTTTGAGCGACCATTTAATTCTTCCCATATAAATATTTATGCAACATTACTTCCTTACGAACTTGAAGAATTAAAGAAATACAATCTAAATGATGTCAAATGTAAACTTACATCTATGGTTTCCAACTCTCAAATGGTGTTTATTCCAGTATTGACAACATTAGGAAAGAAAATAAACAAATAAAAACAATAAAACCAATCATAATAATTTGATTCTCAAACAATCAGATAAACCTTTTATAAAAATTAACACAAATTATCAAAAATATTAAATAAACATACAAACGTAACTCGTCAGTTAAAACTTTTCAAAACAATTACAAACTGTCAGTTACATAGGTATAATTCTATCTCGTGCAGAAGACAGTCACCTGCTGGAGACGCTGACGCCATCACAAATTTCACCGATATTTTTTTTTGTTGTTATTTCGCTTTGCCAGATGAAAGTACTTATGAATATAAAGAACTTTTCGTAAAGAACCCACTATTCTACTTGAAAAGAATCTGCTGTTCCATACATAATTCTAATACACCAAAATGTATGGGACAGCTGATTTTTTTCGTGTTGGAAGTTGGTCCGATACAAAAAGACGTTTATATTCATAGGTACTTTCATCTGGCAAAGAGAACAAAATAACTAAATTTTTTCGGTAAAATTTGTGATGGCGTCAGCGTTTGCTGCAGCTGACTGTCTTCTGCATGCGATGGAATTATACCTTTCACCATTTTTAATCTTAACTAACTTTAAATTATATCAATAAAATTTTAAATAAATGAGTAGTCTAATCGCTGTTTGTAATTTTTTTGCACTCCGCATTTTGTTCGAAAACTTGACATTGAAGTAGATCGTCAGAACTTACATTCATCATTTTAGTCTCATGTTTTGAATCGGTCGTCTTGTTGTTTATTTTTACATCAGAGAGTACTGTCACTGTTTTCGATGCTTTAATGCAACGAATTTTTGTGTCTGGCGTCATCATTTCATCTGTTAAAATGTACAATGACTAGAGTTAATTTGTTTTCATTAAAGATAATTAGATAAAATGAACGGCGTTATTCTCTAAGTAACATACCGATTTTGTTTTCCTTGTCATCTAACCCACGAAACTCATCCCGCAATCCTTCATTTATCTCTTCTTCATGAATTTCTTTATCTGAAGTATATATTATTATAGTTTCTAAATTGTTTGAAGAAGGATCCTCATTCTCAGTAGTAGTCTTCTTTTCAGTTTCAATTTTCTTTTTTTTTGGGTTGATTATTTTCACTGCAGAGCTAAAAGCAAAACAGGAAGTTTTAGAACATTATTTTATGCCTCGCACTGTAGTTAAAGTCATATAATTTATAAAGATCAATACACAGTGTGTAAAACGTAAAACAGAACTTATATTTTGTATAAATAACCGCAAAATGAATAAATACAGTGCAAACTCTTAGTAACGATGTTCTTTATAACGATAAAAACTCCCTATGTCAAAATGAGAACAATTTTGTTCGCACTTACGAATTTCGTTTCATGCGCTGGCCACTATTTTTAATCGCACTGTTCTGCAAAAATGCGTCAGAATCCTTTGCAGAGCAACAGTTGTCAGCCAAATATATGATTTTAAAAAACATATTTCTTGTTTTGATGTAGTTCATAAAGGGTACTTTAGTACAGCCTTTAATTCCTTTCCAGGTTAACTGGTTAAGGAGTTCGTCCGTGAATAAACATCTCGTTAACTGTAATCCAATCTTTGATATTTTTAACATTCCACTCGTACCGCATATTCTAGAAAATTTTTTGACCTGAAATTTTAATAAAAACAAATATTATACCCATTATAACCGTGATAAATATTTTATAGTATTAAAATAACAATATCCATACCAAAACTTTTTCGAAATCCGTGTCAATGAGTTGATCTTCTAGTAATTCTAAGTTTTTTATAGAATTAATTGGAAATTCAATATTCCTCTGAGCTAGTTCCTCATCAAACTTTGTTGATACGGAAGTACCAGCAGCACTAACAGTCTCAATATTAGATTGTTTATGTTTCAGAATATCATATAATTTGTCCAGTTGTACTTGTATTGCTTTAAAGCCTCTGTCAGTTTCTTCTTTAACTAGAAAAAATATTAATATTTATTATTTTTTTCTAGTCTAGTCATATTATTGGCAAAACGCACCTACAAGCAAAAAAAACCGGCGAAGTACGTCGAATGGAATCACTTACGATTTTGGAACTTTAGATTACATTCTTTGAGAATTTTGTTTTCTGCTTTTAACCCACTGTTCTCTGTTATGATTTGATTGAATTCAATCAACCCTAAACTGATTAAAGTTTCACCAGTTTGACTCTCAGTTTCGGGTATTGTTGTTAAATTCTCATTCGTTGCTATTATTTTTGAAGCATCCGTTTCAATCGCTTTGGTATCATCAATAGTGTTATAACTGGTACTGGCGTGATTTAAATATATATTTGAGTCGTATTCATTCATTGTTGTTTTTTTCGTAATATTATCGTTATCTTTTTTAGTTTCTATAACTTCCATCATTTCAAAATCAGTATTAAAATTTTGTAAATCTTCCACAATTGACTTTTCAGTCGGATGTTTTCTTTTATTTTCACGCATTTTGTGGTATCTGTAAAAATAATAATTATTTAAAAGGTGATATTTCATGAGATGGCCAAACGAAAAAAAAAAACAGATATGGATGTTTAAGGTGACCGAGCGAAATTTGGCGGAAAAATTACTGGCAATACCTATCTCTACGTACACTATATTATTATTATTTATTAGTTTACTAGTCTGTAAGTAGTTTTTATTTTTCATTACTAGGAAAATATACTGGGCCCTAAGTTTTCGTTGTGACTGAGCGTCGTAAGTAAAGACGTAATAAAGGTACCGGATTGATAAGGTAAATGCAAGGCAGCCGGGTGAAGGCAAAGACGCCCCGCGCGGTGCTTTTATGTTAGTAAATTACTAAATCTACTAACATAAAAGCGTCATTATGGCGTCATATGACGCTTTTATGTTAGTAGATTTAATAATTTACTAACATAAAAGCGTAAAACTTGTCAAAATCAACAATTATGAAATCAGTGATCGACCATTGAACTACTATTGTAATAGCAGACTAGAGGCCCTGATGTCAAACATAATGTCGTATACGTCTCCATACAAAATTTAAATTCAACAACGTCTAAAATGAGAAGACTGATTCTAATGCAATCTTATATATACAGGGTGTCCCAAAACTCAACGTCAAGCCGAAACGGGGTGACAGGATTGATCATAACCATCACGAGAAAAATCTGAAAAAAAATCTATCCCATGCAGTTTAAAAATTATGGGCATTTTAAGAAAAACCTAGAAATTTGATCAAACTGTACCATTTTTCGGTTATTGTGGTTATTCTTTTTTATTTTTGTTCATTTGAACTTTGGAAACGTAATCCTAAATAACATTTCTAGAATCCCAATAAAAAATAATGACACAATTGCCTCAAGTTTCCGAGAATTGAGACTATTTGTTAAACTACGAATTTAAAATTTTCAAGATTCGTCGACTTTGACAGGCCCTCCTATAAAAAAAATGTACTAGAGTGCCTTGGCAAGTGGCATTAAAAGTTGGCGCATTTAATCAGAATTCTAAAATGGTACAATACTTGTTAGTTCCATACAATAGAAAAGAGTAAAAAAATTAAAACCTCAAGTAACCCGATTTTTGCTATCTCATTTTACTCAGTTAAAATGTTTTTAATTCACACAAGCTCTAGGTAGGTTCTTAATTTTAAGACAAAATGATGAGAGAGATGGATAATGGGTATGTTCGCCATGAGTGAGCGAGACAGATAGTGACGCCACTTTTACCAAAGTGAAAAAAAGTTAGTAAAATTAGTAAAATAATTAATACGAATACGAACGTGCGCAGTAGACGAATGAGCGAAACGTACTAACTGGTTGGTGTCGGACTGGTAGCGTAGCCATTTGCTTGGCTGAAACTAGATCGAATGAAACAGATAGATGCCATAGCATCTATCTGTTTCATTCGCACTCGTTTAAACGACGCATCTCCGTCTCAATGCGTGGCGTCACTATCTGTCTCGCTCACTCATGGCAAACATACCCATTATCCATCTCTCTCATCATTTTGCCTTAAAATTAAGAACCTACCTAGAGCTTGTGCGAATTAAAAACATTTTAACTGAGTAAAATCTGATAGCAAAAATCGGGTTACTTGAGGTTTTAATTTTTTTACTCTTTTCTATTGTATGGAACTAACAAGTATTGTACCATTTTAGAATTCTGATTAAATGCGCCAACTTTTAATGCTACTTGCCAAGGCATTCTAGTACATTTTTTTTATAGGAGGGCCTGTCAAAGTCGACGAATCTTGAAAATTTTAAATTCGTAGTTTAACAAATAGTCTCAATTCTCGGGAACTTGAGGCAATTGTGTCATTATTTTTTATTGGGATTCTAGAAATGTTATTTAGGATTACGTTTCTAAAGTTCAAATGAACAAAAATAAAAAATAATAACCACAATAACCGAAAAATGGTACAGTTTGATCAAATTTCTAGGTTTTTCTTAAAATGCCCATAATTTTCAAACTGCATGGGATAGATTTTTTTTCAGATTTTTCTCGTGATGGTTATGATCAATCCTGTCACCCCGTTTCGGCTTGACGTTGAGTTTTGGGACACCCTGTATAATCAAGACATGAAATACATACTTTATTAATAGGTAATAGTTTAGTTTGAAAAAAAGCGTAAGTATTTTTAAATTATTATAGAAAACTCAAAATCACTAAGTTCGTAGAAACACTTAAAAATACCATTTTATATCAAAATGTGGTATTTTACTTGCTCTTTTTAATGTGTAAAAGTACTTACGCCATAGTGACCTGAAATTAATAGAATCCAATAGTTAAGCACTGATCTACACTCACGGCCGAATACTGAAACGCCACTCAAATCTCACAGTCACCTAAAAGCTACTTAAATATAAGCATCCCTCAAATTTAAATGGTATACACAAACGCCACTCAAGCAATTTGAAACCATGATTAGCCAAGCAGTCCTCAAATGTTTACATCATGGCAACATCCTGCTAAAAAGTTGATCTCAGCACGTTCTCAGTTACAAAATAATTTAGTTTGAGTCTCGTATTCGTTTTACGCAGTCTTCTTTGAACAAATATTTTTTATAAATATTAAGTAGTTGAAATATAACAGCGTGATATAAGTTTGGTTTGAATTACGATTGAAATAATGTATTTATATACATAAAAATCAGCTGAATATCAAAAGAAGACATCACAAGAAACGAAAATTTCTTGATATAATTGTCGAGATTGGAACGTCGCACTTGTCATTTTACGCGCGATTATTATCAAGTTTAAAGTTATAAATTGATTCACGATGGAGGAGAAGAAGAAACGTGGATGCAATTATACACCTGCTGAGAAAGATATGCTCTTGGAATTGATAAAGAAGTAAGTACATAAATAAACAATGAAAGTATTTCATTGTACTTTACACTCATTTAACCGCAAGAGTCTGGTGCATGTAATATTTTGTTAATAAACATGCCTTTAACATTTTCGTACATAGTCAGGGGCTCAGGGCAACTGTTGTCTGTATCAAGCACTTACTTCCCATTGAAACTTGTGACCACTTACCATATGAAAGGCTCAGAATAAATACATGATTTATGTCTAAGTACAATTACTTTTTTATTACTACAAGTATAAATACGGCCAGATAATGCACATAGAAACATACTCTCTTGAACATTTCACAGATTAAGAACTGTTTCATGTTGTAAATAATATGTTAAATATTTCAGATATCAAAATATAATAGAAAACAAGGAAACTAATGCTAACATAATTTTAAAGAAGAGAGATGCCTGGGATACAGTGTGCCAACAGTACAATGCTGTCGCTGTGAGCGGCTTCAGGACATGGCAGCAACTCCGGCACCTCTATGAAAACCTCAAACAGAGGTCTAAAAAGAACATAGCCAAAGCAAATGTAGACTTAATTTTTCTTATGTAGACTTGATTTTTCTTCTATTTTATCATAATATTTCTTTATTTAAGTACTTATTTCTTCAAATATTTTTTAGCGGCTTCAGTTTTACGAGACCACTAGAGAGGTACAAAAGAAGGCGTCAATAGATAAGGTACTTATGTACAAATTTAATATTTTTGGAAAAGTAACATAGGACCTTACAGAATATCTTGTGATTGTAATTTTTATTTTCATAGAAAGAAATCAATCGCACTGGTGGTGGAACATACAAAAGCATTCTTTCTGAACAAGATGCTCAGATTTTAGCCATGGCTGCTCCTCAAATTCAACCATTGCCTAATTGCTATGATGATGCTGCAATATATTTTGGTTTGTGTAATATTAAAATGTATATCTTTATATCACTAAACACATCACTGAATAATAATTATCATGTTCTTGTTTAATTTATAGGTGATACAGAACTAGAAGTCACAGAGAGTTTTACAAAAGAACCAGTTAGTGAAGTTATATCTTCATCATCTGCCATAATCCAGGCCATTGGTAAATTTAGTTTTAATTTTTTATTATTTCCATAATTTATATTATGTATACTTTATGTGGATATTTTTTAGATCACCGAGATACAACTATGGCCTATATGAGTATAGCAGACAATAGCAAACCGTGTACAATTACATCAATAAATATAGCTGGTAAACATTTTCATTATTGTAGTAGTTTATATGGTAAACTAATTTGGTATTTTGCTATAGTCATTTCTTTTACTTAATAGATGACCAGCCAGCTGCAATGGTCATCAAACCCCAAGAAATAAACAAACCCCTAAGATCATCCTCTGCTGGTAATTATCTAATTATTGTTATTTGTGCTAATGGTATGAAATTTTCATTAATATTAAACTAATACAATTTTTCAGGACAAATGAAACCTAAACATACAATTAAACAGCAATATTTTCGCACTAAACTAAGAAATGCCAAATTAGAAGCCAAATACCTCATAAACAAAAACAAAATGGAAATTAATAAATACAAAATAGAAATGCAAATTTTGAAATTGAGACTACAGAAACTGAAATCTAAATTGCATTGAAATATAATCATTTTAAGTGGAAAAATGTGTATTTATTAAATTAGTCCTTACAATAAAGTTTTGATTTGACCCAAGTCCTATGGGTTGTTCTGTGGAGTCCTCCTCAACATAGGGTAAAGAAAAATCGTCCTCTGACAGTTCATCAGATCGCGACAGGGCAATATTATGAAGCACTGCACATGCTACAATGACCGGTACCCTGTAAATCCAATACACTGTAACTACGAAAAACTGATTTTGAGTAAATGAGCAAATACATTTTTTTTAGTTTTTCGAAGATTATTCCAAAAAAATTTTATGAAAGTATTTAGTGTTTGGTATCAATGTAAAGGTAATTTTATGAGTTATCAAGCCCAGTATGTTTTATATACACAAACAATGTAACTAATTAATTATAGTGGATAACTTGTGTTGCCGTAATAGTCGTCAGAAGCGAAGGATGAAATTGTTAAGACAATACACTGCATTTTAGAGTTACAGTGAATTGACTTGGCAAAATAGGACCTAGAAATGTTTGATAGGTAAGTAGTTATAGTCGGATTTTTATTAGATGGAGTAATCTGATAGATCAAAATGTATGGGAAATAGAAAAAAAAACGAGTTTATTAAATTAGTAAACAGCTTTTTATATTTGGTACAAAAAGTTAAACATAAGTCAAATTAACAAAATCAATCTTGCGGCATTACAATTATTGTTTTATTTATTAAATGAAATCAAAAAAATTAACATTTTCAACTTCGTTATGAAAATAGAATCAGTCTTACAGTTTCACATAGGAACTTGAAAATCAGTAGAAAACCTTAACATTACATACATCTTAATCAAAATTAACTTTTACAAATCAGTCTTACAGTTCTTTAAAGATAGTGTAACAGCTTAAATATTAGTAGTTAGGTTCATCATTGTGTTCGTCAAGGTCCGGCTCAGATGATACAACAAGATTTTTATAAAATACTGACCTTGTTGGAGGCATAGACTTGCACAGCAGTAACAATTCTCTTTTTTTAATTTCACTTATGCCTCTGGCTTCACCTTCTCTTGCTAATGAATGGAGTAGATCGCTTTTGTCAATAGCAATTTCAGCAGTTAGTTTTTGCGCATCCTTTCTTTTCAAGAAATGTATTTCCTTAAAATCTCCATCATAATCATTCTTAGCAAACATGGAAAGATGCCCCCTTCTAAACTCTATGACTTTCAGGTTATGAATATTAAAACCTTTTGGGTATGCTGGCTTCGATTCATTTGAAAAGACGATCATATCTTTGTGACTAAGTACAGCCACTTCTATGTTTTTTCGCGACGTCTTTATATTGTGTACAAAATCGTCAAAGTCGTAGATTTCTCCAGCCTTTTTGAATTTTTTGGTTATAGCTGCATGCACAGTATCTGCAGCCATGAACGTGTGACCACTCTCAAAATACTCCAGCGTTACTGTTTCAATTTCTGTCATATTATCATTGATTAATCGTACTAAAGCTGAGATAAGGACTTTGTTCTTGTTCTGTGCATTGCAGTTGTCAAGGAAAAAGTAAACATGTTTTTGATCACGACAGTAATTTCTCAGAAAAAAAGCATAAGTCGTAGCTATATTATAAGCTCTCCTGCCACTTTCACCTTCATGCCAAAGAATACATACCGCTGTCTTGTTTTTTCCTGGTGGAACAAAAGATTCATTAAAAAGTACGAGTTTGCGGGAGAAATAAAACTCTTTTGTTGTCAATAATGGCATTTGTATTGCCTTTTGCATGTCGACTGTGTAAAGTGACTCCTTCCCTCCACTATTTTCGCACTTTTCTTCCACCGATTTCAAGTCTCTTCTCGAGTTCCTTTTGTTCTGTAAATGCTGAGCCAAATCAATACAATCCTGACAATTACAAGGAAATGGCATTGACTTATGCGCCATTTCGTGATTTCTGCATTTTGTGCATATGTCATGTACTGGCTCTGCAGTAGAAATGTTCATTTCTTTAATCATCTTATGAAAATGAGTCCAACTACACTTTTCCATAGATTTTTCTTCGCAATAACTTTTAAAATCATTAAAAATTGAGGAAAAAGTAATCCCTATTGGAAGATAACGGCGATTAGGGGCATGTTGAATGTTGTAGTGAGAATGAACAGGTTTATATTTTAAGATGAAGTTCCTCATTTCTTCTTGATAAAACGTGGAAAATGCCGTTGAAGATGGGTGACGCCCTCGAGGGTCTTGCGCAGCTCCTATTTTTGGATTTTGATTTCGAGACATATAATTTGCTTTCAAAACCGCTTGTACGGCTTCGTCATTTGTATAACCCAATGTGCTGAGGAAAAACTTCTTACACACTTTTTTTCCATTCAGTGTCCAGACTAATGTGTTATGTCGTCTAGAGTTAGAACCAGCAGTTTTGATAGCAGTTGGTAATTTGTCCACCTGTCTGGACAAGAAATCGCGACGCCTTTGTCTGTCCATGCTCCAAAATTGTTCATGTATTTCTTCTCTTTTCAATTCATCTATGTGTTCAGTACATGACTTCTTACAGTTACTGCAAGGTGGTTTCATTGGGTGCTTATTTTTCTGATTTTCTAGAATCTCTTTCGGGTCTCTCAATCTCTTTGCCTTTTTTGACTGTAAAACTTCAATGTGTTCTTGGTTTTCTATATCACTTGGCTTGTCGTTACTCATAATACTACGTTTCATTGAATGCACACAATTTACTTCAGTTAATTGTAGAATTTCGTCATAGGCGATGTCACTAGTTGCACGTGGTTGCCTAATTTTGGTGGTAGGGACAAGCATGTCCGTATTTTGGCAACATGGTTGATGCTCTATAATAGCATTTGTAGTGATTTTGACAAAATCATGACTTACTTGCAATTCAGGATGGCTGTCTAAGTTATTGGAAATCGATTCCGAGACTTGTGAGCATTCCTGCGAAATTGAAGACGTAACGACAGCTAATAATTCTGTGTAGTTCCCTTCACCTATTTCTTCACACAAGCTTGGACAGTCAGATTCATTTAAAGGGATCAAAGGACTGATAACACGACAGTCTAGACTTGAGTCATCATAAGGTACACAGAGACTTGGAGTGTCTATGTCTGTACCTTCCTCCTTTTGCATATCACTGTTTAGTTCAGACGCCATAGTAGCACAATTAGAGTTATTATAATATTGCACATTGTTTTGGGATAACTTTATCAACAATTTATTACGATAACCACTCATTATTAGAACTTAAAATCACATTAATTCACTAATTACTCCGAAAACAAACGAAAACTGTCACTCACGGCACGGTGCGTAAACAACTTGTCAACAGCCGCGAAGCAACCAGCTAATACATTCCCGCCGCCGCGCAACCAATGATCATTAAGATCGATCGTCGGGCCTCCTTCCGATTGGCGCGCCCGCGTCGCGCTAGCCCTTCTACTTTGTTTTGACAAAACACTGTATCTTGCAACGCGCGAAGATTATTTTGGCAATACACTGTATCTTCAATTGCCGTGTTTTTCTATTTTAGGCCTGTAGTTTTATGTAAATACAGTGTAATTTTCATTGTAATATCTCAGTGTTTTGCATACAAAGTAAAAAAAATATGAATGCGATACCATGAAACAGGCTAAAAGAAATCGAATGAACGTTGTTAATTCAAAACACTGTATCTGCAGATACAGTGTTTTGGATTCACAGGATGTTTTTTATATTTAGGCCCATCCCGTTCTGTAGACAAGGAAATCTTCTTTTAAGGACCCCGAAAAGCCTTTCCACGGGATTCCTGGTACTTATTTGTGAACGGTTATAAGCTTCTTCAGCAGCCGTCCTTGTATTTAATAATGGAGTAAGCAGATAAGGCCGACATGGATATCCACTGTCCCCAAGAATAATACCTGTGCCAAAGTCCCCACGCTCTAATTGAGCACACAGTGGTGAGTCATTAAATATGGTACTATCATGTACAGAACCTGGCCATCTTGCAATAACATTTCTTATTCGAAGTCTTGCATCGCATACCATTTGCACATTTAGTGAAAAATAGCCTTTCCTGTTCCGATAGACTTCAGATTGGGCACCACCTGAAAATAAATTCTAGTTATATTGTGGGACCACAAACTTTACTAAAGTATCTACTAACATATTTTTGTAGAAACAAGACTACAAGTAAGGTTCTAATTGTTAATGTAACACAAGACTTATTAATTGTTGTTTGTTGTACTGTGTGAGCAAAATCAACATTTTAGGGCACATGATTACAATGAAGTTGGTAAGTACATACCTGGAGAATTTATCTTGATATGAGTGCAGTCCACAGCTCCCACAACTCTTGGAAATCCTGCTATTGCAAAGAACTCATTTGCCACAACTGGAAATTCTTCTGGTGTTGGCATATTTATGTATGTTGACTTCAAGCTGGCTATCTTGGCTGTTACTTTATGCACTATTCGGTGCACAGTGGGTTGTTCAACCTCAAAAATATCGCCTATTACGCGTTGGTAGCTGCCTGTCGCATAGTACCGGAGAGCTATAAGAATTTGGTCCACTGGCTGTATGGCTCGGTTTCTTTTTGTTAGGGGTTTAATACTGCTACCAAATACAGAGTCCAAATATAACACAGTTTCTTTCGAGATGCGGAACCGTGAAACAAACTCCCTGTCGTTGTACTTTTCAAAAGCGTTCAATATTTCTTCATTTCTGCGGCTCACAGTTGGCCTTTCGTGATCCGAAAGTGATGACAAGGACGATAAAGACATTTTGATCACTATTTTATTTGGTTTCAATAGATTTAACTGGATTTGAGGGACCTCGCGACCACTCTCAGATTTAGGGGCTGCTCAAATCAGTTTGACAGTTCATTTGACAGCTAAATAACGTTGAGTAGCGTTCCTGTATACGACTTTTAAACTGAGTGGTGTTTGAGCACCACTTAACTTAAGAAGCACTTATATTTAACAGATGCTCAAAATAGACGTTTGTGTATACGAAATTAAAGTTTAGGAGCTGCTCAAACGTTTAAGCAGCCCTTAAATATTTGAGTGGCGTTTCAGTATTCGGCCGTCAGTCTAGTAAACGTAATAAATTACACCGCTTTATCGGTACCTACCACAGTCTTATGACGTGCGTGCGTTCCTTCGGAAGCGCGCAGCTCAACTGACCTTAGACGGACTCGACCGACCGACTCGTGGTCGTACCTCTCTTTTTCACTCTTTGCGCACTCAATGAGCTCTTCCGCGGTCCCTAGACGATCAAAATTGCTTGACAAGCATTTACGTGCTTGACAAGCATGCTTGACGAGGTCACGACATCAAAAAACATTCTTGTCAAGCATTCGCATCATTTTGTCGGATAGAGTGACCCAGTGTTGAACTTGCGCTAAAACAGAAACATTTGCAAAGTAGTAGAATGTCTCTAGATGCAGATATGGCTTTTCTTGCTCTCACAATTGCTTTGTTGAAGAAAACAAAAAAGAAACGAACAAGACGATGGTCTAAGCAGTGGTATTTGTTAAGAGATAGATTTACCCATGAGCATTTGCAAAAGATTCTACAAGTGACGGAGCCCAATGATTTCAAAAATTTTTTGAGGATGGATAATGAAGCATTTGAGACATTATTGGAAATGGTTAGGCCAAACATTGAAAAACAGGACTCTAACATGCGACAGGCGATTCCAGCTAGTCAGCGATTATCTGTGACTTTAAGATTCTTGGCTACTGGCATGGATTTGGAAGATTTAAAATTTACTTGTGCTATTGCTCCTTACACATTAGAAGGTATAATAATGGAAACTTGTGAGGCTATCATAGAGAAATTAAAAGAAAACATTGCGGTAGGTAGAAATTAACACTTTATTTAGGTAGTTATCTTAATTAACAAAAGTATTAAGGAATTTTATTAAAAAGATGAATATGTTCTAAGAAATTCGGCTGCTGTTGTATCTTCGTTGTTGTATTCCTCCAATATATTGGACTGATTAGAAAGGAATTGAATTTTATTGGAAGCGGAAGATTGTTGGACATTGTAGGACTGAGTAGAGGGCGACTGATAGGGCAGAGGTGATTGAATGAGAGCGGGAGATTGCTGAATATTGTGAGATTGATGAGATGGTGATTGATATGGCAGAGGTGATTGAATGGGAGCGGGAGATTGCTGAATATTGTGAGATTGATGAGATGGTGATTGATATGGCAGAGGTGATTGAATGGGAGCGGGAGATTGCTGAATATTGTGAGATTGATGAGATGGTGATTGATATGGCAGAGGTGATTGAATGGGAGCGGGAGATACCTCGGAAATATAAGAATGGTTGGAACTAGGTGAGTTATATCTGAACATTGGCGATTGAGATGAAAGTGGACTAGGCAAAGGATTTTGTAAAAAAGTAACACCATGTCTAGTTAATGTGCCCATTTCTCCTTCAAATAAAACATCGTTAATTATCTTCTCAGCATATCGGCGTTGATCTGCAGCTAATCTTCTAATCTTGACAGCCCAACCTTTTGCGATGACATCAGCGTCATCTTCAGTACGATTCTTGAAATAGGAAGTAGCAGCAGAAAATAATTTTGATGTTTCACAACTATCTTCTTTTTTTTTCTTCCTTGATGTGGTTGGTGGTGGCATTTTCTGAAACATATTTTTTTATTTAAAGGTACCCAGATCTTCAGAAGGATGGAAAAAGATTGCAAAGGAATTTGAAACTCGATGGAATTTCCCTAATGTGATCGGGGCTGTGGATGGAAAACATGTTCGAATACAGAAACCTTATAACTCCGGATCATACTATTTTAATTATAAACAAACACATAGTATTGTTTTAATGGCTATTGTAAATGCTAAATACGAGTTTATAATGGTGGATGTTGGAGCAAATGGCAGAATATCTGACGGAGGTGTTTTAAAAAATACAGAATTTTGGTCAAAATTCACCAGCAGTGACAATTGTTTGAATCTACCTGAACAGTCAGAGTTACCATCAACAAATAAAAAAAAGCCATACGTTTTAATAGGCGATGAAGCATTTCAATTAACTCCCAATTTCATGAAGCCCTACAATAAAACTGTTTTAAACAATGAACGCAGAATTTTTAACTATCGATTATCACGTGCCCGCAACGTTGTGGAGAATGCCTTCGGGATTTTATCATCACGTTTTAAGATATTTAAGCGATCTGTTAATTTAGATCCACAAAAAGTCAGTAAAATAGTTTTAGCATGTTGTCACTTGCATAATTATCTGTCAAAGTCAGAAAAATACATTCGGAATAATGACGTTGATTTTGAAAATATTAATACAGGAGAAATTAGGCCAGGCTCGTGGAGAACAGAATCACAAGAGTTGATCCCTACACCAAGGTTAAGGGGAAATCCTACTATTGAAGCCAAAGCAGTCCGAGATGAGTTTTGCGAATATTTTAATACAACAGGAGCAGTTCCATGGCAAAATAGATGCTTGAATACTGCGTAGTACATAATAGTGTAACATGATAAGAAGGGGAACTTACTTGTGATCCTTCCGAACTGATTGTTGGCGAGATTTCCGTTCCGTCTGCTATGAACATTAAGTCGTTGTAATAAAACAATTTTGGGCTATAAACTTCACTTGCTCCCATTCCAGACTTAATAGAATTTTTATATTTTGTATGTTCTCGATTAAAATTTGTTCGTAACAAATTAATTTTTTTCTTCAATTCCTCAATGCTGAAATTACTCTTATATCTTTTTAAAATATCCACCATATTCATGAGAGCCATATTCTTTTTATTTTTGTCTTTATAGTCCCGAGCCTTAATGTCCCACAATATCGTCGCATCTTTGTATAATGATATCAACAACAAAGTAAAATCACGATCACTAATTGCGCCGCTGCCGCCATCATCACCGCTGGCGCCGGCGCTGTTCGTGTCGCGTGGTCTCTCCATAACGTTCCGTAGTACACTGAATGTGTTGCTTGACAAGCATGTTCTAAACGATCAAGCATGCTTGACAAGCATTGCAAAAATATAATTTTTCATCAAGCTTCGTTCTAGACGGTCAAAATTGCTTGACAAGCACGTTAATTTAACGTGCTTGTCAAGCAATTTTGATCGTCTAGGGACCCCATTCCAGTCTAAACTTCTGAAGTGACGCGCCAATTAAGTAAGCGACAACGGAAGTATTAAAAAATAACTTTATTCCGACAGAGTTACAGCGAAACAGTAATTAATTAAATCTAACAAAATATTGATCTTATATACTAACTTAATTGCTAACGTAGTACATGCACAGCGTGATCAGATTGACGCATGTTCTAGATAATTATAAATGCTGATCGCGCAGTGGGGAAATTGGGAAATAATAATCTAGTAACTACTTATTGGCTGACAAAGCTAATATTGGTAGGTTGGGGTTCCTTAACTCCTCCCTCCCTAAGAGAGAAATTATCCGAAGGTGTCGCAGACGGTTTCGGAGAATTTCGACAAAAGTTTATGAACTGAAATTTGTACATTATAAAGATAACTATTGCTATTACAATAACCACATACTCTAAGATGGTCCATATACTAATTTCTATTGTCACTGTTTGTGTCGTATCGTTTATTTCACTAAATTTTGCACTTTGTAACACTTCTTTCACATCACTGAAGTCCACATTTCTTAAATCCACTTTCTTTGATCTTCTCTGGATGTCCTGTTGTAGGTCTGGCATCTGGATCAATGGCAGCTGGAGACTGGAAACTGTAGTGTTTGTGGTGGTGGCAACGATGACTTCGCCTATTTGTGTCTCGCATTGTTGGCCAGGTGTCACGATGTAGGTCCCAAGAATAGTGTACTTCAGGATTTCTGTATTGCAATTCTCGGTGATGATGAGATTTTCCTCTGAGTAAACCAACCATTGGTTGTCGGTTATTTTCTGTATCTTAGTTTTTTCTATTTCAATATGGTTCTGTATGCAGTTTTTGTAGTTGTTCTTCATCAGCATTATTTGTTCAATGCAGGTCTCGGTTGGAAACTGGGCTAAATTAGTTTCATCGCAAAGAAATCTTTCATTTTCAATCTCAGTACATGGGCTTACCACGGGCATGTATTTCAATCTATTCACCATCAGGTAAGGATATTTGGGTATTATTGTAAAGGTATTTGGAGAATGGAATATAGGGATGGGTATAACCTTGTAATAATTATATGTTTCGTTATTTATTAGGGGAACTTCTAAAACAAAAACTAACTTGTTGTTATTTATATATGATTTAAGTATGATATTACGTTCTAATTTTATTAAATTATGTTTGCTTACTGGGTATATTGTTCTAGCATGTTTAGCAATGACTTCTAACGTATTATATAATTCTGTACTATTTATAATGGATTGGTGCAATGTATTCAGTTTGCTAAAGGCTATTGCCGTTTCAATCTCTTGTATGTTTTCGTAACAGGTTCGAAAGTTATTTAAAATTTGATACATAGTATTTAATATTTGGAAAAGTTTGTTAAACCTGAACTCATGTTCAACTAATTTTTCCATTTCATTGGTATGTGAACCCAAGTTTTTAATATTTGAATTTGATATTTCAGAGTCATTTACTAATTTATCAAAAGCTTTTTGCATTGATGATACTTTACGTTCGACCACATGCTCTTTGTTCTGTATCATTTGGATTTCTCTATCATATTTAATTGCATCGTCTTCATCTAAATTTCCTGTGATAGCTTTTACAAGTGAGCCTAATGGATTAAACAAAGCTCTTTTATTTCTATAATGGAAAGGTAAGATTTGAAAAAATCTATCCTTAGTTAGTTTAATAAGATATTCTATTTGGCTTTCTATTCCTATAGTTTCGTTACTAAGACTATTTTCCTTAATTTTAATTTTCAAGTTAATAAAATCCCGAATATTATTATCTATTTGTAAGTGTAATGATTCTAAATCTACAATTTTGTATATTGTCCAATAACTATTCCTCTTCACTGCTACTCCCCGCTTTATCGCTGCTATCCCCGGATTCTGACCGAGGTTTTGGAGGTCCAGCGTGAGTGTTGGCACCACTAGTACCAGAAGTACCAGGCACGATCTGTGGCGGACGTTTTACATTTTTTAAGGCTACTCTAGTTTTCCTTTTCTTTACTTCTACTGGGACTATATTTCTTTCAACTTCCCCTATTACTTTCGCTTTTTCATATCGCGGTTTTTCTTTAGCTTTTCTAGTCCTAGTGTCTTTCATGTAAATATTATCGTCTGGTTCGAGTACCGGTGTAGTTTCGCCACCTTTTTTATTAATTATTTTAATTTGATCGGATTCTAATTTTTCTGTTATGAATTCATAGAGTATTTTAAGGCGTTTTCTATGATCTAACAATAATTTCTGAGTTAAGTTCTTCTCTCTATCCACGTTAAATACATTATCGGAATAAGTGTGACCAAATACTAGTTCAAAAGGCGTAAAATCTGTTGCTGAATGTATGGTGTTGTTATAAGCCATGATGGCATAAGTCATAACTGATGCTGCATCTAAATCGCTTTTATCGTATTTTGCTATACGATAAATCTCAATAATGGTAGAATGAAACCTTTCTACTATTGCCATTGAACTGGGATTATTTGGCGTCCCAATATGAAGTTCAATTTTGTAAAAGCTTAACATTTCTTTAATCAAAGTATTGTTGAATTCTGTACCGGAATCGCAACTAATTTTCCTAGGCAGACCATACATGCTGAAATATTTAATCAATGCCCTAACTATCTCTGGTGTACTCCTATTCGGTACCTCTATGGCTTGTGCTATCTTACTAAATGCATCCACTATAGTTAAATAATATTTCCCTTCAATATATAATAAATCCATAAAAGCTTCCTGAAAAGGAGCATCCTGGGTTTGTGTTAACTGAATGTGGGGTTTAATCGGTTTTCTATCATATTTCATGCGTTTACATGTTTCGCAAGCATTTATGATTGCCGTGACTGTTTCTTTCATGTTTGCCCACCAGTAATATCTTTTAAGTTTGGTTAAAGTTTCTTTAATACCTCTATGACATGTTTTCCCGTCGTGGTATTTTAAAATAACTTCTTTTTGATCTTCTTCAGATTCTGTCAAATTTATAACTCTTTCTGTACACTCGGTTAACTTAACTGAATCCTTTTTAAATAACTTAATTACCATGTTTGAAAAAGTTTTTCTAAAAGATGGGTGTTCGAAGTATATAAAGTACTTATGTTTTGGATCAATATACTCTTTCAAAAAATCTTTAACTAATATATCGTTATTTGTCGGTAAGTGAACTTCGAGAATTTTTTGTTTATTATTTGAAATGTCTTTTACGTCTAATTTATTTTTAAACCATGAATGAATTAAAATCTGTTTTGGTTTAGTATCGACAGCTTCGTTTAAACTAGGAATGCCTTCGTGTTCTCTATTTGAAACTGAGTTGGCAGTGACCCCATCATCAGAATCCGAAATTTCTATCGTTTCTATTGGAGTTTCGAGGTCTTGCAATTCGTTTTCTATAATTTTTTGTATACGTTCCTGTCTATCTCCTATATTTACGAATATTGAATCTAAATCGTCGTCAATTGCGTTAATCTTAATCCTAGATAAAGCATCTGCATTCGTGTTTTGAGGGCCTTTCTTATATTTTATTTCGAAATCGTACTCTTCTAACCTTAACCGCCATCGCGTGAGTTTACTATTGGGCTCTTTCAATGAATACAGCCAAGCTAATGGTCTATGGTCTGTAAATATGGTAAACTTATTACCATACAAATACGGTCGAAAGTGCTTAACTGCCCATATTATGGCTAAAAGTTCCTTCTCGATAGTGCTATATTTTACTTCTGTGTCACTCAAGGTTCTACTAGCATAGGCTACAGGCTTATCTGAGCCTATCGTTCCTTGTGACAATACAGCCCCGATCGCAAAATTGGATGCATCCGTGGTTAAAATAAAAGTTTTACTAAAGTCAGGAAATTGTAACAAAGGTGCATTTGTTAAAAGCTTTTTACATGTCTCAAAACATTCTTTATATTCCCCATTAATTACAATTTTGCGACCTTTCTTTAAACAAGCTGTTAATGGTCTAGTTATTTTGGCAAAATCTTTGATAAATTTCCTATAATAACCGATTAGTCCTAAAAAGCTTTTAATCTGTGTAACCGTTTCCGGTATGGGATACCTAAGAATAGCGTCTATTTTATCATTATTTGGTTTCAAACCTTCACTCGTAATAGTATGCCCTAGGTAGAGTACTTCCTTTCTAAGAAAATGAGACTTATCTAATTGAACTTTTAAATTTGTTTGGCGGAAGCGGTCAAAAACTGCTCTAAGTTTTTCTACATGTTCAGGCAAGCTTTTAGAAAAAATAATGACGTCATCGAGATATACTAAACAATGTAAGCCTTGAAGGCCTCGTAAGACGTTATCCATCGCTCGCTGAAAAGTTGCGGGTGCGGTCTTTAACCCAAACGGCATTCTGTTAAATTCATAATGACCTGAAGGTGTGCTAAACGCAGTTTTAGCTCTATCTTCCTCCTGAACCTCTAATTGATGGTACCCGCCAGCTAAATCGAGAGTTGTAAAGTATGTACTATTACCTAGCATGTCAAATAAATCGTTAATGTTGGGCAAAGGGTATTTATCATCAATTGTGATTTCATTGAGCCGTCTATAGTCAACTACCATTCTCCATTTTTGTTGGCCTGACGCGTCTAATTTTTTCGGCACTAAATGTACGGGAGTACTCCAGGGAGAATGAGATTCCTGGATAATGTTATCCCTTAACATTTTCTCGACTTGACTACTGATTTCTTTTGTTTGAATAGGTGGCAATCTATGTGCCTTAATGTTTATTGGGTCTTCATTTTTTGTTCTTATTCTATGTTTAACCTGATTTGTGAAGGTTAACGGAATATTTTCACAATAAAATATATCCTTGTATTCTTTACAAAGTCCCTCAATAACCGTTCGTTCTTCTGAATTCATATGATCTAACTGTAATTTGTCTAAATTCTTTGTTAGCAAGCTGTCCACTTCTATATTATTATCTATGAAATTAACACTAACAGATGGGTCCTGTATGTATGGTTCCACTTGAAAAGGTCCCGTAACTACTAATTTTCTATTTTCATGGCTATAATTCTGAATAACAGTTGTTGCATAGCCTTCAATACACGTAACTAATGCGGCGGGCATTCGAATCCCTTCCGTAAATTGCTTAAAATCTAACACAGCTTCCCCGTTCAGTAAGTTGACTGGGAGTCTTACTCTAAGTTCACTACGAGATGGTAGATTATATACCTCTCTCATAGGCGGTGAATATATGATAGGAATATCAGTATTTTTTAAATGTAATATCTGATTTTCCATATTAATCTTTGCCTGTAATTGCTTCAGCAAATTGCTACCTATTAACCCATCATACCTATCGTCGACACTATAGACATAAAACTTATGGAACTCTTGACTTCCAAAGGTAACCGGTAATGGAATAATAGCCGTTTCACTATGAACACTCGATGCGCGAGTGCTAACAACTTCGAAGGGTTCATACTGTAAATAATTTTTAAAATATTTATTCGCTATATACGGGCTTATAAACGACCTAACACTCCCCGTATCTATCATAAAAACTGCCTTTAATTCTGGTATAACTATATGTGGTAAATTTAAGCGTTTATTACAATTTATTTTTATTCGTTCTCTAGGGTAGAGGCCGTTATGCAAAAATTTCCCGCCCCGGGTTCTTCAGGAGAAAATTCTTGGCACTCATTGTACGAATAACTTGAACTATGTTCATTATTATTAGAATTATTTATGTAATTAACACGTCGCGAACTTGCAGTACGCATGGTGACATCAGTATTGGCACCCGACGTAGATGCTTGCGCTGCAAAAGACGGCGTGCTCGGTGCATGTGCCGCGAACTGCAAATTGGGTCTGTTATTTCTGCTAAAATTACGTCTGTCGTTTGTTTTCGACTCATAGACTGCCTGGAAGTTTTGTTCTTCTAAAACTATTTTTAATGCATCCTCTAACGTTGTGACGTCGCGCAAACGAACTAATCTAACTAAAAATGGCGGTAAATTAAACAAGAAAACATTCATCGCTCTGTTACTATAAATGATTTGCTTTGCCTTACGTAGAGATTCATCAATGATAGTTTCTGATATTTTAGCAAATAAAACACTTCTCATCCGCTGTATTCTATGGCAAAAATCTAAATAACTTTCACCCTTATTTATTCTACACGATTCTAACTCCATTGCTAAACAATCCTCTGTGCGTGGATCACCGAAGTGTTGGTTTAACAACTTCTTCAGCTCGTCCCACGTACCTATAGCTTCTCTTTCGCCTACCAAACTGGCTGCTTCGCCTGATAACCTACTTG
Source organism: Mamestra brassicae (assembly GCA_905163435.1). Classification (NCBI taxonomy): domain Eukaryota; kingdom Metazoa; phylum Arthropoda; class Insecta; order Lepidoptera; family Noctuidae; genus Mamestra; species Mamestra brassicae. Next base: position 3,193,335 of record LR991009.1, read on the forward strand.
TTACTACATGAAATAAATATTCATTTTGGGCTGCGGTTCCTAAGAACTTAGACAAAATGTATTCACATTTTTTTATAAATAAAGGCAACATTCTAGTGTCGCCGCTGAATATTGGTATGATGTTAACCAATTCCTGTGGGACACGGGTTACGTTTTCCATTGTGAAAAGTTATGAAAGAAACAAACGCGGAGAAAAAAAAATCACACTAATGTGCTACTAAACTATCACTACTCTAAAATATTAGTACAATTAAAATCTATGCAAATATTATTACGGCGTTGTCCAATCCTTAATAATACACAAACACATAGACTATTACAAGGTTGGGATATAGATGGAAGAGCTGAGAGGAAGGTGAAAAAGATTTACTCACAATTCCGCAGCTGGCTCCATGCTCCCTGAATTACTGCTGTGGCTGGTCCTCTTCCGTAACTCGAAGTGGCTTCTTAATGAATTTATTTGTTCGGCGATCTCTGCTAAACCGTAAACACGGACGTCGGCTGCTCCACGTAGAATTGTATACACGGCAAACTGACTACAGAGATCCTACCGGCTGCGCCAATTAAGTAAGCGACAACGGAAGTATTAAAAAATAACTTTATTCCGACAGAGTTACAGCGAAACAGTAATTAATTAAATCTAACAAAATATTGATCTTATATACTAACTTAATTGCTAACGTAGTACATGCACAGCGTGATCAGATTGACGCATGTTCTAGATAATTATAAATGCTGATCGCGCAGTGGGGAAATTGGGAAATAATAATCTAGTAACTACTTATTGGCTGACAAAGCTAATATTGGTAGGTTGGGGTTCCTTAACTCGCCCCACTACTGCATTTTACGTACACAGGGCCGCGGATTTTAAACTGCGGTAGTGGGGCGCGTCACTTCGTCGAATTATTGTCGAATAAAACACGTCGTAAAACTTACCTCTCCTCATCTTCAGTATCCTCAAAATTTGAATATAGTTCCTCTAATCGAATTCCTTCAGCAAAAGTAGCTATGCCTTGTAGTTTCACGACACATTTTAATTTTCTCCAATTCTCCGAAGGCACACTTTTTTCATCTCTCCTTAATATTTCAAGGTCGCTGTTTTTTCTCGTCCTTGGCCAAAACAGGACAGAGTCATTGTTGTTGCCCAGTACCCATGTACTTGGCACAACCGATATAAGGTGGGACGAGCCCTCTTTGGTTAGTACTATACTAAACATAATTTGATAACAGGTCTGTCCAATCGTTTGAGAATCGCTGGAAGCAATAAACCATTTTGTGAATTCGGTAACTTTGTAACTACTTCTGGTTTCACGTCGACATTATGTCGACATAATCTAGTAACTTCCTGACCAGTTGTGATTAGAAGATTTTCTCTAAATAAAATTACGTTTTTTAATTATTTAACAATTTTGTGGTTCATTTTTGGTTCCATAACATTTAGTTACTATTAAATATATTACAGCAAAAGCTTCCAAGCTCTGGGAATGTAAAAAATTGTTAATAAAACTATTAATATTTTTTACAAACTATTGTTTAAATTATACTACACAGGTTAAATCACAATTTTATGGTGGCGCATTGAAAATTTCAAACTATATGAACAAATTACACAATGAAATTCATTTCCCATACGGAATTGAACAATGTACACAAATTAAAATATGAATAAAAATTTACCTTGATAAACAGTGATGGCTGATGTTTTCTTCTTATTATTTTTTAACTTGTTGTCAGTCACAGAACAAAAAGGGGACGAAAACGAATGAACGAACGAATGATTTCTGAGAAGTGGTTGCAGACTAAGAACAATGTTACCACACAGCAACGTAACTTTAAAACCAAATGTTACTGTGTCGACTGTTCCCCATTTTTAGTCGTAGCGACAGAACTAAGTACACTCAGCGACCAAAAAGTGTTACTAGAATGAATAAGTGTGGACACAATGTGTCTTATTATTTCATAACGGCTACCAAAAAGCGCTATATGGGTCTCTACATACGAATAAATAAAAAAAACATACTTCATAGTAAAAAAATATTTATTTACAGGCCTATGACTAGGACGAAACATTTGCTGACGGTGAATAATTTTTCACCAAAATTAAATAATTTACTACAACTATACCCTTTCACGTAAAATAAAAATATTGTTACTATCTGAAAGCTAAGTTCCTATTTTAACATATGTGTAAATATAATGTTGATAGGTTTATCGAATACAGAAAAATATGGAATTGATTGAAGGAATTCCCACTTACGTAAAAACGCACTTAACATTTCTGGCGTTTTTTTGTTTAGTGTAAGTCAGAGATTAAGTTCAAACTTACTTCGAGGGAGGCGGTGTAGTGGCACCTTCTTCCACGACCTCAAACCTCGAAGGCCCACTTGCGTCCAGCGCTGGATAGAAAAGTATTAAAATATATTAGGTTGGATCAGTCAATAAGGGGTACGATATCCGGCAGACAATTTACACACATGACTTCTCCAATTCCCATTTTTGTGGAATACGCGGGGGCGGCACTTCTGGGGTGCCCGGCACCAAAGGGCACGGCACACGAACCGGCGACAGTTTTCTGGAAATATAATATCATTAAAACATTTGTGACTGCAAAGCATATTATTTTCCTAAATATTTTTCTTACCTTCTATTTTTACTAGGAGGAGCATCGGGCATTAAAAATTGCCCGACCTCCTTCCTGCCCCGTAGCTCTTGAAGCCGTGCCCTTTGCTCTGCTGGTAATCGGGCCATGTTCCTCTTGTCCAGAGCCCGCATTTATTTTATTTTTTTTCTTCTACTATTGACCTAGAAGAAGAAAAAAACACAGTATGTAATTCATTAAACACCACGCCGCTTCTATTGTCTTTCTATTGTTTCACTAATGACGGTATTCAAAGAGTACAGTTGTTACATTTTAAATAAATGTTTACATACGTTATAGGTCGCGACGGTCCAGCATTAATTATGGACAGGTCGGTGACATCGTCCATTTGCCTAGAAAAAAGAAATTGAATGAAAAGAAAGTACTTCTATAACATTTCTTTAGAGTAAAAAATAATTTTTAAAAAAAATAACTTACGTCGTCGGTTGCGATGGTCCCGCAATAGCAAAGGACGCAGACGAGACGCTGTCTGCATCCTCTACAACTGGCTGTCCCCTTAAGCCGGGTCCAGACGAGTGTAACGTGTAATGTAAGATTACGTGTAATTTAGCATCAAGAGTGTGGACGGCACACGAACTCAAAGCGAATTGTGAACGCGAAAATATTTCAAAAGCTGTTTCCACTCAGTTGCTACGAACATGCCGAATAGGAAGGTCGTGATAGCTGGTGCGGCTTTTATTCTCATGTATTTACTAACTTAAGACCGCAAAAGTTGGAAGCGTCGCACATAGGAGTATTGCCATGTAAAATCCGGTCAAAATTATTTAATAACTTATTTAATAATAAAACATTATAATACGATTTAATATAATCTTTAATGATAATAAAAAGTATATTCATACCAAAAAACACGTTTTTTTTAACTTAAGTTCTTAAAATTATCTTAATGGTCCACTTCCTCTTCATCGTCTTCATCTATATTTTCGCAGCTGACGTTGTCTTCTGTTGACGTTGATGGTAAAGATGGCGGCGCAATTGCGACCATTAGATCAAGCGCCTCTTTCGAAAAACTTTTTCTCTTCAATTGCGGTTTTGGCCGAATTGAGCTTAAATAAGGATCGGAACTTAATAACAATCTATTAATAATGTCCCTGTTGAAGTCTTTTCTAGAAAAGTCAAGCCTGTACTGCCTAAAGTTTTTATTTCGGGCCTCTGCCGCCTCCTCCGACAATTGACCTATAGGCACGATAGCTTGGCTTATGACTTGAGCTCCATGCATCAAAACTTTGTGAATTGTAGGTGACATAGGATACCACTCATACAAATCAGTATACAACTTTGCTGTTGCCTGGGCGTAAAAAGCAAACTTTTCAATATTAACACTGATTCCGCTTGCAATTACCTCTAGGATTATACTCAATCGCTTGATGAGGTCTAAATTAATTCCAGTAATGTGAGATGAAGTTTCTGGGTCTGCAAAAAACCTTCGTGATGTATTTCCATCATTGGTGTTACCAAACCCTGCTTTATGCACGTCTACAAGCAGTCCCATTTGTTCTTTAAAATCTTTTTATATTTGCTCTTTCGTTTCCTTAACAATTTTTTTTTCTGCTGGAGTACGTGCCTGCCATTTTTTTAATGGGAGTTTATAGGCGAGGTGGAACAGGGACTCAAAAAACCTTATTCTGGCGTGAAGCACAGATAGTCCAAACTGCAAAGCTTCGACATTTACATCCTATATAGGTACTTACTTTAACTTGTTAAAATCTTTTGAAGTCTGTCCACAAATATAACATCGCATAGTTGATGCTGTGTCAGTAGCAGCATTGCAAACTTTGCCATCAATCATTGTGAACAGCATTGTATGTTTTATTTTCACTATTCCCCCAGGTGCTGTAATTTCAGTTTTTGATAGATTCTTTGATTGACCATTAACATAACTTATCTCCTCTTTAGTAATATCTTTTGATTCACTGATAAATCTGATCCGTATTGGTCTACAGAATCTAACTGAAGATGGCATAGGGTTTTGCCAAATTATTTTAATTTCACCATTTATATTGACAATCAGTCGCAAAGGAACTAGGGAACTTTGAAATAAATTAGCGTCACTATCTGAGCTATTTTGGAACTTTTGTTTAAACTGCGACTGCTGCGATCCATCGCATCCCCATTTGGATATTAGTTCCATATTTTCTCTTTCTTCCTTTATACACGTTTCTATCACCTCTACAAGGTATTTGTACAGGCGAGATGCTGTGTGATCTAGTAATCCTTGCAGTTGGATTTCTATGCACGTTTCAGTGACGCGTATTGTGTCTTCCTTGGGATAACAATCCTTTTTTGCCTTTTGTATTAATGAGTAACATGGATAGACACTTCTATTAGCATTATAAAGGATTTCCCATTGTCTTCTTGTGAAGTCACCTTCAACGAAAATTGACAGTGCCTCTTGTGGCGTATGCTTTTTCACACTTACGAGGGGGCGTTTTTAAGTTCGCGGAATGGAGGGTTAGAAGTGTAAATAAAAATACAAAATTATTTTTCTTTTTCAATATATTCACCTGCTACCCTTATACATCTTTCAGATCTTTCAATAAGCTTATGTATACCTTCATAAAAAAATGTTTTGTCTTTGTCCGAAAAATAGGCTGAAACCGCGTCCTTCACTTCTTCATCAGTAGAAAATTTCTTCCCACGAAGTTCTTTTTTGAGTTTTGGAAAGAGGTAGTAATCACTGGGAGCCAGGTCTGGGCTGTAGGGCGGATGATCTAAAATATCGAAGCCCACGTTATGCAGGGCAGCCAAAGCAACACGGCTCTTGTGAACTTGCGCGTTGTCGTGTAGAAGAAGGACACCTTTGGTTAATTTTCCCCTCCTTTTTTCTTTAATGCTTTCTTTTAACCTCTCGAGGATGGAAGCGTAGTATTGTCCGGTTATAGAAACGCCTTTATCTTTATAATCGATCAACAGGATCCCTTCCGAATCCCAAAACACTGTTGCCATGATTTTTCCAGCCGATTGTGACACTAAACTTCTTGGGTGGTGGTGTGCCTTTTTTGTGCCACTGCATAGAGTCCTGTTTCGACTCATGTTCATAATGATGAACCCAAGTTTCATCTCCAGTAACAATTCGACTTAAAAGTCCATCCTTATCTTCGTTACAGAGGTCGAAAAACGTGCGAGAGCACTCCACGCGGCGTTGTTTTTGAGGCGGCATGAGCATTCTTGGCACCCATCTTGCACTGACCTTTGTCATGCCAAGATGATCATGTAGAATTTTGAAAATTGTCGTATCCGATACCGAACCATTTCTGCAAGCTGTTTCTTTAGTCCTCCAATATAATTTTTTCGACTTTTTTAATGATTTCCGGAGTAGTCACCTCGGGCGACCGTCCGGGCCGAGGGTCGTCTTCAAGTGAGGTCCTGCCTTGTTTAAAGAGACTGTGCCACTTGTAAACCATGGTTTTACCCGGGCAAGAGTCCCCGTAAACGGATTCCATCTCTTCCAGTGTATTTTGAACTGACTTTCCTTGCTTGGTAAGGAACTTTATTGCGGCACGGTACTCGATTTTTTCCATAATTCACACTTTCTTCCCGATTGAGTTGTTTGCTTGACGATAGTTCAGAGACTAATGATCCAATTTTTTTTTTTTTTGATGGGGACCACTCGCAGTTCAGCACGCTAGGGCTGGTGACTGCTTAACCGGACATGATCCAATTAAGATAAAACTTGGTATTTATACTAATATTGAGTGGCTGAAGTCGTGGCCATCCCGATAATGACCTATTATTATCCCCTCCCCCCCATTCCGCGAACTTAAAAACGCACCCTCGTATTTGCTTTTGGGATAAAGTGTAAGATTTCCGAACTTTCGACGCTCTTGTTGGCGTTGCCACTATTTCTTTTATCATAGCTGAAGCATCAGTGTTTCCAATAATGCGTTGACTGACTCCAGCTGCATATGTTAGTTCTTCAGCAGGTATTTGCTTCCGTATCTCACTAGTTTTTCGTCGCTTACTACGCTCACTTAAGTTTTCAAAAGATTTTGTTGGCCGACCCGGCTTATATGATAGCTCTGCACTAAATTTCTGCAACTGTATAGACGATTTGAGCCATTTGTCGTTATTACGCAAAAAGCGCTCTTCTTTGCGACTGGCTGCTACCCATTTTCGTTTGAATTCAGTCTTAAAAAATCTCAGAGTACGATCCAAAAATTTTTTTTTATAATCAGGGCATTGGGTTATTTCAACTAATTTTGTGCCCAAAAACTCCAACTTTTCTTCAATTTTCTTTCCTTTACAGTCACGCATGATGTCGTACAAAGCTCTTCTGGTAAAACTAACAGTTGATTCTACATTATCTGAAAATAAAAAATAAAACAACTTAAAGTCAAATATATCCACATTTTACACTATCATATTCAAATAGTAAAAAAAAACAATGGCGCGCGCAGGCGCGGCAAATTCGGCAAATTTTTATTGTTTTTACTAAAACATATTCTAATGACGAACGTTTTCTCTTCCGCCTCTGAAAATAATGTAGGATGCCCTGGTCTTGAATAGAGTAGGTTTCCATTTTTCAAATGATTAATTGTTAATTGTGCTTTTGGGGACGCCGTATTTCTGTTCCGCTTCTCTGGTAGACAGTTTTTTTGATTTTACGTCTGATACAGCTTTGTTCAATTCATCATTAGTATAAAAGACGTACGGCATGAAACGTTTACCGTTTCTCATGTTTGTATAGGTTCTTTTATATTTTCGAACCATGGTATTTTATCTGTAAACCACAATAAACCGTAAAATAAATATAATGATAAATAAAAATTGGTTGTTTACAAATGCACTAAAGTGATGGGGTTATTTGGGACACTGTCCCAAAAAGCCCCGCATCGGTGTCCCAAAAAGCCCCATACACATTTTCAATAATAAATCAAAAACTATAAGCATAACAAAATTATTTATTAGCAAGTAAACATCGTGATAATCCATATATTCGTAATTTAAAAATAACAGCACTCTTACCAGGCAGAATTTTGCGCTGCGGAAGAAGTTTTGACACCAAAAATTTTAAGTAAAAAACGGTCTCTGACTCTTTCACTCGGATTTGAAACTAAACTGTGAAAAAGACTGACACTGACAGATGACAATTTGACGTAAACTATCAACGTGTTGCTAGAGTTTGTAAAATAAATCCTACCATACACCAACCGAAAGTAATCGATATTTTTGTTCAAAATTCTGGGTCGTCCCAAATACCACCCTAAAACCCAAATAACCCCGTTTTACGGTACTTTAAAGGGTGCAATTGAATTCTTTACCATTGTTTTAAAGTTAGGTCATACAAAGGATGACCCCGCCAGATTCACGTGAAATAGTTAAGGGTATTACATTGCTCGATATCCTTGGAGATCTGGCCTTCGTAACAATGTTTAAAAATAAAGCCACGTTTTCACTAGGGGACATGTCGCGGAGACAAGTCGTCCGACATTCACGTACTTTGTTTCTGCAACTTTGTCCCTCGACATATGACTTGTTCACACTAGCCAGTAGTGAACAGTATGTCGCCCGAGGAGGTAGTGTTGTTCAGTGCAGCTTACATAATTATTCGCAAGACGATAGCAAAACGTAAAAAAAAAGGTGGTGGGTTCGAGAATATTTGCTTCGAAGAGAAGAGTCGAGTTTGTTAAGCAGTCTTCGAATGCGCGACGGATCTTTCGAAAATTTTACTAGAATGTCTAGAACTGACATCGAAATACTGTTAAATATGGTTGGGCCGGCCATAGTCAAGCAAGATACAAAGTTTCGGAAAGCTATCGACCCCCACGTCAGACTCGCTATAACATTGAGATTCTTGGCAACCGGAGATAGTTATGGTTCATTGTCCTATACTTTTAGAGTATCAAAACAAGTAATTTGTCAAACTATACCAGAGGTTTGCAAAGAATTGATAAAGGCATTAAATTCTTTTGTTAAAGTGAGTATATATTGTTATTTACTTATGGCAAACATTTTAGGTATTGTTAAGTTTTTATTGATTTTCATTAAATGTATGTTAATTTATTTATAATTCACATTAACTATAATTTTTAGATTCCAACCAATGTAAACGGATGGAAAGAGAAAGCTCGTAATTATGAAATATTATGGAATTTTCCTCATTGTATCGGAGCAATTGATGGAAAGCATGTCTTACTAGAAGCGCCACCCAATTCTGGCAGTGATTATTATAATTAAAAAGAAAACTTTAGCTTAGTTCTCTTAGCAGTTGTGGATGCCGGGTATAACTTTTTATATGTAAACTGTGGTGCAAAAGGTAAATCATCTGACAGTGGAGTGTTCCAGGAGACTTCATTTTATAAAGCAATAAATGAACAGCAAATGAATTTACCAGATCCTGAGCCACTGATCCAAGGCGGTCCAAATGTTCCATACGTTCTGGTGGGAGACAGTGCATTTGCACTATCTGAAAATATGATGAGGCCCTATCCCGGTATTCATTAGAAGAGAAGTTTAAAGCGGATTTTTAACTACAGGCTCTCAAGACCTAGAAGGATTGTTGAGAATGTTTTTGGCATTATGTCTGTAGTTTTTCGCGTTTTTCGTAAGCCTATCCCATAACGTCCTGTAAACGCTGAATTAGTTGTAATGGCTTGTGTGTACCTACATAATTTCTTGAGACGTAATAATTCTTCAAGCGCTTGTTATACACTAAATACCACATTCGATTCTGAAGACGCTGCTCATAATGTTGTAGAAGGTTCATGGCGAAGGGAATTGACAAATAATAATATGAGAGACTTAAGGGCGTTTGTCCACCGCCGCCGTCACCGGACCGTCACCGAGAACGAGATTATTTCGGGCCGAATTTAATATGACGTAACGGCGATCGTTTGTCCACCGCGAGACCGCGACCGATTTCGCTGGTTTAGTTTATTCCAGCTGTCATGCGTGGTAGTCACGTTTACGAAGAAATACAGTTAAACCGGCGACAACTTCTTCTACTGCTTTTTTACCTTCGAAGGCGCAGGCGAAGCAAAGAATTTTGGGTTCATCCGCTAATACGTGAACGATACATCACAGGGGCGTTTTATGTACACCACGCCAAGTTGCGGCAGCATGACAAGAATTTTTTTAACTACTATAGGATGTCGACGACTACGTTCGATTATATCCTATATCATATTAAGGATAGCATCACACTCCAAAACACGAACTACAGGACATGCATACCACCAACTGAAATGTTAGCTGTAACGTTAAGGTACGTAGTAAAACATTACTCCATCACCGCAACTAGAAGACGCATGTAGTGTTGGGAAGGTCTGTACAGTTGGTAATGTCAGTCTGCGTCACTAAATGCGGCTTCTACTTGCGGCGATGTGTAGGAAGTAATACTTTTTATATTTTAATACTTATATTTATTTTAATAATAGTATGAACTTATGAATGACAGGTAGTCACCTTACATGATAGTATGAATACCAGGGTCAAATTTTATAAAGCAACAAGTTACAATTCTACAGGCAAATTGACATGTAACTTGTAGTTTTATTAAATAGGGCCCAGGTAGTTAGATTAAACTTACACACCTAAATTTTAGAAAAATCTTGGGAAAATAATTCACTAATAGATTGTATTTGTTGCTGAGGTGCATATTGCTGGGTTTCATGCTGGGGAGAAGTCAGTTGGTTTCCTTGGTGAGGTGCATACTGCTGGGTTTCATGCTGGGGAGAAGTCAGTTGGTTTCCTTGGTGAGGTGCATACTGCTGGGTTTCACGCTGAGGTGAAGTCAGTTGGTGGAAGTTACCATGATCGCTAGGTGTAGCGAAACGACTGCGGTTTTTAAATCTGCGAAGCAATTGCATAACTTCGATTCTAAAGTCAAACCTATCCTCGTCGTTCAATTGTTTGACGGATGGAAGGAGAGATATCAAAAATGCACGGTCATCGTCAATTAATTCAGATTCCGATGCAGCGGAATTTGCCTGTATAGCTTTTAATATTTCTACATCGACCTCATTTAGCCTTTTCGTTCCCCTTCGATTCGTGGTAGATGTGGATGTGGATGGAGAAGGTATTGACTGGTCGAGGTTACTATGTGATGTTTGTTGGCTTTCGGGACGACTTTCAGAATCATTTTGAATTGGTATGCTTGAATCAGTTTCGTCGGGTGTTACAGTCTTGAGTAGAAATTGTAGGTTATCACTGTAAATGTACTTTTTTTTGCGGCTTGTCCTGACTTAGTCTTAAGGGACTTGATTTCAATTTTCTATTTATTTATTACCAATTTTACTGGACAAATTACATAGAAGTCTTAAATATATATCTTAATTCTAAAGACTACTACACACATGCCGGCGGCAGTGCCGCCGGGTTCATGCCGAGCGGCTATGCCGCCGGCAATACGAGCCGCCGGCACAAGCCGCACAAAGCCGTCAAGCATCATTCCGGTTGTGACAGTCACATAGAAAGCTAGTGAAGTGAAATTTTTTTTGGTCGGTTGGTTACAATGAATACGAAAATCATCAGCACTGCCGCCGCAGTTGTAATTTTTTATTTTAATAAGAAAAAAATACAAAAGGACGAGAAGGTTTTGGGTGCGCCCAAGTTTACAAAATAGAAAATGGCAGAACGGTACTGTAATGATAGAAGAGTATAAAAAAGATGATGTGGGATGTCAACGTTTGCGCAATAGTATGTTCTTTGGGTTTCTGAGAATGACATATGAAGATTTTGAATTTTTGCTAGAGAGTACTGAAGTGTACATTAGCAAAAAAAATACTGGCTGGAGAAAGGCTATACCCGCTAAAGAGAGGTTGGCAGTAACGTTGCGGTTTTTAGCTACAGGAGAAAGTTATTTCAGCCTTGGAGAACTGTTTAAAATTTCACCACAACTTCTTTCCTCACTGATTCCCGAAGTCTGTCAAGCAATAATATCAAAACTTCAAATTAAGGTAATCATTTTTTTATGACTCACTCTTGATATTCACAGGGAAGCTCACTCACAGGGAATCCTAGAGGGGAAGCTAGAGAACACCATAACCTAATATATATTTGTACTCTATTGACCAAATAAATATTTTTTTATTTTATTTTTATTTACGATATGGCCTGAATATATTATGTGATATTGATGGAATTGGATAATATTTGAGTATAGCATTACATTTAGGCTTAATATGCTAAACGTTTAAGTATTTTATTTTTGAATGTTTATTTTAAATTAATTTTTATTTCCTTTTTCTCTTCTAGATGCCAACCACAGAAGAAGAATGGCTTTCGGTGTCACGTTTGTTTTTCAAGAAATGGAATGTTCCCAATTGTTGTGGATCCATTGATGGGAAACACATACGTATACAATGCCCCAATAATAGTGGCTCAGAATTTTTCAATTATGAATCGTATTTCAGTATTGTGTTGTTGGCATTAGTCGATGCTAATTATAATTTTTTATACGTCGATATTGGTTGTCAAGGAAGAGTTTCGGATGGGGGTGTTTATAGAAATAGCTCGCTTTACGAAGCATTACGAAATGAATCTATAAATCTACCGACACCAAGACCTTTACCTGGACGGACTATGAATGTACCATTTTATTTCCTTGGTGATGATGCTTTTCCGATTTCTCCTAACTTAATGAAACCATTTCCTGGACAACATGAGCGAGGATCTCCGAAAAGAATATGCAATTACAGATTTTGTAGGGGAAGGAGAGTCGTGGAAAATGCTTTTGGCATATTATCGGAAAAATTCAGAATATTTCATTCAATAGCTAATTTACAGCCAGAGAAAATGAAAATTATACACTTCTCATCAAAAAAATCGAAACACCTCGCAGTTTATGATTTGATAAGGATTATCAGAAAAATGTGTATATTTAGGAATAAATGTAAAATGTCATTTAATAGTGAGTAGTATGAGGTTTTTAAATCCTAATGTTAATGTTCTAAATTCAAATTAAGTCTTCATAGGTTTCGTATTTTGTATAATGAGTAATTTTTACCCTGTATGGAATATGAAGGAAATGGGTAAAACAACACGCGTAAATGAAAAAAAATGTAAGAAACGTTTATTTAATAACTTGTATTCCCTCCGCGAGCTCTTATTACTGCTTCCATACGGTTCTTCATCGATCGGATGAGAGTCACGATCACATGTTGTGGTATATTATCCCATTCCTCTTGGATTGCATTTTGCAGCTGGCTAAGTGTTTCTGGGGCTGGATCTCTTGCTCGAATTCGTCTCTTTAATTCATCCCATAGATGTTCAATGGGATTCATGTCCGGGCTTCTTGCTGGCCATACCATAATGGAGATACCGACTTCGGAAAGATAATCTCGTACGACGCCCGCGGTGTGAGCTCTAGCATTGTCGTGCATGAATATGAAGTCGTTGCCAATAAAATGTGCATAGGGCATCACATGAGGTTCAAGACACTGTTCGATGTACCGATGAGAGTTTAGTGCAGGCAGCCGTGGCCCAGATACAAAGGCAAGTTCTGTCTTACCGTCGGCGCTGATTCCTCCCCAAACCGTCCACGAACCGCCACCATAGCTGACCTTTTCTTCAATGCAGCATTTTGCAAAGCGTTCTCCATCTCTTCTGTAGACCTTGTTCCTTCCGTCGTTACCATACAGCATAATTTTACACTCATCAGAAAACAGTACTTTGCTCCACTGAAGGTATGACCAAGTTAGGTGCTCGCGTGCAAAGTTAAGGCGCGCTCTTCGATGGTCTGCAGTTAATTTCGGCCCATTCGCTGGCTTATGCGGTGCCAATCCGCGTTCCTTCAACCTTCTTCTTATTGTAGAGTCACTTACAGCTACTCTTCGTACAACGCGAAGCTGCTGCTGCAGTTGAAAAGCGTTAAGGCGTCGATTTCGTAAAGAGGTTGTTACAATAAATCGATCATCTCGCTCAGAAGTGACCCGATTCCTGCCAGATCCTGAACAGCGCGTGAACGAACCAGTCTCCCGATAGCGTTTGTAGACTCTATGAACAGATGATAAGCTTAGATGCAATCTTGCAGCCACAACACGCTGACTAAGTCCAGAATCCAGCAATGCCACCACTTGGGCGGCTTCTGCGGGCGAAGTATCCATATGTTTTAGAAAAAAAAGTTTTTTCAGACGTCCCAAAGTCACAGTAAATGAAATAAGAAACAAAAAGTTTAAAGACAAGCGCTAATTTTAGTTTTTAAACGAGAAACGTACTCCAACCCTAAATACACATTTGTCTCAAAACAGTGATTAATTTCATTTATAGGATAAACAAATGAAATTCTAATTTCGAATTTTGATTTTTTTCTTCTTACTGTAATGACCAAACTGCCAGCTACACAATAATGTTTTTTTTTTCATGGAATTAATTCTCTTTTGTAAAAAATTAGGACAAAAACAATAAAAACGAAAGTGTTTCGATTTTTTTGATGAGAAGTGTAGTAATGGCTTGTGTATGCCTGCACAATTTTATCCGAAGAAATGACGTTGATGTTGAGGATAATATGATAACGATACCGGCACCAAATATTGAAATAAATCGAAATTTGGAACCTTCAATGGTCAGAAATGAGTTGATGAACTATTTTCTTTCAGAGCAAGGACAACTTCCATGGCAAAATTACATTTCATAAATCAAACATATTTTTATTGGGAACAACGTTTATTTAGCATATAAGTATCTATCTAATGATATTTTAAGGGGACTACAAGAGCTAAACGCGAGTTTTATAATGCATAAAAGTATATGATTGACTGCATTTAACACAATCAAAAAAATATATGTTATTCTTCAGGATATAATCTAGTAAAGTTCTGTGCTGAAAACATAATACAACAAATTTGGTCCGATAGAAAAAAATCACAAAGATACCTCTAAAAAAATCTTTTAACGAATAAAAACCATATTAAAATACATGCGATCAATCTGATTTTTTGACAAATAATTCAACAAGCAAAATACTAGCATAATAGTGTTTTATTTTTTTACTCCAATCAATAGATTTTTTGTAAATCGCAAAAAACCACTCATTTCGCACTATTCGGCCCGCAGTGACTGACGTAACAACCACTTTGTAGTGCAAGCTGATTTGAACTTTATTCTAACAGCATTTGAAACGAAGTTTGAACCACCACAAAGAGTAGCTAATTTAGCTCTTGGTAGTCTGACAGTACCTCCCGCCCTGCCCGGGGTGGGAGGTCTCATGTGATGATTTTACCACGTTAAAAAAAAAGGTAACATTTTGTTAATCTGTCTTTGCCTCATTAATCTCACTATCAATCACAATGTACCAGTACAATCATAGTTTTAATTATTAAATTCTTAATGTAGCATCATAAATCTAAAAGAGTTTTAATTATTTTCCAAATATGAAAAAAGGCTGTCCTGAGTATCAGAATTGTCGGTATAGTTAGAATGGCTAGTGGAAGGACGTACACTTTCAGGTGTCGAAGTGGTAAAATATCCTTGAGCTGCCGCCACCGTGGAAGGTCTTGAGTAAACGCCCATTTCAGCCTGATAAATTATATTATTAATATGATGTTGTACTGTAGATATTGTTATGGGATCCATTTTTCGTATTTTATTTGCTATGTGTTCTCCGAATACCGAGGCATCGTCGCGAGCAGATGACGAAGCTGACATATTTTTTAAAACTTGTAGAGCTTCGGCAATATCACTGTCTCCATCTGTACCGCATCTCCTTTTCCGGGAACTAGTCGCTGTTGCATTATCTTGATGACTGTACTGCGAATGCGTCTGTGAATAGAAGTGTCGCGTCTTCACTTTAGTATATGTTCTGTGACCGCGAGTAGTTAGTCTGTGATAAAATAAAGAAAAATAGGAAACATGAATACTTACATCATTCTCACTATTTACTGTGGGTAGTGGTTTATTTTTGTCTCGCAAAAAGTTCAATGCCTTGTAAGCAAACCACTTTGGTTCCTGTACATCGTCTGTGCTTGCACCAGATTTGTACAACTGTTCAACCTTCTTTTTTTCCCGAAAATAATGAGAGGTTAAATTTTTTAACTTTCTCTCTACTTCGCCTTTATCAATGTTAAATACACTTGCAATTATATTCAAGGCGTCCATTCGTTTGTTCCTATTTTTATAGTCTGCATTTCTGGGATTCCATAATATATCATTTTCATGAAATTTTTCAATTAATAGGAACACAGTTTCGTCGTCCCAATGAAACGACATTTTAATTTGTTGAATACACACAAACCGTACACCACTACCGCTCGAATGCCAGGCACGAACTGAGCCGCGTAACCCGCCGGCACACCCCGGCGGCCATGCCGGCGGCTCCTTTGTGCGGCAAAGCCGGTGGCTTTGTATGCCGCCGGGTGCACGGCGGCTTGGCCGGCGGCTTACCCGGCGGCCCTGCCGCCGGCACTGTGTGTAGGAGCCTTAAGGATTACGAGCCTGAACTAGGAAAACCTGTGTTTCAGGCGAGAAGATCTAAAATCATTTAAACTTAACAAATAATCAAAAGGATTCTATAGTACAATACATATGTGTAAAAAATCTGTGATATAGACAGTTTACAACTTAACTTCTAGATAACTAACTAAACTAGGTCTAAAATTGTATAAATCGTACAGTTTTTTAAATAACAAGGTACTTAAACTAGGTCAAGAATTGCATAAAAACAAAATCACTTTAGCACAATCAGTAAATTCTCTGTATCATCATAGGACATTTTTTGAAGAGTTTTCATAAGAATTCTCTTACAGTTAACTTTATTCAGGCTATAAATGTTTGCTTTCGCATTCAATCTATTGTAGAAGAAAGGACCAAGAAACATATAAAATTTTGATGAGAAAGCATGTTTGGTATGGTTTTGAGGACAGACTAAATCTTTACGTCTTTTGTTAGTAAACTCCGTGCTATATGTTAGATCTGCGTGCTGTTTTAATACAATACCCATTATAAATAACTGCCGGACTGTTAATACTCCACATTCCTTATATAGGAGGTTAGTAGGGAAAAGGAAAGGGCGGAAAGTAGACACTTTGAGAATTGCCCTCTGAGCTCTTTCGATAGTTAATAACAATGTTTTACCCGCTCCACCCCATGTCGTAATACAGTATGTTACTATCGATTAACATAGGGCAAAGTAGACTTGTCTCACAATATTTGGGTCTGCAATGAAGCGTAATTTTTTAAAAACAAATATCAATTTCCGAATCCTATTATTTACAGCCTCTATATGAGGTTTAAACGAAAGTGTCTCATCGATTATAATTCCAAGGTACTTTACTGTATCTGACATTTTAATTTTAGGACAAACACATTGGTTATTTGTGCTAGATGTGCAGTTATGAGCATACTATGTTGGGGTAGTGCAAGTTAGTTTTTGCTTGCGCATCGAAAACTTGACGTAATTTGTCTTGTCAGCGTTTAAGGTAAGTGAATTATTTTGAAGCCATTTATTAATAACATTGAATCCGTGTTGCGCAAACTTGTAGACATTTTCTTCTGAGTCAGCCGAAAACAACAGAGCAGTATCGTCGGCATAACAAACGATATGGCCATGATCTAAATTTAGATTACAGAGATCGTTTATGTAAATTAAAAAGAGTGAAGGCCCTAAAATACTTCCTTGAGGAATTCCAAAAGCTGTGCAATTTTCATCATTGCTGATAACATTCCCAATCTTTACACATTGCGTACGTTCTTCTAGATAGCTCTGAAATAGTTTCAGCTGAATTTCCCTGATGCCTATGGCTTCAAGCTTGCGCAACAAAATGGGAATAGAAACTGTATCAAAAGCTTTGGCGAGGTCCAGGAAGATTCCTACTGTGTGGTTACCTTTATCGAGTTCTTGTGCTAGATAGTCAGTCAGATGGTGTACGGCATTATCTGTAGATATTTTAGGTCTAAATCCAAACTGCCGTCTAGAGAGAATAGATTTGTCCTCCAAATATTTATAAAGCCTATTGTTTATAAGCTTTTCTAATATTTTAGACATAAAAGGCAGTAAGGAAATGGGCCTATAATTAGTCACTTAGTCTTTACTCCCTGATTTGTACACTGGGACAATAACAGCTTTTTTTAAGCACTTGGGGAACACCCCTGTAGTTAAACATTTATTGAAAATGCAAGTTAATGGTGGTACTAAAAGGTCTTTGAATTGCTTGATAATTTTATTAGATATGTTATCCCAGCCAACTGCACAGTCTACTTTTAGACCCATAATAATCCTTTCCACTTCCGCCTCGTCAGTATCTAATAACACAAAGGATGATAAACTAGTGCTAGATGCAAACAATGTGCTTGTTAGGTGCTGTGATTGTCCCTGAGTTTGTTCAGCTAGACACTTGCCCACATTAACAAAGAAATTATTTGCAACTAGTTGCCGCCCGCGGCTCCGCCCGCGTGATTGTCGAAAACTATCCTAAGGGAACATATTCCCGGGATAAAAAGTATCCTATGTGTTATTCCAGACTATAATCTACCTCTGTGCCAAATTTCATCAAAATCCATTCAGTAGTTTTTACGTGAAAGAGTAACAAACATCCATACATACATCCATACTTACAAACTTTCGCCTTTATAATAGTAGTAGGATATTCGCAGATGTTAACTGTGATGAATGTTCTTGTAATAAACCCGAAGGAGACTTATTCTGTTTTGAATTATACGTCACATTTTTAATAATTTTCCAGATCTTTTTGTTATCTGTACCGGCCTCTTTTAGTGCAGTGGTATCGTAATTGCGTTTTACTTTTTTTAAGAGGTCGTTACAAAAGTTACGATATCGCTTATATGAAATTTGCAATATTAAATTATCCGGATTTTCTTTAGATTTCATATGCAATTTATCTCTATTTTTCATACAACGTATAAGACCAGCCGTGATCCATGGCTTTATATTGCAATATTTGTTATTTAATCGAGATGTGACCGTGTTTTTCTGAATAGCATGTTGCACTTTTTTAATTAGGTACAACATACAAAACTGCGGATCAGCGGAATTGTAGACTGGGTCAAAATTAATATTGCGTAAATCTTCTTCAAGTTTGTGTACATTTAATTTAGAGACTGTGCGAGAGGCCACATTAGGTAATTTACAATTAAGAATAAGTAGGTTAGCACTGTGGTCGGTTATTGTTGAATTAGTTACAAGGGTAAGAGCAGGGAAATTGGTCTTGAGCATCATATGATCCAAGCAGGAGCCACTTTGATGTGTAGGGAGCTTATGAGCGGGAAGCAAACCATGGAACGCGCATAGGTTCAGATACTCTTCAGCTGAAGCGTCTGCCCTTCCAGAAAGGATATTGCTATTAATATCTCCAGTTAAAATAATATTTTTGAAGGATGATAGGTTCTGCAAGGTTTCGTTTAGAGGGTTAGTAAAATTGTTTATATTCGTAAAAGAGGTGCATGTTTGGTTCCACGACTGACACATTTAGATGATCTCTTGCATACACTATCACCCCATCGTTCTGATTGTAAATTGAGTTACTCTTATACATACCGTACCCCGGGATTTGTGGTATGTTATATTGTTTAGCAAGCCAACATTCAGTTAGGACAATAATGTCACAATTTACGTCTAGACGTTTTAGAAAAATGCTAAAACTGTCGAAATTCTTAAAAACACTGCGAATGTTTTGGGTTAATATGGTTAATGCATTAGTATAAGAGAAGAGAAAGTGTTTGCACTGTTCAACGTCACAAACTTCCGATTGAGATACAGAGAAATTATCTATGTCACTAATTAGATTATTAATCATATCAAATGATTATTAAAAATAACAGTAAAGGCCAAAAAGAATCGTAATTTACGGCGCTCCTAGGCGCCTCCATAATCAATAGAGTTTATGTACCTATTTTCTGCCATAATTTTTGCCGGACAGTCCGGTGCACCTGTCTTATGATTGCTTGGCTTTTTGAAGTGCAAACAAGTAGCGCATTTTGGTTCCTCTGTTTTTTTAGTGCATACTTTGATGGAATGACCTACTTCACCACAATGGCCACACGTGTAGGTGGTCTCCCGACATGATTTAGCCGCATGTCCGTATTGCTGGCACTTACAACAACGTGTGACTAGGGTGAAGTCTCTCACAGCGCAGGAAGACCAATTAACAAATACTCTGTCTTTACATATCAGGGCTTTACGTATCTGTGCCGACACTTCTATTACAAAATTACATGTGTCAGCATCCTTCTTACCTGACTTGTGGCTCAGCTTAATGTAGGACAAAAAAGTGTCGAGGCTGCAATCCTGAAGTTTTTCGGCTAGGTTTTGGTTGAACAAACAAGTAAAAACTTCTTTATCTTGCATGGATGAGGGCACTCCGATAATTACGACTCAAGGTTTTCTTTTCTGAGTTTCGTCGACTGTAAGGCCTGAATTTGAAGACTGCATCGATTTATTTACCTTTTCTATGTCGTCCTTGCTCTCAGTGCTGATGATGACACCGCCATTTTTTGTCTTGCGTAGTCCTCTTACTTGTATTTTCATTTGTTCTGGGCATATAATTTTTTGTACAAGTGACTTTGTCTCCTCACTAGACTTCAGTTTGTCGTTGGGATAGATGGTCACTGAGCTTAAATTTAAGGGCTGAATAAATTTGTTGGTACCTTTCTTCACCATATCAGCAAAGGAAGATCCCGTCTTTTGATTGGAGGCTCCAACTTTCATCTTAAGCTCTTGCAGTTGATGCGACAGATCAATTTGGTCTTCAAGTTTTTGTATGGTAGAGTTTGCCATGACTGCTCTCATTTTGACGGACTGGTATTGGACCGCCATCTGGGATGTGCCGTGACCAATTTTTCTACACAAGGCACTTATACGCATCTTTTGGTCAGTATTTAATTTGCCTTCTGATGCAATAGTGCTAACTTCGACTAGACATTGATCAATAGCCGTCATCCAGTTTCGTATTTCCGGCGATGATATCACTTCCAGTTCGTTTCTTTGGTTAGGCGACCGATAGTGAATTGAGAGTGCGGGCACGGGTTGGGGTGCAGCTGTGGGCACGGGTGTCGCAGGTGGACTCCGAGCACATCGGTCACCCCGACTGAAGGGGCTGCTTGCCATTGTGACACAGTTATTGACTTTGTAACACTTTACACATTGTATTTCGTTACGTAAGATAACTAGCCAAATGTATCTCGAATATTACTCCACTTGTTCATGACAGCACCTGCTGAAACAATAAAATTTAACCCTAGATAGCTAACGTTCCTGGACTTCTATGATAAGCTAACCATTCGACTTTTTGACGAGCATTTTTCAAAAGAGTTTTTTATTTTAAAAATATGTTATTTTAATTAGGGTTATTATATTTATAGGAAATATGGGAGGTAAATTAAAGATAATTACAACAAAAATGAATATTTATTTAATATTTAAGTACTAAATCACAAATCTTAAATGGCACATGTTTCATTGAGATCAATAAGGCACAACTTCTTACAACGACTAAATTAGGAACTATTATTTAGAAATTTCTACTTTTACTTACAGTATAATGAAGAAAAAAGATTAAAATTATCCGTAAGTATCAAATTACTTAGATTTTTTTGGCACAAGTTGGGCAAAAGTCAACCGTATGTTCGCCACAAATGGGAACTCTGCAACTAAAGCAGTGATTCTTGGTCATGCGCCTTTTCTTATAGGAACACAAACTGCAGCTTTTCCTTTTCCTTGTTGTGGCATTTTCAAGTATTGGACTACTTCCAGAACCAGATTGCTCAAGATTTTGTCCTTGGCTTTCAGCGCGATCCTCATGGTTCAAACCCAAGACGTCTCTTATCTTGTCTTTCATTCTACGAGGCATTGTTGGTATTTCCAGTCGACGTTTTAGCCAAGGTTCAACGAGTTTTTCATGCAGTAGTTTCATATAGCTCCTTCGTGCCAGTGGTTTACCTCCAGACACCAATACATTATGGCAGTAGATGACGTAGGAGTTGATACTCGTTATATTGAGCATGCCATAAAACATGCACATGGGCCACCGGTTAGTCTTACGGTTACAAGACATATTAGAACACATCTGGTCAAATGTGTCTACGCCACCTTTTGTGGCATTGTAAAATTCTATTATGTGTGGCTTTTTTGATGTTGGGTTCACAGTCCCTTCTTCATCACATGACGACAACAAATATACCATTTTGCTTGGCTTCGGTTTGAATGATACGAGAGTTAGTGGCCCATCATAACAAAACATGGAAGTACCTATCGCTCTACCTCGGCTGTTCTTTATTTCTTCCGGTATTTCTCTTTTGTTGGCCCTCAAAGTTCCAACTATTGTCAACTTATAAGGTTGTTGTAGCAGTTGTTTCGCTAATGGGATGGATGTAAACCAATTGTCTGTGGTAACGTTTCTGTTTGAGCCATAAATACTCCGTGTTAGTTCCTTGACAACATATTCACCAAGGGGCACTCCTCCAGTATTTGTTGCTTTACCAAGATAAGGCATGGCGTCAATCATGTTACTGGTCCCACTGTCACACATCATTTCAATTTTTATACCGTACTTAGCAGGCTTGTTCGGGATGTACATTCTAAATTTACACCGACCACGAAATGCCAGCAATTGCTCATCGATGGTAACGTTAGTTCCAGGAACGTAATTGTTTCGGCATTGAATCATAAGTAAGTCCCATATTTTTCGAATTGGTGTGAGTGGATCAGACTGCAAGGTTCCTATTCTTACAGCCCTATCATCAAATCTAAGACATCGTATGAGGAAATCAAACCTTTCTCGACTCATACACGAGATGTATCGGGTTGCACAGAAAGACGTGTTGAACAATTCATCACTTGTAAGATGGTTATCTTTCAACGCAGCTGACAATAATAACACACCAAAGAGAGCGTTGAGTTCCTCTTTGCACGTTTCGTTTTGGGTTGATGTCTTAGTCTCATAGCTTTGTTTTTTTATTGCAATTTCAGCATTGGTCCACTGCAAAATTTCCTCACATATTTCATCAGTCATAAAGGAACGAAATAAAACGAGAGGATCTGTTATGTTTCTGACTGAACGGGCTGGTCCTCTAGCCGTGCGAACGATATTCATCGCAGAAGTTCGGGAAGAAGTATGTCCTTTGTGAGTTGCCCACACATGACGATTTTTGCCACGAATATTTGGTTGAGGCAAGTGGATAATGCTGCTGGAAACAGATGGTGAATCCTCACGGAGACGATGAGCATCGGAAGGTGACCTTTCTTGTTCTTGTTCAACATCTAAAGGTGGACTTACTTGCGCATCTTCAGTGTCCGAGGGTTCGTCGTGAAAGTCACTTTCAACGTCATCTGCCAACAAACTATCCTCATTTTCACTATCAGAAGAAACATCATTTGTGTTGACATAATCTTCATCATCTAACGCCCGAACTATGTCTTCATCTGTGATCAACCTTGCAGTCATTCTTCACTATCAACGAAATAACTGAAAAAAAAAACAATGCAAAAATCAACACAAAGCACGTAAGCTAAAAGTTACGCATAAGCTAACCATTCGTCAAAAAGACGAGTATGCAGTAGGTATCTCAAAAACAAAAGTACTTACCGGCTAAACGCAACCACCACGCGACGAAGTCTAGCGAACACTAAGTTGGCGCGAAACCGTGAATGTGTAGGTAAAACGATGAGAAAGGGAGAGGGAGATATTTATTAGATGCTCGTCATTTTGACGAACGTTAGCTAACTAGGGTTAACAATTAACTTTCATTACAGATACCTCGCAAGTGGAAATACCTTCACCGATATGTCATATACCTTCCAACTGGGTATCAAGACTATAAGCAGAATAGTGACACAAGTGTGTCACCAAATATGGACTATTTTAAGTGGTGAACACTTGGCTGCGCCTACTACTGAGCGATGGTTATTAATAGCGGAAGGATTTAAAAGAAGAGCTAAATTCCCAAACTGCATCGGTTGTGTCGATGGAAAACACATACGGATTGAAAAATTTCCGAAATCTGGCACTATGAACTTTAATTATAAGGGATATTTCTCAATTGTACTTCTGGCAGTAGTTGATTCAGATTACAAATTCGTATATGTTGATATCGGTTCATACGGTAAAGACTGCGACTCCGCAATTTTTCAACGTACAAACTTCTATCAACTACTCACTGAAAGCAGGTTGAGTATACCTCCACCTGTTCCACTTCACTCATCTCAAAATAACAGAATGCCACATGTTATACTAGGCGATGAAGCTTTTCAGCTCACTGAACATTTATTACGTCCTTTTGGCGGTAACCATTTAGATGTGAAAAAACGTATTTATAACTATAGACATTGTCGTGCACGAAGATACGTTGAATGTGCATTTGGCATTATGGCCAATAAATGGCGAATATTTCATCGCCCTCTAAATGTAAACAAAAACCTTAGCAAAAGTATAGTTAAGGCATGCGTCGTTTTGCATAATATTGTACGTGAAAAAGATGGCTACAGAGGTGAGGATATGTTCATGTCTTTTATGCACGATGGGCTGTCTGATCTACCAAGGGAAGGAAGTGTACTGCATGGTGGGCGTACTGCTAATGACATAAGAAATAATTTTGCTGAATACTTTGTAAGCCCAGAAGGCTCCTTACCTTGGCAGATGGATAAAATCTAAACTTGTAATTATTTAATTAAAAACATAAATAATAAACTACCATGTACTTACTAATTTCGTCTTTGTTTTTCTGGTCCATATCCTCAAAGTTCTGCTCTAAAAAGGCACAAACATCGCGCCATGCATTTCTACGCAAAACTTTATCTTTGGACACTTCCTTGGTTTTATCCCACAAACATTCTTTACTTTCTATAATTTCTATTAATGAATAAATATCGTATTTAAATTTTTTCGCCATTTTTATTACAATGTTATACTAATTAATGATAATTGATTACAAACAAAATAATAACTGAGCTCGTGTACGGTGCGACGGCGACGGCGACGGCAGTGTGTGGACAAGTTCATACGTGTTTTGTTTTGCCGGCACATTGGCCCGTCAAAATCTCGGGCGACGATCTAGCGGTCACGCCGATCTACTCGCAATTTTGTCAGGCCGGGATGGCGGCGCTCGGGTGACGGTATGCGGTGGACACGCGGCTAAGTAATGTAATGTAAATGTATGTACCGCTACTTCGGCGCCGTCATCTCGTTCTCGGTGACGTGACGGTGACGGCGGCGGTGGACAAACGCCCTAAGTGTTCAAGGAAGACCTCCTCCTCATCCCGCTGCGGTAATAATAAACCACTTTGCTGAATATTTCTCTAGTGCTCAAGGCAGTGTCCCATGGCAAACAAACCAATCATAGTCTAAAAAATATTAGAAAGACAGCATTCATTATTAAAAACACTAATGGTATTATGATATAACTCTAAATAAAAGTTTTAATATTTTAAGTTAAGTTTTATTTTTTATTCCTTTTCATACATATACATATTCGTAAAGTAAGAGTAAAAAGATATTATTATAATTATTCTTTGTTCTGGGTTTCTGATTCCAAATGGGTAACTAGTTCCTGAATATTCTTAAATTGTCGTAATTCTGTAAAAATTGGTTCAGATGCTCCATTGTCATTATTATCATTAGAAGTTTCGTTAACGGTATTAACAGAATTTGTCGAATAGGATGTCTGTTGAGAAGCAGAACGGTATCCATAACTTTGAGGTTGGCTCGAATTAGATCCCGTTTCGTATTCTGTATAGTTGTATTTTCCCATCCTAGCCTCTAATAAGATATTATTAATGAAGTACTTCGCCTGCAGCACAGCATGTTCATTCTTTATATTTCTTAGCTCAGTAGCTATATACTCGGCATAAACTTGAAATTCATCTTTTGGTTGTTCCATCTTTGTTTTTGCACTCTTCATTATTTCATATATCTCACTCAGGTCATCCTTTTTTTTCTTTTATTTTGTGTAAGCGGTATCGGTTGCGTTGGTAATGGCGGCGACATTGGTGCCTCTGGTATCTGCGTCAATACTTCCGATACCGGCGCTGGTATTTCTTCGTGTGCCGACTTTACAAATGTATGTGAAAATAAAAATTGTTTAATAAATCTTTAAGAAGAAACACATTAGATCAAACAAAAGACTGCAAATAACAAAAAACTGTAAACCCTAAATACTGATTTGTAACAGCACTAGCCTAGTAGGTACAATACGTCATAAAAAACACACAAAAATTCACACCTGTTTTGAGTAGGTATAGGTACCCCGCCGCCGGAATTTGCCCTCAATTTTTGTTAAACTAAATTCATCAAATTACTAAACCATAAATAATGGCAAAATAGTACAAAAAATAAAAAATACAAAAAATATTATGAGCAGCTTACCTGAGCATTCATAGAGTCCATGCTACCTGAACTTGTCGCCCCTTTTAATAAAAAAAGCAGCGAATCATACGCAAACCAGTAACTAATGTAAACATCCCCTCTTCCACATCCAGTAGTTTTGTGATAGCTTTTTTTTTTCCCTTAGAAACTGAGACCTTAAGTTGTGTATTTTCACTTCAACATCTTTTCTAGGTATATTCAAAGTAGTCGCCATATATTCCCATGCATCATTTTTTTAAATTTTGTTTTTATAATCACGATGTGAAGTGTCCCACAATAATTGCGAATTTTGATACAACTCGATAAGGGTCAATGTTTTCTCGTTTGTCCACACTACTGCCATTTTCAAAACACAAAGCGACACGCGTCCTCACTACTCAAAGGCTGTCGGACGACTGTCGAGGGACACGAAGATCGCGCGTGTCGACGCTCGCAGAGCGTCGATTAGCGACAAGTCCTGCAACTCGTAAATGTCGCAAGCGACGTCGCACATAGATAGGTTTTTAGGTTTTATGCGGCCAAAATTATTTTAATTGCTATAACTATTCTAAATGACATAAATGATAATAAAAAACCACTTTCTGTTGAAATTTTAAATATTTATTCAAGAAAATATCATATTTATGAAAAAAAAGTCAAAAACCTAACGTCACAGACATAAAAAAGTATATTTCATAAATGTACATTTTAAACGTTAGTGAGTAATGAATTGACGTATCCCCTCCGACAGTCGACACATACTCCATGCCAATTCGTTACTCCAGATCCTCATCATCCGAGGATTCTGGTGAAGCGGAGTCTGGTTTGGTGGGTAAAAGCATATCTAAAGTCTCCGGAGAAAAGGATTTAGATATTTTTTTTCTCCTTCTCTCGCTCAATAATAGTCGATTATAGATGTCGCGGTTACACTGTTCGCGGGAAAATTTTCTTGCGTAATTTTCTCTATACATGCGAAAGTGCTTATTTCTGGCCTCTTGAGCCTCCTCCGACAATTGGCCTATTGGGAGAAGTGAATTCTCTATTATGGCAGCACCATGTATGAGCACTTTGTGCAAAGTAGGGGTCATCGGGTGCCACCCATAATGCTGCACGTATAATTTGGCGGTATCTAGTGCATACTCATCATATTTCTTGACGTCAATAATGTATCCACTTGAAATCGTTTCTAAAATGACTTTCAGTCTGTAAATTAAATCGAAGTTCACTCCAGTTATGTCGGATGCCAATTGGGGATTCTCGAAAAATCTACGGCTGGTGTTTCCATCATTTGTATTCCCATAGTTGGACTTAGGCATGTCAATGAGTAACCCGGTTTCAATTTTAAATCTGTCTTGGATTTTTTGTTTAGCGGCCAATTCCAAATCTTTTTCTTCCGTCGTTTTTTTCTGTCTGTATTTTTGAACTACTAGTTTATAGCCTAAGTGCAAAATACTCTCAAAAATTCTGATTCTGGCATGCAGCACAGATATTCCAAAGTCTAAAGTTTCAGGACTTACATCATATTTTTTGCTTAGATTGTTAAAATCTTTTGAAGTGGCTTTACAAATAAAGCATCGACTGGTAGACTTAGTGTCGGTTGCAGCATTGCAAACCTTGCCATCAATCATAGTCATCTTGAAAATGTGCTTATAGGTAAATTTATTTCCATTTATTTCGATTTCGGTAGAACCGAATTTTTTACCGATTCTTCAACGTAACTGATTTCTTCTTTGGTCACATCATTGCATTCTTTCAGAAATCTGAATCTTATAGGCCGGCAATACCGGGGAGATGATGGAGAAGGATTCTCCCAAATAACTTTTTTGTTATCCTTGACACAAAGTATTTGTAACGGGACAAATGAGCTCAAAAATATATTGGCGTCCGAATCAGCAGGATTTTCAAACTTTTGTTTATATCTAGCTTGCTGAGAGCCATCACATCCCCATTTATTTATAATAATTAAAGTCTGTCTCTCTTCTTCACTAATAGATAAAAGTACTTCCTCTAAGTACATTGAAAGGCGCATAAGAGTTATGTCAATAAGACTTTGCAAAGTACTCTCTGCATACAGACTCGTCACTTTTATGTGTTGTTCAGGTGGATAGCATTCTTTTTTGGCCTCTAATAATCTGTCGTAGCAAGGATAGAGCGACTTATTTGTCTTACGTATGATTTCATATTGCTGTCGTGTAAGGTCGGCCTCTATAAACATCGCCAATGCTTCTTGAGGTGTTAATATATTGTGTTTGTCGGGTTCACTCGATGACTTGTAAGCATTTCTTATTTTTTTTGCCCTTGTTGGCGATTTAGTGATTTCTTTAAGGATTTCTGATGCATTTCGAAGTCCCTTAGCTCTCAAAGTTGACTGAGCAGCATGAATGATAACAGAATCGCCTACGGCCGAGCGAACCACTTCAGTTTTGCGACGCTTGCTTCTCTCACTTGACTCTTCAAATGATTTTGAAGGGCGGCCTGGGCGATTTTGGGCTTGGAATGGGATTTCAAACGTCCCATTTAACCATGAGTGGTTAGATTTTAAGAAATCCTCTTCTTTTCTTTGTGCTTTAGACCATTTTTTCTTTATGGCAGTCTTGAAGTAAGCAATATTTCGCTTTAGTTTTTTTATATTTTCCTCTGTGTCACCGTAAGATGAAAACAGGTAATTTTCTAAATAGGCCAATTTTTCATCCATTGTTAATAAATATTGGCTTTTCATTTTATCGTAGAGAAATTGACGGGTGACTAATTTTGTTCCGGATGAGCCAGGAGAACCTACGACGAAAAAGAAAAAAATATATTTTTTGGAACATTTTTCAACATAACTTTTTTTACCCTACCTGCACCTACCTGCAACTGATTTTTATCAGAATTATAAGAAAAGAGTATTAAGTATTATTATAAATAATAATTTTGAGGCGAGAGGAAGCGATAATATAACTAAATTACTTTTAAACTGAAAAATCAAGAATATTTTTTCAAGAAAACGTACTAAGTTTTGAAGGTTTAAAATAAAGGTTTTTTAATTATACTAGGTTGACAATTGCTATAATAAATAATAGTATTTACCTGAAGCACTCGAATCCATATTGTTTACTTTGAAAACTGTCTTTAAATCAAAAATATTGACGACGAAAAACAAGTCACTTTAAAAGCGTAAAGAGCGAAAGCGCGTGCGTAGCGGGAGACTAACAAGTTCCGACTACCTGCATACGTACCCCGCGCGGGTATTGAAGCCGAGAAGACCGGTTTATTATCGTCTGTTCTATTGTTAACGTAGAAAGATATTACATTTTGTATTTGTAACTAGTTTAAAATCTTCAATTTTGGCCGCATAATTATGCAAAATCTATGTTAGTGCGTCGGGCGACATGTCGCGGGACACGTAGATTTCGTGTCGGGCGACAAGGTCGCGAGACAAATGTCCCCTAGTGAAAACGTGGCTTAAAGCGCCATCTGCTGACAGAGAATCAAACTATAACAACATTTGCTGATGATTAGATAAGATCACAGATGCGACGCAATATTGACACAGTATTTGCCTAATTTATTCGCTCTCTGGGAGGGAGGCAGTAGGTAATTTTTCAGTGTACAAAGTTATTTATTTGTGTTCACACTTACATTACGTATTTCTTTTGTTTGATATGAATAGGTTGAATCAGGTTTGGTTGGGTTCGGGAGAAGGCACGGCTCTCTGACGTTTCGTGCGACGCAGGTCCTCTCGGGGCATGGCTGCTTCGGGAGGTTCTTGTGTCGCATAGGCAGGGAGCCGGACGCTCGATGCCACCACTGCGTCGACTGTCGGGAGGACACGGTGCGGCATACGCTTGCAGAGTGTGCAGCTTGGGAGGAGCCGCGCCGTGCCCTCATCTCTGTTGTAGGCGGTGACCTCTTGCTGCCGGCCGTAGTCCATGCTATGGTCGGCGGTGAGGAGTCCTGGGACGCGGTGGTCTCCTTCTGCGAGACAGTTATCACGCAGAAGGAGGCTGCGGAAAGGGAGAGGGAGATCACAACCGCTCTCCCTGCCCGCAGCAGGCGCATCGGGCGTCGGAGGAGGGCCTATGCTGCCCTCTTCCGGCCCCCCTAACTGGGTCCAGGGGCGGTGGACTTGGGGATGTCCGTCGCCCCCCACTCATCCGGACCCGAGGTGGCGGCGCGTGGTGTTCCCGTGCGCCCCTCTTTGACGTAGCGAGGGGAGTTAAACACCTCACTCCCCTCGCCGACGCGAGGTGGCCCGCAGAGGCGGGCCGGCACCAGCCGGGGATTGCGGATGTCGCATACGTTCCCGTGATCCCCGGCGTAGGTGGGAGATGGAACACCGGGGTGGTTTTAGTCAGTAAGAGTCTGACAGACCCCTCCACCCGCCTCAGGGTGGAGGATTTCCATGAGGATTTCCCCGCGAAAAAAAAAAAAAAGGTTTGGTTGGGTTGGTGGCAACTGAGGTTTACGCTAAAATAAAATACTTGCTGAAGGTCTGATGATGATCAGGTCAGCGCCCAACGGTTCTCAATAATGGAATCAGTTAGGAGGAACCAGTTTTCAATATTTGGCTAATTGATCACGGTTGCTACTACAGAACACCTGCTGAAGGTCTGATGGTGACCATATTAGAGATTAAAAGTTTATCAGTAATGGAAATAGACAGAAAGACTCAGGTTCTAACATTTATCTAAGCATTCAACGGTTTTTGGTTATGAATATATTTAGGAAAATGTAGTTTTTAACATTTATCTTATTCCGCACAGATGCTTTACATTGATAAGTAAGTTGACATGACAAAGTGGGTATTAAAAGGCAATAGTGGTCTAAATTCAACTAAGTATAATTTATTTCAATTTATCTACAAAATTAATTTAAAATACAAAAAGTAAAAAATATTTCTTCAAACAAACTGAAGTAAAACAAATTAAGGTGAGTGGGGGTAAGTCGGAATGGATTTTTGATGAGATAAACAGTGTTGATTTGAAACTGTTGTGAAACAAAGGGATTTAACACGTTGGCTGCCAGGAAAAAAAAACGCGTCTTACCATTCAAGCCACGTCGGTCAGTGCTGGTCGACATCTAGACTTTTCGTTTGGGCCGCGTCGGTCATAGCTGACCACGTTTTATGAGTGTTTTCAATCAACTCTTACAGGCCGTAGGGCAGCGCTATCAAACTAAATCCTATATTCATTGACCCGCGTGGCCCTCCAGTTAAACGAAATTACGTTGGTTTATGAAAAATTGAAAGAACATAGAAAAAAAACAACAATTACCAAAGAGTAAAAATTTGCGTCGTCAAAAAAAAGTTTATTGGATAAAAATTATACACAAACAAAAGAAAAAATGTGTTCAAAGTAATAACGATATTTTTTAACAATTTTAGAGTCTACAAACAATCAACTTGAATACCTATCCAAAAATAAATCTTGACTAACAACATTAAGTATTTAAAAATTAAATTTTAATATGAACGTTGGCAAAACATTCAACACATAGAAAAGGTTTATCTTCGCAAGTGTCACAGAAAGTAGGCACTTTTTTAGTTTTGTTTCTGGCAAGTGCACGCCCAAAAGTGGTCACATTATTTTTGTAACAAACTGTGCACATCCGACGCACCTTGAGAGAAGGACCTTCT
This sequence comes from Mamestra brassicae, assembly GCA_905163435.1. NCBI lineage: Eukaryota > Metazoa > Arthropoda > Insecta > Lepidoptera > Noctuidae > Mamestra > Mamestra brassicae. Next base: position 3,224,839 of record LR991009.1, read on the forward strand.
TTTTTCTGGAGCACATGTTTTTTTCTCATATTCCGTCCTGAAGTTGTTTCGGTTGTTGAAGATTTTGCTAAAAAACTTTTGAGTATTTCTTTTCTAAATTCTACAATAGGTATATTTTTATGTGTGACGGATCTGTATAAAACTAAAGCATTCACCAAGGCGACGTTTAAAATCAGATCAAATGCAATTTTTTTGTACCATTTTAAAGATTTTCTCAATGGTGTCTGGTAAGCTGCCATCTGATCAGCTAAATCCACTGCTCCTTTTGCCTTGTTATAATCTAAAACAATAGCTGGTTTCATTGTGGTTTTATTATGTTTGGTAACGGGAATAAAACGTGTTGAATGTTTCGTGGAAAGTACTAAAACCTCTCGTTTGTCTTTCCATCTTAAAACGGTTATGCCATCATCACTTTCTCTCGCTATGAATTGGCCTTTTTTTAGCTTGGTAGAAACTACTACTTTAGGGAAATGCTTTCTGTTTTTTCTTAAAGTTCCAATCAAATGTGTTTCATATTTCAAGAGTTCTCTGGCTAAGGGTACGCTTGTATACCAATTATCAGTATATAACGAGTGCCCTTTATTCAGCAAGTCCTGGCACAGGTTCATTACAACTCTATGAGGGGTGACATTAGTTTGTTCATTTTGTTTCCCAGCATATATATTTATCTTATATGTATAGCCTGGTAAAGTGCACAGTTTAAAAAGCTTGACCCCGTACTTGTGCCGTTTTTGTTTATTATATTGGCGAAATATCAAACGTCCTCGAAACGGAACCATACTCTCATCAATGCATATGGCTTCACCAGGAATATAATATTTCTGGAAATTATTATTCAGTACATCTAACAAGTGTTTTACGCGGTGAAGTCGGTCCAACTTATTATTATCGTCATCTTGAGAAAAATGTATCATTTGTAAAAGCAATTCAAACCTATTTCTAGACATTACAGTTCGTGGAAAGTTTTGGCTCATAATATCACTCGTAGACCAATAATCGGCAATTTTTGGAAGCTTTACCAAACCCATGTACAATATTAAGCAGAAAAAATGTTTTATCTCAGCAAGATTTGTTTCTGACCATGAGCGGATTCTTGCATGTTTCGAAGCTTCTGTGGTGCGAGTTATTTTAGTTATTGCAAAAGCATTAGTACTTTCAACGATTTGTTGTAATAAGCTATCCGTCACCAAAAGTGCATAAAAATCAGCTGGAAACTTGTTAGTCATTGACGTGCGAATAGAAACTGGCATGCCACAACATTCAGTGAAAGGAATAATATTGCGCTGATTACCTTTACACTCGGTCCATTTTGAGGATGTACTATTTTCTAAACCTTGGATAGCACGATCAATTTCTGCATCACTGTCTTCGCTTGTTGATAGGATCCGCAGACGCCTGTGCCTCGATCGGGGGGGTTGAATTTTTACTTCCTCGTCATCAGAACTTAGGTTTAAACTTTTGTCGAGAAAATCAATTTCTATGTTTTCGATCTGTGTTAAAATATCTTCCGTAATCTCAAAATCTTCAAATTCGTTCATAGTAATAACAAATGTTAATAACTTAAACAAACGGATACGCTATCGTAACAAATCAATCAATAAAACGGCGTCTCACATCGGGATTCGGGCGATAACTGCGTAGGCGCGGGAGAGTTCACTGGCTGCGGGGTAGTGGGACGGACCCGACACCGCGACCCGCGCGGCCTCCCCTAACGGAAAGTCGATATTTCGTCTCCATGGGCCGCGGCGGTCAGTGTTGACCGACGTCTAATATCTCTATAAACTATGACTAAAATTCACCTTTGTTAATAGAATCACACATTCTGACATTAGATTTAAGTATTTAATCAAAAAAATTGTTTGGCAAAATTTTAACACATTTCCGATTTTTTATTGGCCTAAAGAGGAAGTTCACTGTCGGTCAGCACTGACCTGCGTTGGCATAGAACGTGTTAAGTCACATGCATAAAATGATGTTTTGGGTAAAAAAGTATAGTCAACTTGTTTCTATAATATTGACAGCAATCTTTTTGAAACAATATTTCATGAAAAAAAAATTACTGAATATTGTTGGACACAAAATAGCTAAACAAGACACAAATTACTGAAAAGCAGTTTCACCAGTGGAAAGATTGTCAATAACGTTAAAATACCTAAGCTCAGGAAATTCTTTTGGTAGCCTGTGCGACGTCTTTAAAGTATCTCCTCAACTAATTTCAAGCATTATTCCTGAAGTATGTGATGCTTTAGTTGAAGGACTTTCAGATTATGTGAAAATTCCAAGAAGTCAGGAAGGATGGAGAGAAATTGCAGATGAATATTTAAAAAGATGGCAAATACCCAATTGTCTTGGGTCAATGGATGGGAAACACATAAAAACTTCAATGTCCCCCAAAAAGTGGAAGTGATTATATAAACTATAAAAAATATTTCAGTATTGTGCTCTTTGCTTTAGTAGATGCTGATTACAACTTTTTGTACGCCAATGTGGGATGTCAGGGTCGGATTTCAGATGGTGGGGTTTTTAATAATTCAGCATTATGTCGATTGTTAAATGATAATGAATTGAATATACCACATAAAACCCCTTTACCCGGAAGGAATCTACCAGTACCGTATTTTTTTTTGGGTGATGACGCGTTTCCTCTGCAATCCCGTATTATAAAGGCTTATGATGGTAATCACACAATGGGATCATCTAAGAGGGTTTTTAACTGTCGCGTATGTCGAGGGCGAAGAGTAGTTGAAAACGTGTTTGGGCAGTTAACACACAAATTTAAGATTTTTCATAGACCTATTCAGCTAATCCCAGAAAAAGCTACTACTGTAACTTTGGCGTGTAAACATTTATTTAATTATATCAAACGAACCGCTGCAACTCAGCAAAACGAATACGATACTGAAAATAATCAAGGAGAAGTCTTTCCCGGTGAATGGCGTAGACATCTTGAAAACGACAGTTGCTTAGATAATATGTCAGGAAAAGACAATCAAACCTCGGATACTACAGTGACCGCTGAGGATACAAGAGTGGAGTTGACTCATTATTTTCTTTCTAGTGTCGGAGGATTAGAATGGCAATATAACCAATAAACGCCCATTAGTCGAATAAAATTAAAACTCATATAATCAAAATTATTTTTAATCATTAAGTAGTTCCATGTATTATCCATTAAATCTAAAATCGTAAATTACACATAGTGAGATACACTTTTATTGTGATTCGTATAATAAAGTTTTAAACAAAATAAGAAATGTGTTTTTGTAAACCAATAACATACTAAAATTAAAACCTTGCTATTCCTTTCGCACATATGTCAAGCTCTACTCGTGTGAAGGGAGTAGTCAACATTAATTTTAAATTTAACTTTAATGGGGCTACCTATAGCTACCTTTATTATACAAAAAGAAAATTAAATATTTATAACATATTTTGAAGATTACTTTATAACACTATCAGAAGGATTTAGAGCTAGGTATTCTTCAGCAAATGTTTCTAGTGACGAAGGTTGAATTGTTTGTGGATCTGGGTTTGTTTGGGCAGAATATTCAGAAGAAGTTAAGTTATTTGTAGAAGGGCTTACAACCGTCTGTTGAAGTGAAGATGCTGTATAGTATCCTGGATGACTGTGTGAACTAGAAACACTACTTGGTCTTGCAAAATCCGTAAATGTATCGGATCTATATCCAGTTTCGGCTTCAAATATTATATTGTTGATCCGATGTCTCACAATAGGTTTCATTTGTCGATCCATTTGTCTTAACTGACCCGCAATATAATCTCCAAATAAACCATCCTCATCTTTTGTCACATTTGGTCGTTGGGAGACATTCTTCATAATATTCAATGCCCTAATAAAGAGTTGATATCCGAAGGGATATCAACTCTTTATTAGGGTTGATTTTAGGACGTTCATTTCGTTGCCGAGTTGGATTTTCTGGCCACATCTAAAAAAAAAATCTTTACTTACAGTATCGGTGGTTCCAGTAGGCACATTTTTGTTCTGCAGAAAATTTTGTGATTTGTAGGCAAACCATTTACTATGATAAATATCATCAGTACCCGCACCATTTTTTCTCTCGGTAATAATGACTAGTTAAATTTTTTATCTTTCTCTCGATTTCCGGAACATCAGTAGCAAATTCACTGGCAATTTCATTAAATGCGTCGTAACGCTTTGGCCGGCTTTTGTAGTCACGGTTTTTTGGGTTCCATAATATTTCTTTTAAATGATAGAGGTCTATTAGTTTTATAACTGTTGCATCGTCCCACTCCATATTGGTTAGTTGATAAAAAATAAAAGTGCCGACACTTCACAACAACAGAGAATGAATAAGCTTGCCCGCGCTTGCCCGCGCGGGCGCAAGCCGGCGGCATGATTGTACAAAATAAGGCCGGTGGGTTGGGCCGGCGATCCGTGCCGCCGGGTCAGCGGCTTTGGTGTGTAGACCGCTTTAAAACAAAGTGAAGTAAAACAAAATACAAGTAAAATAGTTAAGCGAAATAGAAGTTTAAAGTAGAAAATAATACTTAAAGTGAAGTAAAACAAAATAAAAGTATAAAATTAAACAAAATACAAGTAACAAAGTCAGTTGAAATACAAAAAGTATAACATAATTCTTAAAACAAAGTGAAGTAAAACAAAATACAAGTAAAATAGGTAAACGAAATAGAAGTCTAAAGTAGAAAATAATACTTAAAGTGAAGTAAAACAAATAAAAGTATAAAATTAAACAAAATACAAGTAACAAAGTCAATTGAAATACAAAAAGTATAACATAATTCTTTAAACAAAGTGAAGTAAAACAAAATACAAGTAAAATAGGTAAACGAAATAGAAGTCTAAAGTAGACAATAATACTTAAAGTGAAGTAAAACAAAATAAAAGTAAAAAGTAAAACAAAATAATAGTATAAAATTAAACAATACAAGTAATAAAGTAAATTAAAATACAAAAAGTGAAAATTAAAAATCAGTGAAATCTAAAAACCGTGAACAGGTTGGTTGGTCGCTAATTGGGTTTGGTAACTGTGTCAATTGTTCGCTTTCTTGAAGTTCACTAATATTTGGTTCTTGTGACTCCTCAGAATTTTGCATGATTTTTCTGTCTTCTTTCTTTTTTATGGCCTCTAAAATATACGGGGGATCTCTGATTGGCATATTTCGGCTATGGCGTCTAGCAGTTCTGGCAAAACACAATTTAAATAAAATGTACATAATTTTAATTTCATTTTATTTTCAAAAAAGTTCTCATCTCTATTGATGTATTCAATTTTTAAGGGTTTTAAGTCATTGGCCCATACTCCAAATAAACATTTAGTCATTCGAGTCACATGTAATTGACCTTGAATCTGGTAAAACCAAGTGTGGGATTTGTTGATCTGCAAAGCACCCGATTTATCTGCTACCCAAAAATTTACTTTTTTTTTGTAATATGGCTTCTTCAAGCCCTATCTTGAACGCCGATAGTGGACATTTCATTTCCACTATCACATCTTCGCCAATAAGGCCATCTGGTGTAGCACCCAGATACGGAATTTCGGGGTCGATAAAAAGCCCACATGGTCTTATATCAACATTTTCTTGTCTGGATAACTGATCCAGCGCTTTCTTTTCGCTTTCCCTGCCGTGGTGTAAAGGTGCAGCATCTATATTAATTTTATATAGCAGTTGTTTGACAATACTGGCACAACTAGTATCTGGTCTCATTTTAATGATCCTGCCAAAATTAGAGGCCGTCAATAAGGAGCGCCGTAGTTCAAGCCACTCACTTGACTCGCTCTGCAAAATGGTTCGTCTTTCAATTTGTCTTCTTTCTTCAGTAGTTTTTTCTAAGTTAGCCAAAAACGTTTTCTCCATTTCTTTTAAAATAGAATCGCTCACATCTGGCTTCATACTGTGTTCACCATAATCTTTTTCAGCAAGTGTCTGCCGTTTTGTATAATGGAGACGTTTCACGCTTCTTCTTTTTTTCTGATATTTTCTATCTAAGGTGCTCATTTTGCCCTTCGGACTTTCGCCAACAATTGTTTTATATAATATAGACATAGGTTTCCTTTTTGTATTAAAATTAACAGCTGCAACAACAGCAACATCGAGTCTGGTATCCACGCCGGCACGAGTAATTTACCCTTTTACCACCAACAAATTTGGCTACAACGCTGTGAAAACTTTCCACAATATTACTGTCTACATCATGTACAAGACTTCTGGAATGACCTGCAATAGTATTAATGTAGTAGCATATTTTCTGCCACAGGGCACTTGTAAAAAAGTCTTGTGGTATGTTTTCTTCGGTTTGTAAACTGTTGCAGAAATAACTTTTACATTTTGTGTGGTTGTTAAAGGCATGTAAATGTACAGTTTGAATCATATCAGCCAATTGCCGTCCACTGCTGAACGTAAGCCTCCCCCAAAGATCGCCAACCATCCCGGTCCTGAGCGGTCCGCATCCATCCGCTGCCAGCCACCTTCTTCAAATCATCGATCCATCGTGCCGCAGGGCGTCCCACACTACGTTTGCCCATACGCGGTCTCCACTCTACCACATGTCTGCTCCATCGACCGTCTGTCCGTCTACAGACATGGCCGGCCCACTTCCACTTCAGCATGCTCATTCTACGCGCAATGTCGGTGACTTAAGTTCTCTGGCGAATGACTTCGTTGCGAATTCTATCCGCCAGAGAAATCCCGAGCATTGCTCTCTCCATTGCACGCTGAGCAACCTTAAATTTGTGGACCAGGCCTATGGTGAGTGTCCACGTTTCGGCTCCGTAAGTCATTACGGGAAGGACGCACTGATTAAAGACCCTGGTCTTAAGGGATTGTGGGATCGACGATTCAAAGATACCACGTAGCTTCCCGAAGGCCGCCCAGCCCAAGCGTATTCTTCTGGTCGCTTCCTTCTCAAAGTTGTACCGCCCCAGTTGTATAATTTGGCCCAGATATATGTATTCTTGCACAACCTCGAGGGTAGCGCCATTTACGATTACAAGTCTCGGGGGGACATGACCATTGTACATAACTTTGGTTTTGTCCAGATTCATCCCGAGACCCACCCGCCTTGAAGAATCGCTCAAGCTGTTTAGCATCCCTTCCAGCTCCTGCAGAGATTCTGCCATGATGACAATGTCATCCGCAAATCGGAGGTGCGAGATGTACTGACCGTTGATATTTATGCCCCGTTCTTTCCAATTAAGCGTCTTGAAAACGTCCTCCAACGCGTTCGTAAAAAGTTTCGGAGAGATGACATCTCCCTGTCTTACACCTCGACGCAGTTGGATTGGTTTTGTGCTCTGTTCTTGTACTTGGACGGTCATTGTTGCGGCCTTATACAGACATCTCATCACCTCGACATAGCGGCAGTCGATGAGACATCTCTGCATGGCCTCCAGGACAGCCCAGGTCTCAACGGTGTCGAAGGCTTTCTCGTAGTCCACATACGCTAGGCACAGAGGCTGATTATATTCCTCGGTCTTTTGGATTATTTGCCTAAGGGTGTGTATATGGTCCACGGTGCTGTAGCCTTTTCGAAACCCAGCCTGCTCCGGCGGCTGGAAGTCATCAAACTTTTGGGCGAGACGATTCGAAATAACCCTCGAAAACAGCTTGTAGACATGGCTCAGGAGTGAAATGGGGCGGTAGTTCTTAAGGAGCGTGTTATCACCTTTTTTGAAAAATAATACCACTACGCTCCTGCGCCATGCCTCCGGTGTTATGCCAGTGTGGATGACGGAATTGAAGAGCTTTACAAGCTCTGTCAAGACAGGTGTTCCACACAGGTCATCCCCTGGAGCTTTATTGTTATGAAGTTGTCCGAGAGCTATTCCAACCTCACCCATGTCAATGTCGGGAAGCTCGTCTGTGAGATGGCGTGTAAGCCTGGCCCGTGGATCATCCGCGCCATGGGCTGCAGGTGGGCATGTTTTCTGAGCATATAAGTCTCCGTAGAACTTTTCGACTTCAGCGAGTATCTCTGGCTTCGAGGTGACGGTGGTGCCCTGTGACGGTTGGTGACAGTTTGAATGTCTTCAAATAATTTTTGTGTGCAGTAATCTATATCTTCCGATGAGTTGTTATAGTTTTTGCTGCATTTTCGTATGGCTGACCTAATGGCCATAATGCGCTTTTTTGCTATCAATTTTCTGAATCTAATGGGATATTTTGTGTCAGTGATCAGGTTTTCCATTTTATTGCATAGGTTTCTTAAAATGTGATTCCTACATTCCACTTTTTCAACAGTAAATTGAGGATAAGGTCTCGTTTCCAGTATTTTAGCGTACGTGCTAGAGTCGCCGTCGGAAATGAGGCGGCCATAAATTAAACCATACATTTCTATAGATGATTTGAAGCCTTCCACTATTATAATTGATTCCATGGCGGTGGATGATCCTGTAAAATTTTTAAAGCACTGGTGAACTCTTGGGTTTTGATTTTTGTTATGGTCTTGCGCGCATATGCTACAATATTTATTCTTGATGCCAAGGAACAAATTTTTTTTTGTTTGTCTACCAATTATGGCTGCAGCTCCTGATAACGCTGAGTAATTCTTTCTATAAGACCTTTTACTCCAGCATCCATCAACAACAACATCAATAATGGGAATACCATCTTTACTGACGCGACCTTTTTCTAAAGCGATGATTTTTTCTTCTTCAGCAGCTTCATTCATTGATTTGATAAGTGCTTTATCAAAGGAATCAGAAACTGTATTGTGACGTTTTTGGTACACAGACTCGGTCATCACGGGCAAGTCAAGTGCTGATACAAATTCCTCTAACTGCGAATATCCTATACCAACTGAAACTGCACCTGCGACCGCTGCAGTATTAATATCCATATCCCCAGTGACATTACTACGAGAAATTTTTTCTTTGCACATTAAACATTCTAAAGAGCAAGCCCAACGCGTTTCTCTCCTATTATTTTTAGACTTTCTCAGTCTGTGAATGTTCTTCTTCAACAATCCAAGTTGGTGAAAAAGCTTCATCTTGTTCAAGCTAAAACAAAAATTCTTGTCAACAAAATGATTGATGTCGCCAATAAAAGTATAGTATACAGTATCTTATAAGTTTGTACAGCGGAAACAGAGTTTAAAAATATACTTGGCGTTAATTTATTTTACTATAAGTAGCTAATTAATAATACGTAAGTAGTTAAAGTAGTTTATTAATAAAAAGTCAATATTCAATTAAATACGGCCAGGCTAGATAGTGAACTCTGTTCTCCAAAGCAGGAGTTATGGATGATGATGGACGATGCAATCGGGAATACCGCTAGGATCATTAGTTTACTTTACCAGCAATCTATAGACGGGACACCTCAAACTACAAGTGATCAAGTTTTTGTAAATGATGAACCTTAAATCTAATTTTCATCTAAAGAAATCGATAAATGGCGTAGTAAATAATAATGCGGTGGGTTACCGGCACATTTTGCACTGCCTCCTCTTCAAATGGTTTATCAGACGGTTCACATGTCTCGTCGGATTCCGACAATGGTTGATCCTCCTGATTTTGTAATCCAAATTTGTGCTGTTTTCTTAGTTGCCTGAAAAAATGAATTTTAGTTATATTTGTTTGACGTTTGTACTGTTTTATATATAAGCTTGTTAATAGCCACACATCAAAATAAAAAAAACAATAAATACTTTAAGACTAAGATTAGGTTACAATGAGTCCTAGGTATGTGTTCCAATGAATAGAAGTTCTCTGCATTTCCATTATTGAGGTCTGCCTACCGTCGGAGTCCACCACCAGGTAAGTCAGTTCTTCACAGTCACATAGATCTCCGCCACACATCAGAATAAAAAAAACAATAAATACTTTAAGACCAAGATTAGGTTACAATGAGTCCTAGGTATGTGTTCCAATGAATAGCAGTTCTCTGCATTTCCATTATTGAGGTCTGCCTACCGTCGGAGTCCACCACCAGGTAAGTCAGTTCTTCACAGTCACATAGATCTCCGTGAGCTCTTTCAAATGAGTACAAACATGTTGGTTTGCTTTGGTCATGATTGAGGTCTGCCTACCTTCGGAGTCCACCACCAGGTAATTCAGTTCCTCACAGTCACATGGATCTCCGTGAGCTCTGGTCATGATTGAGGTCTGCCTACCTTCGGAGTCCACCATCAGGTAAGTCAGTTCCTCACGGTCACATAGGTCTCCGTGAGCTCTTTCAAATGAGTACAAACATGTTGGTTTGCTTTGGTCATGATTGAGGTCTGCCTACCTTCGGAGTCCACCACCAGGTAAGTCAGTTCCTCACAGTCACATAGATCTCCGTGAGCTCTTTCAAATGAGTACAAGGCCCAAAACCACGAAGGTGGCGAATTCCGATTTAGCAATTTGCATGTAAAATCTTGAAAGGAATAGCAACATTAAACACTGAAAATAATTGCAACGTTATTGCTCTTTATAGATTTAAAAGGGGCGCGCACAGATTTCACTTTTTTTTATTACATCAATTTTGAGCAAACTCGGGAGTAAAATTCGTCATAATTATCGAGAACAATTTTTTTTATTTTAATTTTAATAGAAGCAGTCTTAAAAACCTTTGTTCGCAACGAGTCACACTAAATCGTGTCACCGTGTGACTGGTTGAGAAAAATATTCGCATGGAGTAACAGTGTGACTCAATGCGAATTTTTATTCTCATCTAGTAACACTAGTACACGAGTAGTGTTACTCGTTCGGAAAACCAAATCGCATGGAGTAGCAGCGTCATTCGATGCGAATTTTTATTCTCAACTAGTAACATTTTTCAGAATGTCTATTTGACAACGATAAAGTTAAATAAAAATTATAAAATAATGTATGAGTTTCTGATATTTTTTACGCACCGATCTGGCAACATTGCTTCATGGTGAATCGTGCAATGCGTGTGACAAGTTCAGTACCTTTGTTCGCAACGAGTCACACTAAATCGTGTCACCGTGTGACTGGTTGAGAAAAATATTCGCATGGAGTAACAGTGTGACTCAATGCGAATTTTTATTCTCATCTAGTAACACTAGTACACGAGTAGTGTTACTCGTTCGGAAAACCAAATCGCATGGAGTAGCAGCGTCATTCGATGCGAATTTTTATTCTCAACTAGTAACATTTTTCAGAATGTCTATTTGACAACGATAAAGTTAAATAAAAATTATAAAATAATGTTTAAATTTCTAACATATTAGTAGGTAGGGACGTAACAGAAAAAAACTGATCAGGTTTTCTACTTATTTATTAAGATTAGTTTAAATCATTTCTTAATCTAAAACAAAGTGTTTTTGTCTAATTGTACTTCGATGTAATAATAAAAAAAACAACCTGGTTACAGTACAAAATGTAAATAATTCTTTTTTACCTACTATTATATAATTTTTCCTATAAAATCAGCCTTCTTTATAACACAAAATAATCACATTTATATATTAAGATTAGTTACCAACTAATATCACATTAATAATTTCTCTTTAAAATCAGTCTCTCTTTTATCACAATATAATCAACAGTTATTCAGAAATATTCGCTTTTTGACCATTCGTATGTTTAGTGTCGTAAAATCTCCAGGAGGGTCCCAATCGTAATAGTACCATTTACGAAATCCATCTGAGCATCTTGTATAAAATTATCATTAAGTATTGACTTTGATAATCGTTTTCTGGATGGTTGTGTATTGTTTTGATGTTGAATGTTGCGAACGGTGTATAATTGGGAATCTTCTTTAAGTATGAGCAACAACTGCATCAAATTTGGGTTCTTCTTACCGACGGCTTTGTTCAATTTATGGTGCCAGCCTTCAATGAAGTTTGTGGTTCGATGAGTCTCCCCAAAAGCACACCAGACTTTTAAAAAATCTTCGTGGAGCCATTGCTTTTTCATATAATTCACAAATTTTTGGATTTGTGGGTCATTATCATCATATCGCGAAATAATATACTCCCATCCGTTCATGATTTCTTCTTGAGGTAACAGTGGTAGAACTGCGCTTAGGCTTACCATGCGTTTCTTCTTTGGGTCTTGAGTATTTGTTATATGCAATTCACGGCCTTTCTTAAAAATTGCCTTATTATAGTGGTAATAGCAGCCCTTGACTGCAATTGAAGGAAAAACTGTAGCAATTGCTCGCATGGCGGCCTTTTCGTAGTCTACTTTAAATATTATTGGATTCCAATTGGGTAACTGCGACTTTATTATAGAGAACAGAATCACGTAGGCTTCTGTGTTTCGGTGACTCATCAAAGCGTAGACTAGAGGTATTATATTAGTGTGATTGATCGTGCTGCCGATATCGCCATGGATTGAATATAGTTGCGTAAATGGAATATGACAACTTTTGAAAGTTCCATCGCCATAAAAGTCTGTTAGCTCGCACAAAGTTTGCCTTGCTTCGGAAGAAGAAAATACTAGTATTCGTGTATCATCACATGTGTACTCCGCTAACAAAAAATCTTGATAACGAGGTGGGACTTCGACTTCCAGCACATTTTTATGTTGTAGTTTTTGTACTTGAGCCGCTGAATTACGTGTTCTATATAACGTGTCTTTAATGGAACTAAATTTAGGTATTGAAGTAATTATGTCTATTCCCGCATCTTTTAGCTTTCCGACCATGGCATTGTATTTTTGAGGAACACTGGGAAATTCCTGCGTAGTTATATCTTTTTTTAAATGTTGGACAGATTTCAGGATTTCGTTGTTCGCAAAATCTGGTGTACATAAATGAGGAGTTTCTTCTAATATACGCTCTTCCTAAAATAGTAAAATGGGATAGAATATTAGTAAAATAAAATATTGGTAAAATATTGACTTAAAACTAAAAAGCCTGTTCTCTCAATAAGCTAATGTTTATATAAAACTAGTTGTAAAGCTATAAATAAATCAAGACAAAGCTTTAGCACCCAAAATACGTCACTGTGGTTTCAACAAATCTCAAGTGAGCGTGATAAAACAAAATGGCTGCCACTAAAGGACGCGAGGAAAGTTTTTCAAGATGCAGTATTATTATTTATTAAATGATTATATACAATCACTATTTTACATTTTATTTTTTTTACATTTAACATATAAATCAATAATATTATATACAACGAAGCTATGGAATACATTTTGGTAATATAGTTTTCTTACCTTTATTCTTACAAGCCCTTTGCACACCTTTCGTTTTGTACACGCCCACACAATCAATCCACTTTTATGTTTTTTCCTGGCGTAATATTGATGACCAGCTCGAAGAAGAACAGTGCCACCGTTTTTATTAACAAAAACTAAATCAACACTGTTTGACGAACCAGACGTAGCTTCCATTTTGAATGACAGCGGAGCGTGTACTGAACCCTTTGTTCGCAACGAGTCACACTAAATCGTGTCACCGTGTGACTGGTTGAGAAAAATATTCGCATGGAGTAACAGTGTGACTCAATGCGAATTTTTATTCTCATCTAGTAACACTAGTACACGAGTAGTGTTACTCGTTCGGAAAACCAAATCGCATGGAGTAGCAGCGTCATTCGATGCGAATTTTTATTCTCAACTAGTAACATTTTTCAGAATGTCTATTTGACAACGATAAAGTTAAATAAAAATTATAAAATAATGTATGAGTTTCTGATATTTTTTACGCACCGATCTGGCAACATTGCTTCATGGTGAATCGTGCAATGCGTGTGACAAGTTCAGTACACGCTCCGTTAGTTAATTGTTATTTCTTACAGTGCTTATTATATTAAACTAAGTGCAAAAGAAAATTTTGTAAAAATATGAGTATATTTCCAAAAAAAAATTAAACTGAAAATCAAAATGACCATAAGTCCCAAATTTGAAGCATTAAAGTTTCTATACCAGAAAATACGAATGATTTGAAAAGTAAACTTGAAAAAAAAAACTGTATTTTCTTCGTATTTAACATTTTACCCGTTTAAAAATATTTGAAATTTCTAATAAAAAAAACAAATAAAAGTGGTGTTCCCAAAAATGATTTAGTGTTCCCGGAATGACTGAGGAGTTCACTGAATGATGTAGACGGGGATTTGTTACTGGTAAAGGTGTTTTTTTTTTAATACACAGACAGGTTTCACGGTCCCTTAGTTTTGGTGCTACGATCCAAAATGGCTTCGCTCTTAGTAATGTTGTGTATGGTAAATTGATTCCAGTTTCTTGAACAAACTTTGGATGTAATGCTTTGACTGTCGATAATAGGCCGCGTTTTTGTTTCTTGACACCATCTTTTTTTACGAAGTCCCTTTTACCTGGACACATCCTACTAACATCGTCTTTTTGGAAGAATTCCTTGATCTTTTGGCATACATCCGGCTTCAAAACTACTTCGCGAACTTTTTGGTCTGATCTCAGAATGGTTTTGTTATTTTTCTCTTTAGGCATAAATGTCTTGGCCATATGCAACAATTTATATTTCCTAATGTAAACTCCTAATGTAATGTCCACTGACACATTTTTGAAAAACTTCTCTCTCTTTTGAGTTTTTCTGCAATGATGTTGCCTTCGTCTTCAGTTGAGTTGATAATACCTCCCCAAATAATAGGTGCTTGCGTACATGAGGAGGCACAGGTACATCTTTGATTAATTCATCCACTTTGCTATTAGGTGACATAATGTTTTCTATATTCTTCTTCTGTGATTGTTCCTTTCTTTTTAATTTTTTCCTCAATGCTTCATTATTACGTCTCAGTTCTGTAATCATATCTTGTTGCTTTAATATTTTTCGATAAGCTCTTGTTCGGTCTTTTTTTACTCTTTTTCTTCCACGTTGTCTTTGCATTAAATCGCGAGAGGGTGGTAATGGTAATAATGGTATATCTAACTCATTATCTGAAGGAGGAGGGGTATCACTGACTGCATTTGCTAACATCTTTTTCTTGTCTCTATATTATTTTGATGCTTATTTCCATTTTTTTCTTACAGCTCGTTTTTCACGTTCAGTCAAATCGGATATTTTATTAACCTTGTTTTCGGCATTCCTTTTCCGGTAGTACTCTCTGTCTTTAGCTCGCTTAATTTCTTTCTGTTCCTCGGTCATATTATCTAAAAATTTTCTTTTTCTTGCATTGGCTTTTTCTCTGTGGCGTAAATAAGCAGAACTGTCCTTTTTAAGTGATTTTTTAGACTTTTTTTTCGTCTTCCCATTTTCACTTATTTCCATGTTTGCTGAAAGTAAATATGAAACTCTAAATTCCACAAAATACTAATTTAATATTCATTCAGCGCCAATAACATCATATCGGGAACAACTAAGTCATTTCGGGAACGTGCCATCATGTTCGGGAACGTTGCCATATTGACTGTTCCCGTAATGACGTTTTTCAACTTTCGCGCGCTTGATTCCGACGCCGGCCATCTTAGATGCCTTATTTAGAGGTTAACCTCAATCTAACAAGAATAATTTTAAGTGATACACATTAAAAAACTGGCATCTTGATTTAACAAACGGTTACACACGTTCCCGTAATGACATATAATAAAGGTACGGTCAATATAAGCTGATTACAAAGGTACTTACCATTTAAATTATTATTTATTTGTAAACAAAACAAACAACGCCTGTCTCACAAAACACCTGTTCACTGCTACAGCGCACTAGCGCCAAAAGTCGCGTTCAGAAATAAAAGTTTTGCCTATTTATTGTTTCGTTCACGAATATGACGTATATTTTGTTGGACAAACTTTTAACTAATCCCGCGTTAAAAATAAAAAATATTTTGTTTATGTTAGTTTAAAAAACTCATTTTTTAGGAACCAAAATACTCACAATTAATGTTGAAAACATTTGAAGTTTGGTTTTACTATATTTTTAAGTAAGTTCAAGTTACAAGGTGGTGTTTCGGACGCGTTCCCGTAATGACTTTTTAACCTTGTTTTCAGTTAAATTAATGACTATTACTTATTTTTGAAATTTGTTTTTTGAGGTATAGATATATCCGACTGATTCCAATAGTATTAACTGCTAATTTAGTAAAATTCATTTAGATGAGATTTTTTATGAGTTGCCAAAGCAAATTCGCCACCTTCGTGGTTTTGGGCCACAAACATGTTGGTTTGCTTTGGTCATCATTGAGGTCTGCCTACCTTCGGAGTCCACCACCAGGTAAGTCAGTTCCTCACAGTCACATAGATCTCCGTGAGCTCTGGTCATGATTGAGGTCTGCCTACCTTCGGAGTCCACCATCAGGTAAGTCAGTTCCTCACAGTCACATAGGTCTCCGTGAGCTCTTTCAAATGAGTACAAACATGTTGGTTTACGTGTGTCATATCATGATTGAGATTTTCCACCATCAAGGAGCTCAAGACATTAATTTTATCTAAGCAAGCAACGAAGTCTAACATAGGATGATGAACAAAAACATCGTTGAAATAAATCAACAAGGTACGAACTATGCGTAGTATAAATATTTTGTTATCAACTCAAGTACGTACTTACCACTCCGCTTAGGTACTTACCAATAGTTTTGGAGAGCTCGGCCACGCTTCACTTGACTTTATTTTTGTATTTAGGCATAGCTCAATTTGTATTGTAACATCTTTTAATACCGTGTTTTCTGCAAATAAATATTATTATTATAATCTTTATTCGTTGTAAATACATATAAATTACATTTTTAAATATTAAAATACAAAGATATAAAAATATTTAAAAATATAAAAAATAGTAGCCCACCAGTATCGGGAACAGGGTCCAAGCTACCGGTGGTTAGAGCCCCTGAGAGAGGAACCTCCTCACTATGCGCGCCGTGTCCAGGAGTACTGCTTTCTGGATCAAGCCCTTGATCCAGCTGCCCAACGAGAGCCTCTTTAGATGTTGGTCGAGGCTCTTGGCAATTATGCCATTGGCCGTCACGACTATCGGCACAATGACTTCTGTGTTCACATCCCACATGTCGACAACCTCGCGAGCCAAGTCAAGATACTTCGTTTGTTTATCTTTCTCAGTCTTCTCGAGGTTCTCGTCATGAGGGACTGCTATATCAACAATCATTGCGCGACGCTCTAGTCGATCTATCACAACTATGTCAGGCTTATTGGCAACAATAGTCCTGTCAGTGATGATAGACCGATCCCAATACAACGTGCAGTTGCCATTTTCGAGAACTGGGTCGGGCACATACCTATAGTACGGTACTTCCGATTCCACAAGATTGTATTTAAGAGCAAGTTGCTGGTGGATAATCATGGCTACAAGGTTGTGTCTGTGCAAATAGTCTCCGTTAGCTAGACTAGAACAACCGGAAATAATGTGGCGGATGGATTCCCCGGGCCGGTGACATGCCCGACATATGTCAACGGTACCATCCTTCACAATGTATTTCCGGTAGTTGTTCGTCATCATAACTTCGTCCATAATCGCACAGACAAAACCTTCGGTTTCCCCGAAGAGGTCACCAAAACGCAGCCAGGCTACGGACGCTAAAAAGTCTACATCGGGCCCATGTAGGACCCGGTAAAAGCGTCCGTGAAGCTCCTTGCTCTGCCATACCTCCCTGCGGTCATTAGTATCTAATACCACAAAATGAAGCATTGCAAGACTATGCTAAGGTAAAGCTGGGCATTCACGGTCGCGCCGTTCGGCGTGGCTCCAAATGACTTAAATGGATGGACGCAAAACAAGTATCACATTCACGATCACTCAAATTTTCTTTCATTTACATGTTTCACCGGGTCGAAAGAAGTTGACATGAGCTCTGATTCCGAAGAAGAACTTTTACTTTGTGTGGCGGTTGTTTTGGTGCGGATCATATCTGAAAGCCAGTCTGTTCCTATTAGCTAAAATTCGATTGCGCACTCTATTTGTGGACAACTGCTGTCTCTCTGCTTGAGCTCTGAGTCGCTGCAAACGCTCGACACTCGACTCTCTTTCGCGCAACTGAGAGGTCCTTATATTTTGTTCATGAAGACGTTGGGAACGCTCCAGCCTCGACTCTTGAGCGCGTAGCTCAGAGGTTCTCAAGCTTTGTTCGGCAAGACGTTGCGAACGCTCGACACTTGACTCTCGTTCGCGTAAGTCAGAGGTCCTTACATTTTGTTCATGAACACGTTGGGAACGCTCCAGCCTCGACTCTTGAGCACGTAGCTCAGAGGTTCTCAAGCTTTGTTCGGCAAGACGTTGGGAACGCTCCAGCCTCGACTCTCGTGCACGTAACTCAGAGGTTCTCTGATTTTGTTGCGCAAGTCGTTGCGAACGTTCGACACTCGACTCTCGTACGCGTACCTGAGAGTTTCTCTGATTTTGTTCAGCAAGGCGTTGTGAACGTTCAGGTGAAGATTCTCCTATACGACGTATTTTTGCTGCTCGTGCTTGAGAACTATGTTTAGAAAGTTGAGACCTGGCTCTCTTAGGCATTTTCAAATGTTTAAGAAAATGTTTATAGCGTGTAATATTCTAGCTCTGAAAAGAACTGTTGTTTAGCCCTGAAAAGAATTGTTGGTTAGCCCTGAAAAGAACTGTTGGTTAGCCCTGAAAATAACTGTTGGTTAGCCCTGAAAAGAACTGTTGGTTAGCCCTGAAAAGAACTATTGTATAGCTCTGAGAAGGACTGTTGTTTAGCTCTGAGAAGAACTTTTGCGTAGGTGTAGTTTAGAGAACAAAATCTAAAAAAAATCTCATGAAAATTATTATACTTCGCGCACGACCGCTGCGTAGGGAGCCGACCTCGCGTCTGAGCCGCGCAATAATTTAATTTCACCACAACTTCAAAACCAAACGTCCAATTTTAATCATTCAAAGACCAAATATTATCAACATAAACTGTACTTATTGATGAAATAATTTATTTTGATAAGGATTAATAGCATGAGTAAAATAAACGCGTTTAAATGTAGTCCAAAAAAAATTCAAGATTTTTAAATAAAAATGTGGTTGTTGTGCCTCACTCGACATAGATAGGTAAAGTGTGTCGCGGACTTTTTTGTAGATATTTATAAGATCTACAATTAATTAAAACATTTTATGGTTCTATCTTTTGTAGTTTAGGCAGCGTACGCAAAATAAGCTTCTTTGGTTGATTTTTTTCAGTTTGTGTCCGAAAAATCCAAATATCTTACGGAACCCTATTTTTTTCCAAAATAAAATATAGTCTATGTTACTCGTGGATAATGTAGCTTTCGAATGGTGAAAGAATTTTTAAAATCGGTCCAGTAGTTTTTGAGCCTATTCATTACAACCAAACAAACAAACAAAGTTTTCCTCTTTATAATATTAGTGTAGATTTAGTGTTGTTCTTTTTGTAATAAGCATGTTTTACTGACGAAACACGGAAATAATTCAACAAAAATTATGAGTATTACCATATTTTTATTATATAAGTAGTTATAACATTTTTTTGTATTTGTATATATGTATTTCAAAATAATATAAATCAGCTTTAGTCCAAAGCAAATATAAAAATTAACTATTTATTTATTCCTCACTTTCTGCATCTGATATATCAGACTCTGTGTTTGGTTCAGCTGGTAATAGCATATTTATTGTTTCTGGATAAAATTTTCTTGCTTTGATGCTTTTTTTTGTTTGTCTAATGCTACTTAATAGTGGATCTGAACTCAACAATAATCTATTGTAAACATCAAGGTTGCAATGCTCCCTTGAAAATTTTCTAGCATAATTTGCCCGATATAACCGAAAATGCTTATTTCGTGCTTCGGCTGCCTCTTCCGACAACTGTCCTATTGGCAATAATGCATTTTCAATAATTTCTGCGCCATGTATTAATATTTTATGCATAGTCGGAGTCATGGGATGCCACCCATACAGATCACAATACAATTTTGCTGTTTCCATAGCATACTCATCAAATTTATTGATGTCTATTTTGTGTCCACTTGAAATCGTTTCCAATATAACTTTTAAACGATAGATGAGATTAAAATCTACTTTTGTTATGTCTGCAGCCAAATGTGGGTTTTCAAAAAATCTCCTACTTGTATTGCCATCATTGGTATTGCCGAAATTAGCTTTCGGCATGTCTACCAACAATCCAGTTTCTATGCGAAATCTTTCTTGAATATTCCTTTTTGTTTGTGCTTCTAACTCTTTTTCTTCTTTCGATCTCTTTTGTCTATACTTTTTTACGGGTAATTTGTACGCCAGATGTAAAACACTTTCGAAAAATCGAATCCGGGCGTGCAATACAGATAGTCCAAATTCAAAGGCTTTGGAACTTGTCTGTAATTTTAGAGTCAGATTATTAAAATCTTTAGATGTGGCTCCACAAATATAACACTTACTCGTGGATTTGGTATCAGTTGCAGCATTGCACACCTTCCCATCGACCATTGTCATCTGAAATATCTGTTCAAAAATAAATTTGCTCCCATTCAATATAACTTCTGTAGGCATCAACTTTCTAATAGCATCTTCAACATAACTTATTTCCTCCTTTATTACATCCACAGATTCTTTAACAAACCGAAACCGTATTGGTCTACAATATCTAGGGGATGATGGTGTAGGGTTTTGCCATATAATTTTTTTTCCTTCTTTTCCACAAGTTATTCTAAGAGGAACAAAAGAGCTCAGAAACATATTGGAGTCTGTGTCTGTGGCATCTATGAATCTTTGCTTATATTTAGCCTGTTGTGATCCGTCACAGCCCCACTTACAAATTATTTTAAGGAATTCCGCTCAATGTCTTTAAGGGAACAAAGGATTTCTTCCAGTGCTATAGATAAGCGCGTAATTGTGTTATCAATTAAGCTTTGTAAATTGCTTTCCGCACAGGTACTTGTGATCCTTATACAATCCTTGGCCGGGTAACATTCTTTTTTTTCCTTGAGTAACAGATCATAGCACGGGTAAAGTGATTTATTTGTGTTTCTAATAATTTCATACTGTCGCTTAGTTAAATCTGCTTCAACAAACATTGATAGGGCTTGCATTGGTGTAAGACGAGAAATTTCTGCTTGATCTGATTCTGCTATTTTGTATGCGTTTCTGTATTTCTGTGCACGAGTCGGAGAATTTGCAATATCTCGAAGTATTTTCGAAGCGTTCCTTTTTCCTTGAGCCTGTAGTGTGGAGTTTGCTGCGTGTATTAAGGCGTCCTCACTGAAAGTAGACCGCATTTCTTCAGTTTTCCTTCGTTTAGTCCTATCACTACAATCTTTAAATGATTTAGATGGCCGGTCCGGTCGGTTTCCAACATTTATCGGAAGTTCAAACGTTCCGCTTAACCAATTTTCATTAGTTTTCAAAAATAAAGCTTTTTTTCTATGAGCTTTAGACCATTTTTCTCTCATTGAAGTTTTAAAATATGCAAATTTTTGCTTTAAATTGCTTATGTTATCAGGTGTGTCACCATAACAGGTCAAAAGGTAGTTTTCCAAATAATTTAATTTATCACTCAAATTAGGCAAATCTTGCAGTTGCATTTTATCGTAAAGATAACGTCGTGTCACTACTTTTTTACCAGAGGTACCTAAAGCAAAAAAAATACACTTTATGAAATTTTATAGAAAAAAGTTATTTTATTTTTGTATGACTTCCAATCTTTAAAAACCTTTAAGTCGGAAATTCGCGGCCATTCGCACTTAAAATATGTGTCGTAAACTAGCCTTATATGTAAAATATTTAAAACCAAAAAAAAAATTTCGCGAGAGAAGGCGATAACATAACTTAATTATAATTGAACAAAAAAATTAACCAAAAAAAAAATTGTTTATATACCCTCTTTTAAAATTGAACCGATACTATAAAATGAAGTTAACACACTTAAAATACATTAGAATATAACAACTCATACCTGAATTACTGGAATCCATCACAATCGTTACGAAATATCAAGTAGAAAACACTAAAATCTTTTTCTTTAATTCCATCAAATGAGATCGCGGAGAACAATAAATTACAATTGCGTGAAGATCAAGTTCGAACCTGCGCTGTCGCAAGCAAACGAGGCATGTTTAGTAGGTGGGGGGAGTAAATTCTTGTTACTGGTATATTTCTCTTTCTATCTTAACTATTATTGGTTGATAACCTTTTTCATTTAAGAAATTGACTTATGACCGGCTAATTTTTAATAATCGACGTATGTGCGCTGTAGACGGGAAACACGGCGTCATACAAGCACCTATTAACAGCGGAAGCGACTTTTTTAATTATAAATCCACATTCAGTGTGGTGTTAATGGCCATAGTAGACGCTAACTACAATTTTATATTCGCCGATATTGGTTGTTAGGGCAGAATATCAGATGGCGGAGTTCTCAGAAACACTTCTTTCTATCAGAAACTACAAAATAATGAATTAAATTTGCCCAATGACCAAAGCCTTCCAGGCAGACAACAGAATATGCCATTCGTATTTGTAGCAGATGATGCATTCCCATTACAAAGACACATCATGAAGCCGTATCCTGGTACTTATGCTAGGGGATCCGAAAAATGAATTTACAATCAGTGGCGGCTGGTTGGTCATCGAACTGGTGGTGCACTTTACTTGCTCACTAAGTATTAAGATTAGAAATTCTAATAAAACAACAATTTACATAAAATATGTTTATTTTTATTATTTTTTATACATTAAATCTATGCGACGACATTTTTCTGAAGCAAAATGTTCAATCACCTTTTTATTAAAATCGGGTATAGTTTGTATAATTTTTTTTTCAATACTGAGCACAGAAAGTGCATTTAGCCGATCCTGAGACATGGTGTTTCGCAGAAAAGTTTTAATTCTTTTCAGTGTCGAAAAACATCGCTCGCTCTCTACCGAAGTCATTGGTATAGTACACAGAATTCGCAACAGTTTCATTGACTCTGAAAATGATTCAGTGAGGTCATTATTATAAAACAATTGTAAAATTGCAATTGCTCTATTTGCGTTGATGAAATCGTCGCGATTGTATATTGCGGAGAGTTCGTTTTTCAATTTGTGTTTGTCCAAAGCGGCGTAAGTGGAAACTGTGATTGTGAAATCTTTATCGGGAAAAGTAGAACGGTACGTGGTAAAGTTTTCGCAGTAAAATAATTTGGCTGCTATCAAATGATTACAAAAATTGAATGTCTTTCAATTGAGTAATAATTATATCGCACACTTCTTTTGCTATGACAGAGCTAGACGATTTAAATCTTTTTTGAGGTGGTTCTTCAAATTGATCTATGGTGTTACGTGCATTCTGTATACTGATTTCAAAATCATTAATACAGTTTTTTATATGAACCAAATCAATGTTCCTTTTTTGCATTTGTTTGAATAAAATTTCACTATGTGGCAGAATAGATTGAAAAAATTCAAGCCAATATAAAAAAGTACTGTCGTTCAAATATCTTTGAAGCATATCTGCCTGATTTATAGAATTAGTATCATTTTCCGTTTCTATAATGGTGATCATGCATTCCTTTAAAGGCTCCTTGTAGCTATGTACTGTGTCAACCGTCCGCGAATTAAAAGTTCCATCTCGTTTGTGGAGCAGCTGGAATCTTCTTTGATACTATAGTTTTCAAAATCTCTGTACGCTTCGGTGATCGTGAAAAAAACTTTGGAAAAGCTTGAAGGTTAGCAAAAAATTTCTGTACGGTTTTGTTTTGACTTACACTTTTTTCTATTATTAAATTTGGTTGGTGGGCGTAACAATGAACGAATGAAGCATTTGGATAGACGGTTTTTACTTTAGCCCGTACTCCACCAACATTCCCGCTCATTACAGAGGCGCCATCGTAACATTGTGCTATTAATTGTTGCGGAGTTATTTGAAGTGCGAAGTAAAATATTTCCAAAACCGTTCGTGAACCTGTCCGTTTTCTTCGTATCTTAAAATCATTACCATCTGCATAGTGGTCGATACATCGGTAGTTTCATCAGCTTGAACTGCTACGTATTCACATTTTTTTTATAATATCCGACACTTCTTTGTGGTACACACTTAAAATTGAGTCCAAAATATCATTCTGAATCGTTTTTGACGTACCTTTGAAGACTGTAGACGATGTGAGATGCTCCTTCATGACTGTATCCAACTCTGATACAAAGTCTATTAATCCACGAAATTCCCCATCCCCAGCATTACTTTTAGATTTTTTTTATTAGACTCAAGTGTTTCATCGTGACCTCGCAAAGCTAACTCAAATGCACCACAAAACTTGACACAATCGATAAGACGTGATAAAATATATCTGTTTTTATCAACTTGTTCGTTATACTTTTGACTTCAGCGAGAGTATTGGGAAAAAGACCATCTCGAATAAAATAATGTACGAGAAATTATTATATCCCTAGGGGAAGAAAGTTCGGACCGTGACATGAGTGATGGGGATAGCGACAATGAAGAAGAAGATTCAATGACAGGTATAGAACCAATCGTATATTCTGACGATGATTTATAATATTTCTGTCAGATAAATAAATACTTTTTGTACTTAAACAACATTCTTTCATTTATTGTCATCATTCTATAATCATCATCACAACACAACACAGCATCTTTAAATCAAAATTAAGTTATAAAAAAAAAGGAATTTATAATTATTAACAATAATATTGTGATGCTTATTTTGCACACTGTACCAGAACGCCGTTGCAACGTGACGTCATCGACGCCAGGTCCAGAGATAATGTAACCGGGTTGTACTTGCTGCCCTCGCACGAGGCTGATATTCTTATTTTTGCGAGTGAAGGAGCGGGAGCGGGACAAAGATTGTTCGGGGCGGCCGGCGCGCGGCGCACGTACGGCAAAATGATCGATTTACAACGACAAAGATATTTCTAACGAAAATTTGTTACATTTGATTATTTAAACATATTTTTGAGTGGCTATTACCTATACTAAGCAGTTTGACGTTTTCTAACTCAACCTACGGACGTATGTATAAGTACTGATTTTTAATATTTTGAATAATTTTATTCCAATATTTAATTTTTGCATTGAAATAAACTCAAAATAAATCGTAAACTTTGTATTATTACAAAAAAAACATTATTAATCATCTTCTTCGTCATCGTCTTCCTCATTCTGATCGTTGCCTAAATATTTTGGCATCGTGAGCATATTCATAATTGTATAATTAAAACCTTTCATTGTTTTTTTTTGACTTATCAGGGGATCGGAGTTAATACATAGCCAGTGTAAAATGTCCGTGTTAGTATTAATTCTTGCAGTTTTTCGTGAGTGCATGAGTCGTATGTTTTTATATTCTTTTTGAGAGGCTTCCAATACGTCCTCGGATAGCTGACCCACAGGCAGAGGTAGCTGACTTATGATGTCGCTGCTGTGGATAAGTAGTTTATGTACTGACGCACTCATCTTGTACCATCCATACAGTTCAATGCATTTTTTTGCTGTTTCCATGCAATAAGGTTTTGAAAGTTTTTATGTTGATGTAATGGCAACTGGAAATTGTCTTTAAAATATTTGAAAACCTTTCAATCAATTTTTTATCGATTCCAGTAATTTCAGAAACTATCTCTGGATTTTCAAAAAAATTCCGTGCCGTGTTGCCGTCATTTGTGTTTCCACCTCCTTGCTTAGGTTGGTCCACTACTAAACTTATCTTCTCGTAAAACAGGTCCGTTATATTTTTCTTCTTCTCTTTTACTTGATTCTTCAATGTAGTGCCCCTAGCTTGCCATTGTTTAATATCAATTTTATATGCTATATATAAAAGATATTCGAAACATCTTAGATAGGCATGTAAAATAGATATGCCATACTTATAAGCAGAAACATCGCAAGATCGTTGTAAGACCTTATCCAAGTTGTTTATGTCCTTCGGAGTTACCTTAAGCCGGGTCCAGACGAGTGTAACGTGTAATGTAAGATTACGTGTAATTTAGCATCAACAGTGTGGACGGCACACGAACTCAAAGCGAATTGTGAACGCGAAAATATTTCAAAAGCTGTTTCCACTCAGTTGCTACGAACATGCCGAATAGGAAGGTCGTGATAGCTGGTGCGGCTTTTATTTTCATGTATTTACTAACTGAAGACCGCAAAAGTCGGAAGCGTCGATGGTGGAAAACTAATTTGTATAAAAGAAGATCTTCTTTACTTGTGGAACTAAAATCTCAACATATAAGTGGTCAATATAAAAACTTTACCCGGATGTCGCCTACTGACTTCGAATATTTGTTAACAATCATTGCGCCTAAAATATCAAGACAAGACACTATAGTGAGATCTGCAATTTCGCCGCAAGATAGACTGGCTCTAACACTAAGATTTTTGGCAACAGGAGATTCATTTACAAGCCTTCAATACACCTTCAGAATTTCAAAACAGTCAATGTCTTGCATTGTACCAGAAGTTTGTGAAGCGATTATAAAAGCATTGAAAGAAATCATTAAGGTGAGTTTTACATATTTTCATTTATTTATTAAAATAACAAATTAAGCTATTGTATTAAGTAGGGTAAGCAAAATTAAAATTATTCCAAAATTAAAATTAGAAAGTTAAATCAAATTGTATCTTCAAATCATGTAGGTAGTACAAAATTTATTCTTTTCAAATCAGGTCATTCACAAAATCTACATCTTCATATGAAGTTTGAGATAATTCTGAGGGAACAGGTGAAGCATATGGAGCAGTAGGGCAACTTGTCTGATTCTGACCTGTTGAATACCCTGAAGTAAGTTCTGAGCGATTAGACAAAGAAGGTGGTTCATTGCAGTATCTTGATGAAGGAACCGAGCCTGTTGTATACCCACTGTAATTGAATGCCGATGGATAATAATGTTGAGAAAAGTTAGTGCATCCTTCATCGGCTTTGAATATTACGTCCATTATTGCTCGCTGCACGGCATTTTTAGTACTTCTGTTATATTGTTGCATCTTGCTGCATATAAAATTTGTTAAGAAAAGGTTTTCACTGTCAAAATTGTTTGGATTATTGTTTCGGGGTTCAAGAGTAGGACTAGAAGCAGCACTCTTAAGCAGGCCAAGAGCCTCCGAAAGCATACCCATTTTTTTATTTTCGTCTGATTTCTTTTTTTTGGGGGCCTGACCAGTTGGTGATATAAATTCTGAACTGTTATCATTTTCTACACTTGTAGATGCACTCTGTTCCGGTTCATTTGTAATCTGTAATTAAAAAGAAATTCATTGTTTCAGCTGCCAAAAACAGAGTCGGAATGGATCCAGATCTCAAACAGATTTGATGAATTGTGGAATTTTCCCCATTGTGCCGGAGCCATGGACGGTAAACATGTCATTCTCGAGGCTCCGGTACATAGTGGCACAGAATATCGTAACTACAAATCGAATTTCAGTATAGTGATGTTTGCTTTAGTAGACGCGGAATATAATTATAAATTTCTGGATGTCGGATGTCAAGGCTGCATTTCAGATGGTGGAATTTTTAAGGAAACTGAATTATATAAAAAACTAGAAAATAATTCGTTAAGATTGCCTGCAACTGAAGCACTGCAAGGTAGAAACAAAGTAGTACCATATGTTTTTGTAGGAGACTCTGCCTTCCCTTTACAAAACAATATAATGAAACCCTATCCAGGAGAATACGCCAAGGGATCGCCGCGAAGAATTTTTAATTACCGGTTAAGCAGAGCTCGCAGGATTGTAGAAAATGTATTTGGTATCACAGCATCTGTGTTCAGAGTTCTACGAAAACCTATGCTCCTTCAGCCCAAAACCGTGGAGACTATAGTCATGGCTATTGCACACTTGCATAATTTTTTGAGAAACACTTGTATTGGATTCATCTAAAAACTTGTATGCACCAAAGCTGGGCACCGTTAATCAAATATTAAACTTCGTTAATTGTTAATTTTTATATCGTTGCGTTAGTGAACTTAAAAGAAAGGTTATGAATAAAACAAAATACTTGTATAATTCAAATGTGTAATTTAATCGTCGGGCATAAGGTGCATATTCCCCTTCATGAACATTAACATGTTGAAGTTCTCGTCTGAAAGCGAGGCTCTTTTTGGTGTCAAAATGTCTTTACCCGTGGAAAATAAACGTTCAACTGCAGCGCTTGAGGGTATAGCAGTATTGTATTTAATAAATAGATTTATGAATATTTGTTGCCCGAGGAATGCAGCATCGTTGAACGAGTCTTTTGATTTCATGTCCAGCCACATTTTAACGAGACTTTGCGCTTTATTCTTTAAAGAGTTGGAGCTCTTTGGTTTTTCTATAGACTGAGTGACAGAATT
The DNA here is from genome assembly GCA_905163435.1 of Mamestra brassicae. Classification (NCBI taxonomy): domain Eukaryota; kingdom Metazoa; phylum Arthropoda; class Insecta; order Lepidoptera; family Noctuidae; genus Mamestra; species Mamestra brassicae. The sequence goes on from LR991009.1 coordinate 3,252,937, forward strand.
GAAAAAGTCTTCCTCCTCGTCATCATCGTTGTTACTCACATTGCTCCCTCCGCCACTTAAACTATCTCTGTCCTTCGAGTTTTCCGCTGCTTCTTGCCGTAAGGCATCTTCTACCCTTTTTTCCATGCACTTTCTTACTGCATCCACTCTACTGCTGTCATACGTTTCCAGCCATATCAACCGGAACTTTGGGTGAAATGCCGCGGCAAGTTGGCACTGTTCATCATTCAGGAGTGGTCCAAATCTTTTCTCTATGCCATTTAATAAGGCATTGGCTAAAGCTGTGCAATTTACTAGGCCCTTAGATTTAATATTTTTTAATTTATAGACAGTTGCTGCAATCGTCGGTAATAGTGATCCGAGATATGCTTGAGCTTCTCCTTGGATACGATCCAGGGCATTCGCGACAGGGGCCATAACCTGTAAATAAGTATTTAATATAAGTATTGATACGATGTGGAAAGAAAATAACTTTACTAAAACGTTATTTTAAACTATGTACATATATAAATTTACCTTTGCGTACTCCTTCATTACAGTCACATCTTGGTCATTGAAAGTTACAATTTTTAGTTGAGTCATAACTCTGTGAAGAGAAGGCCTTTTTGTTTCCAATATAGCGTTGAGAACGACAATAGCATCATAAAGAGAGATTGCTGATTCCAGAGAGTACGTGCCTTGGCTAAGGCACTTCTGTAGGGAGTTTTGAAAACAGTTATGTGTAGAGCAGCATCTGCATCTTTGCTAGCGACCAAATTGAACGTATGTGCAGCACATCTCATGTGAACTGGCAAAGTATTAAAGTTTTCTAATATCTGTTCATTGATTTCATTGCACTGGAGACGATCAGGAGCATTCAGTATGTTTTCTACTGAAATAAATTCTAAGTCATCATTTTCTTCTGAGTTTGGATTTAAAAGATTGGCATTATCAGGGAAGTATGTCGATCTCCGAGCCGAATTGCACAAATGCCTTTACAAAGTTACTGCCATTATCCGTAGTAGTCCTAAAATAAAATTAAGCCAGCTTTTTAATGTATGTATGAATGTGGTTTGTGGTAAATAAAAGGCTAAACCGATTTTGATCAAACCTAGCTAAGAGCATTCTCGATCAAGCCAGCTATCAAACCAAAAAAACTAAATCGAAACCGATTCAGCCGTTTAGGAGCTAGGATGTCACGAAAAATAGTAATAGTAAGTCTATTTTACTGACCTTGTGATTTTTTTATCTATGTGAAATTCATAGTGAATATCTATCATTGCTTGGGCCAGGATGTCGTATGTATGATGACCTTTTAGGCGTATGCACGTTAATACTGCATGCATTCTGGCTCTTGTGATAGGATCTAACCAGTGAACTGTCATGCCCAAATAACTTTTGTTGTGAGCTGACCAACAGTCAGCCGTCGTTGCCACCCAATTAATTTTTCCAAGTAAACTGAAATTAAAATCATAAACAACACGTCACGTTTAAAAAAAGCTATAATAATAAATGAAAATTATATACCTACACGCATACCTATTTTATGAACCCCTAATTATTTTAACTTTCAAATAAAATTATACCTACGTAGGTTACGTAAGGCGAAATTTATCTTTTAAAAATAAATAGAAAATAGGTATTTATTTTAGTTACTTACCTAATCAGGTGTTGCTTCAATTCAATGTGTTCGTCAGTAATGCGTCTACCTAAAGTTCTTCTTGAAATTGAATTTTTGCTCGGGTTTAAGGTTTTTATCAACGCACCAAAAGACTTGCTTTCGACTACATGTAAAGGAATCATGTTTGAAACAAATAAATTTACTATATATTTTTCCACTTTGGCTTGGGGCACACCGCTGCCAGTAGCTGCAATCCCGAATGATTCCCCGATGCTCAGCTGTCGTCCCTGTTGTATTCTTCTTTTAACAGGATTAGGATTACTGCTACTTGTGCTATCATCGTCACCGTCAGAATGAGTTCTCCTTTTTGTCTTGCCCCGGTTAGAGCCCGCCTTAACAATCTCTTCAAACTGTACGTACTGTGACTCATGTACCCTTCTTACATGTTGTTTCAAATTATTCAGGCTTTATACATGAACTTTTATTTTGGTGTCTTTCGGCAAGCATCGCTTACACGCAAAAAGTATTTGCTGGCCCGATCTGGATACAAATTCCACATACTCAGTCAAATGTGGCCATGGATTCTCATCAGCTCTGGAATTCGATTCCATATCTTCCATGATACGGTTTTAATTACTAAACTGTACAATACACTATTTTTAACTAAATTACACTCGCAAACAAAACACTCGTCACTGTAAGCACCGGCTCTAAGTAATGAAATGATCAAACGAAAAAAAATTTTTCGCAGTTTTCTCACTCGCACGCGCCGGCCAAATATATCTAGTTTTGTTTTTGTTTCACGCGCTGCCACGCGCCGACCGGCACTTGTCATTTCATACTTGTCTGAACCTGTTTTTCGCGCCGCGCCGCGGTTTCGTGCGGTAAATAGTAGGCATTGGACGGCATTAACGGAAGTTAACGTGTCCGTTAACATTTTTAAAAGTTAACTTAAAAGTTAATCCGTTAATCCAAATGTTAACTTCGTTAATTAACGATTAACGGATTAACGAGTTAATGCCCAGCTATGGTATGCACCCCCTGGCTCACTTGACAGCGACCAAAACGGAAGATTATGTGGAGGTAGTTGGCGGAGAGATTGTGAAATGTCATCTTTACTTCCATTGAATAATGTACCTAGAAGAGCTGCCTCAACGGCAAAACAAATTAGGGATGAGTTTAATGACTATTTTATGAACGAGGGTACAGTTTCTTGGCAGAATACATATTGTTAAGTTTTTTTTATCAAGTCGAAGGAAACTAGTTCAATGCAGTTACCTCTGTGTTGCGTCGTTTTCTTGGATTATTTCGATCTCCTAAAAATGCCAGCGCCTCGTAAGCAAACCATGTACTTTTGTACGTTTCATCCCCACCTGTAAAATAAATTACAATAAATAAACAATACAATAGAATATAGTACATATATGTATATAGTAGGCGCCAGATAATCGTGGAATAACGGTCATTGACCCACCTACAATTATTGACATTTTTAATTTGAAAAACGGAATTAATGACACAAAGCTGTCCCGAATCATCATCTCTCGTGATCCATAACATTGTCTAATAATGAAAAACGATTCATATTTAATTGTTCAGGTACCTATGAACAGTTATTAGGGAAAGGTCAATGTACTTTATTCCACATTTATCTGGCGCCTACTATAGTAAAATATAGTAGAATATAGTAATAAAGTGGGTATACAATAGAAGTAATAATTGTACTAATAGCAAGTAAGTGATAATACCTAAGTAAAAACTAAATTAATAAATAAAAGTGTGTAATATATAATAAAACATACCTTTTCCGGAACTATGGCTCTTCTTTACTTTTCCTTTTTCTCTTCGATGTGAAGCAAGCAAACTTATCATTTTGTTTTTGCATTCTTCTACATCTCTTTCCAATGAATGAGCAATATCACTCCAAGCATCGTGTTTCAGATTTTTTTTATAGTATTGCGGGTTTTTTGGATCCCAAATAACAGGTTTTTCTTGATAAAAACTAATAAGTTCAAGCGATTGTTCGTCACTCCACATCATGAACGTACATACGACAACCGTCACGAACGCCGTCCAAACGAGCACTGCGAGCGTCTTTGTGTTCGCGCGAAAAACCGACAGCCGATGGATCAACCCCGAGCGCCGCGCGAGCGTTACATGTAATGCTCGTAGTGCCGTCCACACGTAGAATTCGTGTTACATTACACGGTGGATTACATTACACGTTACACTCGTCTGGACCCGGCTTTACAAATGTTGCATGCCTGAGATGATGCAGTTTGTGTAAGGACATTGCATGTTTTGCCATCCATCATTGTACAAATTGGAATATGCTTAAAGGTGATAAATTTTTCTTGGAGGCTTACTGTTGTTGATGTAACAGCTCGCAGCTGTTGTTCTGTTGCATCGAATTCTTGTTTTATGGTCTGATTTATTTCTTTAATTAACTTGAAACCAATAGGGCGACACCACTTTGTCGATGATGGGCCGGGGTTTTTCCAAAATATAATTTTTTCTTCTTCATGGAATATAGACACTTCGAGAGGAACAATAGTGCTTAATATAATATTCGAATCGGAGTACTTTGGACTGTTTGCGAAGTGCTGTTTATAAATGCTGTGCCCGCCACTACCATCCAGCCCCCACTTATAGTAGACATCAATTTCGAATACTTCTGGAGGAAGATGAAGAGAAGTAACTTCTTGTTGCACTTCATATAATCTTCGGACTGTATGATCAAGTAAGTTTTTTATAGGAATCCTGGCTTCGATCTCCGAAACAGTAATATTTTCGGGATAGCAAGTTTGCTTTATCTGGAAGATTTGATTATAGGCAGGGTATATATTAGCACCTCTAGCTTTAGTTCCTCTTTGTACTTTTATATAATCTTCTTTTGTCATACTAGTATCAACAATAAGAGCTAGCGCTTCCACAGGTGTATATGGTGTGCAAGAGGGCTTGTTATTTTTTGACTGCTGCATTCGTTTCAAACTTCTTGGTGATGACTCTAGGGCTAATTTCATCACTTTAGCAGCTTTGCGTTTTCCCGATACAACTAAACTGGATTCAGTTGCAAATGAAAGTTGTTCCGGAGAAAGACCTTTCACAAAAGTTTGCACAGATCTTTGTTTAGAACGCAGCGATGAGACCCCAAAATCCTTCTTTGGTCGTCCTGAAACCGGTTTCTTACTAGGCGTTGGGTTGGCGTGGGGTTGGTCTCCTTGTATGTTCGGCATTTTGAACTCCTCATTTAACCAATTGTGATGATTTTTAATCAGTCGGTCATGGATGCGATGACATTGTTTCCATTTTGCAAATAACTTTGCCACAAACACTTTACTTTTCAATTTGACCGATTTTTCAAAGTCTTCACCATATTTTACAATGTTTAATTTATTCAAAATATACTTAAGCAAATGTTCAATGCATTTAGGTAAAGAAAATTTAAAAAATCTTTCACTTTTTAAAACAAAATACAATTCTAGTCTTTTAATACTTCGCATTTCCACGTTATCATTTCGACTACCTGAAACAAAAACGACAAATACTCAGAGATGTGTATATACGTGCAGCTAAAACTGTTTTCTCGTAATAACAACAATCAGAGTTTTTGATAATAAACAAATTTAAACTGGTACTCGTTGGAACTTTTTAGAAAAGCTTCCACGAATTATTTTTCTACAGCAAAACAAGATTATTGTAAGTCTATCGATATATTTAGATTATTTTTTATGTTAAAAGCATTGAAAGAACTCAATAATAGGTTTAAAATGAAGTACTTACTACATGGTAATGGATCCATATTATAAAACAATATTTCACTTCAAAACAACTGCACATCGACACAACGTATTCGCACCGAGTTTAGTAGAATTTTTTAGTACAACATTTTTTTACCGTGTAGTGCGCGTGTATCCACGTTTCGTCGAGATAAATAACGGGTCTTTTGTTAGCACCAAGCGAGTCATTTTGTTTCATACGGCGTAAATATTTAGCCCTCCACGCTTGTATTTGGGGTCTTTCAATTAGAGCCAGTCTTTTTTGGTAACATTGTTTAAATTGGTAGCCTAAATTACTTAATTATTTTTCTTAGTGTAGTTTCACTACCAGTATAATTAAGGTCTACTTTTGCAGCCGCCAAGATTTTGCGCATTGTAGGAATTTCTTTTCTCACCGTATACATTGAATGAATGATATTTCTTAATGCTGTTAGTGAAAATCCGTCGAAATATTCCTTCCTTTGCCTTTTTGCTTTGGTAGGAGTTCTCATTTTGCTGCCACTTGCTGTTGCTGACTCATGCTCTCGTCGTAATTTCGTCACAGTATTTTTTGCAACGCCTGTGGCACAAGCCACACGTTCCGTGACTTTGGTAGAATTTTGCAAAATATTCAAAATGTCTATTACTAGTTGCTTCGACATTAAAATGTCCTCAGTAGTGTCCGAAGCACTTTTTAAGGCACGGTTTATATTTTGGATAATTAACTTAGAGTCCTCTTTCTCTTTTACAAAATAATTGTCCACTTTTATTATTATTTCACGTGCACGACTGTTAATTAATTTCTTACTCATTTTAACGGGTAACAGGTAACAAAACTCAACAATAATAAAACAGGATAACAAAAACAAAAAGCTATAACAAGTAGGTAATTGATGCGCGTAAGCACGTAAGCGCGGGCTGACCTTGCGAACGGTACTGTACTGACGCACAGTGTTCGGAATGATTATTTTACGAGCTATTTTTATTTTTTATATGAAAATTATAATTTAAATGTAGACAGGTACATGCGTGTGGACTTAGATGAGAAAAACACATGTATTACTAAGTATTGTTGTATTTATATAGTGTGTACATATTTATATAGTCTTTAAATAAAAAAAGTATTTTATTAGAGTTAACTTTAAGACATATTTAAATAGGCGGCCCTGAAAAAGGCTTATGGCTACTCGCTGTCTGCCTCTTCATCGGACGAGTGCGTCCTTTCAGGCGCTTCAGGAGCTTTCAATAATTGTAAAACTTCTGGCGCCAAAATACCCGATTTTCTCTTAGGCAATGGTCTGATGCTGGATATTAATGGATCGGAGGAGATGAGCAGAGCATGTAGCAGGTCTTCAATAGTCTGCTTCCTTCCAATTTTTCTCGTGCTATGCTCCCTATAGTAGCGGCAGTCTTTGTGTCTAGACTCCAGAGCTTCTTCGCTAAGCTGACCTATAGGAAGCACAAGGGATCCGATGACATCAGCTCCGTGAATTAATATTTTATGTACACATTTTGTACCATTGGCATTTTGTACCATTGGTACTTGGTGACGAAGAGTCTAGCCGCGTCAAGTGAATACTCCTTATAGGCCTCTGGATTTACATCGTACGAGCACGAAAGCGCTTTGAGTATAACAGAGAATCTTGTAATGAGATCTTTGTCGACCCCAGTTATCTCAGCTGCGAGAGCAGGGTCTTCAAAGAATGTTCGCGCAGTATTCCCATCATTGGTTGAGCCACTACCTTGCTTTACTGTGTCAACAAGGAGCCCAGTTCGACGACGATATTCTTCTATAATGGCGCGCTTTTTTTCTTCCACTGCTTCTTTGATGTTTTTAGACACGCGCCATGTTTTATGTTCCTTCCTATACGATATGTGGAGCACACAGTCGAATATGGGCGTGTAATGTTGACAACCCATATGCATACAAATCTTTGTTGCATGGCCTCTGAATGACCGCTTCAATATCATTCATATGATTAGGTGTTGCTTTGCATATGTTGCAAGTCTGGGAAGATTTGACTGACTTATTTTTTTATTATTGACATATTTTTTTATTTTATTAATTTAGACTGCTTGACCGCATGATGAAATTTCACCGCGCAGCTAACCGCCCGAAGCAGTTGCAACTGCTTGAACGGTTCGTGTATTGCGAATGACTATTTTGTATTGAAACTGCAGATGACGCAACGGCGACCGCTTAAAGATGCTGGCACTGTCTGCTTGAAGCAGTCCGTGTATGGCGGCTCTAACGGGTGGAATTAAGGTTTAATTTACTTGGTCACTGTCTAGATTCAGGTATTGCACAGAAATGTTTAATGAAATAGTCCGCGCGTCAAAGTTTATATAATTATATACATTAGTGCAGATAACAAAGTCGGCATGAAACTAGGTACAATACCTATTTTTATTTTTTAATGCATGCGTATTTAAAAAGTGGAATCAGCATATTTACAATTGGATGAATAACTATTAAAATCAGTATTTACAAATTATTACCTCTCAAGTTCAAGTCTCGTGGATGTCGGTGAGTATCGCGCACATAGCGTTCAAAATAATCACCTTCACAACCAACACAAAGTCCACACCTAAAAAGTAACTGTTCATTCACTCGCGAAAGCCCAGCAGAGTTTTTTTTTTATTTGATTAAATGCCCAATTATTTTTTTCAATCAAATGTCGCGGTTTGTGATTACGCGACCCGTGTACACCAATGTTTTTACATGTGGTAAAAACATGTGGTAAAAACACAACAAATAAAAGTCTAAAGGCGTGATATCTGGCGATCTAGGAGGCCAAGCACGAGGTCCGCCGCGTCCTATCCATCGACCAGGATATTTACTGTCTAGTAAGTCTCTGACTCGGCGAGCATAATGCGCCGGCGCCCCGTCATGTTGGAAGTACATATCACGTAAATCGGCGAGTGGTATTTCTTCTTCTAACACCGGTAGCGTTTCGGTAACAAATTGCTCATAACTTGCACCATTCAGTCTATCCAAAAAGATAGGGGCCTAGTAATGTGGAATTCACAATTCCCGCCCACACATTCACACTAAACCTGTGTTGGTAATTATGTGGTCTGGGTTCGTGCGGGTTTTCATAACACCATAGATGGTCATTTCTTGTATTAAATAAACCCACTCTGCCAAATGTAGCCTCGTCAGTCCATAAAATTGTAGGCCGTTCAGCTAAGTACCAGTTGCAAAAAGCGACTCGTGCTGGTTTGTCCGGTTCAGTCAGCTCCTACGTAGGATGAAGGTGGTAAGGATATTTTCCTTCACCGTGAACGACACTCCACGCGAAGTATTGACTAATATTGAACCGCCGGGCTGCGTCGTTGGTACTTGCTGCTGGATTTACTTCGAAGAATTCCATGATATCTTCTTCTCGTACTGTGTGCCTCGGTGGACGACCACTATCCCTGATGGGATTCCGGAATTGCCCGTGATCTCGTAAACGCTGTGTGGCGGCTAACATTGTTTCCCGGGTAGGTACACGTACGTTCGGGAATCGTATGGCGTATTGGCGACAGGCTTCCAAAACATTGTCATCACACCTAGCTAGAATTCGCACCATTTCCGTGTACTCGACATTGGAATACTGATATGCCATCACGAATTACGTCCGCACTACCGAATTTTACAAGGACACGCGTGTAATGACGCGACGCAAGCGCATCAAGGCGAACGACCACAGAGTACTTTTATATATATGGGATAGAGGTACAACTCTGCGACGAAACTGAGAAACGTCAAATGTCGCCCTCTGGACGCAGGTTTTGGAACTAATGCCAACACAAGTATAGCTACATACGTACCTACTCTACTACTTGAATATTTTTAAGGTTTAGGTGGTTTAGGGTACATAAGTGAATTACATAATATTCGCTTGCAGTTATGTGAAAAGCGAAAAAGTAATTCACAATTATTAAACAAAACAATGATCTTAGACTTATTTTTTATTTCTTTCTTTTAAAACACTTCTTACTTAGTTTTCTTGCTTTAACTTTATACAAATCCGTATCATCATCACACTCCCTCTTATTTATTAATATATAATTTATGTCTTTACAATAGGTAGGTTGTTGAACAGTGAACCACTCTTTTTTCTAAGTCATATAACTTGCTAGAAAATAAAGATAAGAATTTCGTTTTGGTGTCATCGTTTAGGTAATTTGTTATGGTTTCTCGGTTTTAGGTTACAGAAAGCCAGAGGAACAAACTCTGACCCATAAAAGAAGTATTAAAAAAAATGAAATTTGGTTCACTGTGTACTATGGGTAGTTTACACTGAACCATCCATATTTTAACAGTGAACCATAATTTCATTACCAGTAAAAAATTTTTTTCCATTTCAAAATAAAATTCAATGCATGTGCGCTAACGCAATAACAATATAGCGTGCGATAATCACAGTACAGAGACAGAATATCTGAAAACAAAATTCAACTTGATAAGAATCCTATTCGAAATCGAGACTGACATTATGTCCAGAGGAATTTTATCTTACCGAAAATTGAGGGCAATCCTTCTCACTTCATCGTCCTTTGTTGTAATATTTATCAATTTGCCATTATTAGGCTGAAAACATCCGAGATTACTACGGATTTTTGAAAATATCGACGACAGTGAAAATTAGGTTTCTGGCATCTTTGAACAAGGATCGTAAAGTGTCGTTCAGAAATCGACTACAACCACAAACGTAGATTAACTCGTATCATCCCAAGTATAGTACAACAAATCTAATTTTTATGAAAATCGGACCAGGGCACGTTTATAGATGTATAATGAGACCTACATATAAAAAAAAATATATCTCATTTAGATTTTTAGTTTCGTAACCGTTCCAATAATGGAACACTAGGATTATACATGCATGTAAGATACTGTTAGTGACTATGGAATTTATGACTTTGGAAATAATATAAAACTTGTATTCACCATATTTTATTTATTAAATCTTAGATAAATTAACATATTTATTAAATTTTATAATTATTACAAAAAAAAAAAATAGTTGTTATTCAGTATGAAAAATAATAGAACATTTGTTATGTAAGGCAACATTACATTTGATACACTTCATAGTTGCATTTTTGTGGCATAACCAAATCGAGTTTGTTTATTTTGTTTGTCAATCAGATGTCCTTTACCATAGGCACACGTTTTATTACTGCTAGTGAAGATTTAGGATTAAATATGGTTGAAGTACTAGGGGCTGAATTTTTCAATAGAAAATATGTACAAACAATATCCCTCATAAACGATAAAAGATCATGTGGTTTACCGTTACTTTTCTTTGCAGCTGGAGATATTTTGTCCAGCTGAAAAGCGTTATTGACAGCAACATTTAGTGGAAACATAAGCAACTGCCAGTACCATCTCTTCAGCCGAATCGCGATTCGATACCAACCCACATTTTGATCAAGTCGATCCACGCCGCCCATAAATTTATTATAGTTTACGAAGCAACGGGGTTGGTCAACATCCTTCTTCTGTTTATCACAGTATCGTTTGACTTTGCTTATGGGTTCTGAACCACACTGAGTCGAGGCCACTGTGACAATGTTATTATCGTTATATCTAACAAGAGTGATATTAGATATATACATTGGTGATGAGATCCTCTGCTTGTTTTTTTCATTTCTTTCGGATCTTTGAGAGGTGCTTTCTCAGTTCGGTTAGCTCGTATAGTCCCCGTTCCATCGTGACCCATTTTTTGAAGCTCTTCAAGCAGCGGTAATGACGTAAAAAAATTATCGAAATAAAAACTGTAGCTACCTTGCGGCAGCTTTGATATTAGATCCAGAATAACTGAGGCACCAACACCTAACTCAGGTTGGGTATGTCGGGGTACGTAGCAAGGTGTCGGTGTTTTTGAGGAGAAACAAATGTTATGTTTGAACACTATTTATTGAGTCACTCTCCAACTGTTCTTAATGTTAAAATGTTAAATGAAATGTTGATAAAATGTTAGAATACACCCGGCTAACGCGGTAGACCAAAGTGCACTGAATATAATGTAAAGTTATAAGTAAAAACTGTGTTTAATAAGAAAGGAAATTAGGTCAACGCGTTACGCCGATATTGCTTACTAAGATGTTCGGTGAAAACACCGAACATACTCCGGGCCACGAAAGATGGAGATGCCGTGATGACACATTTTTATGTTAGTAAGACAATGGAATGATCATGATATTATCATATATGTTTACAAGGTGAAAACAAGACTACTTAAGATTAAAATGTTAGTAGAAAAAAGTGAAATTTATTTAAAATAATACTACTCAAGAGCTTATTGTTCCTAAAGGGTTCCTAGGGACGCGAGGACACGCCCTATTCACCATTGCACTGTTTACTTCACTTAAACTACGTGTCGCATTTGAATTACGTTCACTTATATTTTGCCGCGCACTAGCACTAACACTGTTGGCATTCACATCACTAACACTTCTGGTGGGTTGAAGTTCCATGCCCGATGTGATGTGGGCGCAGCCATCTGTACAGCAGCGCTCCCGCCGCCAGCGCCAGCGCGCCGACCAGGATGTAGCTCACGGTATACTGATGGATGTCGTGAGGGGATAATGTCTGACCAATTTCCACATGCCTGTTTTTCATGTCCTCGATCCGTTGATGTAGCTTTTTTAAGGCGTCCTCCATTTCGCCTGAGTCTGTTACGTCTACGTCTTGTGGGTTTTGGAGAGGCATAGTGCTGTTGATGATTAAGTTTAACTGATCCATATCAGGTATAAAGAGGTCCGGGCTCATATCTATTCTGTTTTTGTTTTGATTCTGAATGTTCAGAGTGAAGTCTTGACCCTTCAGCAGGCAACCTGGTTCTATGTAAATTACACCAGCTTTGCTTAATTGTATCTTGTATATCTGTTCGCCACAGATTACTTTAATGTCATGTTTGTTGCAGCAATGGTACAGCAGTAATGACGGGTTTGTAAGCGGTGTCCATTGGTTTTCACACTTCGTCCTCCGTACCTTGCACGTATATGTGTCTCGGTCGAGATCACAAAAGTTGTTTTCGGTGCCAAGATGGTATATCGGCTTTTTCCAATCGCACATAAACATATCTTCTTCTTGTTTGCAAAGTGAGAGTTCTTCCGGCGTAATGGTTAGGTATAAGTCTCTTTTGAGATCCGTAGCAACGTATTCTGAAGACGGGATGAGTTCTAACATACTATGGTTTGTCTGGTGTGGTATAGGATGTATTCTGTACAACTTGAATCGGTCTCTACTGATAAGAGGGAATGTTATTTGGAAGAGAAAGTATTTATCAGTTATTCGTGCTTTAATGCTTATCAAAGAATATAGCTTTCGAATATCGTGCGGTTCGATGGGCAATGTTAGTTCATCTGATAAATGCCCAGAGATAATGTTAAGCTCCTTTTGAAGCTGTTTAGGGGTAAGCAGATGAATGTTAAACTGTCCATGGTGGACATTGGTTAGGATATCCAGTAAAATATCTTGAGTTCTTTTTAGGTTATGCAGTAAATTACTGGCTGTTAAGGCTGTCATGGTAAATTCTTGAAGTAGGGATATGTTGTTTATCTCTTGTTGTAATTTGTTTGAGAAGTTATCCAGCGTGATTAGATGTTTGTTAATTATTTTATGTTGTTTTGCCATGATTTCTTCTGTTCTTTTCAAAAGATTGTATTCTGATTCGACAATCGATGTCTGATTCTTCCATAAACTGGCTAAATGTTTTTCATTCTGTTGTATCATATTGATGTCTCGGCTATATTTTTCCGCGAATTGTTCGTCTAATACGCCGAATAGGGAATTTGCAATGTTTCCAACTGCATTGATAAGTCCCCGCCGCCGTCTGGAGTGTCCACTTACGTGTTGCGTCATCAGAAGTTCATTATAGTATTTCAGTTCATTACTCTCATGGATCAGCTGAGGGACTATCATGTTACACTGTTCGCTGCCTGTTGTTTTGCATGTTTTGTCCAGATATGTTGTTACTTTTTCAAACGCTTGCATACCTTCCCAATAAGGAGACATGTTATAGAATACAACTAAGACCCAACTGTCTTTTACAAGACTAACTCTGGATATTGGGTCAAAGTAGAAAGATTGGTTAACGTTTAATGTAGTTATGTTATAGCTGCAATTTGCAATGCTGCAGGTTGACATGAAAAAGGTTAATGCCATGGCAACATACGATAAAGTGCCAGGTGTCGCTTTTCTTATTCGTTTTCTGTCTTGGGTCTCAGAGCCCTGTCCAGCTGAACTGGCTGTTTCATTTGACGTCTTATGAATGTTATCTGTTCCGATTTCGACTGGCAATAACGAAAGTTTGACTACTGGTCGCTTTATGATGCCATTTTTCGTTTTCAATGACACCACCCTGACATAACCATCAATACCCGGATGCAAATCTATCACTCGACCCATAATCCACCGTCCAGCTGGGATGTTATCCTCATGCACTACCACCATGTTGCCTATTTTTAAGTTTTCCTGTGGCTTAGCCCACTTTTCCCTCGCTGTTAATTGGCTCAAGTACTCGTTCCTCCATTTTTTCCAAATCTGTTTAAAAATATTTGTTGTTAAATGCCATCTTGTCCTAGCATCCTCCTTCGTCTCAATTACTGTTAAGTCGGATCTTCCCGTTAAGAAATGTGCCGGTGATAAATAATCTAGATCCTCAATGTTTTCTGTAAGCGAACATAACGGTCTCGAGTTCAGGCACGCTTCCAGCTGTGTTAGTACAGTGATGAACTCTTCGAACGTTAGTCTTTGTTCCCCAACCACTCTTTTCAGGTGGAACTTCAGACTGCGGACGGCTCTCTCCCACAGCCCGCCAGCGCTCGGCCAAGACGGAGCGTTGAAATGCCATTGTATGTTCATTTCAGCGATTTCTGCCTGGCAACTATCCCCGAAAACTTGTTCTAATTGTTTGTACTCTTCTTGCAACAATCTATTAGCTCCGATAAAATTAGTTCCTTGGTCGCTATACAAGTGATGTGGTGTTCCTCTCCTGGCCGCCATTCTCTTAAGTGCAGCTAAGAATGCTGAACTGGTAAGATCAGACACCAATTCCAAATGTACGGCTTTCGTGACCATGCATATGAATACCGCCACGTAGCCTTTCAGTGTTCTAACCCCTCTTCCCTTGTTTGCCTTAATGTTCACAAAGCCTGTGTAATCCACCCCAGTATGGTAGAATGGAGGAGCGGGGTTGGTTCTAGCTGCGGGAAGGTCCCCCATCAATTGATATTGCTTCCTTGCTTCAAACTTCCGGCAAGTTACACAATTCCTTAACTGTTTTTTGATCGTACTGTATCCGCTTGTTATCCAGTATTGTTGTCTGAGAACAGCTAAGGTCAGTCGAGGACCCCCATGGAATGTTAGCTGATGAGCTTCTTCTATGAGTAACTCCGCTAATCGACTTTTGTTAGGGATTATCTTCGGATGTTTCATTTCGTTGTTCATGATCGCGTTCTTTAAACGTCCCCCCACTCGGAGAAAGCCGCTTTTGTCAACGAAAGGGTTTAATTTCAATAATTTGCTGTTTGTTGCCACATTTCCATTTTTGTTTATCATTTCAATATCTGACGTCAATGCTGTACTTTGCACTCGTTTTATGATAGCTGATTTGGCTTTTCGCAATTCGGTTAATGTTAGGTACTTCGGTAAATGTTTACGTTGCGACTTTGGCGTCAATGCCCTTAGTACCCATGCCAAGACACGAGTTATTTTTATGAACGAATTATGTTGTAATAATAATTGATCAATTATGCTATTACTGTCTTGAACAATGTTAACCAATTTTATTCTTTTCATCTCTTCGTCTGTTTGGTTGATAGGCTGTTTTTGTTCTTTTTCTACATCATAGGAGGCTAGCCATGCTGGTCCTTTCCACCATAAAGGATGTTGTAGTAGTTATGTTGTAGTAGTTGAGGCGCAGTTAAACCTCGGCTGGCACAGTCGGCCGGGTTTTCTCATCATCTCGTGTGATCTTGTGAATTTTAATTTATAAATAAATGTGATTTTAATTTAATTTTATGACTTGTTTCCAACATTGTATTTTAAATGTTATTAAGTAATTCATTCGATTGTTTTTATGTATATTTGTTTTAATTGAAATTTAATGTGAATGTTATGATCTAAAATTGATTGAAATAAATGAATTTGAATTTGAATTTGAATAAATCAAGTAGCCAAGTCGAGTACAAATTGACCAACTTTTGTATCCAAATCTAATTGGCTATCCATGGATATGCTGCTTAGTGCCATGCTTCCCATAATAGGGAATCATAGATTCGTCAATGCTCAAATTTTTATCTCCAGGATAATACTTTACCCATCTTGCATTGAGCAGTTTCCATAGAGGGCGCACTTTAGCGAACTTATCATTGGGGTCAAGATTATTATTGTCGGCAACATGGAAATAACTACAGAACAGTAAAGAAGGTTAGAAAGGAAATAGTTCCTGATTTGTATCAGAACGCGCGTCGCCGTTGTCTCCCACTCTTTAACTTAACTACATGCAAGAGACCAATGCCTAAGCGGATCACGCACACAAATAAACAACACGCACTTAGATCGTAAATTTGCTATTGGTTGTCACACTAATGCAATCACTGCGTTTGGCGTACGTCATGCACGCATAAAAGCACGCTAGGGTGGGCGACTAAAAGGTCGATAGTTGATATCGATAAAATTAATGTAATCTTGCTTTTTATTTTGCACGTATTGTTGACTATGTAGACTTCTGTAATGCATGTTGTGAACTTGTATTCATGCGAATATAGAAACAAATAAATAAAAGTGGATCAAATTAAAAATACATAACTGAATTTTAAAACCTATTTTATTACTTATTAACATTAGGATTTAAAATGGAATATTTACCATGTTTATTAGAGAAAGTCGGTTGCCTTTCAACCTTACATTTCCGGTACTTATCACCAGTTCAAAAAGAAAAAAATTATTGTCCCTGAAATAATACGTATTTATTAAGTAGCATACGCTTGCTCTCCTTTAAATTGGAGTTTTTCAAAATGAAATGCAATCTAACAGTAATGGCGGCTGTACACACTCGTCGAGAGCCTCTCGTCGAGAGTCTCGGCCGATGATGTTCTCGGCGAGAGCATACGTGTACACACTCGTTTTTTCATTTGTACGGAAGATTTCTGTGACAATGGACGTGGAAATTGCAGCTGCTGTTTGCCTTTGTGCTGTGAGCTATTGTAATTTTTTATCCATTTACCATAGAAAGAAAATTCTTAAACCATGGCGAAGGAGAAGATGGTGGATGGTTACTATGCACCGCAATAGAAGCAGGTAAATACTTAAAACATAAGAAAATACCAATAAGACTTAACAGTTGATTTTTAATTTATCTTACTTTTTTTTACCTGCATGATTAGTTAAGCGTATATATCTATATATTTCAGAAACACCATGGAAAATCAATTGGCGGAACTGGTGGTGGAACCCTCGGGTCAATTTAACAACTTTACAAGAATGTCTATAATAGACTTTGAATATTTACTACAACGAATTGCTCCATTTATTACTAAGAAGAATACGCCTAAAAGGGAAGCAATCCCAGCCAAAATTCGCCTAGCAATTACTTTGAGATTTTTAGCCAGTGGCGATAGTTTTGAAAGTCTACATTTCCTATTCAAAGTTTCGAGTTCGATTATATCAAGAATTGTGCCTGAAGTATGCATTGCACTAAACCAAGTATTGAAAGATCAAATTACGGTAAGTATGTGGATACAGAATAATAACAACATTTACTATTTATAAACTTTATTTATTACAGATAATAGCTTTTTCACAAAAAAAAACAACCGCCAAAAAAAGAAAATTAGTTTTTAGGATTTAATTAACTATGCTTGGTGAAATGCTTGACCGAGAATGTCGTAATCTGTATCTGTTGGTGGGCTCACAATCTCATTAGACAAAATTTGTATGGTATTTGTATTGAAAACGGCTGAGGAAGAACGTGTTGCTGACATGTCTGGTTCTGAGTATGAGGTACATGACGATCCAGGCCGTACATATGTTGGTGATGTATTCGGATGTGATAATTGAAGTCGTTGTATTGGTTCTGAATACGATGTGTAAATCGGTGAAGGCCGTGCAGAGTATGTGGGTGTAGTATTTAAACGCTTAATAAATAATCCATCTATTTCATACATGATTTTTAAGCCTTCTGATTCAGATAGTTTACGAGGCTTATTGGCAAGAATCTTGCCATACCGATCGAAATCGTCTTCTACCACTTGTGGTTTATTCAAAACTTTATGCAGTGAACTCATGGCTTCCTTCATAGTCTTGCCAGCTTCTTGCAGTTCTACCGGATTCTTGCGGCGCCGCGGTACAGTTGGCAATGGAGATAATGTCGTAGGTTCTGATTGATGATCATTTTCACCTGGATCATCATTGGCAATTCCACTCTCAGGCGTAGGTGGATTCTGAAAATAACGATATATTATATCGCCCACTTGCGACGACAGTGTGACATCTCAAAAATCGTTAGTTTACAGAAAGCGCCTTTTGAATTTTTAAATGAATATAACTCTTAAGTTCTGGTCCAGATAGCTTTATTATGTATGAAGTGATTAGAGTCTATCTAATAAAGAAATGAAATATCGAAAAGAAAAAAGTCATTTGAAATCATATTAACTTCATTGGTAGAGTTTAAAAAAAAAAGGAAACCTTGCCACATTGTTCCAGAAAAAAAGAAACTTTACAAGGTGATAAATTTAGTTGTCACGTTGAAGATGATGTGTAAATTGTCATTTACCTAAGTTATTTAAAAATAAAACATTATTCTCCAAAATTAGTTTTTTATTGTAGTAATAATATAATCATTCAACAGTGGTAACTATTTTAATAGAGATTTTAATCATGCTGTAAGTAATGTAAGACTTGTGTATCAAGTATAGAGACTTAGGAACTAATTACTATTAAGTTGAAACTAAATAACAGTTTGGTTCTTACAATATCAATGCACATTAACAAACATAGGAATATTAGTAAGATTCATCAGGCATATAAAATCAGTCTTTTACCTGTCACATATTTCTTTTTTATCAAATTCTCATGTACTACAAACTATCGAAAAATACTTTGTACTTACATTATCAATATACTTTAAAAACCATAAGAATATAAATAAGATTCATCAGGCACATAAAATCAGTCTTAACTGTCAGAATCAATTCTGACACATCGCTGGGTTGGTTTCACCTCTTCTAAAGACTGAATTATAAACGACCACTGTCTTTCAATTTCCCCCAAATCCCAGTACTCTTTTAAAAGTTGCTGGCGTTGAATTTCCGTAATATTTGCGTGGCATTTAAATTTACAGATTGCTTTACAGGGGGGTTTAAGTCTTCGTTCTGGCATATCCTTTTGAGTTTTTGCTGATTTATAAGGTTTCCCACTATTTCTCAATTTCTTTGCAATATTTTTCTTCCATTTATTTTCTTGTCTTGGCCTTTTTTTCCTTTTTTAGTTGGAGTTTCAACAATGGTAGGAGGGTTTTCAGGTTCTGTAGCAGCGAAGACACAAGGTTCCCTTGAAGGCGATTGATTTTCGGTAATCATAGTATCAGCTGCATCAATTGGATTTTCATTTGAAGTAAAAATTACTGAATCGATGCCTGACCTTCCTTCTTGGTTTGTCGTTTGCTGACTAGTCGCAGCAGTCGGAACATAATCGCTCAAATCATTGAGTGAAAATACTGGACGGCATTTTTCTTGAATATCTTTATAGTCGGGGTCTTTTACGGAGTCATCGCTGTCCTCGGAGAAAGATGAAGAACTTGAAGAACTGCTACACGAAGTACTTGAAGAAGATGAACTCGACGATATACTGCGATGGCGATGAGTTTGTGTCGTTTGTTGATTATCTACTGTTTCATCGCCAGTAACATTTTTTAAATCCGGGTTATTACGAGAAAATAAGGTACTTGAAGTTGAACTCGTTGGGATTAATTGATTTTGCATCGTTTTTTGGTCATCAACTGCTTCATCCCCATTAAAAGTTTTTGAACCCAGGTTTTTGCGAGGTACTAGGTTGCTACTAGGTAATTCCTCGTCCATTTTTCTTTGTGCTAATTGCAATATTAGTTTAGATCTTGTCCCCATCTGGAAAGAAAACTGGAGTTGTAAATTGCGGTTTAGTGTATAAAACGTGACAAGTGGATATACCATTTAATTTTATCAATATGTATTCTGCAACAATAGAACATCAAAAAATAACTCAAAACATATTTCCAGTATAAGAGAAACATTTATCATCTACAATGTTATTATTCAAAATGACTTGGTGATACTGAGAATTTCTTACAAGAAAAACGTGACATCACAAATATATCTCGTTCACTTCGCTTGATATTTTACAAGAACACTGTGATAAGTATGACGTGCCACATTGTCGAATAAAAGAAAATTATTACAAAAGACTCACCTTTATCACCTAAGTCGTGATATCCTCGTGATGTCACGTTTTTCACGAAAACCGAGAGCACTTCACTCTTCGAAGCCCAGGCGACAACTGAATTGTCACTGTGTCGAAGCCAACTGGATCAACAAACGAGATACCGCTACACTGTAATATTTTGTCTCTTTCTTTCTTTATCTTTGTTGTTTTTGGTCAAAAATATATCACGTTTTTAGAGATAATAGAATGTGAGATCGCGAATCAGAATATCCGTAAAACGAAAAATCGTATAATTCGAGATGTCACACTGTCGTCGCAAGTGGGCGATATATATAAAATAACAATAAAGATTTATTTTACAGATTCCGCAAGATCCCACAGTCATGGTTAGAAATAGAAAAAGGGTTCAGAAAATTTCCAAGGTGTATAGGAGCAATTGATGGCAAACACATCGTAATGCAATCTCCTGCACATAGTGGTTCGGAATACTACAACTATAAAAAGAGTTTCTCACTTCACTTCTGGCTCTGGTCGATAGTAATTACAATTTTATTTTTACTGAAATTGGAAGCCAGGGAAGAATTATTGATGGTGGTGTCTTTCGTAATAGTCAACTATGGCAAAGAATTTGTTCAAATAATCTAAATTTTCCGATGCCAAGACAACTACCAGGTGGTACAACAGACGTTCCGTATGTTTTTTTGGGAGATGGTGCATTTGCATTGACAACTCATGTGATGAAGCCATATCCAGGAAGTCATAATGAAGGAACACCGAAACGTATTTTTAATAAGAAACTTTCATCCTCACGCGTAGTGGTTGAAAATGCATTCGGGATACTAGCCTCAAGATTCAGAATATTTAGGAAACCTATACTACTGAACCCTGAAAAAACTACTATAATTACTATGCCCTGTGTGCTGTTGCACAATTTTTTAAGAAAGAGTAGTACGTCATCAGCAATATATACACCTCCAGGAACAATTGACGTTTACAACATAAATGACGAGCTGGTCGTGTCAGGTTCGTGGAGGAATGAAATTGAAGACATGTGTGCCATAAGACCCTTGCGACAAATACCAAGAAGACCAGCCCAAGACGTAAATCAGATTAGGGAAGAATTTACATCATATTTCTTCAGGAATTATATGTAATAATAACTGATTATAAAAATTTTAATAGACATATTGTGTTTAAATAAATTCATAATGTTTACTTACCTGAGTATCCGTGTTCATTGTCTTTCTACATTGAAAAATATCATTTAAGAATGGGTCCATGAAATCGAACGCGAACCATATCGGCTTATAAACCGATTCAGCAGCAGCTCCAGACTGCATAGATGCTAGAATCTTTCTTTTATGGCTCCTGTACGTGGCCATTAGCGAATTTCTTTTCTTTTTTAACTCTGCTACAGAAATTTCCATTCGCTCGCTTATTCGCATCCAAGCATCGTGAACACCTTGCTTGTCCTTATGTTTTACATGTTTAGAATCCCATAATATTGGTTCCATTTGATAGTACTCCAGAAATTGTAATTCACGTTCATTAGACCACATGGCGAAGCCCGTCTTTACGCGAACACAGTCAGCGATAAACTAACTGAACAAGTGTGTACATGCTCGCTCTCGTTTTCCTTGCGAGACTCAACGAGACCCTTTGACTTGGGCGCAAAAAACCGACCAGTGACCGAGACCGACCGAGGCGAGGCACGAGAGAGCGAGACAAGGCGAATGCACCGTCTACATACTCGTTCTCGGCCTGTCTTGGTGTGTCTCGGCGAGTGTGTACAGCCGCCATAATATACTTTTCTATAATAGCCTTAGTTAGGTCGGTCACATGGCTCGCACTAGGATATAAGCCAACCTGATGATGACTTATGCTGTTAAATAAATCAGTCCCAACGAAGCTGCGCATAATCTTTACTGTTAACATATGCTTGTTAATATTTCGGAGGTTTTCGGTGTACTTTTTTATAACTGCTTCAGATGTTTTGCAGATTAGTAGCAGTTCTTTCGAAGGGTACAAGAGACCTCCTTTATCTTTTGCAACTATAAATTTATGGTCGGAATTTATTTCACTTGATAATAAAGCTCCCACACAAATGTCACAATCAATTTTTTTCATTAAAATGTGTGCTTATATATCCCGCAATGTGACATAATTTGTTGGTTAAAATCAGAAATATTTTGGAAAAATAAATTTATGTCTTCATCATCATTATTTTCGGAAACCATATCAATACCGTCTTCTATTAATCCATTATTAGTTGTTTTATTGATGCGTTCTATAGGCGACGATGCGCAATTCAGGATAGAAATATGTTCCAGAGCCAAGCAATTTCCACTTTCGAGAGCCTTTATCTCGATATGTACCAGTAATTTCTTATATGCTGCCTTAAACTGGCGCGCCGTAGGGTTATTGTTGGCTCCGCCATGTGACCTTATATTGCCAAAAAGCATCTCGAGGTGGTCTTGGCTAATTTTATACATTGGCATATAAACAAGTACTTGAGTACGTATTATATGATTATAAATATGTTTTACTGCTTCGGCGCAACCAATGAACCCAATAAAGCCTGTTTTTCGCGGGCTTTGTATTACGACTAAAATGTCTAGACGATAGGCTGTTAATACAGCCTATCGTCTAGACATTTTAGTCGTGATAGGTAGTCGACTGCTGTGTCTAGGAATCCTAAAAGTTCCATTGAGTTAATTTCCGTAAGCGCTTTCTTAAATTTAAATTGAAAAGTGCTTCGGGAATTGAATACGTCAAACATATTATTAATTATCCTCAAAAATTGCGATGTTGCTTTACTGTTTTTAAATTCAGGTAGTTTCAGTTCATTGCAACAAAAGTCTATAGCATCCGCTACACTAAGGCTGAATAGCTGTGTTGCGAGCTTTACCTTCATTTTTTTATTTAGAAAATGTATGTGATGGTAACGTAACTTGTTAGCTAAATGTTTCCTGAAGCTTATTTAGTTCTTCCAAAAAAATCCACTGTATTTTATTGCCATCTGGATCTATAAAAGTTTTATAGCTTTGAAAAGCGTTCCGCAATAGTTTGATCATGTGAGATGGATCCAATATTACCAAAATTGGGTCTTTAGTTACAGGATGGTTAAAAGTAATTCTTCGATCTTCTATAGAACAACCCAAACATTTCACCATTGCTATATTAGCAGCGCATCCATCGAAAGTCAACGATATAATTCTTATACCAGTTTCTTGGATAAGTTCTAGACATTGTAAAAGTCAGACCGCTGACTTCCTGTTATACCGTCCACAACGAAATAACCAACGGGAACTTTGAAGTTACAGTTTATGCTTGTAACTAAAAAAACGAGAGCCTCTTTAGCTTCTAGTACATGATCTCCTTCAACGCCAGTACCGATATCAACGTGTCCCACTAATTTTCACCGTCATATTCTATACGTCGGCGTATAGCCATTTCGTCAATAGCTAACCCCGCAATTATGGTGTAATTTGTATTTTTAGCTTTTTGTTTCAACGCTTCGAAGGATTCTTTAGTAAAACGTGGGTCTCCTCCGATTTTTTCGTACCACTTTCTAAGTGTACTCCTTTCTGGTAAACAGGTATCGAAAGTTCTACGTATGTAATCGTAGGCCTTCGGTGAATAATAATGTAATATCAACGCAAAGGTACGAAGCGCTGGGCTATATTTTTGTTTGCGTTTTCCTCCAGACTTTTTTGTAACCATGCGTCGTGTCAGTTCTTGAGCCTGTTGATAAAAAAAGTAGGAACGCTTTTTAATATTGAAAGAAAGCAAGAAAACGATCGACAAAGGCATACAACATACGAACACGGCTAGTGTAAGAGTCTGTAATACCTGTAAATTAATATTTTTCAGAATATTCGTGTCTTCATCTTTCAAACAAAACTTTTCTTGGATATTAACTAAAATGTCTTCAATTTTATTAATTTTGCGTTTTAATCTTCTATTTTGGGCTTGTATTCTTTTTATTTTTAATCTCTGATTCTTAATGATATGTTCTTTAGTGTTAATAATGTTTTGTCAGATCATTTAGTTTTGAAATAACTGAGATACGGAGTTTTGAGACGAAACATACGCGATTTTCCCATAGTGCGCCGCTGCGATCGGCCGCCAATCGACCGCAGAGCGCGCGGGCGCAACCCGCCGAGGCTGCAGGTGACCGCGGCCCGCGCGATTCTACTAGTTGCCCGCCGGTGCAGCGGGACCCGCAAACAAACGCGCAGACTGCGGGCGTAAAACGCGTCGTGAAATGTGCTTTAATTTTTTACATGTATATCTGCACTCTACAGAAAGCTGCGGGCCCGCAACCGCGGCGGACGCGGGTGAAAATCGCTCCGTGAGTTCTTAGCCTAACAGTGGATTGGCGTCAAGGGGATAAATCCCACATTTTCGGAAACCTGAACTTAGATTTGCCTTTTGCGTCGGTTCCAATAAATCAAGCAGTCTGTTTAACAGAACTGGGAAGTTGCTTTTTTGTATCACTGTTTCGCGACTGCCTTGTACACTTGCTTTCCACTCAGTAAGAATTTTTCTCCATGCCACCTTCATTGGATGGAAAAAGGCAACGTCTAACGGCTGTGTCAAATGCGTGCTGTTAGGCGGCAAGCATACAAATCTAATATTATTTTCATCACAAGCTTTGAGAACATCTACAGAAATATGAGATGACAAGTTATCTCCAATTATGACTTTTGGGCCATCTTGTTTCTTCAGCCTGGGTAGGATATGAGTAAAAAGCCAATCATTAAATATATTCATATCAAACCAACCTGACGGACTGTTATTATATTTGGCATGCTTTGGGCCATGCTCTGTCCATGTGCTCCACAGTTGCTTGGACTTATATACGGTATATGGGGGTAGCAATTCGCCGGCAGCATTGCCGCAAAACATGATGGAAGTTGAACTTTTGGAGGTGTTCCTTATAAGCTCCGGGTATTTTGCACCTCGCCTCGTCAAGATTTTTTTTTGGCCGGGATCATCAGAGAGGTTAGATTCAAATTCCATATATTTTCAGGTGGGACATCTCTTACTACCCATTCCAAGTTTTGGATGTAAGAGTTAATCTCATCACGCCCAACTGCTGCTCTATTGCGCTTTATATTTGCTGCAAATCTCTGTGATAAAACTCTGTTCCTTTTTAAAAAGCAGGATACCACCCACTCATTACCAGGACAATTATCTTTAAATGTTGTCACGATGTGGCTGGTTTTCCACTGAGATCGTTTGACTGAAGATCAAGTTTGTCTAGCATAAATCGAAGCGCAGCGTCGGCCGTCAATAAGTTTGAATCACGGCGACATAATGACAAAACTGTAGTTTTTATTGCATCCAAGCTGTAATGAATGTCGTGAAGGTCTTTTATCTCTTCGTCTGTAAATTTTGCATTTGATTTCAAAACTAATAACGCCTTAAAAACGCATGATTTTAATTTGAGAAATCGGCCTACCATATCTGACAAGCTATTCCATCGCGTTTTACAGTCTAGTATTAGGTCAATATTTTTACCATGTTCTTCTAAAATGTACTTTTGCAACAAATCGTTTTTCAAAGGGGAGTTTTTAAAAGATTTTATTAGATCTCTTATTTTTTTTATAGTACCTTTGTACAGGGTGGCCCAAAAGTCCTTACACATGTAAATAATTAATAAATAAAAAACTAATTACAATAAGAAATACCTTTTTATTTCGTATTAACCTTTATAAAATGGGAATTATTTTTTGAAAATAACATCATCCAAATGTAACCCGTTACGATCACGGCACTCCTGTAAGCGACGTCTAAAACTATCGACGACTGCGCGGGCAAGTCAGTTCTGTGATGTTAGCCATTTCTCTTTGAATATTTTCTTTTAGGGCTTCAATTGGCCGCGGGTTTGTGTCATACACTTTAGATTTCAGATAACCCCATAAGAAAAAGTCCATCGGGGTTAGATCCGGACTACGTGGTGGCCAGGAAATGTCTCCTCTTCGAGAGATCACTTTGTTGGGGAAAAGTTCACGAATGACGGCATAGCGGTGTTAGAGGTATGGGCCGTCGCGCCATCCTGTTGAAACCAGGTCCGCGTATTGTAGCCTGGAAAATTCTGCAACGCTGGTGTAAAAAACTCCTCGATCATTGCTACATATCGCTCTGAATTAACTGTAATCGCGCGACCTCTGCCGTCTTCAAAAAAATAAGGGCCTATGATGCTACCAGCTGACATAGCGGCCCATACCGTCACTTTAGGGCTGTGTAATGGCTTCTGATGTTTACGTTTTGGATTTTCGGGGCTCCAGTAGCGGCAATTTTGTTTACTTACATGCCCATTAATGTGGAAGTGAGCTTCATCAGAGAATAACACGTTATTGAACGAAGAAAAGCGGCTAAATATTTCATTCGCGTAATTTAGTCTCTGGATGGCGTCAGTGTCTTTTAATTCCTGTACCAACTGAATTTTGTAGGGGTGCAGACGTAAATCTTTCTTTAAAATCCGCTGTAACGATGTTCTGGATACGTTTAATATTCTGGAACGCTTACGAGTAGACTGGGCAGGATTTTCACGAACAGACTGTAACACTATGTCGATGTTTTCTTCCGTCCTTGATATCCTTGGTCGGCCCGACCGCTTTTTATCTAACGTCGAACCAGTCTCTTCAAACTTTGCAACCCAGTTGTTGATCGTTTGAACAGTTGGAGTGTCATGAAAGTTGTGTAGATTGTGATGTTCTCGAAATTTACGCCGCGCAATGGTTGCCGAAAAATTGTTCCGATAAAACTCGCGCACACAAAAAGCACGGTCCGCACCGGTGAAACGCTCCATGGCGACTGACGCGCGTCTTATGCATTTTATTCGAAATTTACATTTTAAAGGACTTATGGGCCACCCTTATGTGGCCGTCAAAACTTCTACCCATTTTGACCATTACACTTGCTCCATCTGTTGTGAAAGCAATTATGTCGTCTTCCAGACTTAAACCGAAGTCACTCAAATGCTGCTGTAATAATTGAGTGCCTACTTCAGCTGGCATTGATCCCTGTATCCGTACAAGTCCCAAATTTTTATATTTGGCCATATTAAAGTATTTATTGTGGATATTTATATTCATATACCTTTTATTACGGGTAGACGTCCACTCATCAAACGTGATTGTAAATCTTTTATTTTCAGACTTCATAATTTTCAATTGATTTTTCAATTTGTTTTTTGTGTTATCACTGTTCTAGAATTATCTGCGTTATAGTCGTAGAAGATTTCGGCACATCGTAGCCAGAGTTTTTAAAAAGATATCTCAGATCTTCTGAAGTACAAAATGTTCTCAATGGTATCCCATCTAATTTTATTTTTATTTTTTTATTTTATTTGATAGGTACACCAACGACCTCTTCACTAGGGACATTAACATAATAAAAATTACACATGCATTGAGTTATGGTGAATTAGTCACTTACAGGCGTACACAGCACTTACTTAAAACATTACTTCTTAAACATACGTTGAACAAGATTCTTTACTCGTGAGGATACAAAAAACTAAATTAGAAACAAAGAACAAAACATTAAGTAAATAAAAAACACAAAATCATAGTAGAAATTAGAATCAGAGATCAAAATTATCATTAAAACATTAAGATTAAGAAACAAAAGAAAAATCAATGTTCAAAAATTCAAAACGGCAGAATGCGGTAACGAGTGCATTATGAAATCATTCCAAAAGATTACAAAAAACAAGTAAAAAGTAAAAAGTGGGCTATAAAATTATGATACGTCATGCAGCCATTCTGGCCACTCGAACCTCCATATTTGAAAAATAATACGTACCGTTAACTCATAATCAATGTCTATTTGCACAGACATCTAACAAGCAACAATAAAATAAAATCGCACATATTTCATTTCATTTTTTTTTAAACGTCGCACCACACTATAGGAATTACTGCTGTATCGTGGGTGCACTCACAAACATGTAAACTAACATACACAAGACACCCAGACCCGGAACACCTATCTGTAGGTCATACAAATATTTGTTCCGTACGGGAATCGAACCCGTGACCCGCAGCGCAGCAGCCAATCCAAAGAGTATAATAAAGATAGGGGGGAAGAGAGCCCTCTCGTGACATTTTTGTGCATATCGCTTGAAAGCGCCATCTGGATTTCTTAACAAGAACTAAAGCCAATATATCTACCCATAGCTATATTGTGTATCCTGGTCCATTTATTGATTAGAATATTATGTTTTTTTCCTATATAAGCTATTTTGTTTCTGTAAATTAAAGCCACTATAATTTACTGAAACAAAATTGCTTCTATGGGAAATAACATAATATCTCTAATCTAAATTACTATCTCAATTAATGATAGAAATAAAACCAGTAAATAAAATAGCCAACAGCTTTATTATTTCAAATAATTATTATTACATAATTATTTGTTAACGTTATATACATTATTAGGTACTTATTTTCTATTTCTATAATGCTTACGCTTATTAAAATAAATTTGGGCAGCAATTTTTATTTCGTCCTCACCATTATAAATGATTTTGCCTGACAAAATTCGATTGACGGATCGACACCAACTGCATGTTAAAATATTCACAGTCGTATTTAAAAACATTTCTTTAAGTATTGTTTTGTGTTTTGGACAGTTAAAAGCACAATCTACAAACATATCTATAAATGATAAAATTGTCCGTTTTAAATACTTTTTGGGCACATTCTTTTTTAAAAAAGAGCAAACAATATTTTGGGAATCTCTAAAGAAGTTTTCTGTTTCTTTGTTAGGATAGCAAAGCCACTTTTTATTTTGATATTCTTTCGCTTTAATATACGTATTGTTAGTATTACTAGATGAGTTGTCTAATAAATTTAATTTGCAATGTTGACAACCTTTTACAATACTTTTAAGGCATTTTGTTATAACCCAACCACAGACATAATTGCTTTGACCCGCGTCATTTTCACATGATTGGCCTAAACATATTTCATTATCAAAATGAATTCTTTCATTTTCTTCAGGAACATCAGGGGTTACTACTTTTTCTTTTAAAAAAAAGTCTAAAGTTTGGAGGCACTCATTGGAGTCCTCTTCACAATTGGCCTTCCTTGAATGTGGGGAATTGAAATTATTTACCATTAAGGCTTTGAAAGCTCCTTCAAAAGCTATTGAATTTGGTGCAATATTTCGTGCCCCGTAACTTCTGATGCTCCCAAAGAAATTTTCTACTGGGTCTTGGTTGAAGTTTCTAGTCAACATCGCATCTAAACCGTATTTACTAGACAACACCTTCCAAAGAGATTTCATGCCCTCAATAGTTTTAATTAAATTTGTTATTGTTGGCACAACCGTCTCCGTTAATTGAACTTTATCACCAACTTTATTTTTCTTTACATATTTAACACTTTTTAATATATTTTTGGCTTTTCGCCACAATTCATGGTGGGGCGAATTGCGTTTCACAGGGCCTTTAAAAATTTTACCATTTGGTATGGAGAGACTGCTAACATTCAATGAATCAAAAAGATTATCAATTAAAATAGTGAAGTCTATTAATTGACGGCACTCTTCAGGAAGATCTCCTCTTGCCGTTAAATGATTTGTCACGACACCAACACTATGACTGAATAATTGTGTTGCAGATTTTACCCGCATTTTATTAATTTTCTCAGGGTTAACATGCTCTTCTGTGAGTTTGTTCAGAAGTCGCAGCTCTCCATACATTTTATCTGCTAAATATACCATTTGGTAATAATCCCATTTAATATATTTTCTCTCATTGTCTTTATAATATATAAGGTCTTTTGTTATTAAATTATTTCTAAGACCTTTTATAAGATGTGGTGTGTCAAAGAGTGGAGTGATAAATTGGCCTTTTATCCGTATTATGTCACTATGCCACTCCTTTTGCTGGCGTAAAAAACTAGCTCGAGTTTCATTAACTAGTTCCGTGACGGCACCAACATTAACTTGGCTTTGGTCACACACGGTACATAATACTATTAACCCCGACTCAATACAATGCTGAATCACAATTTTAATCATTGTCTTTAATTCAAGTTTATTCAATGAATTCGTGAAATAATAAGCTATGGGTTGCTTAAAATTACGCTTTATGCCTTTAACCATAAAAACAAGGGCATGGTCTGAGAACTTGTTCTCTTTGTTCAATGCAAAACCTTCCAATTGATCTTTATGTACGTTATAATTAATTTGAGGCGTAATTGACATTTCGTCAAACATAAGGCTGCACAAGCGGTCGGATGTTTCTTTATGTCGCAGTGTACTTTTTATTCGTTCGAATATTATTGGGTTTATTCCGGGAGACACTTTTATTTCACTCAGTAGGCGTTTCATTGCCTTTGTAGATGGCAGTGTGAAATAATTACATAATAGTCTGTAACACTTGGGGCTCTTTTTGAACAGGGACAAACATAAGATTTTTTCCTCAGTTGAGACACGCCTACCCTTAGCCTTCTTTTTTGATTGGAGTTGCATTTGTATGAAAAGTTGTGTTGGCTTTGTCATGTGTTTGGTAACGCGTTGAAATGCAAGATCTTTGGAAAATTTTTCTGCATTAGCCAATCGTTCGGTAAAGGACTGACCTTTTTTGCGTAAACGGCATATTTCATTTCGCAAATATTTAATTTTCGTCTGCAACGGTTTAATTAGGATGCATTTGTAAACTGCAGCTCTTTCGGGAGCACCTGAAAAAATAAAGACATACATGATGAAAATGTCCTTTATGGATTTTCAATTTCATTGTAAATATTGTAAAGTTATTTCTAAAAAATAAACTAATTAATGATTATTATTTTACTTTTATATGCAA
Source organism: Mamestra brassicae (assembly GCA_905163435.1). Taxonomy (NCBI): domain Eukaryota; kingdom Metazoa; phylum Arthropoda; class Insecta; order Lepidoptera; family Noctuidae; genus Mamestra; species Mamestra brassicae. The sequence goes on from LR991009.1 coordinate 3,283,542, forward strand.
TGTTCAACTTGTTTAACGGATAAAAAAAAAATATAATGGAGTGAAAATAAGACTAGGGCAAAGATTATAAATATAAATGTACCTTTAACAAGTGGTGTTTGTCTGGGTTTGCTTAACACACTATAATTATGCTCCTTTATCACGGTAGCTGCAGTAACAGCATGATGGTGTAAACCTATAAAATAAAATATATGTATTTTTAAAGGAAATAATATTATTTATAGACAAGATTTATGGTTAAATATTTGCAAGTTTGATACAATTAATGTAGGTATACCAATTAGTCAGGCAAGGCTCAGGCAAAGTTACTACTAGTTTGAGAAAAAACAGTTACCAACAATGCAAATTCAAGTATGAATAATTCAGAATAATGTTAAAAGTTGAATTATTAATATGGCATCTTGGACACACTTTTATTTGCCTCCTGATTGAAAGTTACTAATTGTACTCCTTCCATCACATTGAAATAATAGACTGGCTACCAGTGTTTAGAACTAGTTTTATAATCAATTGCAAAACCTTTAAATTAGAATGAATTAATAAAATACCTGACGCTAAAATTGAACTGCCATGTTGTGTGTCACACCTGATCTCAGGCTCCTGAATCATAGATGCATCTGAAATTGTAAAAGAAATATATTTAGAATAAATGTACCAACTTCTCAGAGAACTTTCTAGAACTAAAAAAATAAAATAAATTTATGTTTTGTACAAAGTGCCATGCATTGTCTTTTTTCCACACTTCAAATATTTATCTATTAGGTAAGAGTTTTGAATTTGTTGTTAATATTAACAACTAGCTGTTCCCGCGACTTCGTACGCACATAAAACGTTTTTCCCATTCCCGAAGGATTTTCCCGTTCCCGTATAGCCTTTCTCATGAATGTGGCTATCATTTCGGATTCGGATTTTAAAATAATTTTCCAAATCCGAATGGTAGTTCTAGAGATTAGCGCATTCAAACAAACAAACTCTTCAGCTTTATTATATTAGTTATGATAACTACCTGATGCAATAATATCAGCTGCTGCAAAGGAAGTACCAGGCTGATTATCACCGCTGTTCTCAGACTCCTGAGACCTAGATATGCCTGGAATAGAATAAAAATATTAAAATTATATGATATTAATTTCATAGATTTTTTTATAAATACACAATCTCATAGAATTTTTGTATGAATCAATTTATAACTCACCAGGCAAATGCAGTATAGGTATTGCTAATGCATTCAGACGTTTATTTCGATTTCTGTGTTCGGAAATGAAGTGGATATCACAAATTCTCTTTTTCTTGAGAAATTCATTCAAGGGTATTTCCAGTTTTCCCCCAAGAAGATCAATCCAAGCTTTGAAGCGCTTAGGAAATTTGCCAGGATTTGGAAAAACGTGCATTACAACATCTGAAAACATCGAAAATAGCTAAATATAGTGATAAGTCTGTTAAGAGTCACTCTCAGTCCGGTCTTATTATTTGGTTGACTTTGGTAGCCCATTTTATGATACTATCTACCCAGACTCCTACTTTGTTTTGTAGAGCTATGTCTAAATATTTGAAAGTTCAGCATTATCAACATAATTATCTCTAGCATCTATATTTTATTTGATAGTTATTTGACAAAGCAGGTAGCTTGAATGTGAAAACCACAGACTTTTAAATAATTTAATTGAAACCTGTGCTTGGTAATAATTCAGGCCATGGGCTATTGTTTAGTATCATGAAAGTACATGATTTGGAGGAGACCAATCAGTAGGTTGTTGGGCTAGGACAAAGACAACTTTTTATAGAATACAACGGTGGCGAAGTCCAGGTAGATACTAGTTTCGATCTAACGAATTCTACTGTTTTCGGGTAGCTAAACTAAAAATTTTGTTAGCGGTTAGCCAGAGTTCATAAATACATTACTTACCAGTGTTCACACATCCAAACGCACAGCGATGGGGCATTTTGTCTATTTTACAAGACACTCACAAAGAACACAAGGAAGCGTCTTTTCGCAATTCTAATACTTGGCAAATTGTGAAAAACATTCACAATTTCTTGTGGAATCACTTTACAAACCACAGCAGTCAACACTGCGAAGGTTAAACTGGCTTCCGGGTTGCAGTCTGAATATCAGGACAGAGGAGGTCGCGAGAGATCTCAACTCGATGTCTATAACACAGAAATACACTCGAAAACCAAGAAATACACACAAAATGAATTCAAAACGATCAAACGCAAGTGCAAATCGTAACGACTCTATTGTGTGTTTACATTACCGAAAAACATTTGAAAATATAACACGATGTTGCCATTTTAGTAAAAAAAAATATATTTCGGTTTTATATTTTAGTTTAGCGACACCTGTCGGCGCATTAGAGTACCAATGTCAAATAACACTCGTTAAGAATAATAGATGGCGCTAGTTTCTTTGGTTTTGTTGTTGGCGTTCCAACTGTCCCCCCCCTGAGCCAATCACTCAATTACTGCGCCAACCGTGCCGTCGACAATATAAAATCACTACTAAATTATATGTATAAACTCTCCCACAAATACCCTAGAAACAAAGTAAGTAGACAAGTAAAGTAATGTTAAAATAGGTACTTACATTTTCGTTGAACGTGTATGCGTTGCACGCGTGCGTGTGCGTGTTGCTTTGTACGTGTTTGGTGATATCTACTTAGAAACTTGTATTGTAATGAAAAGCTTCTGAAAACCAAGCGTCAAACTTTGCGGCACATACATCACAAAACTCAATAAATTAAGCTTAGAACAGGACAGTATCTCGCAGGTGTACGTAAGACGACTGAGTACCGAGTATTGAGATTCATTTTTAAATTCACGAAAGTAAAGAAAAATCTAGGGAGTTCCCTTAGCTTGCTCAATCCACAATATTAAACTCAATTATCTACGAACACTTATAACTTTGATTGTGTTACGTACCGAACTATCCACAACCAATGGGGATTCCCTTTGTTTCCCGATTGGTCAACAATGAACTCTATTCTGTACGACTAAGAAATAAAATCTTGCGGACTCAAATTGGAAGTTATAAAATAAACCCCGGGAATTCGGGGGATACCCACAGAAAGGGTTTTGATGTTGTCATAATGTAAGTCGTAGGTTAACCTAAATTAAGGTAAATTGTAAATACACAGATGAACCCATGCCTTTTTCCCATGGAGTATGCAGAAACTATAGAACTAAATAAATGGGTACCTAATTAATTAATATTATCCTATAGTTACGTTATTACGGACTTCAACTCTTCAGTTACGTATTTGTGAGATTTCTAAAATCTGTCCGTAATTACGTAATTGCGTAATTACGTAATGGAAGCCCTAATTAGAGCCCGGTAATACTTGTTCTTTAGGTATTTTTAGTATTCCTTGTTCTATTGCTCTTCGAAAGGGGCATTCCTCAAAAACACCAGCATCGTTGTCTTTTCCATAGGAACCCACATTTATCATTACAAACTTATAATTTGCGTCAGTGACTGCTAACAACCCAATCGAAAAAAAGGATTTGTAATTATAATACATGGAACCACTCTTTTTTGGTTTTATTATGCGAATGTGCTTTCCGTCAATACATCCAATGCAATTAGGAAACTGCCATCTGTCCCAAAAACATTGCGCTATGTTTTTAAAGCTATCGTCTGAAGGTTCGGGCATGTGTTTCCTAACTAATTGATATATATTATATTGATATATTATTATTTCTAATTAGTATTGTTTAAAACGTTTGTACACTGACAGCCCTAAATCTATCTCCCTTCGTTCAATCCATCCAAAGGTTGTCTGGAAGAGATTGCCTTGTGCGATAAGACCGCCCATTGTGCACTTATTTTATGTATGATTGTCCTGTTCTTATTATGAGGTGTACAATAAAGTATATAATAAATAAATAAATAATAAATAATTGAGTCCATATAGCTTTGCAAACTTGTGGTACGATTGTAGAAATAGCAGATTTTGAAATTCTGAACGAGAAAGCGAGTTGCCGAAATTATACCTGTGGCCAAATACCTGAAATAATGCAAAATATTAAGTTATAATTCCTTTTCTTTATTCAGGTGAAATGACTAAGAAAAAATGGAAAAATTTGAGAGACACGTTTAGTAAAGAATTAAAAAAATATCCTAAGCCACGTTCTTGGACTGACGCCGATAATGAGCCGAAGTATACACATGCACATGGCCACATTTTGAGGCCATGTCTTTTTTAAAAGTAGTTCTGAAACCCCGACAAACAGAAGGGAATATTATATCACAAGACTCCGAAAGCAATTCTGTAGATCTGTCAGTGTATTCAGACGCGGCTAGTCCGGAAGAGATATTCAACGTGAACGCATCTGACAATGACAACACCCAGCTCCCTGAATCTGCGTCTATTTTAGAAGAAATACCACAGAACATGTCCATAGATAACAGCCTTCGACAAGATCGTCCACCTTCGCCCTCGTTGCCAGGTCCTTCGCCTTCATCCTCGTTGCCGGTGCCTTCCCCTTCGTCCTCGTTGCCAGCTATCACAAGGCAAACATGCAAAAGAAAAGATATAAGTCTCGAAGCATTTCTCGATATTGAGAGAGAAAAAATGAAAATTCTTCGCGAAGATCAACCAGATAATACTGACGACGACCTTCTTTGGTTCAAATCAATATTACCTTACATGAAACAGTTGCCATCACTCAACAAATTACATTTTAGAACGCAGATGCAGGAGCTTCTTCTAATGGAGCTGTCAAAGTTAAACCCACCACAATCCAGTGCTCAACAACATGACTATTACACATCTTTGTGAAAGTATTGCAATTATGTACATACTTACTAATTAAACTTAAATAATATTATATGTAATCTCTAACATTTATTTCATAGTTTATTATTTCATAGTTTTCTTACCTCAAAGTCACCATAAGTCGTTCTTCTACAGAAATAGGTTCCTGAAAATTTGTTGTAGTAAATTGTAGAACAGGTTTAATGGCTTGTACAATATAGTCAAACGTTGTAGGTAACATTCGACAATATTCCTTGAACAACAGGGGTTGAGTACGTAAATCCTGGTACAAATTATGAAATTCCCCATGAGTATGCCTTTCTAAGTACACAGTATTAGTTCCACTTCTCTGCTTTATACACTTCTTCAATATCTCATATTTAAGATATGAATTTTCCAACAACATTAGCTTCCGTCCGTCCATGACAAATGTTTAATGATACGCCGGCTCCACATGTGGGTCCCAACGCTCGTACCAACGTTGGACTGCAAACTCGGTGAGGCGTACACACGTTGGCTAATAAACTAGTTCTGTCCCGTCAGGGCCAATGTGAAGATGTCCGATACAGAAATCGAAACTGCTCTGAGCGCGTTTATAGTAATGATGAGTGCATTACTGAGAAAAAATAAAAAGCCACGTCAAAGAAGATGGTGGATGACGACACATCATAAAACACGGAATCAGTGAGTAAAGATCTCTTATACACTTTACCCACTACTACATTTATTACACACACCTATTCTAATAATATCAACAACAGACTACAATTGTATCAACAGTTGTTTACAGACGCTGTAATATTAAAGTACCTATTTATTCCATATTTACATTTTCTTTCTTTTTTAGGTATGATGGAACCCGATTATTGAGTAATTTGATTCAAGAGCCATCAGGACAGTTTGATAACTTTTGTCGTATGTCTTCGATTATATGTTTAGCGACTGGAGATTCATTCAAAAGTCTTCATTACCTATTTAAGATTTCTCCCCAAGTCATATCATTGATCTTGCCGGAAGTATGTAAAGCACTATGTGAGGCATTGCGTTCTTTTGTAAAAGTAAGTAGTTAAAATATAAACATATTTTGTAAAATAAAACCATAATAATAGTAATCAAAAACACGTTTATTGAGAAAAATAATTAGACAAAGTAATTGAGTCCTTGCATTAGCATTCAATTGTTATTTTGTATCTGAGAAAGAGAAAATGCCTGAGAGATAATGTCATTTGATATAATTGTCACCTTTGGAGTAGATGTGGAGGTGGATGAACCTGTCACATATTCTGCTTGGCTATGATTTGGTGATACAACTGTATAATCACTATAGTCATCAGCAACGTGATATGACGGGCTTGGCATCACTTGAGATGAAGGGGATGGTGTAGGTGCATAACGCACGGAATCTCGGGTAGACATATCGTACGTCTGTGATGAAGGGGACGGTTTAGGTGTAAAACGCACGGAATCCGGAGTAGATCTTACATACGAGTAAGTGCTGCTAGGAGCAGGGCGGTAATTTCGCTTCTGATAAAATAAATAAGTTCGTCTATATCGTGCATTATATCCTCCCTTTGTTGCTCATTAATTTTTTTAATTTTTTTCGCCAGTAGTTGACAGTATAAGTCTACCTCGTCCACTTTACATAGTTCATGGTCGGTCGGGAAGATTTTTTAGGACATTTACAGCTGTCTTCATCTGAGCTCGTACTTCCGTGACTTAATTCTCGCCGTTTTTTGGCTGACGTGGAACTTCTATTTTGTATGCTGTCTTCGTTATAAAAGCTTCTATCTTGATTGCTGTCTTCATTAGGAAACTCCATAGTCTAAAAATTCAAACACAACAAGTAAATTCTAACCCTTATTTAAATGATTAACTATTACCTACACTGATATATTTTTTCTGTTTTAGATGCCTCAAAATGAACACGAATGGCTTGAAATTGCTCGAGAATTTGAAATAAAATGGCAATTTCCACATTGTTTGGGCGCTATCGATGGGAAACACATTAAAATACAGTCACCCATTTATGTGGATCAGAGTTCTATAACTATAAACACAATTTTAGTATAATATTACTAGCGGTAGCTGATAGTGACTACAACTTTTTATTTGCTGACGTAGGAACACATGGACGTATGAGTGACGGTGGAGTTTTTAATGATAGCATGCTTAATAACAAAATATATGGACCTGATTCCCATTTTCCGCAAGACGCTCCTTTACCTGGTCGACATCTTCCTGTGCCCTATGTGTTTGTGGCGGATGGAGCTTTTGCATTATCTAAAAGGATCATGAAACCTTTTCCTGGTACACCGCCAGTTGGCTCACAAAATAGAAAATTCAACAGTCGACTATCAAGGGCTCGTGTTGTGATTGAATGTGCATTTGGAATAATGACATCGGTATTTGGAGTGTTAAAAACCAATATGTTACTACAACCCGAAAAAGCATCTATTATAACACTCACTTGCGTTGTACTTCATAATTTTTTGAAAAAGAGTCAGCACTCCTACGGTATGTATATGCCGGAAGGTAATATAGATAATGTTTTAGAAGAGCAACAATTAAGATCACTAGATCAAATACCAATAAGAACAACAGAAAATGCTAGAGAAATAAGAAATGAATATGCATCATACTTTTATTCACAGTAAATAAAAAATCTACCGACCTACAAAATTCAAAAATTAAAAACACACAGCCACAGGTCACATGTATGTATGTAATGTAACAGTTGCACTACGAAAACACACTTATTTTAATACGTAGGGCACAAAGGCGCGCTCAAGGTTAAAATGTGAGGTACGTCTAGCCTGTGGTTGTTTTTTCATAAATTATGTAATTTGTCAGTTTGTGATTTTAAATTGTAAATAAATAAATTAAATATTAATCAATGTTTATCTTACCTCTGTGTTAATAGTAACTGTATTTGATTTATCATAAATCGGAGAAAGAAAGCAATCCATGAGCTCACAAGCGAACCAATTTGGTTTAAACATATCATCTGTTGATGATCCAGATCGAGTAGAGTCACTAATTTTCTTTCTGTAAAGGCGATATGTGCTCATTAACGATTCTCGCTTTTTTTTTTTTTTTTTTTAAAATCTTCAATTGAGAAATTCATTCCCATATTTTGTTGAATGGTGCGCCATGCATCAGCTATTAAATTTTTATTTTTATGATCCTTTCGAGTTGCGAGGTTTTGGTCAACTCATCCCGCTTAAAACTTATCCCGCGGGATAAGTTGTCCGCATTAATATTTTTATTACAGAACCGTACCGGCATTCGTACGGGCTGGTTGTGTTTATCGTCGCGATTTTAATTACTATCCCCACTGCGCAAAGTGTTGTTTACGCACTTGCACGTGCTATCGGCGTGTGCCGGACCACCCAGGTGCGTTTGCCTTATTCGATCGATCCATGGCTGATAACGTGAGCGCTTCATCGCGATGTGCTACGCCCGCATTTAGAAATGATATACAAAGCTTATTGAATGATTCTTCGGACATGGATGCTATAGATGATGATGGTACAAATAAAGAGGAGCTTGTAAGACCGGAAAAAAGGGTAAGAGAAGATAGTACCGAAGAAGAAGAAGAGGGTTGGACAGAAATTAAGGGGAGTAAAAAGAAGGTATGCCATGGCAGTAAAAACTCGGTTCAAGAAGAAAAGTATGAAGTCTACGCTTCTTCTAAGGAACGTCTTCCGAAACAGTTTGCAATGGCCCGTATTTTAAAAGAGAATAAGATAGATAAAATTCGCCACATTAAATACTTAAGTCCTTTTAAAATACGCTTTGAATTTGAATGCGAATCAGCTGCCCAGAATCTTTTAATGTGTGAGAAGCTTTTGGAGAAGGGATGGAAGTTCCAGAAGGCTATGCAGCTGTCTATCTGTTATGGCCTTATCAAGGACGTAGACCTAGACTTTACAGATGACGAGATCCTCAGCAACATTTCATGTCCTCCCCCCACTAAACTTTTATCATTCAAGAGGTTAGACCGTCGCAACAGGAGTGAAGGTGGATGGTGCCCCAGTGAAACTCTTCGACTTTGCTTTGACGGTGATCATCTGCCTACGTCTGTGCGTGTTTGTGATATTAACATAAAAGTTTTGCCATACATTCATCAAGTGTCCCAGTGCTCCCAATGTTGGAGGTTAGGCCACAGTAGGAAAATGTGTCCGTCCAAATATGTGATCTGTCCAAAGTGTAGTGGGCATCATGAAAATTGCGACACTTCATTGTTTTCATGTGTCAACTGTAAGGGCAACCACATTTCACTCAGCAAGACTTGCCCAATATATAAGAAGGAGAGGAGGCTCAGGGAGATAATGGCTGAGTTTGGATGCACATACAGGAAAGCCTTAGAATGTTATGTCTCACCCGAAAATCCCGTTCGTCCCGAAACTGACGTTCTCCCTCAAGCCCCAGCAGTCATAGAAAATCGTCCCTCTTCGACACCCCTTTATTTTGAAAACCCTTCACAAGCTAGGGAAACGAATCCGGAAACCTCTATTCGTTCCACTTATGCAGAAATAACCTGTACGAAGGCTATTGTCCACAAGGAACAGACACCTGTCGCGGTTAGAATAGAAAAACACCTCCCTAATCCGAAATCAATGAAGTCTCCGAAAGCCAAGGACAACCCACCCAAAGATGACTGGATGTTTTGGAACTCAGATACGCCTGCATCTGATAAAGTATCCGATGATGGAGAGGGTAGCGATGAACGTCCACCATTCAATGAGTTGTGGTCGAGAATAAAGGAAATCATCTATCTGAAAAAGTCTAGCTTAATACTTAAGATAAGGTGTATCTACCAATTGTGCCTAAAATGGTTAACTGTAGTGTCTGCGAGTTTTATTTCAGAGTGGCCGTGGATAAAAGCTATGTTTAACTATTTTATAAGTTGTGATGGCTAACAAATTTATCAAATTAAATATCCTGCAGTGGAATGCCCAAAGTATCAGGCCTAAGTTAGCATCGTTCCATCAACTTTTATGTCAGGAAAAAGTTCATATTGCAGCCCTTAGTGAAACATGGCTCGAACCAGAAAGTCATTTTAAAATTAATGATTATGTTGTTTACCGCGCGGATCGGGATGACTCATACGGCGGTGTAGCTATCGTCGTACACAAATCTATTAAAGCGCAGCTGCGACGCATTCATGTGAATAATACCGGTATTGAAGTAGTGTGCGTGCAGTTATTTAATTGTGATCCGTTTGAAAATATTGTGTCTGTCTATTGCCCATCTAGAATCGTAATCACCCATCAGGATTGGGATAGTCTGTTATCGTTATGGCCTTCCAAGACTTTAATACTAGGTGACTTTAATGCCCATCACGTCAGTTGGTCTTATAAAACTGACCACAGAGGCAATCTTATTCACGACTCGCTTATAGACAGCAATTTTTTTCTTTGAATGATGGTACACATACCCGAATTCGTCGTTGACAATCATTTACAACAGTCTTCCCCTGATGTATCTTTGGTATCCACGGATATTGCGTTGAACCTCAATTGGACCGTGTTAAATGAAAACCTAGGCAGCGACCACTTAATAATTAAAATTTCAACATTATGTACGTCACATCTCCCTGCAATAATTAAAAGAAACTTTGGTAAAGCAGACTGGACTTCATTCAAAAAGCATTTAGAACAAAAATTTTGTAATTTATGTTTGCCGAATGACCTTCAAAAAGCTTACGATTTATTTTTAAGTATTTTGAGTGAAGCTGCAGACAAATTTATACCGTTTTTTAAATTTAATCAAAACCCCTCTTCAAATTTCATTCCGAAACCGTATTGGACTACAAAACTATCACACGCCGTGGCTCAGCGCAGGCTTGCATTGTCCAAATTTAGGCGTAATCCTTCTCCCCAGAACCTTGATAGTCTTAAAAGTCGCATAAGTATATCGCAAAGGCTTATCCGGCAGGCTAAGAGAGATAACTGGCAAAACTTTTGTTCCTCAGTTGACCACACTACAACGTCTGGTGAAATGTGGCGCAAAATGAGATGGCTGAAAGGTTACCGTTCGCCTAGACGTTTTGTAGATGCCCAAAGTGCTACAAATCTTTTAAATTCTTTAACCCCCGATTATGTGTCCCCTTCGACTCCTACGGTCCACCATAATAACCCTATTTTAGATAGTGAAATCTCCATACAGGAGCTAGATAAATGTATCAAATCTAAGGATACATCTCCTGGATTAGATGATATATCCTATTCTATGATTAAGAATTTACCTGATGAAGGTAAATCTTTATTACTGACATTATTTAATAAATTTTTTGAACACAGTTTTGTCCCCTCTCAGTGGCGCGACATTTGTATCGTACCTATTCCAAAACCTGGTCGCGACCCTAGTAACGTTTCATCATTCCGACCCATATCCTTGCTATCGTGCATATGCAAAATTTTTCACTATGTTTTATTTAGAAGATTAGAATGGTTCTTGGAAAAAAGCATCACATTCTCTGTGAACACAGTTGGCTTCCGTAGGGGTAGGTCGTGTCTAGACGGCCTCAGTTGCTTAATATCCACAATACAAACTGGCTTTTCCGAGGGTTATTCTACTATTGCTTGTTTTTTAGATATAAATAATGCTTATAACAACGTAAATAGTACTGTTTTAATCAATGTTTTGGATAAACTTAAAGTAGGATCACGCATTTGTAAATATTTATGGAATTTTCTTCACAGAAGAATACTCAAAATAAAATCTGGGAACAGTTGTATTAGTAGACATTCAGGATGTGGTTTGGCTCAGGGTGATCCGTTATCCCCACTTTTATTTAATATAATAACGTTGGATATTTGTAAAAAATTACAGAACAACATTTGCATATCCCAGTACGCGGATGATTTCGCCATTTATGTACAGTGTTCTTCTGTTATTGACGGGCAATGCAAGATACAATCTAGTCTGGATGTAATCAATGACTTGTTAGCGCAGATAGGTTTAGAAATTTCTCCCGCTAAAAGTAAGATTTGTTGGTTTAGTAGAGGCTATCGTAGACCTATTATAGAAGTGCGTTTAAACGGGTCCTTGTTAGAGTTAGTAGACCATGTGAAGTACTTAGGACTGTGGCTGGACAGGGGTCTTCGATGGAAGAAACATATTAATGAGGTTCGTGAACGAGTACTAAAACTGATTAATATTTTTAAGGTTTTGGTGGGGCCTGGATGGGGAATACATCCCAACCATTTAAGACGACTGTACATTTCACTCATTCGTAGCCGTATAGATTTTGGTAGCTTTCTACTGGACAATAGTGCAGACACACATTTGACAAAACTGGACAGATTACAAAATATTTGCATGCGGTTAGTAGGTGGATTTATCAAAAGCACGCCGATTCACGTGATGGAATCCGAATTAATGTTACCTCCCCTCTTTATTCGCCGCCGTTACTTAGCTGGGAAATTCTATTTAAAATCTAAATGTTTTGTTTTTCCTGTAATAGACATACTGGATAAGCTGCATGGTCTCTGCCACAATAGTGCCTATTGGAGAAAAAAGAAAAAACCTCTTTTGGTTTTGTCTCACGATTTTCTTAAGCAAGAACATATGTACCACAGTAACAAAATGAACATGTTCTCCATGACTACTTGGGTCAGCAATATAGACTTATCAGTTATTATAAAACCTAATTTGGATTCAGTAGATAAACCTAAGCACTGTTATAATGTATGTAATTTAAGATCAAAATGTTGTAAGTCTCTAAATGCAATTTATTCTGGCTTTTACTGTGTGTATACGGACGGTTCTAAAGGAAAGAATTTCTGTGGCGCTGCCTTTTATGATTCGCAAATAGATGCCTTTTACAAATTTAAAATATTATCAAAAGTGTCAATAATGCACTTGGAGCTAATCGCTATTGCTGAAGCTTTGGCGTATATCGAGTCATTGGACAGTGATCGGTTTGTAATTTTCACTGACTCGAAAAGTGCTCTTCTCCATCTGATGAGATGCACAAATTCCTCATCTGTTAGGGGGCTTCCACTAGCTTATTCTATATTAAGAACCATCACTGATTTTGTTACCAAACATAAAACAGTTGTATTGCAATGGATCCCTTCCCACGTTGGATTAGAGGGTAATGAAGTGGTTGATCGTTTAGCAAACGAAGCCGGGTCAGATGGAGAAATTTATCCATGTTCTCCTTGGCATACCGAGCTCCTACCTTTAGTTCGAGAAAGATGTTATCAATCTTGGTCAGAATATTTTGATAATAGATCGCTAGCGAAAGGTATTTGGTACAGGACGATTCAACCATCTCTTCCACGGACTCTTTGGTTCAGCGAGGGAGGGATGACTAGACAGGAAGTGGTGACGGCTTTGAGGCTCCGATCTGGACATATACCGCTCAATAGTTTCGCATTCATGATGCGCAAAGTTGATTCTCCCAATTGCGTTGTCTGTGGAGTTGTAGAAGACGTGCATCATATCCTGTCGGAGTGTGTTCGTGTTGGAGTCCAAAGACGTCAAACTTTTGTCAATAGCTTTAATGTAGGCTTCTATAATAGTGTTCTGGCCTCACCATTATCGGATGAGGCTAAAACACTTTATCATATTATTATTATGGGTATAAGGTTGCGGGTAGGCTAGTTTACAATATTTTTGTATTCAATCATCGGGGTGACATATTCTTTTTAGAAAAAACCCTGTAAATGAATAAAGAAAAAAAAAAAAAAAAAAAAAATATTTTTATTATTTTTCTTTGGTCAACTCATACCGCTTTAAAGAAAAGGTAAAATGTATTGTATTATTTGAAATATTTGTACATTCATGAACAAAAGTGTTTGGGGAAAAAATTAAACACCCATAGCTTGGTTAAGGCTGATATAATCAAAAATCACAGTAGTTTCATTTATAGAAATTAAAAAAAACAATAACTATTAAAATTGCCCTTGATTAATATTATTACACTGTAAAGTATTTAAACAATCAGAAATCACAGTTTTAACTATCAAAATCAATAAATTAAACATAAAGAAACTAGTCAAAATCTCAATAGTTTCATTAAAAGTTACGTATAAAAATCTAAATTTTCTAAAAAGAATATTTAACAATCAAATCTATAACATTTATCAATCAAACTAAATAATTAACAACTAGTTTTTAGATTATAACTGGTTTACTTAAAATTAGTTAAAATCACAGTCGTTTCATTAAAAATCACGTATTAAAAAATGTAAATAGTCTTAAAATTTGAAATAAAACTAAAAAATTAACAATTATTAACAACTATTTGGATTCTTAAGATTTACTTAAAACTAGTTAATATTATACTCTATGATTATAAGTCCCAAATAAAAATGCACGAATATAAAAAAAAAACTTACAATTAAAATCTGAATAAATAATCATTAAAATCAACAAGATTAAATATTTGACATACCTATATAAAATAAAATTATAGATACAAAATTTACGACGTCATTTAAACATAGTCAACTTCTTAGTTTTTCTAAACAATGTCCTACTGTGATTTGACCGGTGATTAGTTGGTTTATGGCATAGTCAATTTTTTTCTTGTTCTCTATAGTTTCAGGCAATCTCGTCGAAATTTTGAAGCCGCCTGTAGATTTTCTTATAATGGAGGCGAAGAAATGTATATCTTTGATTAAGCCCTCCGAAAATTGAGCAATATTCGGTTTTGATTTAATATATTTTTTGATGTGCCCGTTCCATATTTCTACAACATTATTTGTCTTATTCATTTGCCGGAATGTACACCAAGTGTCTGCGAGAACCGAATTTTCGAGCCAAGTTTTCACGAAGTAGTCATTAAATTGTGTGACACAGTTGCTGTTTGGAGCTTCCTCCATCACGTAGAGCCATCCTTCATTAACTAACTCGGATGGGAGATGAGACAAAGCAGCACAGAGTTTTACATGAATTTTGCCTAATTGTGTTTTGCATACACCTAGCGCCTTAGCTTTACGCCAGAGACTGCGATTGAAGTGGAAATAGCAGCCCGTTATTTTCACACCCGGGAAGTTGCTTCGAATTGCCAATATAGCTGGAACTTCAAAATCAACTGTAATGTCATTGGGGTCCCACTCAGTTATTTGACTTTTTATTATTTGAAATAACAGCTCGTACGTGGACATTTTCTTATCAGGTAACAGAGCGTATATTACTGGAATGACATTAAGATATTCTTGACTGCTTCCAAGCTCAGCGTGAATAGTGTACAATTGATAGAATGGCCTTGGACAAACTTTGAATGTACCATCCATGTAAAATTTCTTACAAGTTGCCATGTATTTTTTCAATTCATTATCAGCAAATATCAGAATACGCGTTTTCCCATGTGCGTAATCAGCAAATAATATCTTTTCAAATTTTTTCGGCACTTCAACATCTTTAGCTTTTGCAAAAGTTAATTTTCTTGCTCCTATTGATTTATTTCTTTTTCTATACAGCATTTTTTGTACACTATTTAGAGCTGGCAACTTCTTTATTAGATCTAAACCACGATCTTCCAGAGAAGCCATATTTTCTTCAAATATTTTTGAGATCGGATCAGACAAATTCTCCTGTACAGCCTTTGAGCACTTCTCCATTTGCATTTTTATCTCAACTTCTGTTGTATTTAAGGGTTCATGACTATGACTCGTTTCATTCATTATCACATTAAAATCAGAGTTAGTTTTTATCGTCGCAGAGCATGTTTTCATTTTCGCACACCGCCACAAGATTGATTTGTCATTATTTTGTCTTTTAATAACGTATTCATAGCCATGTCTTGTTAACTTTTTGGAACCTCTTTGAGTAGTACTTATATTTAGAGATAGATTGCCACGTGAAGTTGAAGGGCTATCTTCATACATTTTGATGGTTGATTCTAAGGGGAAAAATAATAAGCATTAAAGATTATTAAGTACTACGTATAAAATTCAGTACTTAAATAATTTATTGGGAGAGAATGCTTTAAGATATTCAGTTCAAAATTTGTATTTTTGATTCTGCGGGACAAAAAAAAGCTAATAAAAAATAAATTCAATAGCTAAAACCCGACTACTGAAAAATCACGCTCTCAAAAGTTTGAAACAAGCATTCTCATCTGAAATAGTTATGTACAAACTATTCAATATTTAACGTCTATTAAATAAACAACTTACCAACAAGTAATATATTTTAATGTGATGTTTAGAGGATAGCCATGGTCGTATGCTTTTATATGCGTAAAACCTACTTTAGTAAAAACAATTATTAAATTTACTCACCCAAGGAACGAATTTAAGCACTTATAACTTGATATTGATAAATATGTATTTAACTGTTCACAAAAAAATCACACATTCACACACATTCAATCACTTTAACACAACTAAGTACGAAAAAATAGAAAGATGCACTCAACCCTTCCTATTGTGATAAGTTTCTTGTCTGTGATTGGCTGGAAGCAGGTAGTCGTATTCGCACTTCCCGATGAGTTGACCTTGAACTGTCCTTTACTCAAGCAATAGATTAAATGCAATTTGTACGTTTGTGGTTGCGTTGTTGTATTACACATAAAATATGCACCAGGAAATCATTGAATTTAGTTTTAAAGCACTTTTCTTCATGTCCGTACAAGACGTAAAATATATCAGCGGGATGAGTTGTCCGATTCAAAAATTCCACTAGGACAACTCATCCCGCGGGATGGGATTGAGCGGGATGAGTTGACCAAAGACTCTTGCGTCCCATATTATTGGATGTGCTTGATAAAGTTCAATAAATTCTATTACTTTTTCATTTGTCCATGCCGGTGGCGATTTTGTGGATGAGGAAGCCATTCTCGCTCGACGTACGCACTCGCTGCCATTTTGAGGTGATTATGTCTGCTTCCCTGGAATATTGCAACGCGGAACGATAAGTAAACAAACATCAAATAATACTAATAACTAGTCATTACGGTTGGCCGGCACGTGTGCGGCATTTCCTCACAAGTAGCAATAACAATAGGCTCAAAGAGACGCCGCGCGCCGGCCGCCCCGAACAATCTTTGTCCCGCTCCCGCTCCTTCACTCGCAAATATAAGAATATCAGCCTCGTGCCAGGGCAGCAAGTATGAACGGAAAGTTGGAATGTATTAGGACTCAAATCGTTAGCAACTTAACTATTTCACGTGAATGGCGGGGTCATACTTTGTATGACTTAATGTTTCATAATTGCATAAATAATATTTTTGACTTGGCGTAATGCAATTAGTGTTGTAAGTAGTGCCTAACTTTAAAACAATGGTAAAGAATTTAATTTCACCCTTTAAAGTAATTGTTAGTTATGTTTGATTTGTTTTCGTTTGTTCGCAAAATGTACCGCAAAACAGCTTATTTACGTCAGACTTGAAAATTACGCGTCCTTAACCCTTTAACCGCCAGGTCATAATTCGCGTGGAGTGCTTCTAGCGCCAGCAAACTTTAGGTATAATTTTGCATAATTTTGCAAAATTTAGTTATCGATAAACAAACTAATGAAATAAATAAAACTTAAGGTCACCCGGGGCGAAAGTAACTAAAAAAATATATTTTGAAACTTTGCTTCCCTCCACCATGAGCTACCTTAATAATAGGGATATTCTAATAAACGTACTTCATTGCACAGCTTTCTATGAACAGTTTCGACATAAATTAAGTTACAAATAGACTTTGGTTTTTCATTAATTTGCATTATTGTTGAATAAGACCAGTAAAAGTTACATTCACCCCACTTTGGGGTAAATGTGACTATTCGTTATAACCCTGTTGTAATCTGTTTCTAAATGTTGAGGTCAAGAGTACATGTAGATGCACACAGAATTATCTGTAAAAGCTATCTGTAGTCGCTGAGATAGAGTTCAGTTACAAGCAAATTTACTTTTATTTTTTTATGGGGTGAATGCGACTGTCTTCCATACTGACTAGTGTTGAGATGTAGTACCTACTACTTATCGATAAATATTTGTGAAGACATTCGATAATTAACAATATTGAAAGGTTTAAATATAGGTTTCTTAGTGCAAAAACGCAAAATTGATCAAAGTGTTCATTAGGAATAAGATGAATAAAGTATATTATACTCAGCTAGAGTAATTCAATTTATTAATGGAATTTAGGACATAAAATAAAAGCAAGAAAACATTTCTTCTCATGTAAAATGCTTTGACAAATATACGATAAGTACCTACGCATTGATGACTAATTTAATATTTTGGATAAAGGTGAAGAAAAAGCGATTTCTATCTGTATTTTGAAAGTTTATTTAAAAACATTAATTTATTAATTTACTTAATAACATTTAAGTCAACATGAGTGGAGTGCCCATCATAGATTAATAAAACGGGCCTGTCATTTCCAATTGCGGGCAAAAATACGCTTTAAGTGTATTTTTCAAAAATGGATGTTTCCATCCAACCCTTGCGACTGACAGTGTAAGCTGTTTTGACATATGGATCTTTGTAACACCACTCATTCCATAAATGCTTGCCCTGGAAAACAATAAGTGGTGGAACTTTATCGCCAACTGCATTTGCAGCCAACAACAGTCGTATTTTCTCTTCCAGGGGAACTAGTAGTCCTGGTACAGTGGAACCCTTTTTGTCCAATGACTCGGGTTTTAGACGGATCATTGGAAAAACTAGTTTCGTCGAGGTTATATATTCTTTGAGGTTTATCAGTGAGGTCTAAATCTTTCAAAACACTTTCTAATAAATCAAAATATTCATACACTGTAAACGGATTACATGCCCGTTTACGGGCAATTTCTACAGACTGCGGTTTTTTTAGCGATAAACCGTTTCTCTTGCGAAAACCACGAAGCCAATCATCACCAGGCATATCTTCTCTGAATGGCGTAACTATAGGTACCATTCCTTTTAATATATTCTGACACTAATGCCTTGACTTCTTTTGACGTCAATGGAAATCCATTTTTTTCCATTATGTGCAAATAGGAAGATATTTCTTGCTCACGTGATCTGGAAAATACAGTATTTTTTCCAGGATTTGCCTGTTTTTGCCCGCGCGTAGCGTATACATGTGATATTATTGTTGAACGAGGAATATTGAAGCGTTCCGCAGCAGCATAACTGGTTAACTGTTTTTGCTTTACTAGTCGTACAGCTTCAAGAAGTGTTTAACAGCAATAAGTTTTCTCCTTTTTTCTTTTATGACTTACAAGAAAAGCGGAACTTGACGGAACACATTGTGGAGCTCAAGCATTCAATGAAGGAGTCTCGCTCTTCTGAAAATGTTTCTTTTGCCGACATGGTGAAGAAGGGAACAACTGATTTCGTTCGACCGAACAATTTAAGCTCTGTGGCCATTTATCCCAACGATAAATTTAAATCTAGCGATGAAACAAAACACCTCGTGCAAAAAATCATCCGCCCAGAGCAAATGAAGCTGCATGTTCGTAGTGTCCGCAAAACAAAAAATGGTGGCGTTATTATCAGTACCGAGACCAAACACGACGCAGAAAAATTAAAGCAAGCAGTCCAGCTCTCTTCATCTGGTCTTACCGCCGACGAGCCCAGCAAGCGCAAACCCCGGATAGTAGTCGTAGGAGTGCCGACTTCCATGTCTGAAAATGAGGTCTTGAAGTGCATTTTCGAACAAAACATAGCCGACAAGTTTTCTGGCATGTCCTTGGAATCCTTCCTGACCTTTGTAAAATTAAGTCATAAATCTGGGAAGAGAGATGCGTTGACCTGTAAGTGTCGCCGCACACGAGCCACTCGCCACAGCCACAAATGCCGCCACTAGAAGCTAGAAGCGGCTACAAAGGTAGCTGAAGCGCGCGACAGCCACTTGTGGCCGGTGGTCGACACTTGCGGTCGGTGGCTGCTACTTTTTTTTAACCTTTGCGTGCAGTATCATAATGGACTCTGACGAAGAAGGTTTAATTGCGCTACTTTTGATAAAAAGACGTCGTCGTAGAAGACGAAACCGTAGTTATTGGATACATCCAATTTTAACGAATGTAAACAAATGCAACGAACATTTCGATAATCTTCTAAACCATCCTAAAAAGTTTTTCAAACATTTTCGTTTAAGCATAGGTACGTTTTGGGAACTACATGCTCTATTATATGCTGGATTAAAGCACCACGATACCAACATGCGGAAAAGCATCGCACCTGCGGAAAGACTAGCTATCACATTAAGGTAAGCGGAAATAATCACTAGCATAAAACTCCACAGAACAATATGATAAAATAATCTATACTTTATTTATAATAGAGAATAGCTAGTTAACAAATAAAACACGTAGGTATTTGTATTTAGTTATTATGTCTTTATTATAATTTGGTATCACTCGTCATCATCACGGAACATGTTTTCGATAACAGAACTGTTGTCCATAGACTGGTCAGAATAATATGAATGAGTTGGAGAAGGCTGAATTATAGGTGAAGACGGGATAGATGTAGAAGCGTTTTGTGTAGAGTATGACATGTCAGGCATAGACTTGTCGGAATAATGTGAATGAGTTGGAGAAGGCTGAATTATAGGTGAAGACGGGATAGATGTAGAAGCGTTTTGTGTAGAGTATGACATGTCAGGCATAGACTTGTCGGAATAATGTGAATGAAGTGGAGAAGGCTGAACAGATGTAGAAGCTTTTTGTGTCGAGTGTATGTTGGCATTTCCTGAAGAATAACCATAATATTGTACTGAATAGGTTTCATAATTTTGATTATGCGTGTACTTCCTAATTAACTGTAATATTTCTGATTGAAAATCAAGTTTACAATTTTCGTCAATTTTTTTTACATGTGGAAGCAGCGACATCAGAAATTGCTTATCGGGGTCATTTTGGTCGCTTAGTTGATCATGTTTACGTTTTAAATTTTCCGAAAGTGTTCTGAGAATTTCATTTTCTGATTTTTCGGCCCTTTTTATATTAATGTTTCTGTTTATTTTCGGGCGAGATGTTTCCGCATCATCAGTTGCATTAGTAACATCGGTTGGCGGTCTCACTTCTTTTAAGGAATTCAAGAACGATAGATGATTGAAATAAATGTACTGTTTACTGCTTGTTGCTGCCGAACCACTCGCAACGTTCTTGTTTTTTGCATTTTCTCTATTAAAACTGTCACGAAGACTCTTCCACTTCCTCTGTAATTTAGTTACTGTAACAACAAAAAATATAATTTTAATTTATTTTTTAAAAAATATAATTTTTTTCAGGTATCTAGGAACTGGATGCTCGTTTGAGGATTTTGAACTCTCTTACCACCGTGGGGCCTCTACAGCAAGGAAAATAGTACAAGAAACATGTCAACTAATTTGGAACTATTTAAAAGCCGTTTGTATTCCAGAACCGACCCAAGACATGTGGAAAGAAATTGCCAGCGGATTTCTTCAAAATACTATTTTTCCTAATTGTTTAGGCGCCATAGATGGGAAACATATAAGAATTATTCATCCATTCGATACCGGCTCCTTGTACTTTAACTATAAAAAATTTTTTTCAATAGTACTTCTAGCAAGTTGCGACTCGAATTTACTTTTTACGTTCGTGGATGTTGGGGCATACGGTAAAGCATCCGATTCTACAATATTTAGAGAAAGTGAACTGTGTAATAAAATACACAGAAAGACATTAAATATCCCCTCACCACGACAGGTCGGTAATCGACAACCATTGAACTACACATTTGTTGGTGATGAAGCATTTGGCCTCAGTGAAAATATGATGAGGCCATATGCTGGAAAATATTTGGACTTAGACAAAAAAGTTTTCAATTATAGGTTAAGCCGTGCCAGACGTTGCATTGAGTGTACCTTCGGCGTACTAGCAAACAAATGGAGAATATTACATCGCCCATTAAACACTTCTGTTCATTTCTCAGAAGACATTGTGAAAGCTTGTTGCATTTTGCACAACTTTATTCGCAAAAGGGATGGCTTCAATTTTCGGCATACTTTGAAAATAGTGGGACTCGAAAATATACAAAATACAGGCTGGCCAGTAACACGAGCGTCTACGGCAAGAGATACGTTAAAAGATTATTTTATGAATGAAGGAGCAATACCGTGGCAAGAAAATAGAATATAAATATATGGTTTTATATTATTTTATTAAACTTACCTTCAATGTTCTTTTCTTTGGCAGTTTTAATCGAAAAATCTCCCACAAACAATTCGCAGATTTCTTCCCAGGCCTTCACTTTTTCTCCTCTATTACTATAACTATCACTTTTTGAATCCCAAATCGCAGGACGGGATTGTATCTCTGATATAAATAATTCTATATCCATATTTATCTACCTATATGAACTACAGACTACGTGCGTGCGTTACCGTCGACTTACACAGGTTAACTGAGGCAAGGGAGAGAGGGGCGCGGAATCGCGCGAGTGGCGTGTGGCGGCTTTTTGTGTCGGCGTTTAGTGGCCGGTGCGAGCCACAAGATGCAAGCTGCGACGATATGAAGCGTGTGGCCGCCACCGGCGCCAACCGTGTGCGGCGAGTCCATATAAAATGTATGAAAATTACAGGAAATATGCCAGTGGCGGCGTTTTGTGGTTGTGGCCGGTGGCCCGTGTGCGGGAGCCCTAACTACGTCATTGAAGTAGCGGCTAATTTACGTAAAGCCCTAATCACTCAATCAAGGCTCTTTATTAATTGGACTTCCTGTCCTGTCAGGGACTTTACTTTGGTAACTCGTTGCTACAAATGCCAACAATATGGCCATGCAGCCAAAACGTGCAGAGAGGTCAACTCTATGTGTGGTCATTGTGGTGAAGTAGGACACTCGATGTCAGAGTGCGTAAAAAAAGATGAGATGCCGAAATGTGCAACTTGTTCACGATTCAAAAAACCCAGCAATCATAAAACAGGAGATGCTGAGTGCCCTGCAAGGAAGATAGCGGAATTCAGGTACATCAATTCAGTCGATTATGAGGGCGCCTAGTGCCCAGATTTTCGTACTTACACGTGATGCTGATTCAACAAGAACATACCACTGCGATGACCTACTTCCCCTGATTTTGTTGCTGTCTTAGTGAATTCGCCGCTCTGTGCAAAAATCAAATACAATAGAACACATGAGTTGCTTCAAACAAATTATGTAACATTGACTTTAACCCAGTTAAAATTTCTGCTGACGCTATCAGTTCACCTTTCCAGTCTATGAGTAAATAATTAAGTGTTAGAAACATTTTAACGAAAACTAAACTTAGCTAGAGCCATCCATTTATGGTCTTTATTATAAATTATATGTGACATATGTTTAAATAATCAAATTAGAAAAATCAAATAAATTAATATTACTCAGTTACTATTTTAATATTAAGTAAATATTATTAACATTTTTTATACGATTCTTAGTACATTGTTGAGCTCTTGCCGCCTGTGATACAGGATCCTCCTAGTACAGGCATCTAACATTGTTCTACCTATATTATTATCTAAGATTTATTATTATTCTATTGTACCAATTTGAATTTTGAATAAAGATTTATTATTATTATATTATTATTATAGTTTCGCACCATCTGATAACAAAATTTGGATTTTGTAATAACTTGGTACATTTTTTTATTTAAGCTATCTATTTCATTTTGTTAAAACTACGCAAAATCTAAAACACTTCATACTAATTGCAGCTAAACATTTATGCAAATACGTGAAATTCACTCATAGAAATATCGACACGGAACGTCACTAGTAATTTGCAGTTTTCGTACAAAAAGCATGGGGCGATTGTAACTGCAAAAATAGTTGCAATAACCCACGTGCAAGAAAAGTTGAGGTTAATGTAACTATATCAATAAAATGTTAATTATAACACCTAGAGTTTAACCAAATATACCAAAAACACTTACGTTTTATCTTGTTTTTAGGATGCACTTCTATTTTTCCTTGCAACGACTTGAAATATTTTTAATGTCATAAAACATAACACAGGACGCGGCAACACGTTACTCCAAAATGGCGGCTGACAGAAAATGATCTGTCAGTACTACAGTAGGTGAACTATAGTAGGCGCCAGATAAATGTGGAATAAAGTACATTGACCTTTCACTAATAACTGTTCATAGGTACCTGAACAATTAAATATGAATCGTTTTTCATTATTAGACAATGTTAAGGATCACGAGAGATGATGATTCGGGACAGCTTTGTGTCATTAATTCCGTTTTTCAAATTAAAAATGTCAATAATTGTAGGTGGGTCAATGACCGTTATTCCACGATTATCTGGCGCCTACTATAGTGATGCCATCTGTACTTTATTTGAAACAACTATGATTCCTCTTTACTCCAATAGATGGAGCTATCTACAAAAATGATTAGATTGAGAGAAAATTGAATTAGTTGCTTTAGCCTCATAGTTGCTTTCGCCCCGGGTGACCTTACTCATTTTTAATCAAAGGTTTATTTCTTTATTAAGTAGTACGTATCACATAAATCAGTCTTCAAACATAGGTTAGGTAATTAGTCTTTGATTTTGAAAATTAATATTCAGGAGATGGACACGGGCTAAAAGCCCCTTGATTTTCTGTTATGTCTTCTGCACGAGCATTACGTATTAAACTTATGATGTTCATATACACTTGAGAACGAATTTCGGGTTGAACAGACTCCATTTCAAATGCTATCAGTGCACCAAAATACTCGTTTCGAGGATCTTGCGGTCTTTGATTAAAAAATCTTAATTCAGGCACAGAATAATAACTAGTAACTAGCGTTACAGAAGCATTACTTCGCAATGGTTTTCAAAGAAATATGTACTCAATCTGATAAGCAATAGGATTTAATTTAGCTCGCGTTCCAGTCGAGCACGTGTTCATTTACATACCTGCCAATTTTTTTTGAGGGAATATGGGCCTTAATTCACTGGACTACGGTTCATAATAAGTTATACGTATTGAAAGAGCCGTGGACTAGGATTGTTTACTTCGAGATACTACTTACGCCATCTAGCGCACAGCACGAGCGTTTACTCCTACTTGTGGCGGGCAACGCGCAGCACGCAGCGCCGAGTACGTTCATGTAGTCTAAGAGCTAGCTGCATAATTATTGCCAAAGATTTAATTTAATGAAGTAATAAAATAAAACACATTTTGTTCATTATGTGATTATACTTAAATAGACAAAAGAATAATAGATGTTATATTGTATGTGTAAAAATATCTGGAATTGTTTTTGTTAAATAAATGAATTTGATTTGATTTGTTTTTTTGATTTTAGATCCGGACGAAACATAATAATTGTATCATTGTTACCTCACTAATAAATTAATTTATTACTTAACTGATCTCTTTTGAAATAATCCTACTAATATTATAAAGGCGAAAGTTTGTGAGTGTGTGTGTATGGATGTATGTATGGATGGATGGATGGATGTTAGTTACTTTTTCACGAAAATACTACTGAACCGATTATGATGAAATTTGGTATGTAGGTAGCTGAAGACACAGAAAAATACATAGGCATAGGGGGTAGGGGTAGGGCGGAATAGGAATTAAAAAATATTTATATTATCGATAACAGATCTTTATCATAGATGCCTAATTTTTACATATTTCTTAATTTCTTTCTTTGAGTTTTTAAAATGACGGTTATTAAATTTCAATGTCGCATATATACGCAGTCTGGTAAACAATTTCAAGAGATATTCAGTTGGAAAACACGGACAAGGTACTTGTGCAGTAATAGTTCCGAATAAATTATAAAGTTGTATTCCTGGATTCGTTTGAATTACTTTTTCAAAGTTCTGGGTGAAACTTGATTCTAAGTTTTGTATATAGTCTATAAATTCTTTTGGGGGCATTTTCAAACTTCCGTAGAATGAAGAATTCTTGTTGAAGGCTTTATAACGGGTAAACAAATTTGTTTCCCCCAACTCAGGAACAGTTTTCAAAACTTCGCTTAAATGCACGCACTTGTGCTTATTTATACATTTAAACATAAGGTATCCTGAGACATAGGTCAATGCATTTTCTTCTGGTAAATCTACTTCTCTGTAGTCTGTTTCACCCTCCAAATACACTGCAGACCTACATAATTTCTCATTGTTTTTTTCACTCATGACTCTCAATTTCATCATGTCTTCAGCTTTCAAAAGAATTTGGCATATATCAAGTTCACAATTAGCATCGGGCGAGTTTTTTAACATGTTGCAAAAAAACAGCTTTGAAAAGGCCCTTCGAAACTGGATCGGCGTTGGTTCTGTGCAAGAGCCACCTTGCTGTCTAATCAACCCAAAGAAGTTCTCCAAGACATCTTGATTTAGTCTTCTCGTAAATATATACTTAAATCCGATTTCTTTTAGGTCTCTGAACAACATGTTGATTGCCTGTATACTTATTTGAAAATTAACGAAAGATTGTATACGTTTTGTGTTATCTTTTCCTGTTTTTTTTTATTTATAGCTTTAATCGTTGCAAACATATTTTCAGCTTCAACCAAAACTTTTTCTTGGGCTTCAGTAAGTTCATAGACTCGATAAAATTGGCAGTGGATCTGGCTTCTTCTGGTAATTTTCCCAAATCGATGTATGTGTGGAGTGCTTTTTTTTTTTTTTTTTTTTTTTTAGGGTGGGAAATCATCAAATGACTTCTTCCGCTCTGGGTGGAGCGGAAGGGCGTGTCAGACTCTTACTGACTAAAACCCATCCGTGTTCCTTCTTAAGCCCTTTGCTTTCCAGGGCCGCGGTGACTCTTTCGAACAAATTCCGCAACCCTGGCAGGCTCTGGCCCTAGCGGGCCCCGTCCTCTATGCTGACATCTCTTTGAGGCGCGCGTGAAACACAACGCGCCATCGACCCGGGCCTGGTGGTGATCGGACAGCGAGCCACCCAACGCTCGCCGTCCGCAGGCCCGCGCCTACGGTGGCCGGGGATCGCCCTGCGACTCCCGACGCCCGGGGCGTCTTCTCCTGTTGCGGCGGTTGGGACGAAGGCCTTGCCTTTCCCTCGCGCGGTCCGCCTCCTCCTTCGCTAGCATTACTGCTTCGCAGAAGGAGGTGACCGCTTCCCAAGCCTCCTCGCTCCGGACCATGGATTCAACCAGGGCCGGACGCGAGAGGTTGCCGCCGCCGATCGCCTCGACGAGAACACGGCGGTGCTCAGCCCAAGCAGGGCAGACCTCCACCGTATGCTCCACCGTGTCCTCCGGGCGATCCTCACAGTGCTGACACCCGGGCGTTTCCTCCCGCTTAATCCGAAACAGGTACCTCCCGAAACAGCCGTGTCCGGTAAGTACCTGCGTCAGGCGGAAGGTGAGGACGCCGTGGCGCCTCTCCAGCCACTCCTCAAAGAGGGGCCTTACCGCCGCAATTGTGGCGTGCCCAATGTGTGGAGTGCTGCAGACACAGTATGGCTTAAAATTTGAACGGCATACTTCACTCGCATTTTTTTAAAGTTGTTGGGTTCAATGTGACACTCAGTTATTTTTGGTATAAGTCTTAAGTTTTTGTCTTTTTGGTCGTCGTAAAGTTGTTTTATAAAATCCCAAGATATTCTTTTACCGTCACAATAGAAGTCACTTGTTAACAAATTATTCCGTAAACATTTGATTAGGTGTGGTACGTCAAAAATATAATAGATTTTCTTCTCATTATACATAAAAAATGTTTTTTCGGCCGACACTCCTTTTACATCTTTGGCAAAGTCGAAGTTTGAGCCTTGGTCAGTGGTTATAGCTTTTATGTCGATTCCAATTCCGGAGAGTTTTGTGATAACTTCTTCTAACCATATATCTAATTCTTCGTAATGACGTGCACTGGCAAGTAGTGCGTATGCTAATGGTTGCTTCCATTTAAAGTAAATTCCTTGAAGCATTACCACATACGCATTGCTGGCAATTTCCGGAGTCACTTTACCATTAATATTATGAAAACCTATTACTTCATCTGTTTTAATATCGTAGTATAAGTTTCGTTTCAGAGTCATTTCGTCTATACAAATCGTACAGTACTTGGCTTTTTCAGGGAAAGATTTTACTTTTAATTCTAAACTTTCTAGAACTCGTTCATCCAATTTCGGAGGTATACTTATTTTTAGCTTTTTTAAGGTGCTTTTGCTGGGTAATTTTAAAACAGTTTCTAAACATCGGTAAGTTTGTGGACTTGAGTAATGCAAATTTAAAGCAAAAAATTTATATTCTGCGTCATATCTATTACCCTTAAATTTATTTTTTAGTTATTTTGCCACTCAATCAATTAAATAAATCTTCTGCCAATTTCATCTTCAGGGTCATCGTTTCCAATTACTGGTGAATTTTTCCTTTCTAGTTCCTTTTCAATTTTTTTTTATTTCAAAGTCAAGTCGTCGATTTTTTGTTTGGTCTTCCTTAGTTCTTCTTTTAGTTTACGTTTACGTGGAGTTTTTGCACTGAGTAAAACTGATGTTTGTGTTTCCTCATGCGACATCTGAGATAATTCTGTTTGAGTCGCAACTGACTTAGTTGTAGCTTTTTTAATAACAACATCAGATATTATTTTCACTTTTGACGAAGGTTTTGCAATGTCATCGTAAGTTTTGTCGACATTTGTTTGAGATGTTCCTTCTTGAGATAGATTAGGTAACGATAAAGTTGGGTTTGCATCTTCATTGAGCTTTTGTACACTTTTAATTGCTGATTTTTCAAAATGCAACGAACATACATAATAACTTGAGTGCTTCAAATTATCATTAGATAGTAAATCTTCTCTACCTATTGCCAATAACCAGGTCCGTCGCCTGAAATAAACAAACATAACATTTTAAATGAACGAAACCCACAATGCAATAAAATACAAAAAAGTATCTACGTAATATATCAGTTGTCTAGCAGCACCCATAGTACAAGCTTTGCTTAGTTAGGGGCTAGATGGCGCTGTGTGGATTGTCTCAGAATATTTATATATTTATAAATTTAGAGGTACGATTTCATTTATTTGAAGTAAAATCTACCTAAAACATTTCATTCAGTCAAAACATGTTTTTTTTCATAACATTGAGATGAAATTGATCATGATATTTTGGGTTAGTTTCGTTGAGCACTAATCCCACTCAGCGCACATTTTATAATCGATTCATACATAAATTTTGAGGTTAGTTGTATCTGTACGAAAAAAATAATTGCAACAGGCATTATGAACGATACAAGACCATTTTTTTATAATTTTTATTTTCCTGTCCATCTAGTTACCATATTGAATGAATTTGAACGATATTCGGCATAATAAGTATATGTATACTATATTATAATTACAACGTTATTACTGGCGCTGGTTGCATATCTTGAAATTTTGTGAAAACTACTAAATCGATGAAAATTATTCTTCAGTTAAAAACCGATATCAGTTTCTAAAATCAAAAACTAAGGCGCGAGCAAACCCGCGGGTAACAGCTAGTACCTAAATGTGTGCTGAGTGTGAATAGTGCTCACCGAAACTAACTGAATATTTTTTATCTTGCACCTACAGTTTTACTGCAATATTGCAAAATATGATTTTATTTTTAAAATTATTTATTTATTTATTTATTTCCAAGCAAAAAATTCGCAATATGGATTCGCAAACTTCCTTTAAGTTGAAAATAACTCCATAGGTATCACCTATAGCAGGGGTTCCCAATCTTTTGTAATCCGCGGCGCAGTTACAAGTTTAATATTTTTTCACGGCGCCCTCTTTTAGTTAACTATTTGAGGAAATTGTCGAAAGAAATAGGTACCTACAATAATAGTCAGTTTAGGTTGATCGTAACGAAAATTAAAACACCACAATACAAAATTGACTTTTTTTATTATAAAAGAATTTAAAAGGAAAACAACAAGAAAGACTTAAGAAAAAACAAAAATTAAATACGATATTCAAATCAATGTGAAGGGTGAGCTTGCTGATCTCCGCACAGTTTTTCAAAGCGGGGAATAAGACTTGACACTGCTACTCTCATTTCTTGCTCCACATTGATCTTTGAGCGATATTTGTTCTTTATCACAGCTACAGCTGAAAACCCAGCTTCACATAGATATGATGTTGCAAACGGAATGAAAATTTTTAATGCTTTGGAAGTTAAATTTGGATATTCATTTTGAATCGATAACCAAAACTCCACCAAATCGACACTCGCGAATCTAGTTCTAAGGCTGCTGTCGCAAGAGAGTTCAATGAGACTCTCTTCATCTTGTGATGTAAATCCTTGTAGACTTTGTGCATGGAAAGGGTCTTGGATCCACGCAAATGTTTCAACATCATCATCTGCAAAATACTTCGAAAACCATTCGGTGAGCTTCGCTATGTGTTCCGTGAAAAGGGCGATCAGGTCTTGTGAAATAACCAGTTCATTTGATGCCGCATAATTATACAATTGCGGGAAGCAATCTTGACCGCCGTCTTCTTTCAACTTTGTTATCCATAGCTGTAGTTTCTTTCTAAATGCCGCAATCCTCTCCGAAAGTTTCAGAATGTGCGTGTTGTTGCCTTGCAAAGACAGATTTAAATTGTTTAATTTTTCAAACACATCGCATAAATATGCTAGCTTTAGCAAAAAATCAGGTTCAGTAAAATATTTGGCATTTTCTTGACGTTCTTGTTGTAAAAAAGTGCAAATTTCTTCGCGTAATTCAAACACACGAAATAAAACATTTCCACGTGAAAGCCATCGTGAATTACGGTAGTACAGCAGGGCTGTATGTTCAGCTCCCATATCTATGCATAGTTTTTTAAAAAGTCTGGCCTTTAGAGGCCTAGTTTTATGTAGTTTACCGCACTAATTACACATTCCAGTACTTGGTTCAGTTCAGAGCTCATTGATTTTGATGCCAGAGCTTCCCTATGGATGATGCAATGGGTCCACATAGCATTCGGTGCTTTTTTACGAATAAGCGCTTGTATTCCCCCATACTTGCCAGACATCGATCGAGCACCATCAGTACATACACCGATACACTTATTGCAATTCAAACAATTTTCTGTAATAAACTTGTCTAAAATTTCATACAAGTCTTGGGCTTTCGCACTTCCGGTAATGCTTTTGCAGAATAAAAGGTCTTCGACAATGATATTGTCAGCCAGAAAGCGTACGTAGCAAATAAGATGTGCATCATCATTACTGTCAGTAGCCTCGTCCAGTTGCAAACCAAAATCCTTGCCTTTCATTTTTTCTATTAATTGGTAATTGAGATCCTCAGCAATGTCATGGATTCTTCGACTGATAGTATTGTTAGATAAGGGTATCTTGGAAATTATGTCGCGAGCAGCCGGTAGAATAAGCTCTTCTGCAATAGTATGAGGTTTTTTGCATTTTGCCACCCTGTATGCCACCTTGAATGATGCTAACAGTGCGTTTTTAGGTACTGAGGCCTGCTGAGTGAATACGTTTTTCGTTTTATTTAAATTTTGTAATTTCCGGTGAAAAAAATCACGCGATTTATCAGCCATAGTTGGATGAATTGTCTCGAGATGTCGCTTTAACTTACTTGGAAGCATACATTCGGATGATAGTATTTTCAAACAAAGCACACACTGCGGTTTTTCTTCATTGTTTACTTCTATTGAAGTAAAACCAAAGTCCAAATAGCTATCATCGTATTTACGATATTTCCGCTTCTTTGGTTCCCCACCGCCACAAGTAGATGCTTTATCACTACCACTTGAACTACCGACTTGTTTATTTAATAAAAATCTATCCATTTTGCCTGAGGTAGGTATTTGAAGAAAAATAAAGCGAAACAAAACAACAACAAACAAAACGTCCGTCGCGCGGCAAACTTGTAGGTAAATAAACGGGCATTGCGATGCGAGCAAGCGAGCGCGGGCGGGTAAAGACGTGGGAGGGGTATGGTATCAACGGTTTTCAAGCAAGTAGGTACTTTTTGGCGAGTGAACGACGGCAACGCGACGGCGAAAAAAGATTTCTACGACGCTATGTTCGTTTCCGATGCGAACACTCAAAAAGGTACCCGCCAATATTTGTGGTGTCCAATAATAAGAGGATAAACTCACGGCGCCCCTCTTTGCTTTCTACGGCGCACCAGGGCGCCGCGGCGCACACTTCCAACGGCGCACAACCCCTGACCTATAGTATCACCGTAAATATTTTGCGTTGGGCTCTTAGTCTAAGTCCGTAAATGAATACGACAAATGAACTCGAATGAAACGATAAAATGTCTTTTTATTGTACTTTTAAATACTTTTAGGGTATTGGAATAGTACTTTGTTCAACAAGGGGAGAAAGGGTTTGTAGTTTGAATTAATTTCATTTCAAATAGGATTATAATGTAATCCAATCAAAGTAGATTTTACCTGTCAGCGTCTTTAAGGAGTCTACACACCAAACCCGCCGACCCACCGACACAGCCCGGCGGCTTGGTGTCGGCGACCCAAACCCGCCAACCCGCCAACATGTGTCATGGGGCTGTGTCGGTTAGTCGGCGGCAAGAAATCAGTACAACTTTTTTAGTTAGTGATTGCAGTGTGTACGAACGTGACGTGTTGTTTTTCTCGAATATTGCAGCCTACAATAAACATGGATACTGATGCTGATCTAATAATAGCAGCATGTGGAATAATTTTAGCTGGGTCCCTGAAGAGAAAACAACAGTGTTGGGTTAGACCAAGCTTAATGAGTCGCAGTCGTTACAGTAACAGTGATAGAATAAAAGATTTAAGAACAGACGATTTGATTGTAAAAAGACCCTTACATTTTAAGACATTTATGTCGTTAACGTTTACCGACTTTGAATATTTACTAAGCATTGTTGGACCCACAATAGTTAAAAAAAATACAAATTACAGAAGTGCAATTTCACCAACGGACAGATTATCATTAACATTAAAATACCTGACTACGGGAGATTCATTCAACAGTCTTTGTGACACCTTTAAAGTATCTCCTCAACTTATTTCCTACATTATTCCAGAAGTGTGCCAAGCTATCGTAGATGGACTTTCGGATTATGTGAAGGTATGTACATATATGGGCGTTTAACTTTCTTTAATCTTCCAGAAAAACTATGTTCCGAAAAATTACTATATAAGTAGGCAAATGGCTATCCTATCACCGAGCACATTTCCGATTTCAGATTCCACGAACATCAAACGAATGGACAAAAGTTGCAGATGGATATCTGAGTAGATGGAATGTACCTAATTGTGTTGGATCTATGGATGGAAAGCACATTAGAATTGAATGTCCAGCACGAAGTGGAAGCGATTATTTTAATTATAAAATGTATTTCAGTATTGTACTGTTTGCATTAGTGAATGCAGATTATAAGTTTTTATACGCTAATGTGGGGTGCCAGGGTCGCATTTCCGATGGTGGTGTATTTGCTAACTCTTCATTATGCAGAATGTTATATAATAATGATTTAAATTTGCCAGATAAAAAACCTCTACCTGGAAGAATTATGCCAGTACCCTATTTTTTTTTGGGCGACGATGCGTTTCCTTTACAAACCAATATTTTAAAACCTTATGATGGTAATCATGCGAAAGGGTCTCCCAAGAGAGTGTACAACTATCGCATGTGTCGAGGTCGAAGAGTAGTTGAAAACGTATTTGGACAGTTAACAAAACAATTTAAGATATTTAACAAACCCATCCAGCTAAATCCACAAAAAGTTACTATTGTAACATTGGCATGTATTCATTTGTTCAATTATGTAAAACGACATGGTATAATACAACAAAATGAATATGATACTGAACATAGTAGGGGAGAAATCAATCCAGGAGATTGGCGCAGGGAACCACGTGAAAATAATTTGTTTGCTGACTTGCCTAGACAAGACAATACACATTCCCTTGAGGTTACAAGGACACAATCTCCTGAGGTTATAAGGACAGAATTGGTTCAATATTTTCTTTCCGATGTCGGGAGATTACAATGGCAGAATGATCAATGACTAACTCGTAAGTTTTAATGAAACTCATACTTGTATTAGTACTTGTATTTTTATTATAATTTGTATTAAAAACTTCGTAAATCACTTGTTTTTGTTCATTTATAAGTGGTTTTATTTACCGAGTTATTCTATAAATCCCCACCGCGAAATCCCCACTGATGTTTTTATGCATTTTGAGTATACTATGACGATTCTATGACAACAACATTAAGACGAAATACTTGTGCCTACATAACGTTATCTCGCATCAGGTGATAGGGTTATTCTCAGAGTGCATACGGTGGGGATTTGTGGAATAAACCTATTTATCTGACTCAATAGATGATAATATGTTCTCAATATCACCACTCTCTTGAAGCGACACACGTAACGAAGGTTCAATTGAAGATGTTGAAGGTTCACCAAGAGGCGGTGAAACAGGGTTTGTTACGGCAGAGTTGGATGATGAGTAGTAGAAATTTACATCACATTGATCCATTGTATAATATCCTGGATGACTATGGGAAGTAGAAGGTCTTGGCGAAGCTTCGAACATGTCTGAACGATATCCAGTTTCGGTTTCAAAAAAGATATTGTTAATCCGATGTTTTATTATTGCCTTTGTTGTTTTATCAAATTTTCTAAGTTGTGTCGCAATATATTCGCCAAACAAATCGTCCTCATCTTTTATTTTTTGATTTGTCCGTTGACTGACTGTTCTCATTAAATTTAATGCTTCCGACACCATCTCATTACTTGGATTAGGTTTATAACGTTTATTCGCTTGGGGAATGATGTTTGACGTTTGAGGTGAATCGTTTTCCCCATGTTGAGCATCATTGTCCGCATGTTGGGCATTATTGTCAGTTGCTGTTATCTCCTGAAATAATATTTTATTTGAATCACCAACAGTTTACTTATGAAATGTATTATACACTAGCTTTTACCCGCGAGTAGGTACACCGCACGGAATATATGAAAAAAAAGACAATGGTCATAAATCATACCTAATACTAATTGTTTTAGAAATATTATTATTAATGTAATAATAATATTTCTAAAACAACCTAAAAAGAAAAAAAAAAGAAAATGGTACGGAATCTCTCGGTTTATAATAGAAATTCGGCGAAATCAAAAGATTGTTGAGAAAAGAGTTGTTAGTTTTAAAAAAATACATTTGCAATGACTATTATATCTGTGCACATGCCATTCCAAGAAATAATTTGTTTAGAAATATTTCGGTGCAATAACAATAGCGGCAGCGCAACAATAAAGGCAGATAAAATAAGTACCTATGTCTTTATTTACCGCGCGCCTCTCTTCACTCGGGCCAAGCTTACATATTATTCTTGTGTGCTCTAATAATTAGGTTAGAAATAAAATAATACAACATCACTGAAATGTTACATACCGTATCGATTGTTCCAGTAGGTTTATTTTTATTGAGCAAGAAATTCAAAGATTTAAAGGCAAACCACTTGCTCTCATGAACAGAATCTGCGCTGGTTCCAGACTTTTTTGATTCAATCGTCTTTTTTCTTTCTCTATAATATTGGCTCGTCAAATTTTTTATCTTCCGTTCTATTTCTGTGACATTTGTATTTAATTCGTTTGCCATCTCATTTAGTGCATCAAAACGTTTAGGTCTACATTTGTGATCCAAGTGTTTTGGATTCCATAATAATTCCTTTATATGATACAAATTTATTAACTTTAGAGTGGTTTCTTCGTCCCATTCCATTATTGCAGAAAATCGCAAAAAAAACACAAGCACGTCACTATCGCTGGAGTGTCGGCGGGCAACTGAGCGTGCGCGTACGCAAGTCGCCGGCCATGCCGCCGACTTGCACGCGCGGGTACGAGTCGCCGACATGATTCTTGAAGCAAAGTCGCCGACACCAAGCCGCCGGGCTGTGTCGGCGGGTCGGCGGGTTTGGTGTGTAGACTCCTTTAGGCAACCAAAAAAAAAGTTAAATTTTGATCACGATCCGTATTTAAACAATTAAATACTGCACAGTATCTTTTTGCTCTTTTTCGTTTTTGTAATATGACTCTGTCTGCGTCGATCCATCGGTGTATTTTTTTCTCTTTTCATATATGTTTGGTTTGAGAATAATGGTGATAGCGGAGGAGAATTTTCAGATGCTGACATGATCTTGGAGGGCTTGTACTTCACAAGCCAAATACGAATGACGTAAAAAAATCAAGCCAAATTATTACCGAGTGTCATTTTAAGTCGGGACATATTTTTTTTTAATTTATCGATAAAATTTATGATTAAATTAAAACTCTTTTTGTTTATGGTATATTTTAAAGCATGTAACGATGCATAGTGTTACTTGGCAAATTTCACACATAAAGCGAGACTCTCTCCGACGTCTTTCATGTAATTTTGTATGTTGGCATTCAAAACAAGGTCTTGATTTTTTGCCTTTTGTATGTATATTCTGGCATATGGTCAGCAAGATTTTGTGCTGCTAATCGTAGTGCACTTGTGGATCGAGAAGTGGTCGGTATAGAGTATTCCAACTCGGGCGCCTTTATATTTTTCTATTAACTGCCTAATAACTCCTAATTGAAAATCGGCCAAGCTTGTATTTTTATGAAATATTTTAAAGAAGGCATGAGCATTGAGCATACATAGATCAATTAGATGCAGACCGAGCTTTTTATGCCATATTTTAGATTTTCTTATACATTGAACTGAATGTAACAACATGTCTGTATTATCAACTATCCCTTTTTTTTATTGTAATCTATAATTATTTCCGGTTTCATTACAGGCAGCCCGGTTTGTCTATTGTATTTATTTGTAGGTCCAAACTCAGCCGTGTGACATGTAGAGAGCATATAAATGTCTCTTTTATCTTTATACTTCAGAGCCATCAGAGGTTTGTTGTACAGCGCGTGAATTTCTCCGTTTTTTTTAAGGTTTAAAATTTCCTGCACCAGTTTTCTTAAGTCGATTGAGCCGCACCGTGCCACATGCATATGTTTTTCGATTGTGTAAATATTGATACAGTTTAGGACTACTGTACCAGTTGTCTGCATAAATTCTTCTGTTTTCATCGGTTAAGCCTTCTAAAAGAGTCGTAAGTGTGTGTGTGTGTGTGAGTGTAGCCGTGGTGGTAATATTTTTATTAATAAAATACTGTATGTCTGAGATACAATTCATAAAATGTATTTAAATGCATTTTCGGGTTACCATATAAATAAAAAGAGTGTTTAAAAAATTGGAATTGTCTTTATTACGTTTTATTATAGAAGTCTTACATACAGCAAATTACTTAAACCCACTCATTAGTAGTATTTTTTTAAATTTTACTAACAATTGACTATTGGTCATCAATTACTTCAATTTTATACATTAGATAGTATAACTTTTATGCCTTTTCAATCAATAAGGAGAAACAAGTATATAAACACAAACATTAACACTACAAAACGTGCTTAATTTTTCAAATTAATGAAAAGTAACACTATCTACAATTATTACTACCAAAATCAAATAAAAAAAATCTTACGAAACAAACATAGCTTTTAAGCACCTAGCAAAGATTAAACTCTTCAAAGAATCACAGCTATAACTATTAATCAGTCTTTGTAAAACATAAATTAATAACAAGGTGCTTAGTCGGAATGAGACGCATTATTTGGCTGAGTTGAATTAAGGTGTGGTTAATTTATATAATAATCATGATAGATCGTAGGGATAGCATTGCTTTTGCACAAGCTCATCTAGTCTTTGTATTTTGCAGTAGTTAAAGGCAAAGGCGCATTATAAGCCTTCAAAATGTTGATAGGTAACTCTTGGTCATTGTTTTGTTCAAGGGACCTCCCCTTGGCAGCGCGACGAGTAACTGCCCGAACCTTATTCTGAGCTATATCTATTGCCAATTCACTGTCACTCAGGGAATCATATTGAAACTTAATCATATTTGGTAAGACACTGATAAAACGGATGTGCATAATTTTGCTCCAGGAGACTTTCACATTGTTGACATTCCCAATTATTGTAACATGACAAAATTTGTTTAAAATCTAATATGGTGTCTTGATTTACTACCTTGACAACATAAGGCTCACCATTTGATTTCGCACATCTAATCAAAGTAACCCACTGCTGAGGAACGTATATAATTTTGTTCCTTTTTCTCCGCTCAATAAGTGCATGCATTGCATCGCCCTCTGACTGTGAATGTCCAACTTCGAAGAAGTGGTGATGTATGTCTACATTAAATATTGTGCTAGCATAAGCACACATTGCGACTACTGTTCTATTTTTATTCTGGCCGCCGCAGCTATCAGAATAAAAATTAAACTCCTTGTACCCTTCCCGAACCTTGGTTTTAATAAAGTCAAATACAAAACTACTAATTTCGTTTGATCCTTTGCGCCCAATGGTCTCGTCCCACAAGTAGCAATACCCTTTATGTTTACCCATATCATACATAGTGAAGTTATAACAAGCCAGTTTTCTTTTATAATAAAAGAGAGAAACTTCTGACTGAGGAGTATTCAAAATTTTCTGTAAATCATAACAAACTGCTACAACAGAATTAGATTGCTCAGCTCGGTGTTTGTCGCTATCTTTTAAAGCCCTAACCACATTTTTATTGGAAACATGTAAAGCGTGGTCATACTCTAGCATAGTTTTATCAGGCTCAGTTGCATTTTTAAATAAGTCACACCGTGGACATTGACAAGAATTTTTATTTGCTATTCAAGAATGAAATAATTGTAACTGAGGTTACGATGAAAGCTTATTTAATAAGAAATATTAATATTAATAATTATTCCAAGAACAAGAGTGTAACTTGTATTACAATGTTATACTAATCGTTGAGAGCTTAAACAATGATGAAGATGATGTGTTACTAAATATACCATTTTTTTAACTGCAGTAGTCTCTCACTTACAATGTTTTTAGTCCGTAAAAATCTGTGCGCAAAGGAATTTAGACGCAGGGGTGAGTGCAAAAAAAAACTATTTTTTTTTGTACAGCACGAATATGATTGTAACTCAAAATGGCCTAAAACTGAGTTACGATGTTATTCCTTGCAGGTGTCGAAATGATAAATAAATGATGATTAAAAACATTAACTTTATCTAGACTATTATCCTGCAGACAAAAATGACTGCATGACATTTAAAATTGACATCTAATATATCATTAT
This sequence comes from Mamestra brassicae, assembly GCA_905163435.1. Classification (NCBI taxonomy): domain Eukaryota; kingdom Metazoa; phylum Arthropoda; class Insecta; order Lepidoptera; family Noctuidae; genus Mamestra; species Mamestra brassicae. The sequence goes on from LR991009.1 coordinate 3,322,282, forward strand.
CTATAAAAATTTGATCTGTTTATTAAGATTAATCTACCAAGTGTTAAAATATTGGGACACTTAATAATATTAACAACAATTAAAATAACTAAATCAACTTTAATTTTTCTTTAATACAAAATAAATACGTAAATACACATATTATTGTTTGCTAACTGTCTTTTTGACTTTAGGATAGATAAACAGACTAGAAAAACAAAACAGTGATTTACCGATTCATTATCGCCATCTGTTGAACTGCTACTACTACTAATATCATTGCTTGATGGTTGCAATATCGTTAATAATTCTTCGTCGTTGTATAGCATCATCGACCACTTCTCGTCACTAGCCTAGACCTAATAATATAAAAGCACGTCTTATCACGGCGATGGCGCTAGCGCAACTGACGCTTATTTAAAATATGACTTTAGTTGACCTTGAGCCGTACTTAAAATTAAGGCGACGGCGTTCGCGGATCGCCTGCACTAGTGACGTTCTGGAATAAGTCGGTAATTTTTATTTCTTTGTTGATTTCTACATATTATATCACTTAAGCTTGGGTTTTTTTATAAATAATAAAATCGTTAATAAACTATGAAATTAGAATAGGTAAATATTTAGTTGATAGTTTGATAAAAAACATCTTCATAATGTGGTACAACACTAGTCTGCGTGAAATCACGGGTTTGGCGAAGTAGACGTATCGCGAACTGAGAATCATTAGTTATTTCATTCAATTAGCTAAAATATGTATCTAGTACTGTTAAAAATAAAGTAATAACACGAAATATACTAAGATTTAGTAAGTAAATTCAACATTTATTTCACATTTTTCAAATGACAGGACTTTTACGCAATATTCCGTCTTGGCGAGCGAGGTAATATGCTTACAATACGTAATATTAAGGTGATGGCAGTTAAAGGGTTAATAAACAATATCGCCGTGCATTACGTAGTGAGCTAATTTAAGTACCTACATGCGATTTAATTTAATTTAATTTTTTAATGTAGCCAGTTCTAAGCCTGGTTAAGTATGAAGGGAGAGTGGATTCAGTCTATCTACGAACCAATACTTTTATCAAGTGCAATACCGTTGTAATTTTACAGAAAATGTCAGAAGTCACCTACCAAAAGGTGGTTTTTTATTACGGTCAAGGTAATTTCCATGTCAAATGTCCGATTGTAGGTATCATTTGGCTTACCAATGTAATTTTACAGAAAATGTCAGAAGTCACCTACCAATAGATGGTTTTTATTACGGTCAAGGTTTGACCGATTGTAGGTATCATTTGGCTTACCAATGTAATTTTACAGAAAATGTCAGAAGTCACCTACCAATAGATGGTTTTTATTACGGTCAAGGTTTGACCGATTGTAGGTATCATTTGGCTTTAGCGCGCTTTTTCTTTCTTTTCTTTGCATAAAAAGGCGGGATTCGTAGCGTAGTGAGTTGCTAACCCAAAATTATTACTACGAGGACAGTGCGCGGCAGGCGTAGGTAGGTACAGCAAAATACAGAATTGAAATGTGTTAGATAGGACAACGAAATCTTGAAGGTTTGGACACAAGTGAAACTACTGACTGGTAAAAGCACACTCATTTATTCGTAGGTAAGGGCCGTGCGGGAGCGCAGTCCACGCACATATACATCACGTTGACGCGCACATATATAACATTTCCTCCCCTTATTTGACCAAAATATTAATGCTAAGCACACATAGCAGTTTGTAAAATATAATTACAGATAAGGTTTGTTTATACTATGGAAATGTTTATCAATAGTCGGTCTGTATTTCTTGAAACCCGATCCGACACTGTATCTGCAGACGGTGGTGATTGTAGGTTCGCCTCGTCACATTACAGATAAGGCTTATAGTTTACTCTGGGAATGTTTCTCAATAGTCGGTCTCGGTTCCTTGAAACCAGATTCGCTTCGTCACTTCCCTCCTCCGCGGGACTTTGTCCCTGCGTGTTGTCAGCTGACGGCTCGCTGTCGCCGATGTTGTAGTCATCAAAGTCGTAATGGGGTTGAGGCGGTTGAGAAACATTATCCTTGATACCTTTATATAATATTATTTGATTCTTGTGTTTTTTTTATATTACACGACGAACTTAAATCCTGAATAAGGTAAAGTACTTTACCCAGTCTCTTTTTAATAATACCTCTGTTCCATTGGAATTTACCATTATTTAAAAACTTTTTGTACATTACATTATCTCCTGGCTCGAACACTTGTTTGTTAAGTCTTCGACATGATTTAATTTGCGAACACTGTTGACGATTAACATTATTAGTGGGGGTAGTGAACGAGGCCGCCGGCGGCGTCTTTGGGTTGATTAAATCTAAGCGTGAGCTCAACTTACGGCCGAACACTAGTTCAGCCGGTGAGAACCCTGTGACAGAATGAACAGAATTCCTATAGTCAAAAAGATATTTTAATATTTTTAACTTGCAATCACTTTTATTGCTCGAAGACATAACACTGGATTTAATGCCTTTTTTTACGATTTTGACAAAAATTTCCGCCTGCCCATTACTTTCTGGATTGTAAGCTGGTGACGTCACATGGTCGATGCCATTCCTTGAACAAAAATTCCTGAATTCAAATGACGTAAACGCGGTCCCATTGTCACTTACTATTGTATGTGGTAGTCCGTATTTGGACATAAAATCGTACAACTTTCCTATGACGGCTGTTGAAGTTGTAGACATAGTAACATCGTACAACTCCACCCATTTTGTGTGCGCATCTACAATCACAAAAAACATCTGATTATTTATCGGGCCTAGGAAATCAATGTGTATCCTATAAAATGGTACTGGTGGGTACCGCCATGGAGCAATCGGCGCTCATGAGTTGATCATTGCCTCCAGCGCCGCGTCAACCCCTGGGAACCAAAATCGTGATCTAGCTTCAGCTTTAGTTTTCACGATGCCCAAATGTGAATTATGTAATTCGTGTAAAAGTTTTGTGCGTAACGATTCCGGAATAACCACCTTATGTCCTCTCATTACACAACCATTTTCATGTGATAGTTGTGTCCTACACAAATAATATGGCTTAATATATAAATCCGACAACAAGTGTCTAGGCCAACCCTGATGAATGTACTTAATTATTTGAGCTAAAATGGTATCATTCGCTGTTTCCTTTTGCAATTCGTCCAGCGTCACTGGCATACTGCCTTCAACCACGAAGTTAACATAAGTAGCCCGGTCGATAGGCACCGTGGCGGCCGCTGCGTGAGCGCCGCTGTCCCCCCGCGCGTCCGACTGTTCCCACCCGTTACGTAAGCTCGCTCGAGACAAATAATCTGCGTTATTATTGGCACTTCTGACGTACTCGATTGAGTAATTATAGGCGCTTAAAAACATTGCGTATCTTTGTAACCTGTTAGCCGATACCTCAGGTATGCCTTTATAGGGACCAAATATAGAAATCAAGGGTTTATGGTCAGTACGTAATATAAACGGTTCGGATCTGCCATATAAATATTGATGGAACCGCCTAATACCAAATATGATCGCTGTGGCCTCTTTCTGTATTTGGGAGTATCGTTTTTCGGCTGACGTGAGCGTGCGGGACGCAAATGATACGGGCCGTTCTGACCCGTCGCTACCTACTTGCGATAAAATAGCGCCTAACCCGTGTGGAGAAGCATCCACCGTCAATATTGTTTTTGATTTGAGTTCAAAATGTGTTAATACTTGTTCCGACGTCAAACATTTTTTTATTTCGTTGAATGCATTCTGATGAATTGCTGTCCAATGCCACTTAACTCCTTTCTTTAATAAATCATACAATGGACTAAGTATGCTTGATGCTCGAGGAATGAAATTTCGATAATAATTAACAAGTCCTAAAAATGATTGTAGCGTGTTGATATTAGTTGGAACAGGGGCGTCTAACATTCTGACGTTTCGTGCGACGCAGGTCCTCTCGGGGCATGGCTGCTTCGGGAGGTTCTTGTGTCGCATAGGCAGGGAGCCGGACGCTCGATGCCACCACTGCGTCGACTGTCGGGAGGACACGGTGCGGCATACGCTTGCAGAGTGTGCAGCTTGGGAGGAGCCGCGCCGTGCCCTCATCTCTGTTGTAGGCGGTGACCTCTCGCTGCCGGCCGTAGTCCATGCTATGGTCGGCGGTGAGGAGTCCTGGGACGCGGTGGTCTCCTTCTGCGAGACAGTTATCGCGCAGAAGGAGGCTGCGGAAAGGGAGAGGGAGATCACAACCGCTCTCCCTGCCCGCAGCAGGCGCATCGGGCGTCGGAGGAGGGCATACGCTGCCCTCTTCCGGCCCCCCTAACTGGGTCCAGGGGCGGCGGACTTGGGGCTGTCCGTCGCCCCCCATTCATCCGGACCCGAGGTGGCGGCGCGTGGTGTTCCCGTGCGCCCCTCTTTGACGTAGCGAGGGGAGTCAAACACCTCACTCCCCTCGCCGACGCGAGGTGGCCCGCAGAGGCGGGCCGGCACCAGCCGGGGATTGCGGATGTCGCATACGTTCCCGTGATCCCCGGCGTAGGTGGGAGATGGAACACCGGGGTGGTTTTAGTCAGTAAGAGTCTGACAGACCCCTCCACCCGCCCCAGGGTGGAGGATTTCCATGAGGATTTCCCCCCGAGATCAAAAAAAAAAAAAAAAAAAGGGGCGTCTAACATGGCCTTTACTTTAGACGGGTCTTTCTTTAGTCCGTTTTTGTTTATAACATATCCTAAGTAATTTATTTCGTTTTTAAAAAAATCACATTTGTCTTTTCGCAGTGTTAGTCCCGCGTCCTGAAGCCTTTTGAGAACTGTGTGTAGTTTTTTAATATGTGATTCTTTATTTTCTGCTGTTATTAACACATCGTCTAGCAGGCATAACACTCCGTCTAATCCTGACAAGACGGTTTCCATTGCGCGCTGGAAAATAGAAGGTGCGCTCGACAAACCGAATACAAGTCGTGTGTATTTGAACAACCCCCGAGGAGTGTTAATGCACGTTATGTTTTGTGACTCATCATCGAGCAGAAATTGATTGTAGGCCATAGACAAATCAATTTTCGAAAATTGCTGGCCACCGTGTAATTTAGAAAATAACTCGTGAACCGTCGGCAAAGGGTACTGTTCTATTACCAATTGTTTGTTAATAATCCGCACATAATCTGACGGAACCATCACGTTTGAGTACGGGCACAATAGGTGATGCATAGTCTGAATGTTTAACCGGTTTTAACACGCCTAGATTTAGTAATCGTTCTATCTCCTTATCGACTTTATCGCGCAAGGCAAATGCAATGGGACGCGCTTTGAAAAATACTGGTTTTGCGTCACTTTTTAGTTTTAATTTTACAGTATAATTTTTGAAAGCGCCCAGTTTATCTGAAAATACTTCTGGAAATTGTACTTGCAACAGATCAATTTCACTTTCACCATCGTTCAAGAAGTTAACTTGTGTTAATCTCAATTTAAACTTTGATATAAAGTCCCGACCTAGCAGCGGTGGCCCGCCGTGACGTATAACAAACACGTCAAGTGTTTGTGTGTGCTGCATATATGTTATTGCTAAACGCACATACCCTACACACTGCATCTGGTTACCCGTGTAACTATAAAAAAAATTATTGGACGTATGTAATGGTAGGCTCGCAAAAAACTTTTTCCGTGTACCTTCAGAAATTACTGTCACCGCTGATCCACTATCTATTTGAAAATTTATTTTCTGACCATTTATTGTGACTGTTTCTGTCATGGGTTCCCCCCGAGCTGAACAAATGTTATAAAGCGACTTACCATCGTCGTCCCCGCTCACTTCCCCCGTTAACACGTAATTTATTTTATTGCACATTCTACGTAAATGCCCTACTGTGTTACACTTTTTACATTTGTACTTTGCAAACCGACACTGTGACGACTTATGATTAGCACGACCGCACACCGAACACTTTTCTTTCTCGGCAGTATTAATCGGGTAGGCACTATTTTGTCCTTTCGCTATCTTGAACACCTGAACTTGTTCCGCTGATGTAGAAGCAGACGCGGCCGCGCCCGCGCGCGCGCATCTCACGCTCTCTGCTAGCTCCACCGCCTTCGCCAAAGTTAAGGTCTCCAAGTCCAGCGCAAACAGTTTCTCCCGTTCAGGACCCGCTACCATCCCCAGCACAAATCGGTCACGCAACGCCTCTTCGACGTTACTGAATCCACAATGCACCGTTAGTCCACGTAGCCTTGCTGCCCATTGAGTATATGTCTCACCCGGCTGCTGTGAAGCTGCGTAGAAGTTGTGTCGCTCGCTGAACCCGCAACGTTTTGGAGTGAAGTGGTTATCCAATAAAATTAGAAGATCCTCATATGGCACCTCTTGTACGTCTTTTGGCAGGGCTAGGTCTGCTGCCAACTTGTAGGTGCTGTCATTGAGTGCGCTGAGTAGTATGGCTCGTCTCCTGGTTCCCGCCGCATCATTTTTAGCATCGATGTTATTTGCGATGAACCACTGCGTTACACGACCTTTGTATGTCTTCCAATCGTTGACATTATGATCGAAAGTTGATAAAATCCCACAAAACGGTTGTGCCATTTTTCAACAAGGGATATAATTGATATTGTAACGATTGTGGGTAAGCTCGTCGCCACTGTTATGTAGGTATGTAGGTAACGTATGGACACAAGTGAAACTACTGACTGGTAAAAGCACACTCATTTATTCGTAGGTAAGGGCCGTGCGGGAGCGCAGTCCACGCACATATACATCACGTTGACGCACACATATATAACATTTTTGGTAAATGTATTATGTTTTGTAAAAAGTCATAGAACAAAAGTTGTTGTTTATGATGATAGTAATGCAGTCCTGCAAGGTTGCCGGTGTTTTACAATTAACCTTGTATACTTACTAACATACTAAATTATTGAATAAATCAGATTTGGTTTCTAGTATTAGCACAATTTTGCTCAACACAGTTACATTTACTTAGTTACTACAATAATAAAATCAAGCACATCTCTTAGGCCCATATTAAAAAAAAAAACTAGGGAAATCGTCTTTCCATGAGTTGCAGTTCCCGTTCCGCAATTTCCACAAGACGACGAAGCGACGACGCCCGTTCTCTGTCAATTGCAAGGCGCTGCTCCTCATATCGCGTTGCCCACAAAGGTGGGTCATCGTAACGATTCCTTCGGTCTGAAATTAATACATATAAATTCATGATTCATTTGTGATGTCTCTCAGCAATGGAGTCTATAAATAGGCTCATTGACATGTAAAACAATATAATATTTGTACACACATGGTCGTCTTGCGTTTCTTTCCTGAGCATTTCGCCCCCGCCTTGGTCCAACATCAACCGAGTCTTCGGAATCATCAGGCAGTGCCTGAGGTGGTGAGTGAGGTGGCAACTGAGGCGGTGATTGAGCCGGAGCCTCAGGCGGTGATTTAGGCGGTGATCCCTGTGGTTGCAGCTGCAAATGAAAAACTTTGTTACCTTCTAAAATAAAATAATAATTATCCTATTTTGTCATCCTTATTGTTTGTTACTTAAAATAGAAATAGAGTCAGCCTGAGATGTTTCTCTTTGAGGCTGGGCCGACTGTGGGTTGACAGGCTGGGCTGGAGTATTTTGCAGCTGAAATATTTAATGTTGTTACTAAATAAATCATCACAAAATATGAGCACACACTTAGACTTGGCCAAAACTGTTGCGCTCCCAAATATAGACATGGCAAAGACAATGTTCCAGTACATTTACTCACACACCCCTTTCATGAGAAAGTATCTGTCAACTTGCACTCGCGTCCCGTTTTTTTTACTTACATAAGGTACAGGAATCTGCACCTGTGGGTTAAGAGACCTCTCCTAATAACTGTAAAATGCGGGTCTCTGTTAATGTAAGGGGCTTTTTGGCTGGCCCCCACCAGTTCCACGGGCATATTGTCTTACCTGCGTGTCCCTTTTCCGGGCCCTATATTTGACTTCATGCCAATACTGAAAAACATAAAGAAAAAGAATGTGAGTGGTGAATTGTTCACAATATTTTATTCAACTTTAAATAGCAAACGCCCATCGATCACTAATAAAAAACTAGATACACAATCCCATACAAAAGTTCTCTGAAAACTGTCGCCAAATGTTTAGACGTAATTGTAGTTCAAATAAATATACATTAATGTAAATTCAAGCTTAAATACATTGCCTAAAGTTGTATTCACAAAGCTACGTACAAAAAGCAATAAATTTTTACGACCGGTACTCGCTGGTCACCCTACGTCAAAACAAATTGAACCTTAGGGCGCGTTTATATGACACGGAATGTTACAGCGTGTCGGCCGCGCGGTCAGGCCTGGTGGCCACGCCACTGCGAACCCGAACCATTTCCAGTTGATCTTAGGCTTTCTTAAAATTCACACGTGTTCGTTATGAGCTATTTGACTAAGAAGAATAAAATTATGATTGCATATTACTTGTACCGACAAAGCAAAAAGAAAGAAAAAAAGAAATGTAGAAAATTTTGGATTCATCCTATTTTAGCACGGCGAGAAGAGTTTGGTGAATTTCATACGCTATACAACCAATTGCGAGAAGATGAAAAAGAATTCGCAGATTATTTCCGAATGGATGTTAAAACATTTGATAAACTACTCAACTTCATACATGATAAATTGAAGCACCAGAACACTAACATGCGGGACAGTATTACCCCCACAGAAAGATTAGCAGTGACATTGCGGTAAGTAAATAAATAATAACAATTACTTGGTCAAGTGGTATTTATTAATCATTATATATATATATAAATTTGTAAGGCAGACTATATATTTGTAAAATCTAAATCATCGATACTTGAATTGGATGGACTGGCAAAATTGTATTGCTCTCCACCTACGGTAGATTCGGACTCTTCAGAATAAGATGATTGTTGTGTTGCCGGGCGTCCAGATCCAGCAGCAGTAGTGTAACCATACTGATAGGTGCTTTCGTATGATACATTTTCGCCTTCTCGACGATACATAGTCTCGGGTGGTGGAGTAAAGTAAGGCCTTTTCGAACCAGCATTCTGGAGCTGTTGGTTTTTAGCTTTTATATTTCTCACAATAGACATCACCTGGTACTGAAACTCAACAGTATCTTCGTCATTGAATCGTTCAACAGTTGGTAAAATTCCTTTAAAAAACGACATCATACGACTGTCTTCTTCTTTTTCAACAGAGTCCATAAACTTCATGAATTTTGCATCCACATCACTCAATTCTTTATTTTTCGTATTTGGTTTACTTTTTCCTGGCTCAGAATTCTTAAAATTTGAATTAGTTTCGCGGGGGTTGTATATTTTATTTAAAAACAACATATTATCATAGTATGGGTAAGTATGAACTTTTCTTGTTGCAGATCCAGATTTGTTTTCCCTCATCTTCTTTTCGCATTTCATCCACCCATCTCGCATATTTTTCCATTTCTGAATAACTTTTTTACCTGGAATTTAAAAATAATATTCACATTAAAAAATATAGTTATTTTTAATTCGCCTGATTCCTCTTTATGTTTCATTATCAGGAAACATGTTAATTAATATTAATACTATTAGTATAATTAATTGCTTGTAATAAGTTCCTTAATATCATTTTATATATTTACAGGTACTTGGCAACAGGTCACACGTTTGCCGATTTAAGATACGCATTTAGAATTGGAAAAACAACATTATCGTTTATCATTAAAGTGTGTAACTGTATATGGTCAGAACTAGGGCATCCAGTATCGGAAGGTTTTCAATTCCGGAGTTAATTTACGATATTGGGCTTTCAACTCCGGAATTCCGGAATTCCGGAACTGGATCCGAAATTATTTAAAAAACAAAACAAAAATACCTTGAGTAACTTTTAATTATTTTTAACATTACCCTTTAACTCAGTCTTGATACGACATTGCCAGTTAACTTTGAGTAAGCCAGTTAACAATATTATTAAAATTAGGAAAGTCTAAACTTTTTAAAAACTTAAGAATTAACAATTTGAGAGCTTTAAAATATTAGTGAAAAATAACATAATTAAATTAACACAAGAAATATCACGCTTTAGAGTAGTTTGGACATTACTAGGTAGTTAAAATCAAAATATTAAAATGAGCATTTAAGTCTCTCCTCAGATTTATCATGTTTAACAACAATCTTGACATGACAACATAATCAGTTCACAATTCACATCACAATCAATAAAATTGAACAAGTCTAATTAAACTTTTTAAAACAAATCAACAAATTAAGGGCTCAACAGCAAATATTATAATTAAAATTATCACAAGAAACACTTAAATATATGAGAACTCACTATCAAGAAAAGCGGTCTATGTGCTACGCTGTTCTTGATAATGAGTTCTCAAGAGAATTAACGAATCTAACATTTTGTCAGAGAGTGAGCTTCGTATTCGGTTACAAAAGTAACCAGCGCTTGAAACCGTTCACTCTCGACACTCGTGGGAAGTATGATATTTAAATAATTATAAGCTTGTGTCAGATATACACCTCGCTCTCCACCATTATCATACATTGCTTTTTCAAATTTGACAAATCCAGAAAGGTCAAAATGTTTAGTTGTATATTTACGGGGCTTTGTCTGGCATTTATGTAGCTCTTTATCAAGCTGTTCTTATAGTGTTAAATCATCAACTGCAACGTCAACATCAGAAGCAGAAGACGAAGAGTCATCTTGATTTTCTGCATGCTCAGTGGTAGTTGTAGTGTAGGGCTTGTAATTAAGCTGGCGTAGCAGAGTAACAATAATCTCGTAAATTTCGTCGCTTTTTGGTTTTATAAAAGTTTCATCATCTGCTTGTCTAAAGAAGTCGTTAGAATTGTGCAGATAGTGGAAAACACCTGCAAGTAGTTGCCTTTGCTTGATACGATTTCTCAAGTTTGTAGCCAGCCTAGCACTCAAAAAATTATTCTGTTCGTCGAGTTTTTTAAGCATAAACGCAAAGCCGTGTCAGCTGTATAAAGAGTCGCATCACGTCGGCACAATGTGAGAACAGACAGTTTTATGATATTCAAGATATGATGAATGTTGTTCAGTGTTTGAATGTCATCATCTGAAAAGGAAACTTCAGATTTCCAATCTATTAGTGCCTTCAGAACTGAGTCTTTTATTTTCAAAAATACCGATCATGTCCGACATACTTGACCAGCGCGTGCGACAATCTAGCTGCAGTTGTATGTCTTTACCGTGTTCCGCATTGACGTATTGTTGTAACAAATCAGCTTTTAGAGGTGACTTTCTTACAGACCTTACAAGGCGCCGAACTTTTTCTATAAGTTCCTTGTATGTTTTTGGTTCAACCCGAGCAGTGGGAGTTTCAATTTCTAAACGACTGTCATTCGTTGGTGGCGGTGCGGAATCTGCGTCCTCGTCGCTTTCAGATTCGCTGTCTTCATCTGAATCAATTGCCTCATTGATAAATACCGGCTGGAGTTCTCTTTCTTCGTTCGTATCTTTATATAACGTGTCAATTACCGCGAGCTGAATGGGCGAGACTTATTTGGTGGTAGCCGTTGCAGTATGTCCCCAATATGTCATCACCCAATGACAAAGCTCATAAGATGCACCATTTCCAAAAGCACTATAACATAGTGCTAACACAAGAATCGGATGACCACTCAGGTCCCAAAGAGCTGAGAATCTACACTGATGGATCAAAGACAAGTACCGGAACCGGAGTTGGAGTTTACTCCAGCGACCTCAACATTAGAATATCCAGACCACTAGGAAAGCTCAATACCGTTTACCAGGCGGAATGCGTGGGCATTATCCTAGCGATCCATGCCATAGAAGCCAGGGGAGTCACGGACACTCATATTCGTATACTCTCCGACAGCGCCTCAGTTCTCCAATCCCTAAATAGAAACTACACCACCTCGAAACAAATACAAGAATGCCACGATGCACTAGAACGCGTCACGGTGACAAACCGCAACACCGTGACGCTGCAGTGGATAAAAGGTCACAACGGATCACTAGGAAATGACGCGGCCGATGAACTGGCCAGGAGGGGGTCTGGTACGATGGCTGTTGGACCCGAACCCATAGTGCCACTCCCTTTCACCCAGCTACGCACGTGGCTACAAGAACATACCCACACACAAGCAGAACGCTGGTGGACCTCGGCACCAGGCTGCAGGCAGTCCAAGGAGGCTATGCCACTCCTAAACAGTAAACTTACCAAGCGCCTTCTGCGACTGGATTGGGGCAGCCTGCGAATGGTGGCAGGGACCATCACCGGACACTGCTCACTGAATAAGCATTTCCACACACTAGGTATAACAGACAGTCCTCTGTGCAGAGCATGCATGGAGGAGGAGGAAACGGTGTCGCACGTGCTCCTTGAGTGCACAGGCGTCGCCGATATACGTAGACAAACGATAGGAACACCAAATTCACTCACAGACACCCTGAACCCTTTAGGAGGACTGATCTGCTTCTGGAGGGAGGTCGGCTGGTTGGAATGACGGCCGCCATGGCCCACGCACAATGGTCCAACATCAGGACTAAGTGCGGAAACCATACCCCAATAGATAGATAGATAGACAGAACGCCGAACAATAGCGCACGAATCGCGATTTTTGTAATAATGTTTAACGCAGAATGCACGTTGCGCTCCGGTGAAGTGACCCATCGCGACTAAATTTCCGAGAACCAAGCTACTTAACCCCACCACCCGCGCAGTCCCCTCTCTAAAGCTTCAAACGCAAGAGTGTTTTTAAAATCGTACGCCTTTCTGGCCCACCCTGTACAATAGTATGCAAAGTATTCTTATAAAGAAAAATAATATGATATAAGTAACACGTAAAGCCTAAAACTAAATAGCACACTCCATTATGGTATCACAAACAGACAAACTCAAGCATACAAACAATTTAAATCAAACTTAAATATACCTACAGACATAAAGGGCGTGCCCGCTTACACGTGAAGGACTAAAATACAAATTTCCAACCCCTGTTTAACCCCCTTTGGGGTAGAATTTCGGAAAATCCTTTCTTATCGGATGCCTACGTCATACAAAGAACATAACCTCCAAGTTTTAAGTCTATACGATCAGCGGTTTAGGCTGTGCGTTGATCCGTCAGTCAGTCATTCAGGACAAAGGATTTTATATACATATATAGATAAGCGTCAGCAAGCGCTTAACTATGGCGGTGCCGGTCCCTCCACAATCTTTCCACCAACCCTCGTCGCAAAGTGACCCCATCTCCAACATGGACTGGCTGCACTGGTTGTCTTTTGCCGTCCCGTCTTAAGTCGTACTCGTCCAGTGTGGGAACTTCAATGCGTGCACTATTGCACATGTTGTGCAATACGATACACGCATTGACAATTTTCCCAGCTTTGATGGGGTCATAGTGCAGAGTTCGGTGCGCTAGGAGACAGCGCCACCTTGCCCTCAACACTCCAATGCAGCGCTCTACAGTGTTGCGGGTGCTGCAGTGGAGATCCGTGTAGTGTGCTTCTGGGGAATCCGGAGCTACTCGCAGAATTGGAGTCATCAGCCACTCCCGCTGGGCGTATCCAGAATCCCCTTTAAGGTAAAAATAAGTTACTTAGATATGCTGTACGATAAAGGCATAGCACATGGTGGAAAATCAGCCTTAGAATATAAAAGGTGAATATTATTCCATGTATTACCTAATAGCCAGCACACTTCATTGGCTTCAGTCAGACGTCGCATGTGAGCCTCCAAAGCGCTCCTATTCCACACATGCAAGTTATGGCTGGCACCTCCATACGAGGCATCAACATGTAAAATGTTTAGAGCAGCATCACAAATCTAGAACATTAAAAAAAAACATACAAAACCCTCCCCAATTTCTAAAATAAATAAATGTTAGAAAATGCCGTAGCAAACTAAGGTAGATACTAATAAAAACTTACGATCATTGCACTTAATGAGTGGTAATGCTTCCTATTAAAAAATGCTTCCTCATAATCATGGGGCCGTATAATGGCAATATGTGTGCCATCAATACAGCCCATAACACCGGGGAAGCCAAAGACATCCATAAATCTGTAAAAAAAAGTTAGTTAATGTCCCTTTCTATTCTTGAGCCACACTATCAGCTTGAAATGGGTTCCTACCCTCTCATAACCGCCATTCTCTCCTCACGGTTACTGGGGAAGGCGATGTGCCGTTGTAGAATCGCTGGATTATTTAGGGCATCTGTGACCTCAGCCACACACTTGTGGACGGCAGTCTGGCAGAGCCCTAAATTAAAATCTTTTCCAACCCGTCTTTGATAGCTGCCCGCGCACTATGGGAAAATCCCGTATGTTTCGTCTCAAAACTCCGTATCTTCCGTTATTTCAAAACTAAATGATCTGTAATTTTGCACACATATACGTGAAAGTATAAGGTTTGAAAGAAAATATAATAATTTTGAAAATTATGTTTATTAATTTATTTAAAAAATAAAACTTAAAAAAAATACATGCATTTATAAGAAAAAATACTTTTTTTTTTTGTAATTTGCTTACATAAAATAGAATTAAATATCATTGTATAAACAGTGTCCAACGAGAAAAAAATAATGTACAAAATTCAACAAGCTCCTACAGATTTTCGTTGACAGCAAGAAGGGACTTGGCTTCATCGAAAAGTTCTTTCGATATTGTTTCTGAGGTATTTCTTAAACTTGATATATATGGATCAGAAGTGTATAATAAGGTATGGAACACGTCTGTATTGGTAGCCGCTCTTGAACACTTTCTAGAATGATGAAGTCTAAACTTTTTGTAATCCTTGTTGCGGGATTCTTGAGCGTCTTCGGACAATTGTCCGATAGGTAAAATAGCATAGTACTCAATGATTTTTTCTCCGTGAATAAGTATTTTATGTACGGAGGAAGGCATATAATACCAATTATAAATATTTACGTACAGTTGGGCGGTACTATATGCGTATTCACCGAACTTTTTTGAATCAATAGCCATTCCAGATGACATAGTTTGTAGTATAATGTACATTCGTTTTATAAGTTCTACGTCTACACCTGTAATGTCTGCAGAGCAAGAGTAATTCTGAAAAAATCTCCGAGCTGTGTTTCCGTCATTACTATTTCCAGTGCCTTGTCGAGGTTTATCGATATGCAACGCATGATGTGCAAAACCTGACGCTGCGCCTGGCCGGCGGGCGAGGAGAGGCGTTGCTTGCGGGCGACGCGGAGGGGGGGTGTAGCTCTACGAGGTACCATGCCGCGCGGCTCGGCTCCCTTCTGAACGGTTGTATGCAGCGTTATTTGTTTTTGCAATATAATATCGTCGTGTAATAATACTTTTTCAATACTATTATATTTTGTTTTAAGGAATAATATTTTGGTTCTAATAATTTCACAATTATTAACACTTTTTTTTTAGTTTTGATGTAGATAATTAATTATAAGTAGGTGTCATAGTTTTCTTTATAGTATTGTTTGTTTTAAGGATAGTATTTTGTTTCTAATAATTTAACAAAAATTAACACTTTTTTGTTTTGTTGTAGATAATACCTGTAAATAGGTGTCATCTACATAAATTTATCTTATTAGGTTAGGTTTTAGTTTAAGCATACAGTTAGTTTACCTTATTTTCGTTTTACGGTAATTATTTTGACATATATTATATCCGATTAAATACAGGTAAAAATAATTAGATTCCTAATTATTAACCTTACGTTTGTTTTTTTCTTGATTACGAGTTACGGTTTGGTTAAGTTTTCATTTCCTACGTTCTTTCTTCGTCACTATAATGCCTAGAAAAAGAACTCAGCTTTCTCGGCAGACTGCTACTGCAAAGCGGCTGCGAGTTTTGCGCAGCAATGAAACAGAGGATGAAAATATGCATAGGTTGGCTACTCAACGAGCAATCAGTGAACAAAACCGTGCTAATGAATCGATCGTTGAACGTTCGCAGCGTCTAGCCTCGCAAAATTTCCAAATTTCGGCAAACCGACAACGGGAACAAAGTGCTGAACGTTCTCAACGTTTATCTTTCCAAAATTCCCGAACTTTGATATACCGAGAACGGGAATCAAGCGCTGAACGTTCTCAACGTTTAGCCTCATAGAGTTCTCGAACTTTGGTGAACCGACTGCGGGAATCAAGCGCTGAACGTTCTCAACGTTTAGCTTCACAGAGTTCTCGAACTTTGGTGAACCGACTACAGGAATCAAGCGCTGAACGTTCTTAACGTTTAGCCTCACAGAATTCCCGAACTTTGGCTAACCGCGATCGGGAATCAAGCACTGAACGATCCCATCGATTAGCACAGAAAAATGTACGATCAGCAAGAAATAGAACTCGCAGGCAACGAGTTTCTGAAATTCATAGATCTTATGACCCACTTCAGTATCCTTTACTTCCTCCCTTTGGTAATGACGGATACTGTATAAATATTCCACAGCAGAATACTGCTGCTAGATCTAAAACTGTATCATGTATGCAGTTCTATGCATTTAGACTCATGGTAAGAATAAATGACTTTAACAGCTTACATTATTTCAAAGGATTATTCAACCAATATTGTGTTGATATGGCGGCAAAAATGATTTCTGAGAGGCTTGACTTCATCAAAAGAAATAAAAAAAAAATGAGAGCAGAAGAGTACATTCATTTAAGAGATGCCGTGGTTAATGATGCGAATATAAACGCTTCTAATATTGGCCAGCATGTTAATGCTGGCCAATATTAGAAGCGTTTATATGACGACGGCAATATAACTATTGCCGTCGTCATTTTCAGGATCCCCCAGATACATGAACGAAAAAAGTCAAGATGCCATGACATATGTCAGGAAATTTGGAAGACCAGATCTCTTCATTACATTTACATGTAACTCCGAATGGCCGGAAATAAAAATTGAGTTATTACCCGATCAACATTCTTACGACAGACATGATTTGGTTTCTAGAGTATTTCATTTCAAACTCAAAAAAATGATAGACCTACTAACGAAGAAAAATATTTTTGGACCATCAAAAGCCTTTGTTTACAGCGTAGAATGGCAAAAAATAGGTTTACCTCACGCCCACATTTTATTGTGGCTGGCTAACAAAGTACAACCAGATTCTATAGATGCAATAATATCGGCTGAAATACCTGACAAACAACAAGATCCAATTCTTCATAATATTGTCATAAAAAATATGATACATGGTCCTTGCGGATTTCATAATCCTGCGTCACCATGTATGAAAGAAAACATTTGTTCTAAAAAGTACCCTAGGCATTTTATTTCTGAAACACAAACCGGGGATGACGGTTACCCAACCTACAGGCGCAGGTCTCCAGATAATGGTGGAAACACAGCAATAATTCGTGTCAAAGGTACAGAAGTGAGCGTAGATAATTGGTGGGTTGTTCCCTATAATCCAGTGCTATCACGAATTTTCAATGCACACATTAACGTAGAGTTTTGTCAATCGGTCAAAGCTATTAAGTACATCTGTAAGTATATTCATAAAGGTTCTGATCAAGCCACATTTTCGTTACATAGTAATAACGATGAAGTAGAAAAATATCTAAATGGTCGCTATATAAGTTCCTCGGAAGCGCTCTGGCGAATTTTCCAATTTCCTATTCATGAACGTTTTCCGGCAGTAGTTCATTTAGCAGTTCATTTGGAAAATGGACAAAGAGTTTATTTTTATAATAATGCAACAAGATCGCGTTAATAATCCTTCATCAACGACACTTACAGCGTTCTTTGATCTTTGCAAAAGTGACGATTTTGCAAAAACCCTTCCTTCAAAGTTACTTTTAATAGGAGACGGGAAAGTCATTCCTCCTCATTCCTCATTTTGAAAATAAAATTGAAATTGATCGCGATTTAGGAGAAAGAATGAGTAACATTGAGGACTTGATATCGAAAGTTTACCCTGAAATCAGCGAAATAGAAAATAAAGATCATCAATGGATGTGTCAAAGGGCAATATTGGCGGCGAGAAACAGTAGCGTGGACGAAATTAACGACCTAATTTTAAGTAAACTTCCAGGAGACATAGTTACCTACACATCTATTGATAATGTAATGGATCAAGAAGATGCGGTCCATTACCCACAGGAGTTTCTTAATTCTTTGAACCCAAGTGGCCTTCCCCCATATTCCCTCAAGTTAAAAATAGGTGCCCCAATAATTTTACTTAGAAATCTTAAACCACCAAATTTATGTAACGGGACCCGACTTCAAATCAAAGGTGAACGGCAGGGTTGTATGGGAGTTTCGTACACCTAATAAAATATCGTGTTTTGGGATATTTTTTGTTTTAATTGGTAGTCAATACGATAGGCAAGCCCTTTTAAAATTCTTAGAAGTTGGGACCTAAAAGTTATAACCAGTTTTATTTTTGAGGTTATGTCCCAATAAATATTATTACGTGTAGGCACATAACATTGTTTTGGTGAAAAAGGATATGTTCTAGATAGCTGGTGCTATCTTTGTAGTGTTTTGCTTATCATTAAGTTGGCAAATTGACATGAGAATTGTAACTATTCAGTAGGGTGCTTAAGGAGAGACCTACGTCCAGCAGCGGTCTGCAATAGTTTGATGATGATGATGAAGTGCTGATGGAGTTTTGAGTGTAGGTAAATAAAACAACTTTGTTTTTGTAGGAACTTACATATTTTATTTTATTGTTCTTATAATTACTTAATCGATTCTTAATTTTATTTCATCTAAGAAAGGGGCAGGTAGCTCAACTCAACCTAAGAATAGCCAGATAATTTGCTTAATTGCTCAGATGCAGTTACAAACCACAATCCAAAACAACAGCAAAGAACTGAACAGAGACTCGGAAAGATTTTCCTAACCTGTCAATAAAATAATTGCCAATACAAAAAAAAAACATTGATGGCGAAAATAATTCCTAGAATTAAATAGTTAATTACTAAGATTGTATGCAATAATTATTAATTGTAAGTAATGTGTAATTGGTTAATTATATTTATACTGTTATTTCTATTTTTAAATATATTTAAATCTTTTAATTGCTATAATTAATTAATCCGGACTTCTAAAAATACTAATGTTACATGAAAATGAATGGTTTAGTTGCCTTAATAAGTGGTACAAATTCTATCACAGAACTACAAAAAAGGTATGTTGTACGAATTCTGCCGTTCGCCTTTCTTCGCAATAACGTGATCGTTGCATTAGTTTTGACTGGTCCAGCAGTTGGTCAAACAGTGCTTATACCTCGCATCCCAATGATTCCAAATGATTTACCTTTTAATTTTAAAAGAATTCAATTTCCCGTTAAGCTATCTTTCGCCGTTACAATTAATAAATCACAGGGGCAAACATTTAAACACGTAGGAATCGATTTACGTCAAGGCTGCTTTTCACATGGCCAACTATATGTCGCGTTGTCAAGATCGGGTTGCGGAGAAAACCAATATGTTCTTCTGCCACAAGAAAATAAAACTAAAAATATAATTTACGCAGAAGTACTTTAAAATAATTATGTTCTTTTAAAAACTTAAAAACTAAATTGTCTAAATAATAACAGAAATTGATGCAGGCAAAGTCGTGGGTAACAGCTATAATTTATAAAGCTGAAGAGGTTGTTTGCAAAAATAAATATGATGCCCAAAATAACTATTCCACGCGGACGAAGTCGCGGGCACAGCTAGTAAAGTGTAAAATCATAGGCTTGCCCATGTTTACCACATAAAAAATATATCTTGAGCCCCCATGGACAAGGATTACCCTTTATATACTGCTTGGCAACATGTTTCCCAGTAAAAGGAACTATCTGCTCATCTACGCAAAGTTCTTTTTCGAGAGGTAACTCCAAACATCGATTCTCGACAACATCAAATATTGGTCGAACTTTGTAAAATGCATCTTTGCAACCAGCTGGAATTCTTGTATTATCAACGAGGTGTAAATTATTACGAAGTTCAAAAAAGCGATCCCGTGCCATATTCTCTGAGAACAAGGGAATGCTGATGCCGGTTTCCCAGTACATTTTCAAGCACGGGTAGCTAAATGTAACCCAAATAAAATTTCTAATTCTTGTGCAGTAGTAGGTTTAAACCTGAGTTTATTTGAATGTATTGCGTATAAGTTGGTCATTTCAGCCATGATTTCAAATAATTGTTTTGGCACGTACCGAAAGTAATAATCCACTGGGACTTCAACTGTAGGGTCAACTGACATTGGTGGTAGCCAATCTGATGAAATAGTATTTAGGAGTTCCCTGTGTCTCCACCTAATGTTCAGTTTAGGCGTAATATTCTGAAGTATATTTTCATGAGATGACTCCATTTCTGTTGTCGGTGGTACTTCGGGAACCACTTCATCGCAGGTGTCAGTAACTTCTGGATCATTCGTTCCAATCCACGATGAGCTCGGCCCTTCATCATCGTCAGTGTCGGGTGGAAATACCTCTCGTTGGTTTTGATTGATGACATCTGCACCAACTCGGACAGACCGCAACTCCCTTTCAGATGTAAATCCCAACGGTTCTTCGTCATCAGACGATAGCTCCAAATCGGAAAGATCTCCTTCATGTAGGGCTTTCAAGGCGTCCGGTGAAAACATATCGGTGTTATTTTATCTGAAAATGTAAAAAAAAGTCTTATCTTAATATATAGAATCAATAACATTAAAATAAATAGTTAAAAACATATTCAAAACTGATTTTTCAAATACAGCTTGAATACTTCAACAATCGTAAAAACGTCGTTTACGCCTGATGTGTAGGGTAAAATACCCAATAGTCAGCCTTTTAGTGACGAACGAAATTTAGTTTATTGATATTTGAAACATGAAACACTATACATAAAAACAATCAATCTTTTGTGAAAAATTATTTATTAAATTTACTGAAAAAAATAACAAAATATTATACTTTTGTTAGAATTATAGAAAAAATCAACAATAATCATAATATGGCACTTTTTTCCAGTAGTCAGCCTCATTTCTCCACAAGTCAGCCATATGGCTTACCCTGAAGTCAGCCTCTCACTAACTTTGCACATTTGGCATAGAAATTTCTTATTATATCGACGCTTGAAAGGCAACCCTCACTAAGCGACATTGAGTAAACTTCGCAGGAGAGTGATTTAAAGTTCAAATATTTAAAAAAAAAAACATAAAAATTCACCTAATAGTTCGATTAAAATGATGTTAACACAAGTAGAAATCATTTTTATATAGCTATCTAAATTGTCAAATTAAGACACCTGACACTATTATAAACACCGGTTTGTGTCGGTTTGATAAAATTTACCTGATTTGATAAACAGGTAAAATTATCTAAATCATCACTGTGGTGTGTGCAGTAACATGTAAAAATAGGTAAATTTAGTTTGTTTAGAATTTTGATACAGGAAGATTAATCTTAAAAGAACTGATAGTTAGAAAATAAATAAGTAAATTTGCCTTAGCATTATTTAATGATTTTTGTGATTGTGGAAATTGTATCTTAGTTCTTAAAATTACCCCAAACCTCCCTTCGTAACTGACATTTAACCAAGAACTGTATAGGTAATTATCATGCACGAAAATAAAAGAAATCAATTATTATTAATAAAAGTCTTTATTGAAAATTAAACAAACACGCTACGTAGTGCCGACCATACAAAATTAATAAGGAAACTATTATTATAACTAACGTTCAGTCTGAGATCAATATATTTTTAATTGAACAATTATTATTGCCGTCTCAATTATAAATTCCACTAGCATCTTCATCAATTACTTTCTAAAAAATATAATTGTCATTAAATGAATTATTAATAAACTATTAAAGATAGCAAACAAACTAAATAACATTCTTACAAAATAACAGCAAGACTATACTACTGTGCAAAGTGTGAATTTTTTTGACACAATAATGTAATTATTATAATAACAATACTTATATAATTCTCACAACATAATCAGTCTCTAAAAACATTAAGATATTTGTCATACCAAAAATAAAGCAATATAAAAATCCTAAATCTAATTGTACCCTTACAAAATAAATCTTTAGTACGAATAGCAACGTGAGATCTTTTTAGTTACCCAATCTAAATGTTAATATCACAATCTTCAATGTCTGATTCAGGTAGACAATCTTTGACATTAGTTGCGCGTGGAATGTTCACAAATTCATGTTTGAAGCAATTAGGAATAACTTTGTCTACGCAAAGTTTGACTAAATCGTCAGCTTTTAATATGGGAAGCTGCGACCGATAACAAGGTAAAAGAGATACCTTGGTTTTAGACTGAACTTCAACATCAAAGGACGCCGCAGTAGGATTCATAGATGTTTTATATTTAACGCTTTGCTTGTATTTTCTGAAAGTCATAATACGGACCTTGCTTATCTTTCCAGTTAAGTTTCCTTTATAATAGTTGTCACTAATACTATCCCATCTATAAAAATCTTCATAACCTAGTCTTTCTACCTCGAAAGGCGCTGGTTCTTGTCTAGCAGTCGCAAAAACTGTAAACCATTGTGATGGTGCGTACACAGTTGTATTCTTCCATCTGTTTTCAATAATAGCATGCACTGTATCTACGAGCATGAAAGTGTGTCCAGTCAAGAGAAAGTTTATTTGAATAGTGTCTATATTTTTACAATCCTGTAATGATGAATGCAACATTGCCAACACAGTACGGTTGCGGTTTTGGCCCGGACAACAATCACAATACAGTAGTAATCGAGTGACGTTTCCTCTGGCATCTACCGATTGAATATATTTGTGCAATATAGATGCAATCTCGTTAGCGCCGCGCTTACCATTGCTCTCATCCCAGTAGTAACAGAAAACTTTACGAGTTCCATTTTCATAAACATAAAAATTGTACACAGCTAGTTTTCTACTGTAGTACAAAAGCAAAGATTGTGCATAGGGTGTGTTAAGTACATTCTCGAGATCAAAACTAGCACAAAGAGTTGAAGGATCATCCTTATGAATATTTTTGTGAACTTTAAAACGGGCATAACTTTCTTCTTTTTCTATTTCATGTTCTTCCTTTTCTGTTTGATTTTCGGGATTATTATTATTTTCATATTGAAGACACTTTAGGCACTTATCTTTTTTAGGTACATGAAATCCAATGTTAAAATTAACTTGAAATATTTTACAAAAATCCTATCACTTACTACGTCCACACCCTGATCCACATAATGCTGCTTGTAAACTTTATACAAGTTGGTGACATTTTTGTATTCTTGGGGAAGGTAAACTTTGCTTGAGTCTTGACGACAGTAGTGCGAAGGTACAGCTGGTAATTGTTTGATGAACCTGTTAACGGCATCTATAGTGGATTCTTTAGTCTTATTTGGTGGCTCACACTTTCCTCTCATGTCTTCTCGGGCACATCCCCAAGAAGCATTTTTTACAATACTGTAAATTGTTTTATCAGAAACGTTCAGAGTGGCTGCTAAAAATTGTTGGCATACAAATCTTCTACCTTCTCCTTCGTTGATAAAATATTTGATAGTGTAGTTGCGCTTATTAGAATCGGTGCGTTTCCATTTAATATTTTCTTTTTGAGACAAGGATACTAACCAATCACGGCGACGTGTTTTGTCAAGATTCCAAAAAAAAATATTATAAGCTTTGTCTTCTTTCTTCAGACAGGGACCCGCAGTCATTACCACATTTCTTGCCAGAACAAGGATTAGCCAATACAGTTTTTGCTGGTACAACGACACCTTTATTTGTTATATATTGTTGACCAGAATTTTTATTTTCAAATTCAAATTAGTAAGAAAGCATCAATTTCAAGTGAGGGATACATACAAAAAAACAACTTTTCTTCTACGATATTGATTATTTAATTGTTTTATGTTTATTTTTATAAGCTTGCGCTGCTGCCTTGATTTCATCCTCACCATGATAAGTGATTTTGCCAGACAAAATCCGGTTTATTGAACGGCACCAACTATATACACTTCTGGACACATCTATTGGCCCACCTAAGAGTTTAGGTTTCGATGGCCCCTACCGAAATATGATTGCGATTGAACAAAAACTGTTGATGCAGTTTTAAACCTGATACATTTTACCATCTTTTTCGATCGTATTGTTTTAATTTTGAATTCAGAATACCATACGACATGGAGCTACGCCTAACAAGTCGGATATGCGCCTTGTTAAAGGCAATTGATTTTTGAATAAAAAACATGTTTTATCAAATAAAGGTATAATTTAATAACGCGTGTTGCCTCCATGGGCATCTACCACAGCTCTCCAACCGCTCTATGCAATTTTGAGGGATCATCTCCCATTCCTCTTCTATGGCAGTTTTCAACTCCTGCATCGTCTGGGCAACTGGCTGACGAGCCCTAACACGTCTTTTTAGCTCGTCGCACATGTGCTCAATGGGGTTCATGTCTGGGCTTCTGGCTGGCCAGTCCATAACTGTGATGTTCACATCCCGAAGATATTCCCTGACGATGCCGGCCGCATGGACTCTTGCATTATCATGCATAAAAAGGAAATTTGGGCCCACATAGTCCGCGTATGGTATCACTTGAGGTTCTAAGCACTCACGAATGTACCTTTCAGCATTTAATGTTGGCAGCCGTGGTCCTGTAACAACCTCAAGTTGAGTTTTGCCGCTCGCGGATATACCGCCCCAGACAGTCCATGAGCCACCGCCATAAGCAACCCTCTCTTCAAAGCAGCATTATGCGAAACGCTCGCCCTTACGTCGGTAGACCTTCTTCCTTCCATCATTGCCATGTAACACAATTTTAGACTCATCAGAAAAGAGTACACGGCTCTAATCTTGCTGTGTCCAATTTAAATGACTGCGTGCGAAATGAAGGCGCGCTGTTCGGTGGGCTCGCGTTAGTTTGGGCCCATTAGCTGGCTTGTGTGGTACCATATCGCGTTCTTTTAACCTTCTCCGAACAGTTCGAGCGCTCACAGATACTCCGTGGAAGTCGCGAAGTTGGTTTTGTCTCTCAATGGAGGTAAGGTGACGATTTCTCAAGCTGGTCGTCACGATGAATCGATCCTGCCTTTCAGTTGTGACCCGAGATCGTGGCCTTCCTTGGCGACGAACAAAGCCGCCAGTCTCTAGGTACCTCCGATAAACATTTCGGACCGCAGATCGACTTAAATTAAGTTGAGCACTCACGTTTCTTTGGCTGTGTCCGGCCTGAATAAGTGCCACAGCTTGGGCGGCGACTTCAGGTGAAGTATCCATAGATTATTGATAGAACCTCACCTTAATGTTAAGAATAAGTAATGTTTGTTGCAAAACCAAAGATATCAATCACTTTTTCAAGAATTAAATCCAAGTAAACCAATAAAACCAAGTTTTCTTAGTATTCGATTGTTTGATATCAACAAACAGGCTCCAAATTGTCTTTTGTTTCTTTAAATTCTGTGTTCGAAATTCAAAAAAAGACTATTGAATGAAATTGTGAATGTGCCAGGTTCAAAACTGCATAAAAACTTTTTGCTCGACCTAATATAAAATTTTAGCTAGGACCAAACGAAACTGAAAATACAAGGTGGGCCAATAGATGTGTCCAGAAGTGTATAAGCACATGAATAATTGTTTTTTCAAAATAATTATTTAAAATATTTTTATGTGTTTCACAACTGAAAGGATAGTCAACAAATATGTCAGTGAACATTTTTATTTTATGTTTTAACCCTTTTTTTGGAACATCTTTTTTTATTTTTTTATTCAAGTTCAAAATTTAGTGACAGACATATGTCACTAAATTTTGAACTTGGACAAAACATTTTTCCATTTCTTTGGAATATAAAAGAATATAAAAAAAGAATATAAAAAAGGTAAAAATTCTTTGATATACCCATATATCAAAGAATTTTTACCTTTTTTATATTCTTTGGCTCTTATATATTCATTTGATGTGCTTTCAGGGTCGCCATACATATCTTTTTTACATTTTTTGCAACTTTTAGATACATTTTTAATGCATTTCCCCAGGACCCCCCACACACATAATTACCCTGACCAGGATCGTTAGCATTCGTATTCAAATCTTCTACGCTTTCAGAAAATTGTGGTGTTTCCTCATCAATGGGACTGGGAATATCAGAAGATGACGCAATATTTTCTCTTACAAAAAAATCTAGATTCTGCAAGCAGCTATCATCATCTTTTTCGCAGTTTGAATTCAAAGAATGGGGCGAGTTAAAATTATTAATTAAGAGGGACTTAAAGGCCCCTTCAAATGCAACCGTGTCTGGTGCCGTATTTCTCGCCCCATAACTTCTGATATTCCCAAAGAAATTCTCTAGTGGGTTCCCTGGTTAAAATTACGTGTTAGCATAGCATCAAATAAATATGTTTGGGACAGCAACATCCATATTTGTTGCATTCCTTCAATTGTACGTATGAAGTTTTTTATAGATGGTATAGCTTTCGTTTCAATCAAACGGATTTTATTATTTTTGTCCTTAATTTTTTTAATGAATTTTACAGTTTTAAAAACTTTTATGGCATTCTTCCACAAATCATGGTGTGAACTAGATCGTCGTACACATCCTTTATATATTTTGCCATCAGGCACATGAAATGTGTTTGAATTTAAAGAGTCAAACAGATTGTCCATTAATTTTGTAAATTTTACCAAATTAATGTCAAAATTTGGTAAAATTTACAAAATTAATGGACAATCTGTAAAATAATGGACAAACCTCCCGGAATGTCTCCTCTCGCCACGAGATGTCCTGCAGTTGCAGCTACAGTGTGGCTGAAAATTTGGGCAGCTGGTTTTACTTTCATTTTTCTTATTTTGTCGGCATAGATGTGCTCATCTGTGATTTTCAGCAGACATTTCACCTCTCCATACGATTTATCAGCTTCATAAGTTTGCTTATAGTATTCCCATTTAACGATTTTTTCGCACTTCTCTTCAAAATCATAATATTTTAAATCTTTTGTTAGTAAATTGTTTCGAACTCTTTTTAACAAATGCGGCACATCAAATAGAGGGATTACTTTTGTTTTCCCTATTTCAATAATTTCATTCTTCCATTCCTTTTCTTCTCTTAGATATTTTTTTCTTGTGTCCTCTACCAATTCATTTATGACGCTCACATTGACTGTGCTTTGATCACAAACAGTACATATGATCTTTAATCCCGTACTACGTACATACTTAATAATTTTTTGAAAAAATTCTTTTAACTGAGCCTTTTTTAAAGCATTGGTGAAGTAATATGCGACAGGTTGCTTAAATTTCTTTCTTAAACCCTTCACCATGAAAACCAATACATGGTCTGCAATTTTTTTTCCGTCAAATGTAAACCCCCTAAGCTGGTCTTTTGCAGCGTTATAGTGTATTTGGGGTGAAATTGACATTTCGTCGAAAATTAGGCTGCATAACCGGTCTTCTGGACATACCTCCTTGACAGTATTTTTAATTTTTATAAATATGGATTTATTCAGCCCTGGCTCCACTTCTATTCTGGTTAAAAGTCTTTTTAAAGATTTAATGGATGGCAATGTGAAATATTTTGCTTCTTATATAAAGAAAGGGAGAGAACCTTTTCTTCTAGTGAGAATCTGCGACCAGAAGGCTTCTTGCTTGTCTGTGTGTACTGCATTTGTGTGAAAATTTTTGCTGCTACTGTCATTTTGCTAGTCAGTTTTTTAAATAAATGATCCGTCGACATTTTTTCAGCACTGGCTATTCTGGACTAAAGGGTTTTGTTCTTTTTTTGTGATCTGATCATGTTCGATTGCAAAATTTTAATTTTTCTTCTAGTTGTTTTAAGCTGGTTCAACCAGAACGACGGCAACTCCTGCTGCTGATGATCTTCTGTAAAAATCACTTTTTTAATTTTATTTTTAGTCTAATACTAAGCATACTAGCACTTATACGCTATGCTATTTATAGCTCATTTTTCTTTATTGGGTCTTTTTCTATTTTCAAGCGTTCTAGTAATGAAATGCACGTGGAACATACATCTGTTCTGGGAGACCCAATACCAAAGTTGTATGAAGTATTTAAAATTTTTCGAAAAAAACTGCTTTACTTTTAAATCTCCATCTCTCTCTTGGTTGTACATTCGCCACATCTTTCGGATATTTAATCCTGATGGCAGATATATTCTGCTTGTTTGCGACCTACAATAATGACTCTCAATACCTTTAAACTTTTCAAAAAACCATTCTACTGACAATCTTTTCGCTTCAAATTGTGCACTTTTTCGATCTCCACCCCTATTTTCTTTTAATGGCGAACTTGTAGCGTAAGAACGGTTCATCACCCCCTGAACCCGATCTTTTTTATCTGCAATGCGTCCAAAAATGTTTTTTTGACACACAGGTTTTTGACCACCTCCTTTGATAGGGATATTGTATTTAATGGTCAACTTTCTCTTACTATTTGGAATGTTTTTTTAGGTTCATTAACACGACAATACCTTAACAAAAAATTGTCTTGATCGAGTTTTGTTTTACATTTATAAAAACGTGTGTGAAATTTCCGAATATCTTGACAAGTGACAAGGTCGCAGCCAAAAGCCTTTTGATTATGACCGCAAGAAGGAAACTTCGGGAGTGATTTTGCTTCATATCTGAAACAAAAAAAAGCAATGTAAAAAATAATGAAAATCGAAATGACCGTATAAAGTAAGAAAGCATGAGACGATAGTAGAGGAGAGGATCCATAGGCATAATTAACACAAGGAACCGTAATAGATCCACACCTGAAGATATATTATTAAAACCCCCTAAGACTACCCACTGACCGAATAGTGTGTGACGGATGTTTCGGAAAAAACGAAAAGACGGAAATGATTATTCCCAAAAAAAAAACCAAACAAACCAAAGCCAAAGATGTGACCCATTAAAAAAAATTAAAGTATTAATAAATTCATGGATAAAATAAATAAGAAAACTTGATAGCGACCTCTAAATATAATTTTTAAAAATACACATACCTTTTGGGTTATCAAAGTACCTTGAAATTACACTCACTACATGTTGCATAACACTTTTCAACGAACTTTTTATGAAGTTTAAGGGGATATTTTACTCACCTTTTTCGGCGCTCCTGTTCTCGTTTCCATAATTGTGGATTGCGTGGACGTTTCCGCGCATACTTAGGATCACATTTTTTCACGAATTGAGCTAAATCTTCCATTATTTCTTGTGAATTTCAATTAAAAACCGCGAGCAACTATCAATAACACAGTGAAAACCGCCATACTGTTTTAAAGGTCACGTGACTTAAATGCGGCGCTGTCTGTTGATATATAAGTAAAACAATCGTATAATCTTGTAGCTGACTTTTATTGAATTAATTATTAGTTCTAACACAGCGAAACAATATTGGCCATGACAGTATAGAGGATATAGAGAAACAGTGTTACCAACACATAAAAATAGAAAAAGTATTACATTGCTACCAACACCCCCTCTCAATGTAATACACGCTTACAGTCACATATTTATTTAACTTATTCATACAACCCACAGTTTTTAATAAATCTTAACAGTAAATTTTTATTTAATGCTTTTGTGAACATATCTGCAGTCTGGTCTTCAGTTTTAATATATTTTAACATTACTTTTCCACACTTAATCAACTCTTTTATGAAATGATATCTAATATCAATATGTTTTAGTCTTTTGACACTTTCAGTGTTTGCTACCATTATGGCACTCTGATTGTCACAAAATATTGTGACAGGACACACTTTAACAATATTAAAATCTTTAAGCAAGTTAATCAACTAACAGGCTTCGCTAGAAGCCATACTTATAGCTATGTACTCTGACTCGGTAGAAGATAGACTGACACTGGCCTGTTTTTTAGAAGACCAAGAAATTAAGCAATCTGCAAACTTAAAACAGTAACCAGTTGTCGACCTTCTATCCTTCAAGTCTCCTCCTCAATTTGCATCACAATATCCCACTAATACATTGCTAGTACATTTGTAGACAAGTTTGTAATTTATTGTATGTTTTACATATCTTAATACTCTCTTTAAGGCAGTTAATAAGACATTATTTGCATTATTTTGATATCTGCTCAAAATTGACACAGCAATACACAAATCAGGCCTTGTTCCTAATACAGCATAAGACAAGCAACCTATAATTTTTCTACATTTATTTTCAATGTTTTTATCAATCACAGAATCATTGTTATCTTTTAATAATTTAGTGTCAAAGTTCAGATCCATTGGTGTACATATTTCTTTACAATCTTGTATATCAAATTTTTGTAATACATTTTCTAAATATTCTTTTTGATTAAGCTCAGTGATCCCTGTACCTAAATCTTGTTTTATATGTATACCTAAGAAGTTTGAAATTAAGCCCAAATCTTTCATTTTGAATTCTTTATTCAATAATGACTTAAATCTGCTCTTGATTATTTCCAAATATTAATAAATCATCAACATACAGTAAAACATATGTTCGGGCATCACCTTCACATTTAGTGTAGAGACAAGAATCACTTTTTGATTTTACAAAACCTTCTTTCTTAATTACTGAATTAAATTTTTCATTCCGGTATTTTGGTGACTTTTTTAACCCATACAAAGATTTTTTTAATTTAACAATATTTTTGTCACTGCAATATGCACCCTCTGGCAATTCTAAATACACTTTTTCATCAATATCTCCATATAGGAAGGCACCTGTAACATCCATTTGACTGATCGGTAAATTTAATTTTGTTGCTATACAAACAAATAACCTGAAAGTTGACAATTTAGCTACTGGTGCATATAAATCACATGGTTCCATAGTATCACACTGCTCAAAACCTCTTGCAACTAATCTCGCTTTATATTCTACATTATTATTAGAGTTTTTGATTTTAAATACCCATCTACTACTTACAGTCTTTTCAGTTACAGGTTCCTCACAAACAGTCCAAGTATTATTTTCTTTAAGTGTATTCAATTCTCTCTGCATTGCTTCTTTCCATTTACTTGCATCATTCCGTTGCATGGCATCTTGGTAAGTCTTCGGTTCATTTCCCTCCACATAGACATGATGACACTTGTAAAATGAAGTCTGTTTCCTGATTCGAGTACTCTTCTCGCGTGTCTGTATCACTCCATTATCATTGTTGCTGAATTCATCATCACTGGAACATGGTATGTAGATACTGTCACTTTCACTAGACTCATTCAGGGTTTCCTCTACCTCTTCGGTCTGTGCTTCTTCTTGATCCATCCTCTTTCCTTGAACTTCAGCCTTCTCTCTGTTTTTAGGTAGCTCTTGACTAGTGTCTTTCATCTCCTCAATTGTAGTGTCCAGCATAACTAATTGCTCCTTCTGTTTTTCACCTTTTTCTAGAAATATGACTTCTCTTTTTACCTCAACAGTGTTCCTTTCAGAGAAGAATATCCTGTAGCCCTTGACATTTTCCTCGTAGCCAACCATGACTGCTTTCTCCCCTTTAGGATCCCATTTCCTCCTCTTCTCCTTTGGAACATGGACATACACGGGATTCCCAAAGATTTTAAGGCCCGTTATATCAAATTGTTTACCTGTCCATGTTTCATATGGGGTCTTTCCAGTTTCATTGCTTTTACTTGTTCTGTTTAGTACATATGCTGCAGTATGTACAGCTTCCGCCCACAGCTTTTTAGGTAGACCTGCTGCACACAACATTGTACGTGCTGCTTCTATTAGAGTTCGATTCTCTCGCTCCGCCTTGCCATTTTGTTCAGGAGTATATGGCACCGTGGTTTGATGGGTTATTCCGCGTTTCTCAAACAAATGTTGAACTTCCTTGTTGACTAACTTTAATCCATTATCACTTCTAAAACACAGTACTTTGTTTTTGGTTACATTTTCAGCTTTGTACAGAAAGTTCTCAATACACTTCTTAACTTCATCTTTGCCTTTAACGAAGTACACTGATCTGTAGTTAAAGAGGTGTCATCTTTTAGAATTACGAAGTATCTAGATCCTCCCACCGACGGCACCTCCATAGGTCCGCACGTATCTGCATGTATCAACTCACATGGCCTACTCGTTTTATTTTCACTAGCACTGAAAGGAAAACGATGTATTTTGCCCTCCAAGCAACCTTCACACTTAAAGTCAGAGTCTTTTACTTCAATGTTATTGTTTTTTAGCACCATTCTCACATACTGTAGGTTTTGATGAGCAAGTTTTTCGTGCCACTCTTTAAGTCCGGATTGCACTTCAGTCGCGTTTGCTACCTCACATTTATAACGCACGTCCATATAGTACATGTCTCCGTTACGATTCGCTACGGCACTCACAATATTTTCTTTGTAGAATTTACACAAGTTGTTGTCCATTTTGACAACATATCTCTCTGTAGCGCATTTGACAGATAGCAGGTTTGTTTTCATTTTCGGAACGAAAAGAACATTGTCTATAGTTGTATTCACCCATCCGCGGCCGTTGTAGACTTGCACCGCCATCTGTCCACAACCAAGCGCACTAATCTCCTCGCCATTTCCAACTATCACTGTTTTGTTGTTCAACGATCTAAATGTTGCAAATACGTTACGATCACGACACATATGTTGGCTAGCGCCCGAGTCCACTAACCACTTAGATTCTTGCACATTACTATTTGAGTTCATCACCATAAATGCATTACTCGTACTGTCTTTTTCCCGATTCCTTTTGAAGTAGCACTCACTTTTAGTATGCCCCATTTTTTTACAGTAATAACACTTTTTAACCGGTCTATTATCATGTCCCGAACCCTTGTTTTGATTACATTCACTTTGATAGTGTCCTAGCTTATTGCACTTATAACACTTAATGTTTTTCTTAGCTAAAAACGCTGATGCTGACGAGTTCTGAGGCTCCTTTTCGTTAATACGCTCTTCTTCAATCAACAATCTCGCGACAAGATTTTCTAACGTTTGTTTCTCGTCCGGCGCAGACTCCCACGCCGACACAAAATGTTTATAGGCTTCTGGAAGGGACATTAACACTTTTGTTATTACGAATTTTTCTGAAATTGCTTCTCCCATCTGTTTGAGCTGGTTTCTTAATTCTTCTATTTTTGATAAGAACGTAGACATCGCCGTGCCCTCCTCGTACTTGTATTGGAAGAAACGTTGTTGTACGATATGTATACTTGTTTCGGATTTTTGCTCATACACGCTTGCAAGTTTTCGCCACATTTCGGCTGACGTGGTACATGTTATGATATGCATCATCACGCTTTCTGACATTCTTGTAACAATCCATGATTGAGCCTTCGCGTCTTTCCTTTCCCATGCAGCCTTCTCAACCGCCTCCTCTGGTTTCACACTGCTTCCGTCTGTCACTTCCAATAAGCCTTGACTCCGTAACAAAACGACGGTTTGGAATTTCCAAATATTCCAATTGGATGTTCCCTCGAGCTTTATGTGCGTCTGGAGTTTCAAAGAATTGTCGTCTGCCATCTTCCTGTCTGTTCGTCCCGCCCTTGCTTCAATCACTCGCAAGTTTTATTTTTTCTTCCCGCGCGCCGGTTTCTAACCTCAACCACACGATATTCACTTTTTGACGAAAAAACAGTTTTGATTGTTTTACTTTTTCTCAGAATTATGTGCCTGGGCCCATAACCTGTTGATATATAAGTAAAACAATCGTATAATCTTGTAGCTGACTTTTATTGTATTAATTATTAGTTCTAACACAGCGAAACAATATTGGCCATGACAGTATAGAGGATATAGAGAAACAGTGTTACCAACACATAAAAATAGAAAAAGTATTACATTGCTACCAACACTGTCATTGGTCGATTTTATTTAAGAGGATTTTGATTGTAACATAGGATATTTTAGCGGAATTTGCAACTAACATTACTTTTTAGACTGACATTACTGTGTATTTAAGTGGGTTATGAAAGTTAAAGTGTAGACATATTGAAGGCAAATTTTAAAACTTTATTTTGGTGCATAAATATGTAAATGAGTATGAAGTCATTTTAGGGGGTTTTGAAATTACACCCCTCATATCCGATGTTTTCTCCAACGCATAATAGTGTGCCGGAGTTCCGGCTGCAAAGTAGGACCAACTAACATGTTGTCATTAAGTGTCATCCCATTAGCTCCTTTACAGGAAGCATCAAATACTACACGGACCTTCGAGTATTTATTTTTCACCCCACAGTAAAGTACTTTTTTGCTGTGCTGGCCAACAATTGCTGCGGCGCCTGACGAAGCATCGTAATTTGTACCGTATGAGCGCTTGCTCCAACATGCATCCGCAATCACAGCTATCATTGGTGTCCCCTGAGGTGACACATTGCCGATAAGTTTCGCGTTTTCGACCTCTTCTTTTCCTGCCTCAGACATGCAATGATCCGCCGATTGTTCCCACCATTGGATTATCTGACCATGCGTTACCTGGTAAAGCCGCAGAGACATCAATGGGATATCGGCATAGGCAAGGACTGTATTAAGCTGGGTATATCCGGCACCAGTAGACATAATTCCGGATACAACATCCTGCTTAATGTCCATTTTATTAAGATCGTCTTTCCGCACTGTTTGAAGTTCAAACTTTTCACCACACATTTTGCATACAAGTTCAAATTTAGAATGCAAGCCATGTCTTTTTTCTTTATCTATCGTTAGATGCTTCACACCGCAATCGAAAAGAGAAGCGTGGCTTCCTATATGGATTATCTGCTCAAATAAGTAATCAAATTCAACTATTCTCTTGCCTTTTGGTTTAAATTGTACTGCACGTTCCTGTTCCTGAAAATACAACAAAACTATTAGTGGGTACTTACGATATCGAAAGTGCGAGCCGAACTCGCGTGCTAAATCGTTGGACGTGTGATATAGCGATTGACTGAAAGAAACTACACATGCCCAACGATTTTATTTTTTTCAGGTACTTAGGACTTAGGACCTACATAATTATTCTACTAGTCAAGACCTTTAATTTGGTACCCATATTGAGGAAGTAGTGATAAAATTAGTAGTCCGCAACTTTGTAGCAGCGGCCATCTTGGATTAACAAAGTGCAATCTGTTGTACTAGTAAAGACCTTTCATTTGATACCCATATTGATGAATAAATTATAAAATATGTAATCCGCCATTTTTTAGCGGCGGCCATATTGGATTTACAAAGTGCAATCTGTTCTACTAGTCAAGACCTTTCATTTGATACCCATATTGAGGAAGTAGTGATAAAATATGTAGTCCGCCATTTTGTAGCAGCGGCCATCTTGAATTTACAATGATACTGAATGTATTTTATTTTATGGTCATCAAAACTAAAGCTGCGTACCAAATTACAGACCAATCTGTCAACTGAAAGGGGGTCAAATTTCAATGACTAAATTTGACCCAAATAAACAGGTCAAACTAAATAATACCATTTAAATATGTTTGAAATCCTTACAATGAGCCCTGTGATTTAACGTCACACGGTAGGGTTAAAAAACTTTTTTTTTGAGTTTTCACTTTCAAAGAGAAAACTAAAAAAAAAGTTATTTAAAAAATAATTCATAAACTTTGATGGAACTTACAAATGAAATTTCATACCGCTCATCACGGTCTAACGAGACATCTAAGCTGCTCTCCCTGTTAACAGAAGACATAATACAGGGTAAAATAAAGTTACCTAGCGAAACTCTGCAGACGTAATAAGATTGACGTTCACCAACGAAAACGAAGATATTCTAAACTATTACTTGAGTTAACTAATAAACTATAAAGACATATAATACTTACAGTCTCATTACTTTTATTTACTGCTAGGTTCGTAGATTTTTTGGTCTATATCCGAATTTCCGAATACATCTAAAAAAATAATAAAACATGTTCTGTTAGAACATTCTTCATAACAATTAAATGCAAATATAAAAATAAGCAAGTAATTTATAATGGCTACCCAAGTTTTTAATGCAGGCCCTTCGGTTAAAATTATTAATCCTCCTGGCTAAGTAAGTTAAGTCGTCGGCGGTGAGGTTTGGAAGTGGATGGGTGGCATCCACTTCCAAACCTCACCGCCGACGACTTAACTTTACTCAGCCAAATCCTAACCTTACTAAGAGCAACTTAACCCATCCATTCATTTCTCAACCTTTTCATCAACTGCTTAACCCCACCTATCCAAATCTTGATCTTACCCGCCATCAATTGCATTCTAATAACAATAGTATTAAAATTGTACTTACTTTTCCTTTGATCCGAAAAAGTATCAACCCCTTTCGATCACGATACACAACGGCGACGACAACGCGCGGCGGTGCTTACACGCATACACACTACAATCTTTTCTATTCCTTTTTCGTATTTATATTTTGCGAGAGAGCAATACACCGGTGCTTCCGCGAGCGCTTCTGAGCGCAGAATGACGAGCCGTGAGTGCAAAATGTATGAAGAATTCGGCAAGTGTTTTTATTGTAGCTAATAATTGAAAAATATATTGAGTTTTGTACAAAATAATTATCTGAACCTATAAAGGACTATATATACTACAATTTAGTATAATTTTTTATGCCAAAATATGCTGTAAGTTTACCTAAATTGGTACCTTTGGACGCATGTTTTTTGAATAATCTGCGATTCTTGTGTTAGAAAAATCGTATTTTTGCGAAATTTTTGTATTATGACATACAATTTTTTTTATGCCAATCTGGAGATGAATATATTACCTTTGAAATAAAACTATGACATCTTCACATTTTGTGATTATTCATAGTTAAAATGGTACCTAAAAAGCACTGTGATCTGTTGAAAAATAGAAATGCGTCCTTAATCATAAACTTTCTAGCACTCGTGTAATCGTTGAAAATGCTTTTGGTGTGTTATCGTCTGTATTTAGAATTTTTAAGAAACCAATAGAACTCAAAGTAGAAACGGTACCACATATTGTTATGACATATATTTTGTTACACATTTTTTTAAGAAAAAGCAAATCTTCTCAGAACATTTACACACCTCCAGGAACTTTAGATTTCATCAGAAATGGGCAATATGTTGAAGGCAGTTGGAGACAAAACGTTACAGATATTTCAACATCAGCTATAAGGTCACTACCACTCATTGGTAGACGTGATCCAAGAAACATTACAGAAATCCGATCAGAATTTGGAAATTATTTTCATAACATCAGTTAAAAAACTACACTGTAGGTACAGCAAATAGACCGCACTTTCTGGTGGCTCGGTTTATTAGCTATCATGCAAATATTAAATAACCGTTTTAATGCCTTGTTGTATCGTAAATACTAAAAATGCTTAAATTTGAATTTGTAATGGTTTCTGTATATATGTATATAAGTATGTACAATAAATAAATAGTTACATAACATAATAAATACTTATTAGAAAATATATGTTTTAATCACCTAATGCAATCCTACATAAACTTTAACATAAACTATACTCCATCGGTTTAGGTAGTTAACTAAAGGTAAACAATCTTAGTAGAACTTTTTATACAAATACACATGAAACAAATAAACTACTGCTTAAAATAATGGTTCAATTGATTATTTAGTTGCTATATTTACATTAATTTTTAGCTGCATTTTATTTTTAAACTGAGTTTTTAAATAAAACGTCATAGGGTAACTATAGTTATTGCCCGGTTAAGGGATTGATAGTCGTTTCTTCTTATGTTTATTATGTTATGTATTATGTTTATGTTTATTAATAACGAAATCAAGTAAAATAGTTGTTTTTATGTAACTTTACCATATTTTTTATAGGAAAATCAGTCATTTGTTTATATATCTTTAGAAATAAAATAATAAAAAATCAACAAAAGCAAAACCTCTAAAATCACAGTAATTGCCCAGCAGTCATAGTAATTGTCATACATAATGAACAGTTATTGTCCACCTAGCAGTTATCATTAATTAACGTCTTATTCTAATAATAATACTTAAAAATTGAGATCTCTTCGAGCCTTTTGAACATTTAAATATAATTCTTCGCAATCAGAATTCGTATCGTCGTCAGAATCATTAATTTTATAACAAAAATGACATAAAAATAGCAACATATCAGCATCATCAGGGATGTTACTTTTATGGTGTTCTGGAATACATCGTGAATGGAACGACTGGTGACAGCTACTGCATTCGATTTTGTTTTTTTATAATAATGTGTTTGCACATTGCACATATATCACTGGACTTCACCAGGACTTCCTTTAAAACAGTGATTGTTTTCGACTCTGGGAATACACTGCCACTATCATGGACATCATTAACAATATCATCGTCAGATTCTCTTCTTATTGTTTGAGTATTAATTTATCTTTGTTTTGTAATTTATTACATTCTTTTTTACTTTTCTCATTCTTCTTCACTTCTCTCTCCAATTTTTTCTGTTCTTTTTCTTTCAATTGATTTTCCTTATCTGTCTGCTTTTTCTTTACTGCTAATTTGATTTTTTCTGATGCGATAGCAAACGGCTGTCGCTCTACTTGTCGTTTTCCTTTTCTTATTGGGGTTTTTGGATATACTAGATATTCTCCAAAAGCGGATTTTATTTTTACCAAATTTGGACTCTCAAGGGTAGTAGCGTCTGGAGTAACGAGGTCAGACTGAAATTCTGAATGATTTTGAGTTTCAGAGTGATCAGCCAGAAAAATATTTTGTTCACAATTAGATGTTCCAGGTAGACTATGTAAGTAGGTAATAGGGGATTTGCTCAGTTTTAGATGTGCTAGGGATGCTGATTAATTCGGCTGGAGGGACTTCAATTGGGTATATAACTTGTTCTGCACCTAATATTTCAGCAATTTGATTGTTGCTATCTGGATTCAAAATAGTTGGAGATTTAGCTCTATTTTCAACGAAATCGAGAGACTGGGAACTCTTTGTTTGAGACTCATTTTCCAATGTTCCAACAGATGTATCGGCAGTTTGACCATTATTTTGAAATCCTCTCCAGAGCTTATAAATTATAGCCAGGTACCTATCAGTGGTATTAAATGATTTATCTTCAAAATTTGTGCAAAGAGAGGCTCCTGTTATATTCCGGAATGTCTCGTATGTAATTGTAGCATTGTCGAGAATTCCCTTTGAAGACTCTGGCTGAATAACAACATCTTTACCTAAACACTTCGAGTAATTTATGGAATCGGGATTAAAAGGGCAAAGACCACACGTTCTAAAACCATTTATCAATATATCCGGCCTCAGACTTACTGTAACCAATTCGTAGAGTATAAGAGCAAAATTTAACTTTGTTATCCCTTTATTTTGATTTGATAGTTGCCATTTCTTCAGATACTTTCTCCAGCCCATTTTCAGAGGTCAAAATGCAGAGACGTCAGCTGGCTGGATTATTCTTGTAGCATTGGGGTACAAAGCTATCAACTCTATTTGCAGATGCGTACATAGCTGGCTTAGATGATAATTTAAATGTGTTTTGTGGCCATCAACATATAGAATGACAAGAAATTCGACAGATTTGCTTACTAAGTAGGGATGAAAAACATTTGCTATAAATTCGTAAAATACTTCGGTAGTCATCCAACCATTACCTGATTTTCCAATATATAAAAAATAAAAAAAAATATGAAAATATATATATATAAAAAATATGTGAATCCATACCAGAAGGATGGGTCCTTCTGGTATGGATTCACATATTTTTTCAGGTAGGTAGTCTCTGGTAGGGATATACAATAAACGGGCAGCATACGTCACCTGCAGCTGAGAACGTGAATAATGCCGTAATAGACTCTTTCGCGTTAGAATGTTCGATGTTGTAAACATTTTTAGAGCCCTTCTCTGCTATAACAAGTCCTGAACTTAGGCAAATTTGAAAATTTGTCTCGTCTGCATTGAAAACTCTACTGGGTTGGCTGAGAACCTCAATGAAACCTTTTTCTTCAGCGTATGAACGTATTTCATCAAACCATCCCCTTATGTCTTTTTCGGAGACTCATGAACTGGCTTTTGTGACTCCTTCCGAAGTTCTGATGCTTAACCTTGGGTGTCTCTTTAAAAAAGCCTTCCACCATCCAATCCCAGGCCTGTTATTGGTAAAAGGATTTGGTCTTGGGTTATCGACTAAGAATTTTTGTACGCTGTCTAACACATTGTCTTTGGGAAAACCTTTTCGAGCAGATGTAATTAACCAATCTTCAATAATTAATCGATTCTTCGCTTGGACTCAAAATTGGAGATGGGCCCAGACTGGTTTTATGGCCCGGGTTACGTTTGTAAAAGCGAAGTGTTGACCTCGGGATACCGTACTTTTGAGAAATTTAGCGATCTGACAATTGCTGTTCATTATTTTGAACTTCAGCCTTCTGAAGGTTTTCTTGAGAGTATTTTAATTTAGGCACCTTTGGCATTCTGAAAGAAACGATTAGAAAAAATTAAAAAAATAAATAAGGATTAATATACAACTATTGACCGGGCAATAGCTGTATCTATTGTCAGTGACAATAGCTACATAATGATATGGCAATAACTAAAATTATTAGAATTTTGGTACAGTGATTGTCCACCCCCTTTTAAAACTTTACGAAAAAAGTAACCGTTATTCCAAGTAGTTAGATAGGCACTTAAATATCTTTTTTTATCGAATAACATTAATCACAAAACATTTAACACAGAAAAAGCCAACAAAAAATGCAATTTTGAAACAACTATCCTTAAGAAAAATCACAAGAAACTTACTTTTTTTTGACGAGCTGCACACCTGTTACATCAAAATAGGTTATGACATTAAAAAATAAAATGTTGCCAGTTATTGAAATTTAAAATGCTACTATGCTACTGCTATTAAATTTATAGTAACCCTTTAAAAATTACCAAAAAAACGTCCTGCTTCTTAATGTTGGCAATCACTATATGCTGGGCAATCACTATAGTGGTTACCCTACCAAGATTGCTTACCTTTTGTTAACTTCCTAAACCGATCGAGTACAGGGCCGTCTTAGACTGTGCTGGGGCCCTTGGGCACACAAGAATTTGGGGCCCTTTTGGAATGTAAAGAAAGTGAAATACATTTTTTTACTGTGATCTGCTTTATTATGGGTAATCTAATCTAATATAATTAATGATATTAGTATGATGCGAAATTACGGTAATAGTTTCTTTCGAGATTTCTGTTGAGCAAAATCTTCTATTAAATCCTCGAACTCAGTTTCCTGAAGAATATCACTTTCTATGCTCATAATTGACAAATTATTTAGTCGTTCTTGTAGCATTGATGTTCGCAATTCATTTTTAATTCTCTTAAGCTGCGAAAATGAGCGCTCCCCACTACAATTGTAACCATTAGGCAAAGGAATATTCTTGTAGCAACTTCAACATTTGGAAAAGTTTCTTCTAATTTATCAGTCTTTATTAAGTTAAGTAAGACTGAGATATTTAAATCCGCTGATGGCTTTGCTATATTTTTTAAATATTGGCTTAAATGAAAACATTCTGTTTTGAGCTCATATGCATTAATGTCTTCGTGATAAAATTCTGCAAATTCGTTGCATTTTTTGGTCAATTCGTCAGATTCGATTGTTGTTAACTGACAAAGAAAACTAAATCGATTATCAATTTCTTTGTATGCTGCCGAACGTTTTTTTAAATGTGTAATTAATGTGTCAATTATGAGAATGAAAGTATCTACACGAAACTTTTCCTTGCCTCTCAACTGGAGTCTCTGATGATGATGGTCCTTCAAAAAAAGTGAGGCGTGAGCTGCGAATTCTTTTTCTTTCAAATTTATCTTTGTAATCAGCACCTGGATTTTTTTCTTTAGCAGCCGTTTCATAATGATCAAAATTATTGCGTGCGTTATTGACATAACTGATCAGAGATTCGTAAAGTTTTGTCACAACGTCCATAGTCATAGTGCTATTCTGTAAACTTAGACTTGTTTTATTCATAATTCCCAAAATATCATTCCATATTTCCGTCAGTAGAGCAGTCTCAAATTTTTCCATTTTTTTACTAAGCTTTGGGCTTCGTTTCTAGTGTCTCCTGGTTGATTGATGTCACTTGCGATGAAGGATAATGCTTCAGAAATATTTAAATAACCATTTTGCAAAGCATTAATAGCATTGGC
Source organism: Mamestra brassicae (assembly GCA_905163435.1). Lineage (NCBI taxonomy): Eukaryota > Metazoa > Arthropoda > Insecta > Lepidoptera > Noctuidae > Mamestra > Mamestra brassicae. The sequence continues at coordinate 3,364,192 of LR991009.1, forward strand.
ATGTGCGGACCATCTGGTTTGCGAAAGGGACTTCAGAACTCTATTTACACCTAAATGCTCTGTCAAAATTTGCCAGCGTTTGGTCGAAGCTGAGAAAAAATGATACAATTTTTGAACAAATTGAAAGAATGCTACTGCTTCAGTAATACATTCAACAGCTTGAACACCCACTAAATTAAGCGAATGTGCCGCACATGGAACGTAAATTGCATATTCGCATACTTCTTTTATTCTAGACTGGACACCAGAGTACTTTCCAGACATATTTGACGCATTGTCGTAGCTCTGTCCGCGGCAATCTTTTATGGGGATATCAAGGCTTTTAAAAAAAGTTTAAAATGGTATCTGCTATATATTGCGCATCATGTCCATCCTCCGTCGTCGACGTCCATCTTTTACGTATCTAACGATGAAAGTGAGCTGGTCAACATGGGACAGATCAGGCGTAGAATCTACGCTAATAGAGTAATATTTCGCTGATTTCAGTTCGTTGACTATTGTTTTTAAAACTCGCTGTCCCATTAAATTAATAAATTCGTTACAAATATTTGCAGATAAATATGATACACTTCCTTTTCCACGATTTCCGCAGTTTTGTATGTGATTAGCAAGAAAAGGATCAAATTCACTAATCAGTTCTAAGCATCCCAAATAATTTCCATTATTTTGCGATCTAAGTATCTCATTATCACCACGAAAAGCAAGACCTCTTGAAGCTAAAAATTTTACTACTGCAACAACCCTCCTAGGGACATTTTTCCAATAGCTAATTTCTGTATTATATTGGGACAACAACTCACTATCAATTCGTCCAGTAATTTTCATTCTTGTGACATAATTCATCATAGATTGCCTGTGTTGCAAACTGTTCTCATGCTCCATCAATATGTTACTTACATGCTTCCAATCCTTATATCCATTTGGAGAACTCAAATTATTACCAATAGTGGTATTAAAGAGACGGCAGCAATAACAGTACACAGATTTCTTTGTTGGAGAATAAAGAAGCCATTTTCTGTCCAAAGACTCACCATTCTTCAATTTACGAGTAAAAACAGTTTTTGTCAAGTATCTAGTTTTGGTTTTACCGCTTGAATCTGGAAAACTTGTAGAAGTTTCGGAGAAATCGCAATGTTTATTTTGGAAAAACTCTGGCACTTTTCGAATCCAAATATTACGAACTTCTTCCGTTAAAATGTCATCACAGTACTGACCAGGGTCATTAGATACAGATACAAGTTTGCAATTATTAACTCACAGTTGCTCGAAATCGAGAGTTCAGCGATTGATGTGTGTTTGTCATTTTCGTTACACGTAATAACCTCTTTTTCCTGGTTATTCTCAGAGGTATTTTTATCTTGAGGTGATGATGATGAACAACTCCCCGACTTATTTGTTTCTTCCACCGTAAAAAATGACGTAAGCTTTGGAAGTTTTTCCGTGATTTCTTTTTGAGCTAAAACTTTTTTCTCTTTTGTGAACCACTTAGATATGTTCTTTTCGACATAATGAAATAATATTTAAACGAACAAATCAATAGTTCTATTAATTTTACCCAAATTACATTAAACAAAATTAAATCACGACACTGTGAAAATAAGTGATATAATAAGTAATAACTTTAGGTAAAAATTCCGACTGAAAGTTTTTCATAATTTATCCGGGGATCCCCCCAAGCCCCAACCATAGACAAAGTCGACATTTTTTATGGTCGCTTGAATTTGGCATTGGAGCGGTTTGCATGGATGATCGCTAGATGGTGTTCTTAGTAAATTAGGTAGGATGCGTTCAGAAATACTTTTAAATTACTGAATAACTGAATAAAAAATCAAATGATATGTCACTTGAAAATAGACATTATAGACTCTAGATTATAAAATTTATAAACTCAAGTAAATGTCTGGTAAGTTATATCAGACCAAAAACAGCCCTTTAGTACAGCCAAAAAGCGCACTAAGTTTAAATTAAGCAAGAAGCTACCGTGTCTATATACCGCACACAACCGAGACCTTGTAGGCTTGATGTCACTCAAATTCATATAAATATATTGATTCGAATAAATCTGAAAATAATCGATATTCGGGCATTGAGAAAAGTGTAATGAGTATTTTGAGATTAAATGTGAGAGAAATTGTCGGCCCTTCAGGGCCCTCTGAGGATGGGGGCCCTGGGCACTGGCCCCTTGTGCCCTTATGGTAAAGACGGTACTGATCGAGTATAGTGACATAATATAAAATAAAGTGTCTGAAATCAGCTTACCTCTCCTTCCGTATTTACTGTATGTATCATCTACAGTAAAAGTGGACCCCAAAAACCTTTCCATGGTATCAAATGCAAACCATATTGTTTTGAATATATCCTCTACACCTGCACCCGATCTCATCGAATTATTTTCAAAAGAGGCCTGAATGTGGCCATTAGGGATTTTTTTTTTTCGATTTGAGTTCTTCGATCGGAATGACCAAGGCGTCACTCAATCGCTTCCAGGCATCGTGGACCTTGTGTTTTTGTTTATGATTGTTGTAGCTTACATCCCAAATAACTCGTTCAGTTTCTAATAATTCTAAAAACTTAATTACAATGTCGTTGCTGCAATCGTACGGCATTTTTATGTAGGTAGTTGCAACTAAATTCAAGTTATGTACTTTGTGTTTGCAACGCACAGCAGATACACGTTTAACCACTCCGGGCGCCCGGCGTCAACTGAGCGCTTGAGCAGAATGTAAACACGCCCTGCCGCTTGCGCTGCCGGTCCTTTGAAGTCCGCACTAAAAACCGCTCTTTTGGGGAGCGCTGAGCAGCGCGAATGGCATTAAGCAGTGGCATGAGAAGTATACGTTTACATACTCGTCCTGCCCACTTCCCTGCCCACTTCCCTGCTCACTACAGCTGAATGTAAATGAGGCATTAATGAACGCCGAGGGGGCACGTGTCGGCGTCGGCGGCTCAGTCTGGCGCAAACATTACTTCCGACCGGTCGTTTCATTTTGATCTGCAAATTGTCGTGTTCGAACCAAGATTATTTTAATGTATCATGTGTCTGGGTATGTGACTATTCTGCAGCTTGCTGTTATTTTGTGATTGTGAAGCCGAAATGCGTGTACGGATTGTTGTGGTTTTCGATCAATTAAAAGGGATACGAGTGTGATACAATCAGTGCGGGACTATCTAAAATATGGAACATGTATCTTCGTCCCAACCAACAAATCAGTGTCGTCATTGAGTAATCTCACACCACCACACATAAAAGCTCTTTTCAGAGCTACCAAAAAATCTCAGTTTCTTTCGATTGACGCATTTTTATCCGGCTGATAAGAGCCGGGGTCAACTGGGGTCATGACCTATGACTTCGCTACCTGTGAGCAGCTCCGCGCACCCCACGCGTCTCCACCCTTTGGGTTGCCATGTAAGCTTTTTTATTGTAGTGCATTTTGTAATTTTTTTTCATGGGGTCATTTTTTCTAACATTTTATGAAAATGATTACACAAATAGAACCTTATCTCGATACCTAATAACACCTTAATGGATCGGACAGGGTTTCGTTGGTGCGGCGCGCGTGTTACGGTACGCGTACACCGAATCCGTCATCGGCCGAAGTATGCTCGGGCGTCATCGGCCTAACTCGGCCGATCAAATCAAACGTAAGTAAATGGAAGAGAGCGCATACACTGCTACTACCGACGTCGTCCGATGACGCCCGAAAACGGACGATCAACTGACGAGTCCGAACGTGTTTGGATTTTTAGTCAGTTTTACCGGCTTCTTTCTGCGATCGAGTCATCTCAGTTTTCGGAGTTGTCATCGGAATCACAACCACGAGAAATACCGCAGGTCAAGCATTCGCCTGTTTCACGACCAGAAACTTCTAACTCGAGCCAATCTGAAAATTTAACGTCGCAACAACATACTCCATTACACACAAATCCTACTCGTGTACAGTGCGACATAAAAGAGTAGTAAATAAATGAGGGCGCCACAATCGTTCAGGTAGCAACCCAGTTAGCACGACCCAGCTGATCTTGATACTTGAATACTATTATTTATTTATTAGCTTTAGTAAGTATTTAAAATAATATATTTATTGATAAATTGCTTTCAATAAGTTCCGCATAGATAATTACATAATAGATTTGGTATGTAGTAGTAATAAAACCATAGCTTTACTCAAATGTAAACTATAATTAAGATTGTACACTAATCTAATAAATTAAAATCTAAATATTCTACACCTTCCATGGGATCACTTAAGTTCGTGTCATCTATTTTCGGCTCTGATTCGTCACTGCTTTCTGAACCAAACTCATCGTCACTGCTGTCTGCACCAACTTGTATAACTAAACGGTCTATTTCATGATACAATGTTCTTCCACGATCATAATATTCCTTTTCAATTTTCTTAACATGCTCACAGCAATTCTTCCAATCCTGAGCTGTTATCAAATTGAATGCCTCTTCGGTTAGCTCCTTAATATTTTTGGCACCCACATTTTGTGAAGCGACTTTTTGCTTTGCCAGTGCCCAAATTAACTCTATGGGGTTAAGATCACAGTGGTATGGTGGCAGCCTTACCACTGTGTGACCATATTGCCCTATAACCTCATCGATTTCGTATTCTGATTCAGGCTTATGTTGCTTTACCAGCGCCAGAAGCGAGGGTTTTCTCAAATCGTTTTCAAAGGGCACGTTGTTTTGTTGTAACCATATTCTTATTTAATTTACCTTAGTAGCTGATGTCGGAGCTTTATTCTTTATAACAGAGTGGTAGGGTGCATTGTCCATCACGATGATTGAGGGCTCTGTAATGTTGGGCATAAGTTTTTCTGTAACCCATTTAGTAAAGTTATGTTATAATTATCCGCGTCACCAAATTAAACTTTTACGTCCCCCATTCCGCAAAACTGTGTCAGGATCCAACTCCCCTATCCCCAGAATGTGCAGGCTTCTTAATAATTGCGATCATTCAATAGACATTTTTACCACAAAACTTCAGAAACTCAAGCGCCAAGTCCATCAAAAGTAATCCACCATAATGTCTTTTTTGATTATATAGTATCTACTTTTTAGAACTACCCACTAGTTGTTATAACTTTGTAAGCGTTATTTCTGTACTTTTATTGTAACCTACTGATGTTTTAATTTTATTTTTGCATGCTGTGTCTATCGCATCATATTGTACACTATGTTTGAATCATGCTGCTTGTATTTTTAGGATAAAAAGTGTAACAATTGTAGATAGGCCAATAAATAAATAAATAAATAAATCGAAAGCCAATCTTTTTTAGAAGTTTTCGCTAATGCTCTCAACTTCCGTCATAGCCGATATCTTCCCTTAACTGAACTAATAATTTATTAATTGTTGGTACCTCTTTCTTTACAATATAAAAAAAAATATTTTTCTGCCGAATTGCACACGTGTCAAACTCGTCCAATACCTTTGAGGGACGACCCTTTCTATGTTTAGCTGGTGTCCCACCATTTTCCATTCCGTGTTGCACGATTCTGCGAACTGTGCTTGCAGAAACCCCTAAAACATACAAAGCATGGAATTAACATAAAATATAGGTATAGCAATAATTATATTTCTTTTAATTTTATAACCAGTGTTAGTCTAATAAAAGAATTCTCGCGGAAATTATGATAATAATGTAAAACTGTTTTTAAATTATGTTTCTTTACATTTAGTCTGTTGCTTCAACGAATATGGTAGGTAAGGTACCTATAGCAAAAAATGTAGTTCGTACTACTATGCAATAAATTACTTTTATCTATTTGTCTTACTTCCAACCAGTGCTTGGAAACGTTATTTAAAATAACGTTTTTTAAACATTCCTAAAGCCTCGATGACACGGCTAGTTTTCAAGCTGCTAGTCGGCGAGTTCGCGAGTAGCTTGTAAACTTGCTCCGTGTCATTGAGCTTTTTACAATCTGCTTTTAAATATCCGATTGTAAAAAAGCTGCTTGAAAAAATAGAAAGCCGGGCTAATTTACTAGCCATTCGCTGGCGTGTTGGCCTGTAAGCTAGTCAACTAGCTGTGTGTCATCGTCGCTGCTAGTGAACTAGTTGCGAGCACCTTTTTGTGTTTTGGACTTTTGGCAGTTCAAGCTAGGTATGTCGAAGGAAGTAGTTCGCGCGGGAGCAGTTATTTTAGCTCATGTTATGAAGAAGTATTTACAACAAAAACTGAAGAAAAAATGTAAACAGAAAAGAAAATGGGTAAGATCGTGGATAGAAAAACGTGATGAATATGGTGCTTCCAGCGGTTTATTAAGAGAGTTGAAAGATCAAGATCCTTTGGCCTATAGAAATATGTTGAGACTGAACAGTTCCAAATTTGATGACTTACTGCAAATGGTAGACGGAATGCTTAAAAAAAATGATACGACAATGAGACCGGCAATACCAGTTATCACGAAATTGGAAATAACATAACGTTATCTAGCCACGGGCGATTCTTTGAAGTCTTTAGAGTACCTGTTCAGAGTTCCGGAATCAACTATTTCGAAGTTTAACCCGAAGTGCTAACAGCAATTTCTCATACCCTTCGACCGTTAATTCAGGTGAGTGAAAATAAAATTACCACATAATTAAACACCAGTTTAATTTGACGACAATTTATACGTTTCCTCCAAACGCATTAATAATGGCCTGCTGCAAAATATCTCCATCGTCATTTTCATTGTTCAACGATGAGGCACTAGTCGAAGTAAAAGAAAATTGCGAGTCTGCACTTTCGACAGAATATGGGGCCTGCTGATCTAAAGATGACAGCTTAAAACGAATGATGCAGTTTTGAATTTCCTGTTGTAGCAAGATGGCTTGTCGCTGTGGCAGAAGACGGAGCTCAGATGCAACAAATTTTCCGAACTGGTCATACGGCTTCTCATCTGATGACTCCTTGGCAATTTCATCCAATTTTTTAATAGCTTGTGATATTTCAGTAGGTGTATCTTCGAATGCTGGTCGTTTTTTAGATCTTTTCTTTGACGTCGAGGGTGGTCCCATTTTTTCAGGCGACTTCTTCTTAGGACATTCTTCTGAGAAGACATCGTTGTCGTTTTCAGAATCGATAATGTTATTGTCTTCATCTCGTGTTGTGTCTGGACTACTTTGTGACAGTTCCTAGAAATTACATTGAAATTTAAGTTTGAATTGTTCTCAGGTCCCAAAACAAGCTGATGAATGGAAAGAAATCGAAAATAAATTTCTTCAGCGGTGGAATTTTCCTAGATGTTTTGGTGCAATCGACGGTAAACACGTTGTCGTCAAGAGGCCTCCGTGTTCCGGTTCAGTTTATTTCAATTATAAAAAAACCTACAGTATAATATTATTTGCTATGGCTGATGCTGATTACTGTTTTATTTACATAGACGTAGGTGCAAATGGACGAGCAAGCGATAGTGCAATATTTAGAGATAGTACATTGAATATTGCGATGGAAAACAAGACTCTTGGCTTGCCTGAATACGGTGTTATTATTGGAGATGATGCTTTCCCTTTGAGGACAAATCTTATGAAACCGTACAGTAAAATAGGTCTTAGTGCTGCCGAAAAAATATTTAATTATCGTCTTTCCCGTGCCAGGCGAGTCGTAGAAAATGCCTTTGGCATACTTGTATGGCGATTCAGAATATTTTCAAGACCGATTGATTTGGCGCCTGAAACTATCGATAAAGTCATTTGGACTGCTTGTTGTCTTCATAACTGGCTAAGAAAGACTGATCCTGGTAACTACATGCCACAACAAGCAGTAGATGGAGAGGACTTGAATACGGGAAATATCACACCTGGACTTTGGAGGGAAAATGCTAATAATATGCAGCCCATTAATCATTTACGTGGAAATCACCACAGTCGAGCTGCTGAGGAGATCAGAAGAGCATATGTTACCCATTTTATAGATGAAAATCCGCTGCCGTGGCAGTGGGAAAAAGCTGGAATAACGGTCTAATATATTTTTTTTTAATATAACATTTAAAATACTCACGTGATTTGATTTGCTCCTTCGTGTGGCCACAACCTCTGCCAAAAATTTCGCTTCATTGAACCATACCAACTTTGGTGTGTATACTTCCTCAGTACCACATCCACTTTTCTTGGATTTTTCAATTTTATTTATTTCTTGCCTGTATACGTCTTTAATTGATTTTATTTTTGCCTTCAATTGCTTCACATCCATACCCTCAGTTAATTGTTTGTCGTTAAGTTTAACTAAAAGATTTTTGAAACTTTCATCCTTTACTTTTGTATTACAATAGTCTTTGTCTTTAATATTCCATAAAATTGGGTACTGCCTGTAGATGTTGAGAAACTCTATTATATCACGAGTGTTCCACTTCATTTTTCAGCTTAAAATTTAAACGAAAAATGCAGACAGCACGCCACACGGCCACACAAAACAACACGTGGTTTCAACTCGCTGGCTAGTTCGCTACTGAGCGAGTAGAAAGATTTACGTGTCATCGACACTCGCTTACTCTCTCACTCGCCGACTAGCAGCTTGTAAACTAGACAAGTGTCATCGAGGCTTAACAGTTCTTTGTACATTTTGTTGTGAACGAAAACGAAATGAAAACGACAACGTCAGAATCAAAAACCAGTTTATTAAGTTAGATTTTGATCTCTCTACGTTTGATTTCGGAAATCATGACATTTTAAAACAAATATAACTAAGAGAGATGTGTTGATGATTTTTAGGGTTACAATTTTGTAAATCTATATTTTTTATAGTCACGAATCATGTACCTATTGATCAAAATACGACCTGACGCTGACCTGAAAAACGCAAAAAAAAAACATAAAAACGTTTTATTAATCAAAAAGGATTTTAGTTCTTCTTCAATATCTTTAGTTATAACCTTGATGCATTAAGTCCGCCCATGTACCACTATTGTACATAAAGTTTAAATAAATAAATAAATAAATAACGTTACGTTCGAACGTAACCGAAACAAATCGTTTCTTAGGTATTTAAGACGAAACCGTTTCGAAAAATATACCGGTATCCGAGCCCTGCTATCAACGTTGTTTAGTCGCGCTATAACTATTGTGGGGTGTGTGGGGGGTTCGGGAGGCAACAAATGAGACACGTGTGTTCAGTGCAACGTTCCATTTATTACTAACTAACTAATATTACAGTCATCAGTAATGCCTTATGTTATAATATATGCTACTAGGTACCACTCCACATATAGGGGGTTCTATAGAAAAAAAAAAAATGAATGATTACATTTTTTTTTCACACTTATGCTTACACACTAACTTAATAATAATTCAACATATAATGTATTAAATGAGTTATTGTTATGTATATAATTTTGTTCTGTTTTTGTGTACTACATAAATTTTTCCATTTTTATCTATCTTTACATTTGGTTCTAAATCTTCTATAATAGTAAATGGTCCTTCAAACAATTGATTTAATTTGCTTGCATTTTCATTTCTAATTAATAATTTATCACCATTTTTATACGTTACTGGATATATTTTCTTGTCAAAACTGCACTTTTTTAATTGTTTGTTCTTAATTACATTTTCTCTTGCATCCTTACATGCTAACTGTAATCTGTACTTAAGTTCTAAACAATAATCATTTGGGTTATACAATGGTTCTACTGTAGCGCTGACTCTACATGGAATATTACTAGGTTTACCGAATACTAATTCATGTGGTGTATACTTTGTAATAGTGTGGACTGTATTGTTATAAGTAAAAGACCAATATGGTAACCAGTGACTCCAAGCTTCTGGATATTTGTCACATTGAGTGCGTAAATAAGCTCCTAGGTGTTTATGTGAGTTCTCTAGGGATCCTATAGTTTGATGATGGTAAGATGTAGAATTGAGTTTTTCTGTTCCTAGTAACTTGCATACTTCTATCATTGTAGAAGACATAAATTCTGTGCCTCTATCTGTTAATATTGTATTTGGAATACCGAACCTTAATATAAAGTTGTTAACTAATGCTCTGACTACTGTTTTACTTTCCTTATTAGGTAATGGATATACCTCTACGAACTTACTTAAGTCACACTGAATACTTAATATATACGAATTACCTTCTAAATCCTTATCTAATGGGACCACTATATCTAAGAATATTTTTTCGGAAAGCCGAGGTCGCCGTTGTTGTGACAACCATTGGCTGAATGGTATATACGACCATATTTAATTTTTTGACATTTTTCACATTTTTTTATAAATTGTATTTATCATTCTGCGTATCCCTGCATGACCAGCAGTAGGTAGTAGGTGATAGTCATTTAATATAAATTCTTTTTCGTCTTGCATCTCAACTCTTTTAATACCTCGTAAGATGTGTATTATAGGGCCCTCGTATTTAGTTGAGGTGTTAACTTCATTTAGAAGCTGTTTTATGAATAACGCGTTTTCTTCTCTTTTCATTATACAAATCTCGTTTACTTTTATTGATTTACAAAAATCACACAATTTTTTCACAAATTCGGCTCGCGTAAATTGTGAATGAAAATCATGGTTAATGTATATAATATGTTTACTCGGTACGAATATAAAACATTCATCTTCGATTATATCTTTATGTTTCTTCAATTGTTTTATTTCATTTCCCTTAACAAAAGTCATTTCAACTGAGCTATTTGGAATCCTTAATATTTCCACGATTCTGGGCTGATCAAACCTTTCGTTTGTGGCTTTACTAGGGATTACCAATTCCTTATTCTTTTCTCTTTCTATCCTTTCCTGTTCCCTCAATTTTTGTCCTCTCGTCATTACAATCATACTCTTTTCATGTATCTCTTTTAGTTCATCAGAAGTGATTGTTATACGCGATAGTGCATCCGCAACTACGTTATCTTTTCCTTTTATGTAAGTAATATTGAAGTCATATTCTTCTAAGGCTAATCTAAATTTTAATAGTCTACTTGAAGGATCTTTCATTCCCTTCCCCTCGGACCTCTGCAAAGAGTAGACGTGCCCCAAGCCGTAGTTAATTTCTGAATTGAATAAAAAGTCAAAATTGTCACAAAAAAATATTTGTAAAAAATTAGGAGTGTATAAAGATCGAGGAGTTCTCCGTAAACTCTCTGCGCGACGTGAGTACGTACTACACACACCCACACTACAACTTCACAGTAACAACGCGGTGGCGAGACGCAAGGGAGTCAGCAAGTCGTCTGACATCAACGCGCAGGAAAGTGACGGCAGTAATGCGCGCGGCTTCGTACAAAGACGTCGCTTACGCATCTATTGACCTGACCCAAAGGTCTTCTTAAACTGGACGGAAACGAAAAAGCTTCGCTTTACTCGATAGCAGCAAGCATAAATTGGCCCCCGTAATAGTGCTTACATTCACTGTGCAAAATCAACCGGCTACAATCCTACTGTCCTGGTACTTTACATCTCACTCGGTACACCGCCGCTATGCCATTGAATAGAACACCCCCCGCCTCACCTGCCCCGCTGACGCTGACAGCGGAGCCTGACAGCGGTCGTAACGAGGCACCTACGTTTATTACGGTTGCGAGTGACTCGCCGTTACAGCACTGCGAGTCAGAGCCTAATCTTCATGCACTCACAATCAATGTCACAGAACGTAAGAAGAGAAAGTATGAAGAGGAACACTTAGACGTTACAGCTCTGATTAAAGAAATATTCACGACGTTCTCAAAACAACAGGAACAACGTTTTCAAGATTTAAAAACCAGTTTAGAAGTCATGTCAAGTAAATATGATGAATTCTTGCAAAAAATATCCACTTTAGAGAAGGAAAGAAGAGAGGATAAAATTTTAATTCAACAACTAGAGGAAAAATTGGAAGCGTCTGAGCGAAAGTCCCATGGAGCAGGCATAGAAATTCGGAATATACCAAAACAAAACGGCGAAACGAAAGAAAATCTTTGCAATGAAATTATGCAACTAGGAAAGACCTTGAGTGTCAACATTGACTGTTCTAAAATTCGAGATGTCTATAGACTGAAATCGAAAGATGCATCAAATCCTGTTGTCGTGGACTTAACTTCCGTATTGCTTAAATACAAAATACTCAAGGCGGTCAAGAGCTTCAATAAAACACGAACCAAGGGAGAAAAGTTAAATACTACTCATCTGAGCCACTCATACCAATCAAAACCACTCTACATATCTGAAACTTTAACTCACAAGACTCAAAGATTGTCTTTTCTGGCCAGGCAGTTTAAGAAAAGCCACGGATATGACTTTTGCTGGACGACTAATGGTTTTGTTTATCTTAAAAAGCCTGAAGACTCAACTCACATACGCATAAATCATGACACGGATCTGGATAAGTTAAGAAAATCTACATGACTATTTCATGTAGTAAATCTCAATCTCGGTCTTTTATTGATTTATTTTATATTGCAAATTATGCTCTCATTTAGAATTGTAAGATATTTTTGTTTAAAATCTAACACACTAAACAGAAATTATACACTACACTTCAGCGTCCATACATTTTACTCTAAATTTAAACACTACTATACTCATAGTACTTACTATAAATTAACACACATACATAATTTTAAACCTGATTTCACATCACACATTCATTTAGCCACATTAAAACCGCTTACAATAACACTTATGTATGACGCGCTTTCTACAACTCATTTACTTGATATAATATATACATACATCACAAACATAGTGCACGCAAACCATTTTAAATCTTTTAATTATCTTGTTGCATTCCAAATACTTTTCTGTAACCTTGACCAACATTTTTTTGAATACTTTGTACTGACGTCAAATTCAATGACATAATTAAATTAACGGATAATCTCGATAATCTATCTGTATCGCAATCACAAGAAACAAGCATTGAAAACTGTCATAAATTAATATCACTGCACCCTAATCACTTACTAATATTCAAGCTAAACATACGTAGTATAAGCTGTAACATGTCAGGGCTTGAAATTTTGCTAACAAGAATGAAATTGAAATGTGACATTATTGTACTGACCGAATGCTGGCTCTCTAGATCTTCAGTTATACCAATTCTTGCAGGTTTTTCTCAAATCGGGACTAAAATAAACCCCAAACAAAATGATGGAGTAGTAATTTACTACGCGGAAAACCTTAGTTTAACAATAGAGGAGCCTCACACACAAGAATGTGATTGTCTGGTCGCAAAAATAGAGAATCGCATCGCGATACTAGCCTTCTATCGGTCCCCATCTTTCAAAAACATAGACCTATTTCTTTCATCCCTAGACTCATAACTACACACAGTGTCAACTTACAAACAGATCTTGGTAATAGGTGATATCAACATAGATATTAATCCTAGCAAAATAAACTTAAACGGGGATCGCTACCTCACTCTAGCGGCTTCTCATGGTCTCTTACCAGCTCACACTCTGGTAACTCGGTATGAAAGCAATTCATGTTTGGATCATGCGCTAGTAAAAACCAACTATCCAGTTACTACTCTAGTTCCACAAACTACCCTTACGGATCACTACCCCGTTTTAGTGTGTTTGACTGCTAAGGATACGCGTCAATATGCAGTAACTACAATAACTAAAGTTGACTTCACAAACCTAGAACAAGATCTCATAAAAAATAATTTTGACCCAATTTATCACTTACCAAACCCAAACTTATCTTTAAATTACTTTACAAATTGTCTTCAACACGCAATTATAAACAATACTAAACATATTACTCTATCTAAACGTCACAAAATCATAAAACCATGGATGACACAAGGGTTGCTACGATGCACAAGAAATAGGGATAAGTTACACATGAAATCGAAGCGTGCACCAGAAAATCTCATTTTAAAAGTGACATACAGGCGATACAGAAACTTTTGCAATGCGCTGCTAAGAAAAGTTAAAATAGAGTATGAAAAAAATGAACTCCAGAATGCACAGCAAGATAATAAAAAGCTATGGAAAGCCATAAAAAAGATCACTAATACATCAAAAGTCACAAATCATCCGAAAGAACTATTAACGCTATAAACCTCTCCTGAAAACTCATTGAGCGAAGTAAATAGTTATTTTGTAAACGTAGGAAGTTCACTTGCAAACAAACTACACCAGCAAAACACGCATACTGTAAACAAGAGACAAACAAACACAGACACAGGTAGCAGCTGTCAGCATTCATTTGTTCTCATAGACACATCTGAAGAGGAGGTTGAACGTCTCATCCTCGACTCAAAATCAGACAGTGCCAGTGGTGGAGACAATATTAGTAATAAATTATTGAAAACATATAGAAACATCATTGTACCACCTCTTACAAAGATATTAAATGATTGTCTGCAGAGCGAAGTGTTTCCTGACGTCCTTAAAAAAGCCGAAGTTTGTCCAATCCATAAGAGTGGGGACAGAAATCGTATCAGCAACTATCGACCTATTTCTATTTTACCAGCGATTTCAAAAATATTAGAAAAAATTATAAATTCACGACTAGTTAAATATTTGGAAAAAAATAAACTGCTTTCGGCTAACCTCTACGGTTTTCGACAAGGAAAATCAACTGAGCAAGCCGTAAATAAACTTATAAATTTTGTTACCTCCAATTTAGATAAAAATAAAAAATGTGTCACTATCTTTCTAGATCTCGCTAAGGCATTTGATACGATTTCTGTTACCCTCTTACTGGACAAGCTCGAAGGATTGGGAATTAGGGGTACACAATTGCAACTTTTTACTAATTACCTTACTGGCAGGTCTCAGTGTGTTCGTGTAGGGAATTGTAAAAGTTCTCACCTTCAAATTACACACGGTGTGCCACAAGGTAGCATACTGGGACCCAGTTTATTTCTTGTGTATATAAATGATCTCACGAGTCTTGAACTTACCCACGGTGAAATCATATCTTTTGCGGACGATACTGCCCTTTCTTTTGCTGCCAACACATGGGATGAGGCTTTCGATGCAGCACAGCGGGGCTTTGATATCGTGGGAAAGTGGCTTCAGAGTAATATCCTTACATTAAATGTGGATAAAACCAAGTACATCTGCTTTAGCATAAAACATCAAACTGGAGATGGAATTGTGCGAAATATCATGTCGCACGTCTGTCATTCCGGGAGAAACTGCAAGTGTCCTTCACTGGAACGTGTGCATACAGTGAAATATCTAGGAGTCAACATAGACAGCAATCTTAATTTTAAAGAACATGTTAGGCTGCTCTGCGGAAGAATACGAAAGCATATATATTTTTAAAAACCTGAGGCACATTGCTGATTTTGAGTTGCTGAAGCAGATATACTGTGCTCTCTGTCTGTCGCTTCTAACATATTGTCTATCGTCTTGGGGAGGGACTTCTAAAACCACTTTGAAGTCCATCGAGGTCGCCCAGCGTGCTGTGCTGAAAGTTGCAACGTTCAAGCCTATTCGATTCTCCACAACTATATTATTTGAAAAATGGGAGGTCATGACCGTGAGACAATTATATATATTAAGCGTCGTCCTCCTACAGCACAGCAAACTTAACTACAGCCCATTACTCCTCCAAAAACGAAGAAAAGACATAGTATGCGAAAGAACTAAGCCATCTAAAACCAAATTTAGTCAACGCTTTGCCCACTCCATTGGTCCATTGATTTACAATAGGTTAACAAAAATGCAATGCAAGAAGAAACTTACCGAATACCTCAAAAGTCTTACCTATGAACAGACTGAACTTCTCCTGTACACAGCATCCTAATAAAAATCCATCACACACACAATTTAGCATACTTTTCTCATTAACACACACGCAAACGCGCGCACGCTCACTCACACCACACCACACACACACTAGACAAGACAACACCCCACACATCCTCCTACACACCAGACACGTACATTCCCATCTCACACAATTAAGAGGCCCTGCATGCAGTCACTACACATTCTCTTTTTTTTTTGTTTTTTACCTTTCCCTAATGCCTAAAAAAGGTAAATTTACTATAGAGACTATGTACAGAATATAAATTAATTGTTACTGGCTAGTGTACATATAATACTCGAGGGGTTTGGCGCTGATAGTCGAAAAGAGACTACAGATGACTACACCATTTTTATTGTCCTAAATTAGTCTGTTAACATATTTTGTAACTTATGTCTTAGTTTCTTTAAATAAACATTATTATTATTATTTCGTTTATTCATTTTTTTTTCTTATTTCATACATTTTTAAATATTTCTTAAAAATACAAAAATAATAAACATTTAAAAATATAAAAATAGTAGCCCAACGGTATCGGGAACAGGGTCCAAGCTACCGGCGGTCAGGGCTCAAGAGAGAGGAACCTAACAATACGAGCCGTGTCCAGAAGTACCGCTTTCTGAATCAGGCCCTTGATCCAGCTGCCTAACGAGAGCCTCCTGAGGTGCTGGTCGAGGCTCGTGGCTATTAAGCCATTGGCTGACACAACTATCGGTACAATGATTGCTGAGTCCACATCCCACATGTCGACAACCTCGCGAGCCAAGTCAACATATTTGATTTGTTTATCTTTCTTGGCTTTCACGAGATTCTCGTCATGAGGAACGGTTATGTCTACAATCATTGCACGCCTCTCGATTCGGTCCACCACCACTATATCAGGCTTATTGGCAACAATAGTCCTGTCAGTGATGATGGACCGATCCCAGTACAATGTGATATTGCCATTATCGAGAACTGGGTCGGGCGCATACCTGTAGTACGGTACCTCCGATTCCACAAGAGAGTATTTCAGAGCAAGTTGCTGATGGATAATCCTGGCTACAAGGTTGTGCCTATGCAAGTATTCTCCGTTAGCTAGACGAGAACAACCAGAGACAATGTGGCGAATCGATTCTCCCGGATGGTGACATGCCCGACATATGTCAACCGTGCCGTCCTTCACAATTTATTATTATTCCATTTATTTATTGTATATTACATATTAGTTAAATTTTTAAATATTTCTGTATAATTAAAAAAAAAACTTAAAAATATAAAAAATATTCCCCGAAGAGGTCACCAAAACGCAGCCAGGCTACGGACGCTAGAAAGTCTACATCGGGCCCATGTAGGACCCGGTAAAAGCGTCCGTGAAGCTCCTTGCTCTGCCATACCTCCCTGCGGTCATTAGTATCTAATACCACAGGTTATTATTATCATTATTAGATATATTAAAGGTTTGTGATCCGTCATAATAGTGAATTTCTTTCCAAACAGATACGGACTAAAGTATTTTACTCCCCATACTATTGCAACTAACTCTTTTTTTATGGTTGGGTAATTTTTCTCAGCTTTGTTTAATGGTCTACTTGAGTAAGCTACTGGTTTCATATTTTTATTGCATAAAACTGCTCCTACAGATATATTTGATGCATCCGTTTGTAAGATAAATTCATTTTCATTAGAGTAATCTGGGTATTGCAAGATTGGTGGTGACACTAGTGCATTTTTTAGAATTTCAAATGATTGCACACATTCGGCAGTCCATACAAATGGTACATTTTTACGTAAAAGATTATTCAACGGAATAGTTATATCTGCAAATTTATCAATAAATTTCCCATAATAATTACAAAATGCGACAAAACGTCTAAGCTCATCTGCATTCTTTGGTACTGGGTATTCTTTAATTATTTTTATTTTTTCAGGGTCAGGTGAAACTCCAGCTTTTGAAACTACATGACCTAAGTATAAAAGTTCTGTCTGTAGAAAATTTTTTTTTTTGGATTTAACTTTAAGTTAACTTTACGTAGCCTTTCAAATACGTCAGTGAGGTTTTTGTTATGTAGTTCTATTGATCTACCAAATACTACAAGGTCATCTAAATATATAAAACATTTGTCCAAATTTAGTCCTGACATTGCTATGGTCATAATCCGGGAAAAAGAACTTGGACTAATTTTCAGTCCCATGGGTAATCGTTTCATTTGGTATTGCCCAGCGTTTGTACAGAAACTAGTTACTTTTCGGCTGTCTTCTGACAAAATCACCTGATAGTAAGAATTACTTATGTCTAAATGTGAAAAATATACTGCTCCCGATAACGAATCTAATATCTCAACTATGTTCGGCAGTGGAAATCTGTCATCTTGTATTTGTTCGTTGAGTTTGCGATAGTCAATTACTAATCTCCAATTTTTATTTTCCGTTTCAGTCGCCTTTTTAGGTACTAACAAGATTGGACTGGACCACTCACTACTAGCTTCTTCAATAATGTCTTCTTCTAATAATTTTCGACTTTGTTTATCTATTTCTGGCTTTAAACTATTTGGGGTTCGATAAGGCTTTACATAAACTGGATTAGTGTTTGGCTTTAAATGTATGGATTGTTCATAAATGTTTGTAGTTGTAAGCATATCGCCTGGTAAGTGAAATATATGTATCACTGTACTTAGAACATAATGACACAATGCTACTTCGTTCGCTGGAATGTAAGTGATCAAGTTTCAACAATTGTAATAATGTTCGAGCTCTTTCTGCATTAGTATTAGTCTTACTGAATGTACATATTTTATAATATTTTAGTGGATGAATATCCGGCTGAAATATTGGCATGGATATTGATTGTTCACTTGTGTTAAGTATTTGTATAGGAATAACATTATTTGTTGGTTTAACTATAAGTCCTGCTAAAAAAAATATTTTCTTGTAACTCTTTTGGATAAATGACACAATCCTCTGTAACCTTATCTTTTAACTGAATATAATGAATTGATTCACTTCGCGCTGGTATAGTAATATAAGTCGTAGATACCTTTGGTGACGTAAATATGGGTCAATCACAATAGGTATTTAGATGTTTTAATCTTAAATATGAATTCTCCAAGTCAATGTTCGTATTGAACTTCGTCAAAAAGTCTAATCCAATAATACCATCTCCTTTACAAGGTAATTTGTCAAATAAATAAAATTTATGCTGGTAAATTGAACCATCATGTAATTGTAGGTCTAGATAAACGTAACCTTTCGAAGAAATCTTCCCACCTATACCGTTTATAACAATGTTATCGCAGTGTACTTCTACGAATTCTGATATCGCTTGCGACCGTACAGCGGAAATTGACGCTCCGGTATCAAGTAACCAAAAGCATTCTTTATTAAATAAATTCATAGAAACGTACCTTATATTTTCGCTTAACGTTCAAATGTACTCTTTATTCACGAAAAAACTCTTTATTATCTGGTTCCGGCTTATTTTGTTGTATGTCATCCGACTTTATGGGTTGAGCAGAATAAACATTCTGTCGACCCCGTTGGTTTTGATTATAATTTCCTCGAGACGAACGACCTCCGCTTCTTCCTCTTACATTAGTCTGTGTCCGGTTATTATAAAACCCTTGGTTATAATAAGTTCTTCTGTGCGGTCGGCTAGGCCGATTTTGATTAAACTTTGCACGTGTACCTTGCTGATGAAAGCCTCGGTACCCGCGTACAGGCCTACCCCTATAATAATTTCTAGACTTACCTTGCATGTTGAGCACCGCGTGGGACGTCTGGGGTTGCGCCAGCTCCTCATCCTCTGCTGCGCGCACAGCATCCTTTGCGTAATTTCTAGCTGCAATAATCGTGCTTAATCGTCTATTTCGCAACCCGTCGGCAAATTTTTTTATTGCCAACTGTTCATTTATGGGCCTTAAAATCTCGTTTGCTTTTTCATTTGAATTCGCCTGCGAGATTGTAAGGTTCACAAAAAGGTCTTCAACTTTTTCACCGAATTGCGAAATCGATAATCCTTCCTGAGAAATATTATTTAATTGAGTTATCAAAGAGATTGCAGACTTCTTAGGCAATAAATACTGTTTCATATCGTGAATCAAATCACTGCAAGTTACATAGCTAGATTTTAGCTTCAATTTTGCATTTCTAGTCAACCTAGTCTTAAGTACAAAAGTAATTAAATGATTTTTGCAGTCCTTACTTTTAAGAAAACTATCGTACATCTCTATTCCTTCAATTATTTTTTCTATCGTCTCATCTTTGTCATCCATTACTGGCACTAAAGTAGCAGCCGTTTTAAAATCAAATGTTTCCATTTTTGTTGTAGAATATACCTCGCTTTCAGAACTAGTGTCTGGTAAACTTTTGCTTAACTCTATATTTTGTGTATATGATTTAATTTTTCCATATAATAATAATATTTTATCTGTTAGGCTTTCCTTAATACGTACTGATAAAAAATTAGGGTTGTTTTCTTGCTCATTTGCAAGTTTAATTAACTGCGTAAACTCGTCATAATATTGTTCCGCTAACACTAGTTTACTCAACGTATTTTCCCTATATTTATCTCTTCTGTCACTTCCTAATTTTCTTAAGAGAGCTTTTACAAAATTGAATTGCTCAGGTTTAGGTAAATTAGAAGGCGAGCGGCAGTGATCGCGCGCGTTTGCGTCTAATGAAGTACGCGACGCACACATGCAAACCGCTATGCGGAACAAACCTGAGACTTTGTGACTGTTTTCGAAATAAATTATTGTTATTCTTATATAGTTCGTGAAATATTATTTTTACTGATGAATGTCATATCTTAAAATGGCTCTATTGAGTTATGATAGGGTCATACATTACTAGATTTTTTCATAAATGTATATCGCTAAGTCGTATTACTAGGTTATAAAATAGCTTGCAGCCTGATTGATAATAAGCAGTTAACGCAGCTTGTAGACGCCCGCAATGCCAGAAGCATCTCTTACATGTTTCCAGTCTTTATAAATACATATATACCTGCTTTATGTACGAAGTTTCTTCAAAAGCATTTTTTTCAGCAGGTACAATGTGACGTGATGTTGTTTCTAATTTGAATAATATTGTATATGTATATGATATCGATAGTTGTACTCTTTTAAATAAATATTATGTATCACTGTACATAATTTTTTTTTTAAAAGAGTATCAATCAGCGATTTTTTCACTATAAATACTTAAGTGATGCAATCTTTAAATGTGTGTCGTTTGGTATATCTAATTATTTTATGGATGGGTATAACTAGCTAGTGAAAAAAAAACAAAGACTAAATAGAAAAAGTATAATAGTAAAATAAAAAAATTAAAACAATATTTTCCGAAGTGGCATAGACCGTGCTTTCCTCGAATCTATAATTTCCGGAAGAACGCACTCCTCATAAAACTTTATTAATTTGGGCCACATTTTTAGATTCCAAAAATCATCATCTTTGTAAACTTTTAAAACTTTTAGTGGGTATTAAGTTCCAGTCCACACTGCAAATAAACAAACATTTTTATTTGCAATGTGGAGCTGGCCTTGTATTTGATAATACCAATCGTGATTGGTATTAAAAATTATTTCACCATTACGATTAATTTTAAAGCATTTTATTTTATTTTCTGAAATAGCCGTATCGGGATCCATCCCAAAAGCAGATATGGGACACTTAACTTCAACAACACCGTCTTCAAACACTCCATCAGGTGTAGCTCCTAAGAAGAAATGCTCTGTACTAATGAATAGGCCACACTTCTCTATTCGTAAATTCATTTGACAGGAAAGTTGAGCTAAGGCTTTTGTTTCGTTGTCTTTTCCATGTTTAATGGAAGGAACATTGTCTAAATTGTAGGAATACAGTAAAATTTTGACCAAAGGCGCAGAGTTCGTATTAGGACGTCTTTTGCATATTTTACTGAACATTGATGCAGTGAGTATGCATCTGCGCAGTTCCAGCCATAAAGCTCTTTCTGCTTGCAAAACAGTATTGCGCTCAATTTCATGGCGATCCAATGTTTGCTGTCGTAAATTAGACAAAAATAGTGTCTTTGCGTTGTTGTAATCATCGCAGGTCATGTCTGGACGTTGGCATTGACTACCATATTGGCCATCTACGCTAACGCTTAGTGCCTGCCTCAGTTCTTTTGCTGTTGGCCAGATGTCTTTTAAGCTCTAAAGATTTTAAAGATGGCCCTGGAGACTTTTGTAAAATTGATTTGTATAATTTATACTGAGGGCGGCCAGTATTAAAAATCACTACAGCAGCGTAACAACGTGCCGCATGTCTTTTAAAGAAAAATTAATTCGTTTTCCTCCTACTACTTTCGCAACAACGCTGTTAAACTGTTCTGCTCTATTGTTGGTATAAGAGAACATGAGACTTCTCGAGTGAAATGCTAGTTGGGAAGCATTTTTTAGTAATTTGAGCATCAGGGTCGCAATTGGCGGAACTAAATTTTTTCTCTTTTTTTTTTCATCCGTACAATAATAACTATCACAAGATGTGTGATCTCCAAAAATATGTCGAGGACTATTTAAAATATCTTTTTGCAAATTTTATATTTGAGTTGCTAATGAAGTACTTTCTGCTTTTCTAAACTTAATTGCTGAGCGAATAGCCGTGCGTAATCTTGTTAAGCGATCCCCAGTCAAAAATTTACGCTCACTAAGAGGAACCGCCGTATCCTTCTGCAATGCCAAATTTTTACCATTGTAATTGCGTAATAAATGGTTCGTAGGTACATTCAATTTTTTGTATAGGGACGTCGGGATAAGGTCTACTTTCTAAAATATTTTTGTATGTGCTTGAGTCACCGTCAGCAATCAGTGTGCTATATATTAAATTTCGTTCTGCTATCGATACCTTGAAACCTTCAACTAATATAGATTGCTCCATACTAGTTGATGATCCCGAGTGATTTTTATAGCAGTCGTGGACTCGTGGCGCTAATCCTTTTGTATTCGCGCGAGCACATATGACACAATATTTGTTTCTAACCCCTATGTGTAATACTTTTCCAGTATGCTCTCCAATTATTGCAGCCACACCTGATAAAGCCGAATAATTCGTTTTGTACCACCGTTTACTCCAGCATGCATCTGCTTCTACTGGTATCATTGCAATACCCCCATTGCTGATGTCACCCCGTGATACTGCAGCTTCGCGTTCTTTTTTGGCAGCATCTTGCATAGTCTGTTCTGCAGTGATACGCCACATTTTAGCCACATCTGCATGGATGGAGCTATACAAGCGGACTGGCATGGTTGGCAATGCCATAGATGCAGTGAGCTAATTTAAGTTGGAAAGACCAATCCCAATCATTAATGCTCCTGACACTGCGCCTGTGTTAACATTTAAATTTAAATCATTTTCGTTGCACGTTTCTAATTTAAAATACGACCCACACATACAACATTTCAAATCGAATTTTGAAATTAGTCCGTTTCGTATTTCTTTTATAATTTTTAAATTATTCAATCGGCAACCAAATTATCAATTAAAAGTAATTGATTCATGAAAAAATTAAAATCTATAATTCGCCTTCCATATATATCTTCATTTTCCTGCAACAAGGAAAACCAGAAATGTAGATAGATTATAAAATTAGATATGTAACTATGTTACGTAATTTACCTGTTGCGGTTGACAAGAAAAAATACTCACCATATTATTTGTACTTGTGTCTGATTGAGTCTGAGAATCTATTGTCGAATTAAATATGCTTTCATTATCCTGCATGAAACAAAGAAGTCCAATATAATATATTATTAGGCAATAGTTCATTAATCATTTCAAATTTGCAGGAAAGAATATAGCCACTATTTTTTTACTTGTAAAAACTTAATTTTCCTACAAATGACAAGAAATAAATTACCATGTTATGTGCATTTCTGTCAAATTGCATTGTAAAAACTGTCGTTGGGTCAAATGTGCTTTCATTCTCCTGTAAAAGTAAAATAGTCCGATAAATGTACGTATATAATATGTGATAGCAGTAATATTAGTATTGCATAAAACAAATGATGCCAATAGTTGGGGGAGATTTACCTTTGTTAAATCAGAATCAATATTTTCATTTGGCGAATTTACTTGCTCCTGGCTGCATTTGAGCTCTTTTTTGTCTATAAATAGAAAACATGTTATTCGGATGAAACGGAATATACGTGCAAAATATGTGTGTAAGTGATGGGCCGCAGATATTTACCCAATTCGGATATAAACAGGGTTTTACCGGGTAAATACTCAAGAGCATGCGTTAATACAGTAAACGCTTTGATTTTTAAAATTGAATATTGTATTAAGAGTACATTCACAGCGTAGGTATGTTGTTATGTAAATATTTTAAGCATGTATTAAAACAAAATTCTTACCGGTAAGCTTCTCTTGCGCGTCTCAAACTGTCGGCCAAAACTTTTTTTTTAATTTTGACAGCACCATAATTATGTGTTTTAATCAAACATCTCGTTATGATAATAATGGAACCGCTGGTAATATATTTTTCTCCACTCATGGCCGAAGTAATTTCGTCAAATGGTTTTAATACTATAGAGAGCTGCTTTAAAAGGATCCACTCTTCATTCGTTATGAGGTAAATCCCTCCCAATGTCAGCTGTTGTTGATTGTACAGCTGTTTGGAGCTGAACAAAACGACTTACCATATGAAAAGTCGAATTCCACCTTGTAGGCACTTCCTGTTGAAGAGTGGAATCCCAGTTTCATTTTCTTGTTGTAATAATTTTTCTGTGGCAACTGTGCTTTTTTTGAAAAATCGCACAATTGTTTTCACCTTTTCTAAGGTACTTTGGACGGGAGCTAAAGCGTTTTGCACAATCAAATTAAGGGTATGTCCATAACAACCGAACTGTTTCCAGCCTAAATCCTGAATGGCTTTTTTAACGTTTGCAGCTATATCACTGATAACAAAATTTATTTTTGGTGTTATGTTCCAATTTTCGGCAGTATCAACTATAAATGTTTTTATATTGGCGCTGGTGTGGCGATCGGTGAAGTAATCGCATGCTAATAGAACAGAGTCCATTTTAAATTTTGACGTGATATAACGGCCGGTAATGGCCATATAGCTTTCGTTTCCTCGAGACGTCCATAGATCCATAGTTAAGCAAATTGTTTCCATTTCGTCAGGATTTGATAGACGCTGTTGTACTTCGCCTTTCGTTTTTTCATATAGCCTTGGGATGAGTGTTGAAGACACCTGTTTCCTAGACGGCAGTTGATAGCCTGGAATCCAGCGAGTAATTTTTTTAAACCATTCTTCTTCAACTAGGCTGAATGGCTGAAATCCCTTTGAGAATGCTTCTAGAAGGTCGCTGTCTATTCTTGATTTCTGATCTTTTGATATCTTCTTAGGAATGAATGTATCTAATTTTGCTTGTTTTGTTAAATTACGTTGTGGTTCAGTTGCAAAACAACTGACACCTTCCTGTGCTAGTGCTGATCCAGAAGGTAAATTGTGAAAAGTTGGTGACGGCGTTCCATCTGCGCCGCTTCTTAAGCCAGCACCCTGGTTGGTTGCAACCTGTCTGTATGCTTCAATATGACGTATTTTCAATGGGTTTTTAAATTACCAGTTGTTGTTCTGTAGCTAATTAGTTGACCACAAACATTGCACTTAGCTTTTTTTATTTATCAAGTCTTGTTTTATAAAATATTCCCACAAAACACTGTTGTTACTACGGGACATGTTTTTATAAATTTAATCAATTATTTACACAATTACAAATCAAAAGTTCAATCACAATTAAAAGTCAAATTTCCAAATCAAAAGTTATATTGTCACTTTGTAACCCAAATAAAAACAAACAATCGCGGAGAAATGGACACCGGCGAGTGTCAAGGACAAACTAAATTTTAAAATATTATTTTCCAATTTTCCATAAGTCTTTCTTAGACAGGAAGTCATTCAATTAACCACGTTCGTGCGTAAAGCATAAGTCATATTATGCAATAACGAAGCTTCATTCAATCATACAAACTTCGCACGCGAGAGCAAACGCGACGCGCTACTTATCCTATATCTTTCTCGCTCTTACCGTTGCGATAGCGTTACGTTACTAACTTCGACTACGATATCTACATAGAACGTTGTGAGATAGCTACGGTTTTTATTCGCTAGAAAACAACCGATGGTTGTGACAACGCGCAGTTATGGTCATATCATACGTTGTGAATATATAGATAGTTGTGAGTAATTTGAAAAACGAGTGATCGTTGTAAATCCAAATAGATAGTTTTGTACAACTATCTATGTTGTATAATCGGCCATCGCTAGTAATGGAACATTTCAAAAGGACCTGTTCTGAGTAATTAAGGTTTAAAGTTTTTGAAAATATTCAAATGTTATTTTATTTTATCTAGAGACAATTTTGCATTTTTTTTAAAATTGAATAATATGCAGATTATAGCCAACTAAGATTCAGGATATCATTTGTAATTAATGAGTTATCAGTATTTTTGTGAAATGTTCCAATAATGTTTTTTTTTTTTTTCTGAAAATCTAAGGATTAATTGGAATATTTCTAAATAAGCCAGTAATGAAATTAAACAACCAATCAATTAAGAAACCTTAATGGTTTATTAATATTTAAAAAAATAAAATAAATCAGTTAAATCTTAAAATAATTAAGTGCGTCAAATTAATCATTTTCGTTATGCTCATCGGGTTCAATATGATTGTCTCCAGCCTCCAAACTTGAGTAATACTTTCGGTATACTCTTGGAATGACATTTGAGTCGCGTAAAGTAAGCAAGTCTTTTTTCTTTAGGCTTGATATCTTGGGTACTTATATCGTAAATTTAGTTCAACATTTACACCACCTCTGCCTCTCATTTTGTTGCGCACATTTAAGCACTTCATCGTTGCATTTGGATCATAGGTGTCGTTATAAAAAATTAAGTAAGGTCAACCGGGGCCATTGCGTCATATGAATACCTTACACGCTTTTAAAAATCCATGTCACATTAATTAAAAATTTATTGGAAAAATCCTTAAAGCAAATGTACAAAAAAACTATCTGTGTGCAAACTTAATAAATTGTTTCTTTCATTAGTTACAGTAAATACGAATAAATATACTTTATTTTTTTAAAGGGGAATTTTAGACGCTTTTTTCCATATTGGGGCAAACGCGTCTTCATAAAATAAGTTTTAAACCTGTGATGTTTGAAGGCTGCAATAAATATGTTTTACTTCAACTAAAGTTTTGTACACAAATCTTTCAATAAATTATAAAAATATTAAATAATTATTACATCAGAAGCGATGTCATAAAAACTGGGAAAATGCGACTATTTTTTCTTAGACGCATTTACCCGCTGTCAAATCCAGACGTTCAGAACATTTTATTTTTTAAAGCAAAATTAGAATAATTTTTCTTCTAAAAATACCTTTACATGGGTGCTAAATAAAATCAACATGTACATTTTTGAAGTTTAATCAAAATCAAGTAGCATTAGGTAGACGAATATTACAATATTTAAATTGTCAATAAAAATATTTTTGTACCTGCAGTCAGAGCTCTTTCAATTTAGGCGTTCAATGCGGCGGCACGGCCGCGAGCGATGCGTGGGTACTGCATTAAGGATGACTCATGCTAGACCGTGCCGGGTCCGAGCCGAGTATCGGCCGTAGCACGGTCACCGAGCCGGTTCCGTGTCTGAAATTACTAAGACGGGCCTCGACCGGGCAATCATCGTTGCGCTGTGATGCAGTATACTCGTCCGAAAAAAATCAGTGTTGTAACTAAACTACAATCATGTTCAATTTTAACGATCTGGAATTAGCGGCTATTGCGATCGCTCTGGATGACGAAGAATCTGAAGAATCTTCAACTACAAAGAAATGGAGTGTGGATCCACTTTGGAGAGAGCGACAAGAGAAAGGAGAATATGTGAATCTTTGTAAAGATCTACGTAGTTATGAAGACAAATATTGGGACTACTTTAAAATGACTAAGGAATCTTTTGACATCTTACACATGAAAATTAAAGATGATTTGACCAAAGGCAATACAAAGTTTCAGATTCCTATTTCATCCAAACATCGATTAGCTCTTACTCTCAGGTATGTATCTTTATAAACTTTTTATATGTCTATATAGTATCTATATATATATAAGTAATTTTATACAAGCTTTCCTTAGTTTAGGGTCAGAAGCCCGTGTGTGATTATCCAAGGTAACATTATCATTAAAAAAAAAAACAATTATAAAAAAAACAAAAAACCCGACGGCGTACCGAAACAACTGAAAAGAGAGAGAAAATGTAGACCTATTCAACTTTACAAAATAATGGTCCCCGACTGTTAAAGTTGCTATTAACAGAAGTTGACTGCTATATTTGTTTACTTTGGGTACGCAGTCGAGTTTTTTGTTTTTTTTTTAATAATTGATTTTTATTTTGGTCTTTTTAGTTAGGTTGTGGTTTAATTATTTTTTATTTTATTTTCCTGTAGGAATTTCGGGATAAAATGTAAAATGTATCCTATTATAATCTCGTGATCAAGACGAATCTAACGATACCTCATACATCAAAATCCATCAAGCCGTTTAGGCTACAGGAGGCCACAAAGAAACAGACATACATACATACACTCGAAATACATTACCCTCCTCCGTTGGCAGTCGGGTAAAAAGGAGAGACGGTTGGGTTTCTGGCAGTAGCACAGTCGGTCAGAGGCAGAGAAATCATTTACATTAATATTATTACAAAGAAAAATTCATTAATTTAATTTACACATATATTTGTTGAACTATTACAATCACAATGATTTTAATCAGATATAAAATGAGATAAATAAGTTCCAGCAGAATTTTCTGTAGATATTGATGGCAGATTTTCGTCTAATGGAGCAGGAGCTTGGACTGTAGGAGATATCGATGGCTGCTCTGTACCAGTTGAGTCTTGTGATTGACGAGATGAATCCAAAACGGTCGATGCCGATGGTGGAATTTCTGTATATTGTAACATAATTGGTGTTGAGGCCGATGACGAAGGTGTTGATTCATTAATCACAATCGGTGATGAGGCCGATGACGACGGTGTCGATTCATTATACATCTGTTCGAATTCCAGTTCCTGTACAACTGCAAACAGTCGTCCCTTTGCGACATGTTGGTAATATGGAGAAAATGTTTTCACTGTACTCGACAGACCATTGAAAAAATCATCTATAGGGTGTGATTTATTATATTCAAAGTCAAAGTCAAAAGTCAAAGTCAAAGCATTTATTTCAAATAAACCATTATCAGGTACTTTTGAATTGTCAAAGTCAGTCCGTCAAAAACATGAAGCTATTTGCACGTTCGCAAGCGTAGATCTCTATGGAGAAGAACGTGCAAGAAACTCCACGAAGACACTCCACATTCATTTTGCTTCTTTGCGTTATTTTCAAGAATGTACTTCATCAAGGTATCGGATGAGGATTGTTTGTGTGGAACTGTACGACGTTTACTGACTTTAGCACTGCTACGGTTACTACTTTGACCACTCTGTTGTGTTGTAAATTGATCAATCCTTTGTACTTCTGTGGCCCTGTCTCCTATAACCCCTCGTTTGCTGTCTGTGTCTTCTTCGTTTCTTATCTCTTGCATGGATTGATTATTGCATGTCCCTGTCTCCTGTGACTCTTGCTCTTGTTGTATCTCCGATTCATTTGTGTCTGCGTCGTCGTCATCGATGTTGGATCTCGTTTTACGATCTTGAATGTAGGGTAGCAAAAATTGTAGAATCTCCTCATACTTATATTTCTTTATAACGGTAGAACTTTGCCCACTTTTTGTTTTTCTATTGTTTAGTGACCTTTTGAATTGATCTCTAATATTTAACCATCTTTTTTTGCAATTCACATCTGTAACAAATAATAATAATGCAATATTTTTGTGTTTCAGGTTTTTGACTACCGGGGATTCGTTTAAAACGATTTCATTGAATTATCGGATTGGTCACTCAACTGTAGTTCAAATCATAAAGGAAACATGTCGAGCTATAGTCAACAGATTAATAAATGAAGTAATGCCACAGCCAAATGAAGAGACATGGAAAAGTATTGCTCATGAATTCCAAAGCCTATGGAAATTTCCAAACTGTATAGAGGCGTTGGATCGAAAACACGTTACTATTGAGGCACCAGCTAACAGTGGATCTGTATACTTCAATTACAAGAAAACGTATTCCATTGTATTGTTGGCATTGGTGGATGCTCATTACAATTTTATTTTCATCGATGTTGGGTCCTACGGCCGCAATAGCGACGGTGGTATATTTGCAAATAGTTCTTTGGGACAACGATTGAATAACAATTCACTAAATATACCCATCGGAAAACATTTGCCCAATAACTTCACCGTATGTCATAGTTGGCGATGAAGCCTTTCCTTTAAAAACTTATTTAATGCGACCATATCCACGTGATCAGGCCGCTACAAATAGTGCTAATGTATATTTCAATCAGAGATTGACGCTGGCTAGACGACTAGTTGAAAATGCCTTTGGCATATTGACACAAAAATTCAGAATTTATTCTAGAAGAATCAAATGTAAACCAGAAAATGTGGATTACATTATTTTAAGTACTTGTGTACTCCATATTTTTTTACGACAAAGAAACGACATTGGATATTTAAGGCAAGATTCAACAGCTACAACAGACAATTCGTTAAGACCATTGCTCGCCCATGTTGGGACGCCTTCTAATAATGGTTTTGAGGTTAGAGAAATCTTTAAAAATTATTTTGTCTCTGAACGTAATAACGAAATAATGTAATACTCAAAACGTAAATAAACGCATTAAAAAATCATAATCTGTGCGCGACAAGTTGAGACAGCGCTTTGAGCGGTCTATGCAGCGGGCATTGAGCGCAAATCTCAACTTGTCGCGCATGGCTAATAGATAAGTTTCTAAGGTTGATTAATAAAGTACAATACAATGTATCTGCTTACCAGTTTGTTTGATTTCTTCACTTATTTTGACCCATAATGAAGACTTATAATTGGAGTCCATATATTTCCCATCGCTCATATCATATAATGCTGGATACTTCCTCACAGCCTCAATCAAACGTTCGTTGTTCATTTTCTGACGACGAACAAAACGTCAGAGCACTGTATAGCATCACTACCGACAGCTCGGGCGCAGCTCGGCGGCGCTGTATTCATGCAACGGGCCGTGGCCGAGCCGAAGCGCGACCGAGTTGTTTCCGAGCGTTGTCCGTTGCTCGGGCGTCACTCGGTTGCCGCTCGGTATAACGTGAGTGTGTTCATACAAAATATATGTAATATTAGTTGACCGTGCTACGGCCGACACTCGGCTCGGACCCGACACGGTCTAGCGTGAGTCATCCTTATTTCACATAGACCGGCTGGAAGCGACCTGAAAGCGGATGCGTTCGGAGCCGGTCGGATGCGCTCGCAGCCGGTCGGAATCGCTCGCAGCCGGTCGGATACGATCGCAGCCCGTCGGATGCGCTCGGAGCCGGTCGGATGCACTTGAAGCCGGTCGGATGCGCTCGGAGCCGTTCGGATGCGCTCGGAGCCGGATGGATACACTACAAAGGCAGTACCAGTCTTCCACGCAGTCCAAGTTTTGTTTTCGGTGTTAACGTGTGCTTTTCGGAACATGGATTTAGATAGCTCCGATGAAGAAATATATTTGTTAGCAAGATTGTTTGAAGCAGAACAAAACAAACGAAAGCGCAAGCGGAGACAAATATGGGCAAAAAATATTTGGAAGAATCGATTAATCTATGGGGAGTTTCACACCATTTTCGAGGAATTGAAGAATGATAGCCTTAAATTTTATGAGTATTATCGTATGGAATATTGGCAATTTTTGAAATTAACAGATTTGTTAAGAGTACATATAACAAAAAAGACTACAAATTATCGTTGCGCCATTCCAGTCGAAGAAAGATTAACGGTAACTTTAAGGTAAATAAAAACAATAATTTTATAATAATCATCTTATTCAGATCACAATATCACAGCCGTCCATTTATTAAGTTTTGTATGTTGCCGTTATTGTCGTGATTGATTGAAATGTCAAATATTAGACAATAAAAGAAACAGTTATTAAACTAAACATTGCTTAAAATTAAATGGTTAAAGTTAAAGATTACACCTAATTGAATGACTGAATGTAATTAAATAGTGCAGATTTGTGTTTCATTATTTTTATTGTTTGTGTTTATTAATTATTTTGTGTGTTAGTATTGTACCCGTAAGTAGTCTGATAGTTTTGAGAAATATAGGTTTCGTTTGACAACTGTTGGTAAGTAGATTGATTGGAGGATGACGGAGAATTTATTGGCAAAGAATAATTCAAATCTGCACTATTTTCATACAGACTTAATTCAGCTTCATTAACAATGTCAAACACGCGCTTTTTAATTCGTGCTTGGACTTCTTTTGGAAATGTTGCCACTGTATCTGACATAGACAAAAAAAAATTGCGTAATGCCTTGTCATAGGGTTTAGTATTTTTTTTTTCTGCAAGATATTCTTCGAAAACCGTAGCAACATCTTTGTTTATGCGTGGTCTCTTTTTCGAGTCGGAAGTAATTGCAAGCGATTCAACTTCGGAATGGTCAGAACGTTTAGATGATGTCGATGCTGGTGGTAGTGGTGTGCCAGGTTCCGATTCATCCGATGATAATGTAACATTAGATATTTGGTTCCGATTGCGAAAAAACGGTATTATAAAAGAAAGTTCTTTTTCAAATTTTATTAATTCGGACGTTGTCGCTCCATCGCCACTCTTGCCTTTTCGGTTATGATAGGGTTTTCTGAAGTTATCTCGCAGTTTCTTCCAACGATCCATGCACTGCCTAACTGGAAAGTATTGAAATATGCATGCAGTCAGTGGACTGTTTTCTTTAATTTATACTTCGTTTTTGTACGGCAAACTTATATTTAGATTTTTTGTTTGTTTTTACAGATTCCTCATTATTGGTTGCAGTTTCAAAAACTTGTCATTTAATTTCCGAATGGGAATTTCTACAGTTCATTCAATAATTCATGAGACAATCAGAGCAATTTGTGATGTTTTGATGCCCTTAGTTATGCAGATACCAGATGAAGAAATGTGGGAAAAGGTCTCTCGTGATTTTTTTAATATTTGGAATTTTCCTAACTGTTTGGGCGCTATAGACGAAAAGCACGTCAGTATACAGGCACCAGATAATAGTGGAAGCTTATACTATAATTATAAAAACTTTTTCAGTACAGTGTTACTAGCTGTGGTAGACGCGAAATACAGTTTTTAAATTGTTGATGTCGGATCGTATGGTAAAAATAGCGACGGTGGAATTTTACAGAATTCAACATTTGGAAAAAAAATTAACACTAATAAGTTAAAGCTGCCCCCAAATAAACCTCTACCGAATACCACTGAAAGCTTACCACATGTTTTCATAGGAGATGAAGCATTTCCTTTGAACAATAACATATTGCGGCCGTATCCGAGAGAACAAACAAGAACATAATTATCAAAAAAAGTATTTAATCTGCGTTTAAGCAGGGCAAGTCGTAGAATGTGCATTTGGAATGCTAACTCAAAGATTTGAGATTTATCAAAAAATAATGAAAATTGAACCGAAGTACTGTGACTTAATTATATTAGCAACTACATGTTTACATAACTTTTTAATAGAAAATCGGACGCCATCACCAGGACAAGAGAATGTTCTTCACAGCACTATGAATTTATTAACAGCGATGACAGACAATAATGATGAAAATAGTTCTATCGACGCAGGTATAACCATAAGGAATAAATTTAAGGATTATTTTTCAGCAAGTGGTGCTTTAGATTGGCAAGATCAAGTGGCCACTCGAGTTTCTTAAGTTATATTTAATAAAAATTGTCCGCTACTTTTTGAGTAGGTATATTGTTCGTAACGTTCAGATACTCAAACGATTTTTACGAGTAAAGTGAGGGTGCATTTAAACTCATGTTATTCCTGTTTTGACTTTGAATTTAACAAGTCACAGCACGTTAAGAAGCCCTTACTTTAGAATTCGTTCGAGTATCTGGAGATAGGTGTAAAACAATAAAATCTTAGTAGGTACTTACCACTTAATCCCACACATTTGCTTATTTCCTCCCATGCATTGTCTTTCATTACCCGATCGCTATACGATGGCTTGGTTATGTCAAATAAACACTCATATTTTGACACGAGTATTATGCCCTTTCCAGACTGTTGTAAACAAGCTTCCAACAGGGGTCACCTTGGTGGGAGGCTTGTTGAGCCTTCGGTTGGTTTTTGTGTCCACACTGGTTTAAGACAATGCCCCCACCTCAGTGTGTTGTCGACTCTGTGTTTAGAAGCACGCATGCGATATGGCTCCTTACCTGTCTAAATTCCAAAAAGTTGGCGTGGCATTAGCACTTGTGTACGCAAGTGAGGAGAAGAAAAAAGAAAAAAAGAAAAGAATATGGATGAAGCGTTGGCTTAAGGGAAGAATAAAACTTAGTCATCTAAATCTAATGGATCAACTTGATTTTAGTGACCTGCGCCACTTTCTCAGAATGGAAAAGGAAACTTTCTTTGAGTTATTAGAAATGGTGAGGCCATTCATAACTAAAAAAAATACGCATCTCAGGCACGCTGTTTCTGCCGAAGAAAGACTATTAGTCACCTTAAGATACCTAGCCACTGGAACATGTTATAGAGATCTGAGATACAGCTCTATAATTTCAAATCAACTTTTATCGGAAATCATTCCTGAAACCTGTTGGGCAATTAGCAAAGTCTTAAAAGAAACAATAAAGGTAAGTTTAAAAAATATTTATTTTCTAAAAATCAACATTTCCTTCAAAATTTCACCAGCCGGACCCTCTGCATACATTACTACTTGGTTATCATTTACGTCTTTTGGCGAAGTCGTTGGTTTTGTGGAGGGCGTTGTAGTATGTTCAAAGATTAGTGAGGAATGGTGTACAGGTGATTGCTGAGGTTGTTGGGTATGGGGCAATTGAGGTGGTGGTAATTGAACATGAAGAGAGTTTGCGGAAGGCAGAACATTCAGTTCACCGTTATAAGAGGAGTTTGAGGAGGGTGAAACTGTTGTTTGAGCTATTTGGTAATTATATGGTGTCTTAATATGAGATGAGGAAGGGAGGGACGGGATTTGAGAAGGTAAACCTACCGTAGGTGAATACACCATTCTGATTGTCTGTGGTAAAATTGTTTGGATATTGTACTGACTGTAAGGTGGAGACTGATATGTGTTTGAGTTCTCTGATGAATGGGGTGAATCTGGGTGTTCTAGGTTGTAGTGAGGAAAACGGCTAATAGATGGTGTATCGATTCGCGAATCGAAATGTAAATTGTTTGTTTTTCCTAGAAAAAGTACATCTGAAATTAATTTCTCAGCAATTTCTCGCTGACCAGATTCCATCTGCTCCAATTTCTGTCCAACATAGGCCCCAAAAGATTCGGTTTCACTATCCTTGCTATTCATCAAAGCTTGAGCTGTATCATATAATTTTTCTTTTTTTGTTCTTAAAATATCTTTTGACCCCTTCCTTTTTCTAATCGTTGATTCCTGAAGCAAAACAAAATATTTATGTGCAATTTGTTTTTCCAAATCATTGGTATATATCAATAATCATGAATTTTGTCAAATAATCAAATCATCCGCAGCAAAACGGATAGCCGTTTTTTTTCTGTAATCTAACTAAGTGTACCTTGTTTATTTACAGTTGTACACTCTTCTACGGAAGAGGCATGGAAAAAGACTGCTGAGTTATTTGAAACACAGTGGAATTTCAATAATTGTGTGGGTTGTATTGACAGGAAACACATTTTAATAGTAAAACCACAAGGAAGTGGATCTTTATTTTTTAACTATAAAGATATATTCAGTGTTGTTTTATTTGCCGTTGTTAATGCAAATTATGAATTTATATACGTGCACACCGGATCAAATGGAAGCATGTCGGATGGGGGAATAATAAAACATACAAAATTTTATCAAAAACTCGTGAACAATGAGCTACAACAGACATATCTGTACCTTACGTTTTTCTGGGAGATAGTGCTTTCGCACTTGATACGCATATTATGAAGCCCTATCCGGAAAGGAACATTTCAAGTGAAGAAAAGATTTTCAACTACAGGCTGAGTCGAGCAAGAAGAATTGTTGAAAACGGTTTTGGAATTCTTGCCTCACGTTTTAAAGTATTCAAGCAGCCAATCAATCTCAAACTTGAAAACGTAGATGCAGTTGTGTTAGCAAGTTGTGCTCTTCACAATTTTTTGAGAAAAAAGTCCAATACTTATTTGACACCTATAAGTGTTGACAGAGAAGACCTAGAAAATGGAACATTGACTTGATGCATTGGACTTGATGCATTAAGTCCGCCCATGTACCACTTTTGTACATAAAGTTTAAATAAATAAATAAATAAATAAAACATTGATTGATGGTACTTGGCGTCAAGTAAGAAATGAAGTAACAGCTCTCCAAAGAAATTTTCAACGGGCATCCAATAATGGGAGGAATATAAGAAATTTTCTGAAGGAATTCTTTAATGGTGAAGGAAGAGTACATTTCCAAAACAGAATGGCAAATATTAACAATATCTGATTATTTATAATGTCATAAATCATAATGTATTTAGGTAAAAAATATACCTATCTACTAAATAATAATAGCTTTTTCTTAGTATTACCAACATATTTTCATCATTATCATCATCACCAGCCTATAATCCATCACGCAGGCCCAGTGCGTGTTGGTAGATGTCACATGTCTTCGAATTTTTTGGTTCTAAGACATGCCGTATTACATTTGCTACTATATTATTAAAAAAGTACATTTTAATTTATTAAGTTTTCTTTGTATTTCATTTGACTCATCCGTCTCGCCGACACGCCGTGGGATCTCTCCTGTGCGGCGCCCTCAACATAGGTACCTAAATAATAAACAAACAATTCTTGTAAAATAAATAATTGAAAAAAACTTACGACTTCATCTTCCTCCATCAGTGAGTCTACTCCACTTCTTTGTGTCTCATTTTTTTGTTCCAAGAATGTCATCATTTCGTAGTACCAAAGATTTGGTTTATATATTTCGCTGGTGGCTGATCCGGTGCGTTTTGATGATTTGACCTATAAAAAATACCCATTTAGAATATGGTAATCCAAATAAAATAAAATATTATGTACACGTATGTACACACATCCCCCGCTACCCATGGAACACCAATGCGGTTCACCTCTGTGTACCTATTTTTTTAAAACTACGTAGGTACGAACGGACAAGCGACAGTTTTAGGATTTATGTAATACCTACCTTATTAATTATTATTATTATATTGTAATACCTTGTTTGACTCTCTTTGGTAAGCATATTTCAAATGATCCACTTTTTTCTTTACCGTTGTTATATTTGCCGTAGGGTCAATTTCCTTTAATTTTTCCGTTAATATATTCCACGCAACATTTTTTTGGCCCTTGTCCTTGTATGAGTCCGAAGATATGTCCCAAACACAGGACAGGTCCCTATAAAGGTCAATAAATTCACCGATGACTTCTTTTTCCCGCGTAGACGCCATTAGTGCCATCCATTCATTACCTAGCATACGTGCACATGCGACGGTTGCCACTGCACAACTGCCTGCGCGTGACAAAAGACAAAAGACAAAAACGTTTATTTCAATTAGGCCATTAAACGGCACTTTTGAACGTCAGCATTTACAGTTCAGTAAAATATATTAATAAAGTGACTCTACTGTCCATTCGGAAAGGTAGATTCTTATGGAGAAGAACGGACAAGAAACTCCATAGTTACTCTTTTCAAATAACGACTTTACAAAATTTGGTATACAAAAATCAATTTAATATTATGTGAGGACGATACACCCAGAGTATGCTACTTATAAGAACAAAGTATAACCAGCAGAGGTACTTATTCCTTTTCTAAAAAAAAATTAGGTAAATGGTACTCACATATTTACAGATAATCTTAATAACCACCAATTAAACAGAAAATAAAAACACAAAAAAGAAACAGTATACCCATCTATAAAGTTAATTCATAAATCAACCAGTTTGATTTTGTCTACACCCTTGATTGTCCTATGGAGCAGGACCAGCATGTTTCCAAGCATTCTTATCCGTCGTGGTTTACAACAAGCGTTTGCACTGTGGAATACGTGTTTACAACGGCGATATCCACACGCGGTTTACGATGCGAGTCCGTCCACAGAGGTTGTTGAAGATCATTACGCTTTTTTGTTGCAAACAAGTGTTCACACTGTTTACAACCGCCGGTGGAGATCGATGTGGAGGGCTTGTTTACAACAGTCTGGAAAGGGTTTTATTAATTTTTCGTCAGTCATGTTTTCCTGCACACAACTGTTCCGTTTTAAACCTTCGAATGCAAGTTATTCGAGACACTATAGAAATAGCAGCGCGACAGCCGGCTTTCGCTTGGTCGTTGAAAGGATTGTGCTATCAAAATGGCGGTCGGCGTGGAGAAGCGCGGACGCAATCGGAACCGATCGGCTGCGCGAGCTAGAAAGAGCACGCAATCGGAATCGATCGGGTGCGCGAGCGTTAAAGAGCATGCAATCGGAGCCAAACGGCTGCACGATCGAGAAAAATTACGCGATCGGAGCCGGTAAGCTCCTCTTATTATTTCACACCAAGCGCCTTCAAGCATTCTTAATCACAAAAGCAGTGCACATGCAAAAATAAACCTTAATACAAATACTAAAAACTCTGTTTTCAACGTGATAAGAATCTGCTCTCCTCTCCGAGCCGGTCTGTGTGAACGGACCCTTAAGGTCTCTGCACACAGCGGGCGCGGCGTGGCGGGGCGGCGACGCTGCGCTGGCGCGGCGGCATCGGTCACACTGCGGGCGCGATCACGTCCCGTCCCGCCGCACAGTGGTCCGGAAATCGAGCTCCATACTCATAGAAACTTAAAGTAACGGATTTGAAAAAAAATAATTGTGATGGCTTTAGAATACCTCCCTTTATGTAATATTAACGTATGGATGGTACAGGTCACTCCACGCGTCAGAAAAAAAATGTTTTACGTTATTTTTGTATGGGAGAAAACACTAAAAGTACATTTTTTCGGAACTGTATGGAACTGTAAGGCTGGTGCTCATACGAGCTATAGTCCTATACACGGCGATCAAGATGACATACAATTCATGTGCGTTTAGGTGTTGCTAGGCACGTAATTTTTTTTTGAAATTTTGAATTTTCGATATGTGATTTTTCAAACCTTTGCCATCGTTCAATGACTTTGCCGATCGATTTACTTATATTATGGTTGGATTTAGCCTGCTAATGATCTTTATGATAACAATAATTAAAAAGATTTAACTCATTTGTTAATAACTGTGATTAAGGTTGAGAACAATTTGATACTAATGACATGAGCATTAATTATCTCTATCAGGGCCAAATGGGCCCTAGTCACCACATATAATTATAATTGTATAGGTAACTCATTAGAGAATAGCGAACGATAATGAGGGTAGTTGTATAAAAATAGGACATTTGAGTTTTATTTTATTAGTAGCTCTCAGTACTTGTGCGCGCTAACTTATTACGTTATACATATTTGTTATTGTGTTTTGATGGAAGGTTTTGGTACCAATTTGGACATTTTCATGTTTGTGGCAAACAACAGTAGTTTTCAGACCCCAATGTTTTATTTGAAGCTTTTGAGAATACTATTGAATTGACAGAAAATGAACAGGAACTGAAAATTATCTGTCAGAATTATGTGTGTAATTTGAGGAAGAAATGGAGCTTGTGTGGTCGCTCGAGACGTACATTCATAAAAAAGTATGATACATGGTTGCAAGAAAATATCAAATGGCCTGAGGTCTTGATGGAAAAGATGACTACTTTTGTAGTGTCAGAAGAGGAACAACCATGCTCCAGTTCTGACTTTGGTGTAAATGAGGGTGCATCAACATCTTACACATCGGAGACGTGCAGTGTTGAAACATCAACGTCCTACACACGGGAGACGTGCAGTGTCGGAACATCAACATCCTACACATGGGAGACGTGCAGTGTTGGAACATCAACATCAGTTGTGTCGCCGAGAAAACCATTCGTGGAGCTAAGCCCGCTACAGAAGAGAAAGCGAGTGAGAGCTCCTAACGCATAGCACTGAAAGCCTTGCTTATGCAACTGGTTTCAAAGTAAAAAACAAAAATGTAGCAGATATCATTAAACTGGTATCGGAGCATCCCGAAGAGGCTACAAAGATAAAGAAATTGTTAAATAAGAAGAAAACTGTGCCTATA
This sequence comes from Mamestra brassicae, assembly GCA_905163435.1. Taxonomy (NCBI): domain Eukaryota; kingdom Metazoa; phylum Arthropoda; class Insecta; order Lepidoptera; family Noctuidae; genus Mamestra; species Mamestra brassicae. The sequence continues at coordinate 3,404,141 of LR991009.1, forward strand.
TATTCCGCTAACAAAGTTTTAGGTATTTTAACCTCATTGAAGCTTCCAAAGTGGCAGTATGTAACATTAATATTTATAAAGCGATCAGAAAATCCACTTACCTACTTCATAACCTCAAAATTTCCACGAGCAAAGCGATACGAAAAGGTGCATTACATTAATGCTCACGTTATTAGTATTTAATTATTCTCAACCTTAATCACAAATGAGTTAAATCTTGGAATTAAAATTTGCAAAAAAACGTATTTTATCAAAATCTTTTTTAATTATTGTTATCATAAAGATCATTAGCAGGCTAAAACCAACCATAATATAAGTAAATCGATCGGCAAAGTCATTGAACGACGGCAAAGGTTTGAAAAATCACATATCAAAAATTCAAAATTTCAAAAAAAAATTACGTGCCTAGCCGCACCTAAACGCACATGAATTGTATGTCATCTTGATCGCCGTGTATAGGACTATAGCTCGTATGGGCACTAGCCTTACAGTTCCATACAGTTCCGGAAAAATTTACTTTTAGTGTTTTTTCCCATACAAAAAAAACGTAAACCTTTTTTTTCTGACGCGTGGAGTGACCTGTACCATCCATACGTTAATATTACATAAAGGGAGGTATTCTAAAGCCATCACAATTTTTTTTTTCAAATCCGTTACTTCAAGTTTCTATGAGTATGTAGCTCGATTTCCGGACCACCGTGCGCCGCGCCCATTCACGCCGACCGTATCGCGACGCTATTCAATCATCAAAAAGATGTTGAGCGATTCAGACGTGGAAACGCTCTTGCTCTTATTTGCGCTAGCTAAGAAAAAACAACGTAAACGGAAATGGGTGCATGAAATAAATCAAAACCGTCGTAATTATGGGGAGTTTAACAGACTGCCGCGAAATTTTATCCCACGAAGATAAGTTTTACGCCTCACCGCTCAGGACCGGGATGGTTGGCGATCTTTGTGGGAGGCTTACGTTCAGCAGTCAGTCGTTCAGGACGGCAATTGGCTGATATGAACATTTTTGAGCAGAAAACAAAATTAAACATATCCAGCTTAATTAAAATTATCAACATTCTTTATAATCACAATTATAGCTTATTGAAAGTATCTAACTAAATTTTTCAATTTTCATTGATTGATTCATATTTGGAAAATTATAATTTGTAGAATGATTTTTTAACCAGAAAACTAAATATTGCAAATCTATGTACTTCAGATCACAAACAGCTTATATAAAGTATATAACTAAAACTCTTACTACTTAACACCAGTCTTCATTATTTATTTCTTTATGACTTTTAACATGAAATATGAATAAATCTAGCTTAACCTTTAATTAACAACAGTCTCAAAATCACAGTCTTTTCAATTTCTAAGTTTAATTAACATCAACAGTATATATAATCAATAACAAAAATGTAGCTATTTTTTTCAATAATGATGTATATATATTATACTATACTAAATTACTCACAGCTTTTAATCACAGATAGCATATCGACTGTGAACTGGCAATCGGTACTATCTCAATTTTGACAACTTTACAGGATGAAGAAAAAACAAGTTAGTATGATTTATACAGCATCTCGGATGTTAAATAAAAATACGTAGTTTTTAAATATTTTTATTACACATGTAATAAAAACGAAAGTAACATTTTATGCTTCCTTCCACTATAAAATCGAGATAAGACAATATAAATCAACACGAGAACAAACATAGGAGCTTTTACTAGGAACAATATGGGCTATCTTCCCAATCAAAATAAAATAATAAAGATAGGACATTATCAACACAATATTCTTTATAATAAAACCTCAAATAAGACGAACAAATTAACAATAAAGGAACATTTTTAGGTAGAAAAGTCTACAAAGTCAGTCAAGAAATCCAAACTTATTCCTGATAAGGCAAATTATCAAAGTCAAAGTCAAAGTCAAAACGTTTATTTCAATTAGGCCATTAAACGGCACTTTTGAACGTCATCGTTTACAGTTCAGTAATATAATAATGTTACATTAATAAAGTGACTCTACTGTCCATTCGGAAAGGTAGATTCTTATGGAGAAGAACGGACAAGAAACTCCATAGTTACTCTTTTCAAATAATGATTTTACAATATTTGGTATACAAAAATTAATTTAATATTATGTGAGGACGATGCACCCAGAGTATGCTACTTATAAGAACAAAGTATCACCAGCAGAGGTAAACTTATTAATTTCCTAAAGGAATTTAGGTAAATGGTACTCACATATTTACAAACATTATACAAACATTATCATAAAAGTTATGACAGTCTTGTGGAATGACAGTTTTCAATTCTAGAAGGTGCAACCACTTCGTTTTAGGAATACGGCATCTTGCCGTAAATAAGGGTGGGTAACAGTCCACTGGATTTATGCCCGTTTTCACCATCAATACCTAATTTTTAAGTGACCCCTATGAAATTTTAGGTAACACCTAACCGGAATTTCGTTTTCGCCAACACCTAAGGAACACCTAAGGAACACTTTAAGATAGGGGCCCGATTCCCGGCCCCCCAAGCGTTAAGTGACAGTTTTATTGTATAGCGCGCAGACTAGTCGGCAAAATGGAAACTGAATTAAATGATTTGTTTGAAGCTTTTGATGCAATTGAGACAGTAGAAACACTTTCGAACTCAAGTTTATTCAGGCGGCCACATATTTATCGTGAAAGAAAGGATTACTTCACTAAATATGACGGTAAAGACTTTTCATACGGTATAGGTTATCAAAAGCGAGTGTGTTAGTTTTATTAGAAAAAATAGAACATCTTTTAGAATATCCAAACAACAGGTATGTACAAGAACCTAGATTTTTAATTTTTCTATTTGGTATTTACCTACTTACGTAACTTATAGTCATCATACGGTATTTTGGAAAGGTGTATAATACGAGTATTTTATAATCACAATCATGTTTTTTACAGAAATAAATCCGTATCACCAATTGGCCAACTATTGTGTGCATTAAGATTTTATGCCACGGGCAATAATTTAATTGCTGATATGGGTGGCATAAGTGTTTCGACATGTAGTAGAATAGTAAAAAGAGTCTCCGAAGCCATCGTTACGTTACTTCATGAATACATCAAGTTTCCTAATACACACGATGAACAAGCCATGGTTGCAAGAAAATATCAAATGGCCTGAGGTCTTGATGGAAAAGATGACTACTTTTGTAGTGTCAGAAGAGGAACAACCATGCTCCAGTTCTGACTTTGGTGTAAATGAGGGTGCATCAACATCTTACACATCGGAGACGTGCAGTGTTGAAACATCAACGTCCTACACACGGGAGACGTGCAGTGTCGGAACATCAACATCCTACACATGGGAGACGTGCAGTGTTGGAACATCAACATCAGTTGTGTCGCCGAGAAAACCATTCGTGGAGCTAAGCCCGCTACAGAAGAGAAAGCGAGTGAGAGCTCCTAACGCATAGCACTGAAAGCCTTGCTTATGCAACTGGTTTCAAAGTAAAAAACAAAAATGTAGCAGATATCATTAAACTGGTATCGGAGCATCCCGAAGAGGCTACAAAGATAAAGAAATTGTTAAATAAGAAGAAAACTGTGCCTATATATTCCGCTAACAAAGTTTTAGGTATTTTAACCTCATTGAAGCTTCCAAAGTGGCAGTATGTAACATTAATATTTATAAAGCGATCAGAAAATCCACTTACCTACTTCATAACCTCAAAATTTCCACGAGCAAAGCGATACGAAAAGGTGCATTACATTAATGCTCACGTTATTAGTATTTAATTATTCTCAACCTTAATCACAAATGAGTTAAATCTTGGAATTAAAATTTGCAAAAAAACGTATTTTATCAAAATCTTTTTTAATTATTGTTATCATAAAGATCATTAGCAGGCTAAAACCAACCATAATATAAGTAAATCGATCGGCAAAGTCATTGAACGACGGCAAAGGTTTGAAAAATCACATATCAAAAATTCAAAATTTCAAAAAAAAATTACGTGCCTAGCCGCACCTAAACGCACATGAATTGTATGTCATCTTGATCGCCGTGTATAGGACTATAGCTCGTATGGGCACTAGCCTTACAGTTCCATACAGTTCCGGAAAAATTTACTTTTAGTGTTTTTTCCCATACAAAAAAAACGTAAACCTTTTTTTTCTGACGCGTGGAGTGACCTGTACCATCCATACGTTAATATTACATAAAGGGAGGTATTCTAAAGCCATCACAATTTTTTTTTTCAAATCCGTTACTTCAAGTTTCTATGAGTATGTAGCTCGATTTCCGGACCACCGTGCGCCGCGCCCATTCACGCCGACCGTATCGCGACGCTATTCAATCATCAAAAAGATGTTGAGCGATTCAGACGTGGAAACGCTCTTGCTCTTATTTGCGCTAGCTAAGAAAAAACAACGTAAACGGAAATGGGTGCATGAAATAAATCAAAACCGTCGTAATTATGGGGAGTTTAACAGACTGCCGCGAAATTTTATCCCACGAAGATAAGTTTTACGCCTCACCGCTCAGGACCGGGATGGTTGGCGATCTTTGTGGGAGGCTTACGTTCAGCAGTCAGTCGTTCAGGACGGCAATTGGCTGATATGAACATTTTTGAGCAGAAAACAAAATTAAACATATCCAGCTTAATTAAAATTATCAACATTCTTTATAATCACAATTATAGCTTATTGAAAGTATCTAACTAAATTTTTCAATTTTCATTGATTGATTCATATTTGGAAAATTATAATTTGTAGAATGATTTTTTAACCAGAAAACTAAATATTGCAAATCTATGTACTTCAGATCACAAACAGCTTATATAAAGTATATAACTAAAACTCTTACTACTTAACACCAGTCTTCATTATTTATTTCTTTATGACTTTTAACATGAAATATGAATAAATCTAGCTTAACCTTTAATTAACAACAGTCTCAAAATCACAGTCTTTTCAATTTCTAAGTTTAATTAACATCAACAGTATATATAATCAATAACAAAAATGTAGCTATTTTTTTCAATAATGATGTATATATATTATACTATACTAAATTACTCACAGCTTTTAATCACAGATAGCATATCGACTGTGAACTGGCAATCGGTACTATCTCAATTTTGACAACTTTACAGGATGAAGAAAAAACAAGTTAGTATGATTTATACAGCATCTCGGATGTTAAATAAAAATACGTAGTTTTTAAATATTTTTATTACACATGTAATAAAAACGAAAGTAACATTTTATGCTTCCTTCCACTATAAAATCGAGATAAGACAATATAAATCAACACGAGAACAAACATAGGAGCTTTTACTAGGAACAATATGGGCTATCTTCCCAATCAAAATAAAATAATAAAGATAGGACATTATCAACACAATATTCTTTATAATAAAACCTCAAATAAGACGAACAAATTAACAATAAAGGAACATTTTTAGGTAGAAAAGTCTACAAAGTCAGTCAAGAAATCCAAACTTATTCCTGATAAGGCAAATTATCAAAGTCAAAGTCAAAGTCAAAACGTTTATTTCAATTAGGCCATTAAACGGCACTTTTGAACGTCATCGTTTACAGTTCAGTAATATAATAATGTTACATTAATAAAGTGACTCTACTGTCCATTCGGAAAGGTAGATTCTTATGGAGAAGAACGGACAAGAAACTCCATAGTTACTCTTTTCAAATAATGATTTTACAATATTTGGTATACAAAAATTAATTTAATATTATGTGAGGACGATGCACCCAGAGTATGCTACTTATAAGAACAAAGTATCACCAGCAGAGGTAAACTTATTAATTTCCTAAAGGAATTTAGGTAAATGGTACTCACATATTTACAAACATTATACAAACATTATCATAAAAGTTATGACAGTCTTGTGGAATGACAGTTTTCAATTCTAGAAGGTGCAACCACTTCGTTTTAGGAATACGGCATCTTGCCGTAAATAAGGGTGGGTAACAGTCCACTGGATTTATGCCCGTTTTCACCATCAATACCTAATTTTTAAGTGACCCCTATGAAATTTTAGGTAACACCTAACCGGAATTTCGTTTTCGCCAACACCTAAGGAACACCTAAGGAACACTTTAAGATAGGGGCCCGATTCCCGGCCCCCCAAGCGTTAAGTGACAGTTTTATTGTATAGCGCGCAGACTAGTCGGCAAAATGGAAACTGAATTAAATGATTTGTTTGAAGCTTTTGATGCAATTGAGACAGTAGAAACACTTTCGAACTCAAGTTTATTCAGGCGGCCACATATTTATCGTGAAAGAAAGGATTACTTCACTAAATATGACGGTAAAGACTTTTCATACGGTATAGGTTATCAAAAGCGAGTGTGTTAGTTTTATTAGAAAAAATAGAACATCTTTTAGAATATCCAAACAACAGGTATGTACAAGAACCTAGATTTTTAATTTTTCTATTTGGTATTTACCTACTTACGTAACTTATAGTCATCATACGGTATTTTGGAAAGGTGTATAATACGAGTATTTTATAATCACAATCATGTTTTTTACAGAAATAAATCCGTATCACCAATTGGCCAACTATTGTGTGCATTAAGATTTTATGCCACGGGCAATAATTTAATTGCTGATATGGGTGGCATAAGTGTTTCGACATGTAGTAGAATAGTAAAAAGAGTCTCCGAAGCCATCGTTACGTTACTTCATGAATACATCAAGTTTCCTAATACACACGATGAACAAGCCATGGTTGCAAGAAAATATCAAATGGCCTGAGGTCTTGATGGAAAAGATGACTACTTTTGTAGTGTCAGAAGAGGAACAACCATGCTCCAGTTCTGACTTTGGTGTAAATGAGGGTGCATCAACATCTTACACATCGGAGACGTGCAGTGTTGAAACATCAACGTCCTACACACGGGAGACGTGCAGTGTCGGAACATCAACATCCTACACATGGGAGACGTGCAGTGTTGGAACATCAACATCAGTTGTGTCGCCGAGAAAACCATTCGTGGAGCTAAGCCCGCTACAGAAGAGAAAGCGAGTGAGAGCTCCTAACGCATAGCACTGAAAGCCTTGCTTATGCAACTGGTTTCAAAGTAAAAAACAAAAATGTAGCAGATATCATTAAACTGGTATCGGAGCATCCCGAAGAGGCTACAAAGATAAAGAAATTGTTAAATAAGAAGAAAACTGTGCCTATATATTCCGCTAACAAAGTTTTAGGTATTTTAACCTCATTGAAGCTTCCAAAGTGGCAGTATGTAACATTAATATTTATAAAGCGATCAGAAAATCCACTTACCTACTTCATAACCTCAAAATTTCCACGAGCAAAGCGATACGAAAAGGTGCATTACATTAATGCTCACGTTATTAGTATTTAATTATTCTCAACCTTAATCACAAATGAGTTAAATCTTGGAATTAAAATTTGCAAAAAAACGTATTTTATCAAAATCTTTTTTAATTATTGTTATCATAAAGATCATTAGCAGGCTAAAACCAACCATAATATAAGTAAATCGATCGGCAAAGTCATTGAACGACGGCAAAGGTTTGAAAAATCACATATCAAAAATTCAAAATTTCAAAAAAAAATTACGTGCCTAGCCGCACCTAAACGCACATGAATTGTATGTCATCTTGATCGCCGTGTATAGGACTATAGCTCGTATGGGCACTAGCCTTACAGTTCCATACAGTTCCGGAAAAATTTACTTTTAGTGTTTTTTCCCATACAAAAAAAACGTAAACCTTTTTTTTCTGACGCGTGGAGTGACCTGTACCATCCATACGTTAATATTACATAAAGGGAGGTATTCTAAAGCCATCACAATTTTTTTTTTCAAATCCGTTACTTCAAGTTTCTATGAGTATGTAGCTCGATTTCCGGACCACCGTGCGCCGCGCCCATTCACGCCGACCGTATCGCGACGCTATTCAATCATCAAAAAGATGTTGAGCGATTCAGACGTGGAAACGCTCTTGCTCTTATTTGCGCTAGCTAAGAAAAAACAACGTAAACGGAAATGGGTGCATGAAATAAATCAAAACCGTCGTAATTATGGGGAGTTTAACAGACTGCCGCGAAATTTTATCCCACGAAGATAAGTTTTACGCCTCACCGCTCAGGACCGGGATGGTTGGCGATCTTTGTGGGAGGCTTACGTTCAGCAGTCAGTCGTTCAGGACGGCAATTGGCTGATATGAACATTTTTGAGCAGAAAACAAAATTAAACATATCCAGCTTAATTAAAATTATCAACATTCTTTATAATCACAATTATAGCTTATTGAAAGTATCTAACTAAATTTTTCAATTTTCATTGATTGATTCATATTTGGAAAATTATAATTTGTAGAATGATTTTTTAACCAGAAAACTAAATATTGCAAATCTATGTACTTCAGATCACAAACAGCTTATATAAAGTATATAACTAAAACTCTTACTACTTAACACCAGTCTTCATTATTTATTTCTTTATGACTTTTAACATGAAATATGAATAAATCTAGCTTAACCTTTAATTAACAACAGTCTCAAAATCACAGTCTTTTCAATTTCTAAGTTTAATTAACATCAACAGTATATATAATCAATAACAAAAATGTAGCTATTTTTTTCAATAATGATGTATATATATTATACTATACTAAATTACTCACAGCTTTTAATCACAGATAGCATATCGACTGTGAACTGGCAATCGGTACTATCTCAATTTTGACAACTTTACAGGATGAAGAAAAAACAAGTTAGTATGATTTATACAGCATCTCGGATGTTAAATAAAAATACGTAGTTTTTAAATATTTTTATTACACATGTAATAAAAACGAAAGTAACATTTTATGCTTCCTTCCACTATAAAATCGAGATAAGACAATATAAATCAACACGAGAACAAACATAGGAGCTTTTACTAGGAACAATATGGGCTATCTTCCCAATCAAAATAAAATAATAAAGATAGGACATTATCAACACAATATTCTTTATAATAAAACCTCAAATAAGACGAACAAATTAACAATAAAGGAACATTTTTAGGTAGAAAAGTCTACAAAGTCAGTCAAGAAATCCAAACTTATTCCTGATAAGGCAAATTATCAAAGTCAAAGTCAAAGTCAAAACGTTTATTTCAATTAGGCCATTAAACGGCACTTTTGAACGTCATCGTTTACAGTTCAGTAATATAATAATGTTACATTAATAAAGTGACTCTACTGTCCATTCGGAAAGGTAGATTCTTATGGAGAAGAACGGACAAGAAACTCCATAGTTACTCTTTTCAAATAATGATTTTACAATATTTGGTATACAAAAATTAATTTAATATTATGTGAGGACGATGCACCCAGAGTATGCTACTTATAAGAACAAAGTATCACCAGCAGAGGTAAACTTATTAATTTCCTAAAGGAATTTAGGTAAATGGTACTCACATATTTACAAACATTATACAAACATTATCATAAAAGTTATGACAGTCTTGTGGAATGACAGTTTTCAATTCTAGAAGGTGCAACCACTTCGTTTTAGGAATACGGCATCTTGCCGTAAATAAGGGTGGGTAACAGTCCACTGGATTTATGCCCGTTTTCACCATCAATACCTAATTTTTAAGTGACCCCTATGAAATTTTAGGTAACACCTAACCGGAATTTCGTTTTCGCCAACACCTAAGGAACACCTAAGGAACACTTTAAGATAGGGGCCCGATTCCCGGCCCCCCAAGCGTTAAGTGACAGTTTTATTGTATAGCGCGCAGACTAGTCGGCAAAATGGAAACTGAATTAAATGATTTGTTTGAAGCTTTTGATGCAATTGAGACAGTAGAAACACTTTCGAACTCAAGTTTATTCAGGCGGCCACATATTTATCGTGAAAGAAAGGATTACTTCACTAAATATGACGGTAAAGACTTTTCATACGGTATAGGTTATCAAAAGCGAGTGTGTTAGTTTTATTAGAAAAAATAGAACATCTTTTAGAATATCCAAACAACAGGTATGTACAAGAACCTAGATTTTTAATTTTTCTATTTGGTATTTACCTACTTACGTAACTTATAGTCATCATACGGTATTTTGGAAAGGTGTATAATACGAGTATTTTATAATCACAATCATGTTTTTTACAGAAATAAATCCGTATCACCAATTGGCCAACTATTGTGTGCATTAAGATTTTATGCCACGGGCAATAATTTAATTGCTGATATGGGTGGCATAAGTGTTTCGACATGTAGTAGAATAGTAAAAAGAGTCTCCGAAGCCATCGTTACGTTACTTCATGAATACATCAAGTTTCCTAATACACACGATGAACAAGCCATGGTTGCAAGAAAATATCAAATGGCCTGAGGTCTTGATGGAAAAGATGACTACTTTTGTAGTGTCAGAAGAGGAACAACCATGCTCCAGTTCTGACTTTGGTGTAAATGAGGGTGCATCAACATCTTACACATCGGAGACGTGCAGTGTTGAAACATCAACGTCCTACACACGGGAGACGTGCAGTGTCGGAACATCAACATCCTACACATGGGAGACGTGCAGTGTTGGAACATCAACATCAGTTGTGTCGCCGAGAAAACCATTCGTGGAGCTAAGCCCGCTACAGAAGAGAAAGCGAGTGAGAGCTCCTAACGCATAGCACTGAAAGCCTTGCTTATGCAACTGGTTTCAAAGTAAAAAACAAAAATGTAGCAGATATCATTAAACTGGTATCGGAGCATCCCGAAGAGGCTACAAAGATAAAGAAATTGTTAAATAAGAAGAAAACTGTGCCTATATATTCCGCTAACAAAGTTTTAGGTATTTTAACCTCATTGAAGCTTCCAAAGTGGCAGTATGTAACATTAATATTTATAAAGCGATCAGAAAATCCACTTACCTACTTCATAACCTCAAAATTTCCACGAGCAAAGCGATACGAAAAGGTGCATTACATTAATGCTCACGTTATTAGTATTTAATTATTCTCAACCTTAATCACAAATGAGTTAAATCTTGGAATTAAAATTTGCAAAAAAACGTATTTTATCAAAATCTTTTTTAATTATTGTTATCATAAAGATCATTAGCAGGCTAAAACCAACCATAATATAAGTAAATCGATCGGCAAAGTCATTGAACGACGGCAAAGGTTTGAAAAATCACATATCAAAAATTCAAAATTTCAAAAAAAAATTACGTGCCTAGCCGCACCTAAACGCACATGAATTGTATGTCATCTTGATCGCCGTGTATAGGACTATAGCTCGTATGGGCACTAGCCTTACAGTTCCATACAGTTCCGGAAAAATTTACTTTTAGTGTTTTTTCCCATACAAAAAAAACGTAAACCTTTTTTTTCTGACGCGTGGAGTGACCTGTACCATCCATACGTTAATATTACATAAAGGGAGGTATTCTAAAGCCATCACAATTTTTTTTTTCAAATCCGTTACTTCAAGTTTCTATGAGTATGTAGCTCGATTTCCGGACCACCGTGCGCCGCGCCCATTCACACCGTATCGCGACGCTATTCAATCATCAAAAAGATGTTGAGCGATTCAGACGTGGAAACGCTCTTGCTCTTATTTGCGCTAGCTAAGAAAAAACAACGTAAACGGAAATGGGTGCATGAAATAAATCAAAACCGTCGTAATTATGGGGAGTTTAACAGACTGCCGCGAAATTTTATCCCACGAAGATAAGTTTTACGCCTCACCGCTCAGGACCGGGATGGTTGGCGATCTTTGTGGGAGGCTTACGTTCAGCAGTCAGTCGTTCAGGACGGCAATTGGCTGATATGAACATTTTTGAGCAGAAAACAAAATTAAACATATCCAGCTTAATTAAAATTATCAACATTCTTTATAATCACAATTATAGCTTATTGAAAGTATCTAACTAAATTTTTCAATTTTCATTGATTGATTCATATTTGGAAAATTATAATTTGTAGAATGATTTTTTAACCAGAAAACTAAATATTGCAAATCTATGTACTTCAGATCACAAACAGCTTATATAAAGTATATAACTAAAACTCTTACTACTTAACACCAGTCTTCATTATTTATTTCTTTATGACTTTTAACATGAAATATGAATAAATCTAGCTTAACCTTTAATTAACAACAGTCTCAAAATCACAGTCTTTTCAATTTCTAAGTTTAATTAACATCAACAGTATATATAATCAATAACAAAAATGTAGCTATTTTTTTCAATAATGATGTATATATATTATACTATACTAAATTACTCACAGCTTTTAATCACAGATAGCATATCGACTGTGAACTGGCAATCGGTACTATCTCAATTTTGACAACTTTACAGGATGAAGAAAAAACAAGTTAGTATGATTTATACAGCATCTCGGATGTTAAATAAAAATACGTAGTTTTTAAATATTTTTATTACACATGTAATAAAAACGAAAGTAACATTTTATGCTTCCTTCCACTATAAAATCGAGATAAGACAATATAAATCAACACGAGAACAAACATAGGAGCTTTTACTAGGAACAATATGGGCTATCTTCCCAATCAAAATAAAATAATAAAGATAGGACATTATCAACACAATATTCTTTATAATAAAACCTCAAATAAGACGAACAAATTAACAATAAAGGAACATTTTTAGGTAGAAAAGTCTACAAAGTCAGTCAAGAAATCCAAACTTATTCCTGATAAGGCAAATTATCAAAGTCAAAGTCAAAGTCAAAACGTTTATTTCAATTAGGCCATTAAACGGCACTTTTGAACGTCATCGTTTACAGTTCAGTAATATAATAATGTTACATTAATAAAGTGACTCTACTGTCCATTCGGAAAGGTAGATTCTTATGGAGAAGAACGGACAAGAAACTCCATAGTTACTCTTTTCAAATAATGATTTTACAATATTTGGTATACAAAAATTAATTTAATATTATGTGAGGACGATGCACCCAGAGTATGCTACTTATAAGAACAAAGTATCACCAGCAGAGGTAAACTTATTAATTTCCTAAAGGAATTTAGGTAAATGGTACTCACATATTTACAAACATTATACAAACATTATCATAAAAGTTATGACAGTCTTGTGGAATGACAGTTTTCAATTCTAGAAGGTGCAACCACTTCGTTTTAGGAATACGGCATCTTGCCGTAAATAAGGGTGGGTAACAGTCCACTGGATTTATGCCCGTTTTCACCATCAATACCTAATTTTTAAGTGACCCCTATGAAATTTTAGGTAACACCTAACCGGAATTTCGTTTTCGCCAACACCTAAGGAACACCTAAGGAACACTTTAAGATAGGGGCCCGATTCCCGGCCCCCCAAGCGTTAAGTGACAGTTTTATTGTATAGCGCGCAGACTAGTCGGCAAAATGGAAACTGAATTAAATGATTTGTTTGAAGCTTTTGATGCAATTGAGACAGTAGAAACACTTTCGAACTCAAGTTTATTCAGGCGGCCACATATTTATCGTGAAAGAAAGGATTACTTCACTAAATATGACGGTAAAGACTTTTCATACGGTATAGGTTATCAAAAGCGAGTGTGTTAGTTTTATTAGAAAAAATAGAACATCTTTTAGAATATCCAAACAACAGGTATGTACAAGAACCTAGATTTTTAATTTTTCTATTTGGTATTTACCTACTTACGTAACTTATAGTCATCATACGGTATTTTGGAAAGGTGTATAATACGAGTATTTTATAATCACAATCATGTTTTTTACAGAAATAAATCCGTATCACCAATTGGCCAACTATTGTGTGCATTAAGATTTTATGCCACGGGCAATAATTTAATTGCTGATATGGGTGGCATAAGTGTTTCGACATGTAGTAGAATAGTAAAAAGAGTCTCCGAAGCCATCGTTACGTTACTTCATGAATACATCAAGTTTCCTAATACACACGATGAACAAGCCTATGTGAAAGAAAAATTTTATAATATTGCTCGCTTTCCCAATGTGATAGGATGTATCTAGACTGTACACATATAAAGATACAATCACCGGGTTTGTAATCTATAATGCTTATTCCATATTCTAATCTAAGTAATCTAAAAAATAGTACCTGATTAAGTTTATTGCTTTGTAGGTGGAAACGATGCTGAATTATTTCGGAACCGGAAATCTTATATGTCGATAAATGTTCAAACTATAAGTGATCCTGATCTATTGGTAACGGATATTGTAGCTCGTTGGCCAGGATCAACACATGACTCAACAATTTATCAGACTAGTAATATATTCAGGAAATTCGAAACGGGTATTTATAGGGGGGGCATATTTATTAGGAGACAGTGGATATCCTCTAAAGGTAAAAATAAAAAGCATTAATTATGAGTTAATAATTTTAATCAAAATATAAATGAACGCACATCCAAATTTATTCTTTCCTCTGTGGAACTCCAAACAAGCTTTGTAAGCTTAGTCCTCCACCTGTGAAATAAAACAATAAAATTAATAATTAATTACAAACATATTATTTTTTCAAACATGCATTACGCTCACAGGCGGGGTCACTAATATTGGTTGTGTAATTTATTTAATGTTTATTACATAACATACGTACAGGTAATTAAAATAACCCATTTATTTTTCAGAGCCACCTATTTACTTACCCCTTATTTAAACCCATCAACTCGAGGACAACAAAAATATAATGAAGCTCAAATCAAAACGAGAAATGTGGTAGAACGACAGTATGGAGTTTTAAAACGAAGATTTCCAGTGCTAGTAGTTGGCATACGCTTAAAACTGCCCACTGCCATCAATGTCATCAAAGCATGTTGTATTTTGCACAACATATGCATCATATGGAAAGATCAGGAACCATTCAACGATGGGTCTATTCCTAACTTAGAAGCCCTGATCGAAGCTGGAAGAATTCCCCGTATACCAATTACAGTCAATGATCCAATATATGGGTTTCAAAGAAACTAAATAACTGAATACTTTGAAAATATATAATGTTTAAATAATAATTAAATTACCTCTTAATTGTGCTAAAACTTCAGTTTTAATTTCCAACTCCTTTTTTGCTGTTTCCATTTGTATTTGATAGAGCTGGTTTTTAAACTCTATTTTATTTTGTTAAAGCTGAACTTTTAAATCTTCAATGTTTTCTTTCTTTTTATTCACCTTTTGAAAACTCGCACAAAGAGAAGACACAGCTTCAGTCCTTTCATTTCTTTGTGATAATTGTGGACGTCGCCTAGACCACAATGGTGTTTTATTTAATTCAAAATTATTTGTTTTTGGTTGACTTTCACTTGGGGTACATTCAGATATCTGGAAAAACCGATTTTATGAAATTACTTGAATAAAAATTAAAAGCAAAAGTTGATGTAAAAAGTTGTTGCGGATAATAAGATTTAGAACAATACCTATATAAGATAAATAAAAAAATATAAGAAAAATCCTAGCAGGGATTTACAAGAAGAGAAAAAATATACCATGCAAATAGCAGTATGGGCTATTTTATAGCTAAGTAACAGTGTTATATAAATGCAATATACTTACATGATTGACTTCCTCAGATGGGATATCTATAATAGCCTCTGTGGGCAGATTTAACTCGTATTCATGCTCGTACTGTACTGTGGGTGCATCTTCGATACAATTAATTTTTGAAAGAGCCTTCACACTGCTCTCTTCATCAGCATCACAATCTGAGACACCTAATATGCCAGTACAGCCTCTGCCACAGATTACTGAATAGTTACTACGTAACAGATACTTCACTCAGTAGAAAATTTCCAATACCTATTACGATAATTGCCTACTCCCTCGCGTTAACAACCACTGTATGCTAAAATGCGCCTAAATGCTCAAGCGTACAGCAGTGATTGCTTTGCACCGCGCGATTCCACAGTAATCGCAGGGCTGCCTCTTCGATAAAATTAAATTAACATAACTTTTTATCTATGTTATTGAGAACTGTGAATATGTTCTGACTTTTATGTGGCAGTTAAAAATTTTATCATTTATAAAATATTTAACCCACTTAAAAAAAAGGAGGTGATCAGACATACAGGCCAAACTGAGAAGTTTGACT
Organism: Mamestra brassicae; assembly: GCA_905163435.1. Lineage (NCBI taxonomy): Eukaryota > Metazoa > Arthropoda > Insecta > Lepidoptera > Noctuidae > Mamestra > Mamestra brassicae. The sequence continues at coordinate 3,420,210 of LR991009.1, forward strand.
TGTATGGTTTGTAGGTATGTATGTTTGTGCGCGATAATCTCGCGTTTGGCTAAACCGATATCGATGCGGTTTTCAGAAAAGGATTTGTTACATTTAGGTGAACGTTTTAAAATAAGTATAATACTTCTTAGTTTGATGATGATCTTCGGAGATGTTCACTAGAAATGAAAAAAAAGCCTTAAAAAAAGAGAACCGACTTCAAATAAAGCACTAAGCCGTAAGAAATAATTTGTATTTTTTTATGTTAGTGCTAACAGCTGGTAATTACGAATCGAAAAAGCACCGACATCAAAGAAGAAATTATTTCTTACGGTTTAGTGTTTTGAAGTCGGTTCTCTTTTTTAAAGTTTGTTTTATTATATTTGTAAGTTTGTTTTGTTTTATATATTGGTGCTGACTGTGGAAGAAACCTAGATAAAACATAATTATAGACATCAGTGTGTAGGTAAAATAAAAAAATCTTTAAAGTTACGTGTTTTATTTTTATATAATTTTTTTATAAATTTCTTACCTTTTCTAAATTCTCGATTATTAGATTTTAGTGTAGAAAAAATCCTGAATCTAATAAAAAGTTTTATGAGATATTGTTTTGGAAAACAAGGGCAGGGAGAATTAAAATGTATGTCATTTAAAATTTCATAAAGAGTACTACCCGGTCTTTGTTTCATATTTTTTTCAAAATTTTTAATGAACATAGTCTCAAGTTCTTTTACATAATTATGAAAAGCATCTGTTGGCACTTTTAACTTTCCGTAAAAAGACGATGTTTTGTTGAATGCTTTAAAATGGATAAACAATCTATTCATAGATTAATTTAAATCGGGAATGTTCTGTAATTCAGCAACAAAGTCAGGACAGGTATGCTTTTTGCTACATTTAAAAAGTAAATAACCCGATATATATGTTAAGGCGTTTTCTGTTGGCAAGTCGAAGCGGTAATCAATTTCACCACTTAAATTTACAAGCGAAGGTATATTGTGGCGCGAGCTATCTGCATGTCTCTGTGGTCTCAAAAATCCATCGTTTTTCTGCAGCAACTCGCAGATATCTTCTTCACAGTTAGTAGACCGTGAGTTCTTCAGCATGTTACACAGGAATAATTTTGAGAATGCCCTCATGAATTGTATGGGTGTAGGGTCTCGACAGTTACCACCCTGTTGACGGACGGTGCCAAAGAAATTTTCTAGGCAATCTTGATTAAGGCGTCTTGTAAACAAAAAATTAATCCCTTCTTTCTTTAAATCCTTACATAGTATGATTATGGATTGAATTGTAATTTGTACGTTTTTAAATGTCCTGATTTTTTTTGTGTTATCAACGCCTTTCATTGAATGAATAGCCTTCAAATTCTTGAACATTTTCATGGCGTCTTCTAATACATCGAGCTGGTATTTTTGCAATGAGAATGCCCTTTGAAATTTATTGGTAGATTTGACAGTACTTGAATTTAAAACATCGAACAAATTATTAATTTTTAGCACGAATTCGGCGGTCGCTTTTGCTTGTTCAGGTATAGTTTTATCAAACATAAGCACATTTAATGCGGCAAATACGGAGTTACTAAAAATCTGAGCGGCGTATTTAACTCGCATTTTTTGAAAATTGTTTGGTTTTACGTGAGCTTCCGTGATTTTAGGAATCAATTTTTTTTTTCCTGTTGTGTAGAATAAAGTGTATCTATATGTTCCCAAGAAACTTTTTTTTCATCATATACAAAATTATTTGTCAGTAAGTTATTCCTGATACATTTAATTAAATGAGGGACATCGAATATGTAGTAAATTTTTTGACCATTAAATAAAAAGTAGGGTTTCTCAGCTGTGACCTTTTTCACTTGTTTAGCATAGTTATCGAAGTTTGATCCCTGATCAGATACAATTGCTTTAACTTCTATTCCTATGTTTGAAAGTTTCAAAATAACTGCATCCAACCATAGTTCTAATTTTTCATAATGTTTTGGAGATCCTAAGAAAGAATAAGCAATAGGTTGTTTCCAGTTCACAATAATGCCTCTGAGCATTATTACACAGGCATGAGAAGCTATTTCCGACGTCACTTCACCATTAATATTATGAAGACCAATAATTTCGTCTCTTCTGGTGTCGTAATGTAAATGTCGCTTGAGAACCATTTCATCTAAGGCCAGAGTGCAGTACTTAGCTTTTAATGGCATAGATTTTAATTTAGATGATAAGAACTCTAAAGTACGATCATCGAATTTAGGTGGAATAACCATTTTAAATCTTTCAAGGGTACTTTCACTAGGAAGCCCTAAAAATGTCTTCATACTCCGATACGTCTGCGGACTAGAAAAATGAAAATTTAAGGCAAACAGCTTAAATTCGGGGTCATACCTGTTGCCTTTGCGCTTATTTTTTAAATTGCTCTGCCACTGAATGAGCTTACAAAATCTTTTTGTGACCTCATCTTCGGTTTGGAAAGTAAACCGTTCAAAAGATTGTGACTCCTTTGATTGAACTTCTTCCTTTATTTTGTCCAAATCATTCTGTAGTTTTCTTCTTTTTAGTTCCGATACTTTCAATTCTTTACTGAGTCTTCTTTTCCTCGGTGTATTAGATGAAAGTGCAGTTGACGTCTGAGTTTGTTCAGTTTGAACATTATGAGACGTCTGTACCGACTCCGATTTTTTATCAGCGCCTTTGATGGTAATATTTGATAGTATATTAATATTAGAATATCTGGTTTGTGTCGATATTTCCTTACATTTTGGTTCAGTACTAGCACTTGAAGTAGTTGGAAGAGATGGCAGCAGTTTTGTAGGCAAAGCGTCAGGTCATAACTGTGGTATATGAATAATCACCGACTTTTCAAAATGAAGACAACACACATAATGACTTTTTGGCTTGTGGTCTGGCCTTGCTAAATCGGGCCTGCCAATCAATTCAGCCCATGTTTTACGCCTGAAAAAAATAAGAATAATAAAATAGGATAGGTCTAAAAAAGGATATCGGTACCTAGATCAACCTCAAAAATGTATTATTTATAACATGGATGGGTGCTTAGCTAACAACAGAAATGTCGACTTTTAAATTTTTACTCTTCCTAATGATCCCAAAAGGTACCTTCATAATTATAACGTTTTCAACACTTTTAAAGTGGCTCTTATTTTTACTATTATTTTATTAACGAGTGTAACACTCTCACACAAAAATACATAAACACTGCAGTTTTCGAAAGTTTTCACGCGAAAAGTCGATGGCCTTCAAAATAAAAAAATATATCTAGTTCCTAGTTGTACATATCTGGGTAATATTAAAATAAATTGTACAGTCACCAAAAGGAAACCAAAGTGAATTTCGTTACAAAAATGAAAAGTGTTACAAAAAAGAAACAAAAAGGAACTCATAGGGCAATTTCACACTATGAACAAAACAAAATAGGTTTCCGTTTGTTTTATTTATTATAATCAATCACATAATAACCGAACTACTTAGATACAACTTGGATAGGTTCATCTGAACTTTTAATAATACAAAATCAACTCTTGATAAATAAAAAACTAAAAAATAAAATAATACAATGTAAACCATAAAACTTTTAAATCACAACACAGGTATAATGTCACATTTTTAATGGTTTCATATTTTTTCTTAACCTCATTAATATTTGAGATCAATTTAGCAGTCTCATAATAATGTTATTGGCCCATTATAACATGACTAATTGTTTTTATAATTCTTTCTTAAGTAATTAACATTTTCAAAACTTTAGGTACTTACTACACAAAAAATACACATGAGACATCTAGCCGATGAAATTCAAATTTTCCCAAGTTTTCTGCAAATTACGACCGTCAGGTTGTATGTTGATGAAAATATGATTTGCGACCGTAACCAATATATACGTACAGAATTATAATTATAAGAATCATCAATACAACTCTCCAAGTTGGAATTGGCCTCAAATGACTTCATGAAAAAGTCATTCAATAAGGTGATTTTAACGAGAGATTGGAGAGTTGTAGTGATGATTTTCATGATTGTAATTCTATATACACATACTTGTTATGGAATGTGGCGAATCATATTTTGATCAACCTAATTTGATGACCTGAACATTGCAAAAAACGTAAGAAAATTTGAATTTCGCAGGCTACCTTAAGATTTAGATTGAAGTTTTTTATATCTCTCCTTTTCTTGTAATAAAACTTAACATAAACATAACAGTACACATGTACTCCTCAATGGGTTAGGCAGTGTTGTATTAGTACACCTACATCCCCCCTTGTAATAAGTATATAAGTAATTGTAACAGTGTATTAGTTTGTAGATATCTTACGTAGAGCATATAGTCACCTAACACCTAGTGTAATACTACTCTCACTAAATTGTAATAAAAAAAAAACAAATAAGATAACAATAATTATGTAAAATAACCCAAAACACAGTCAGCACCAACTTGCAACGAACAATTTTACTGTTGTGAGATCAATTTTCACTATCGCTACTTAAATGAAAATAACCAACTCTTTGGGATTTTGGGTTCGAAGGATGTGGTTTGAGCTCTACTTCTCTCTTTAAATTAAAATAACTAACTCTTTGGGATTTTGGGTTCGAAGGATGCGGTTTGTGCTCTACTTCTCTCTTTAAATTAAAATAACTAACTTTTTGGGATTTTGGGTTAGAAGGCTGCGGTTTTTTCTGCACTACGGTGTTATTAGTTAGCTCCGGAAAATCTTTTTGTATTACCATGGACGACATATTATAGCGAGAAGAGCCTCCCATGATATTTCTAAGGTCATCGCGTGAGTAATTCACTTTAATATCTGATAAAATTGTTACTGAGTTTTGACCTTGAAACATTATTGGATTTGTTTGTTTAGTTGGAGTCAAATCGGAGCTGGGCTCTACGGTAGCTGAAATGACATCTACAGTTTTGGACTTCGAGTGGGTGACCTGTCTTTGTAAAACAGAACTATCTTCATCTGTTTCAGAGAAAGAAATGGATTTAAAGCGTTTTATGGCCTGTCTTTGCAAAACAAAATTATCTATATCTGTTTCAGAGGAAGAAACGGATTTTGAGCGTGTAATAGCCCGTCTCCGCAAAATATTAGTATCTACATCTGTGTCAGAGGAAGAAATACGTCTCAATCGTTTTCTCGGTGTTTTTTGTTTTATCAGACAATGCTTTTTTAAGGAAAAACATTCACAAAACCCTCTCATCATTGAACTGTTGCAAAAACAACTTAAATTTCTATAAAATATGTCAAATGAGTCGTCGTTGACAACCTGCACTTAGTGTATCTTCAGGGTGTTGGGTACAGCCGTCAGGGATTTCAATTCATTCTCATTGTTGGATTCAATTTCATGAATATCGTCGTCGTCGATGCAAACAATTTTCACTTTGGTTTCACCTTCCAAATGATTAAGTGCACCCAAAGCACTTCGGACATCCTTTCCATGTGATACTTTCTCGTCCAAGAGTCGTTCAATATTTGCACCAACACCATCAGCAGGCCCCTTACCATGGTATGATTCCGAGAAGTTCCAGGTTCCCTTTTCGAACCCCAACTCGTCGATATATCTTTTAAATAAATAAAAGTTTTTCTTTTGTTTATACTGCACTGTTGGACCATCTGAATATACATGCAAAATTTCAACCCGTGGGTACATTTGTTTCAAGTCAATCAAAACCGGTTTTAGATGCGCCCAAATACCTTCCGGAGAATGATTTGTGGAATCGGATAGAGTGCAATAGCTTTTGGGTCTTTCATTTTTCTTATAAACAACACTAGTGTGCAGAGAGATTTGATATTGCGAAGCGCCGAAATGAACAGCCTGAATCTCTTCGTGCATTTTACATGTGAAGTTCTCGGAAAAATCGCAATGAATTACTAATTCACCGTCCGCAAGGTTGTCTTTAACGTGTTTATAGGATTTGTACTGATGACTTATATTAAAAAGATGTTCTTTGAACTTTTTCAACTGTACTTCAGTAAATGATAAGAGATTTTCCAGCTTATCTGATTTCAGTACAGTCAAAATTCTTTTCGATATCTTTATTTCATCTTTTTTCTTATACTCGACATTTGTGGATGACAGTGATACTATTCTGATCCGTTTCATTTTTCAAAGTCTTGTTTACAGTTTTATTACTCTTCTTACTTTCTTTATTTTCAGTAAACAGATCATCGTTGTTGCTTAAAGTTCCGTATACTTTGTCGATATTAGATATTTCCTGTTCAATACAATCCTCCATTGACTCTGTTGTAGTTTGCAGATTCTTTTCATTTTTCATTTTCTTATTTTTAGTACGTATTTTCTTCATATCATGTTTTGTAATTATTTCTCTTTTGCTGAGAAGATCTGATTTCGTTACAGACTTTCCTGACTCAACATTTATTTTCTTGTTTTTTTTATTTCATTCGGTTTTCTAGTTTATTTTAAATAGTCGAGTAACACTTTGTCTACTGAGTATTCTGGTTCACGGATTGTAAACTTTTGATAATACTTTTTGAGGGTTAAATGGATAAATACCTTTAGCTTTAAAGCCACTTACCACATTTCCTTTCTTACTCATATTGACTTCATCAATAACTTTTTTTAAAAGAGGTGGAAAGTGAGTTTTTTTCAGTGAAACTTGACGTGGGTTTTCTATTTTATATGCTGTCAGAATTTTACGCCTTTTTAAAGGGCCAAAAAACGCACCATCAAGCGGTTGAGTTAGTTGCGTGGAATTGGGAGTAATAATACAAATTTTAAGTTTGTACTTTTCGCACAATTCTATGACTTCTATATTGATATGACTCGTTAAGTTGTCATCAATTATAACCTTGTTTCCTTCTAGTTTGCGCGCCCAAGGTACGACTATGGAAGTGAACCATTCAAAGAATGTACTTGAGTCAAATCACCCACTTTTAGTCCTACTATAACGAGCTTCATCAGGACCTCCTTCGACCCACTGTGTCCATAAACTTTCGGATTTGTATACGACAAATGGGGGCAACACATGGCCGTCTGCGCTTGCGGCAAACATAACTGAAATGTAGCCTTTTGTACTGTTCATTATTCTCTCTGGATATTTTATTCCGCGACGAAATATGCACTTGACGGTACCTGGATCGTCGCTAAAATTTGTCTCATCGTAATTTATCAGATGACTTGGAGGTACGTCTTTGACCACATCTTTAAGGTTTTCAAAATAATTTTGTAATTCTACGACGGTTTTTTCCGCCCGTGCCTTCTTAATATTTTCCACTGCTCCAATGGTTAATTTGTCACGATAACATTCAATGAAATTCCGCGCCCACCATTCACCAGGTAGATTTCCGTCAAAAACATCAGTCTTATTATTTTTAACTAAATACTCATGCACAAGTATTCTAAGATTCATTAACGACAGAGGAGAACCAAAGTCTGACGCTGCAATTAGAACTTTGACAAATTTCAATTGTTCTTCTTCCGTAAATTTTTGCGGAGGTCCAGGTTTATTCATGTGAAGATTTTTAATTTTTCTTTCTATTGTTCTTCTAAATTTTTTCCGCATCGTAGGATGACATCTTTTTCTTTTGGACCATATTGCTAGTGTCAACATTTCCTCAGAGTAGTTTTTGTACGGTCTTGCCCCAAGTCTCCGACGATCTCGTTTTTTTGGTAGCATTTTATCCTAAAACCAAAAATAGGTACCTAGATTAAAGTTCGTGTAGTCCACGCGACCGGAGCTGCGGACAAAAAGCTAGTATTTTCGTGAAACTAAATTTGTTTTGTTGTTACAAGTAATAAAGTACAAGATTGCATACAAAAAAAAATATCCGTGACTCCGTTCGCGTCCCGAGGGAATAAGATGTTTTCCTAGGTTAAAAAGTAGCTAGAAATTTATATTTGAAGACTCAGGAAGGGATTCCCGAGTCTCCAACTAAAAGTATTGCGGCGTAAAACATCACGTCAATCCGTCGATCTGTTGTGACCAGAAGAGCGAATAAACACACAAACATACTTTTAGATTTTATAATATTTAGTTAGGAATTAGGATCAGTCAATTACTTTTTTATATCTAATTTTGTGTCAACCCTAGGCATAGGTCAAGATGCCACTATGCCGGCAATGGCAACTTGACCTAACCTCGACTAACATGACCTAACCAAATATTTTGGCAGATTGGCCTAAAAACGGATATTTAACAATCTTAAATGAATCTACGAGATTTACTACAGAACATATCAAAATTGTAATCACCTGAGATTAATAGTTTTAGCTCTATAAACACAATTTTTACACACCGTCAAAAGTCAAAATCAAAACGTTTATTTCAATTAGGCCATTAAACGGCACTTTTGAACGTCATCGTTTACAGTTCAGTAAAATAATAATGTTACATTAATAAAGTGACTCTACTGTCCATTCGAAAAGCTAGATTCTTATAGAGAAGAACGGACAAGAAACTCCATAGTTACTCTTTTCAAATAATGATTTTACAAAATTTGGTATACGAAAATTAATTTAATATTATGTGAGGACGATGCACCCAGAGTATGCTACTTATAAGAACAAAGTAACACCAGCAGAGGTAAACTTATTAATTTCCTAAAGAAATTTAGGTAAATGGTACTCACATACTTAGAAACATTGGAACCATTAATTAAACAACAGTGTGTGAGTAAGTAAATAAAAACACAAAAAAAGAAACAGTATATCTATAAAGTTAATACATAAATCAACCAGTTTGACCTTCCCCCTTGATTGTCCTATGGAGCAGGACCAGCATGTTTCCAAGCATTCTTATCTTGAATGTAATCTTCTAATTTGTAATATGCTTGTTCATAAAGTGTACTTTTAAAATGAGTTTTAAATTTTCTTTCATTTAGTTCTAATATGTCAGAAGGTATTTTGTTGTAACATTTAACACAATACCCCATGAAAGAAGTGTGGACTTTAGCTAATCTAAAAAATGGTTGATCTAATTTGTCTTTATTTCTAGTATTAAAATTATGTCTATCACTAATTTTACTAAAAAGATGTCGGTTTTTCCGCACATACATAATATTTTCATAAATGAATTGGCAAGGGACTGTCATAATATTAATCTTTTAAAAATTTCCCTAAGAGAATCACGGCGACGCAGATTATAAACGGCTCTGACAGCTCTCTTTTGTAAAATAAATATGGATTCAATGTCAGCAGCCCGACCCCACAGCAAAATACCGTACGACATAATGCTGTGAAAGTAACTAAAGTAGACCAAACGTGCGGTTTCTACGTCTGTTAACTGTCTTATCTTTCTAACAGCATACACGGCTGAGCTTAGACGACCCGCAAGAGATGTTATATGAGGCCCCCATTGTAATTTTCCGTCCAATGTGATACCTAGGAAAACCGTCTGATTAATGAACTCCAGTTTTTCTCCATTCAATATGATGTCACATTCGCTACTTTTAACATTTGGTAAAGAAAATCTAATACATTCAGTTTTTTTTTTATTTAAAACCAAGTTGTTTGCCGTAAACCAATTTTGGACCTGATGAATAGAGCTATTGACGTCGTCAAGATTTTGTAAACGTCGGTCTATTTTAAATAATAATGATGTGTCATCCGCAAATAACACCATCTTTGGTTGTAATTGGGGCAAATCATTTATGTAAACTAAAAAAAGGAATGGACCCAATATTGAACCCTGAGGAACGCCCATTGTCGTTTCCGACCCTATTGAGTTTACACCGTTTATCTGAACTTTAACCTGTCTGCCCATCAAGTATGAACTAAGTAAACCAAGGGCTCTATTCCTAATCCCATAGTGCTCAAGTTTCAACGAAAGCGTCTCATGGTTAACGCAGTCGAACGCTTTCGAGAGGTCGCAGAATATTCCAATGGCATCTTGCGACTCTTCCCAGGCGTTAAAAATGTTCTTTATTAGGGTGACACCGGCGTCAGTTGTACAACGCCCTTTGGTGAAACCGTACTGGTGTTCATGAAAGATGGAATTTTTATCAAAGTGACTTAACATCTGACTAAGCATTAACTTTTCAAACACTTTACTGAGAACTGGCAGAATTGACACCGGCCGATAATTGTTGGGTTCTTGAGAATCACCCGATTTGAACAATGGAACGACTTTACTGTGTTTCATGAGATCCGGAAATACTCCCTTGTCTACACTAGTGTTAAATATGACAGCTAAGTAGGGGGCAATAGTTTCAATGATAGATCTACAAACTTTTACAGATATTCCCCAAAGATCTTCTGTTGATTTAATTTTAAGATCTTTAAAAGCTTTTATAATGGCCTGGGGGTTTGTATGTTGAAACTTAAACTCCGATGGACATACCTTTACATTCTTTCTAAGTAAATCAGCAGCGAGCGTGGATGACGAGTTGAAAGCTTCTGTAGTTTTAAGAGGAATATTGGCAAAGAAGTTATCAAATTCCTGAGCTACCTCTGCGTCCGAGTTTATTTGGCCATGTGCAGTATTTAAATTAAATTTAGTTTCACGCTGTTTCTTCCTACCTGTTTCGTTATTTATTATTTTCCAAGTAGTTTTTATTTTGTCGTCTGCTGATTTTATTTTATTGCTAATATGCAGAGCTTTTGCTGTTTTGCATACACTTTTATATGTTTTTGAATATTTTGCAACATACTTATGAAAACTTATATTATTCATATGCTGCTTTAAGCCATACAGTTCATATAGCTTTTCCCTGCTTATACGAATGCCTGGAGTTGCCCAATCGCTAAATAAGAACTTAGTGTAAATACTTTTAGACCTTAAAGGAAAAGTGTCATTAAATTGCGTGTTTAATATAGAAAAAAACTCGGCATAGAACTCATTAGGGTCGTCTATGTTATTAAAACTATGAGCACCTAGTTTACTAGCCAATTTCTTTATGTAAGTAATCACAATTACAAAATATATTGTCTATACAAGTTGAAGTAGAAGCTGTCGCACGGGTCGGTTCAATAAAAACATTTGACAAATTAAATGAATTAAAAAAACTCAACAACCTGATAGTATTCGAGTTTGTTTCTAATAAGTTAATATTAAAATCGCCACAAATAATTATTGACTTATTACTAGTACTTACTTTTTTTAATACCTCTTCCATTACACTATCAAACACAGGTAGATTCTGGTAACTTGGAGGTCAATAGACGCATACTACAACATGCTTATCAAGCTCAACACAGGACAATTCAATGCTGTGCTCAACGGACAGTTTCACAATATCCCTTCTTTCTTTTGATTTAATCGAAGTTTTAATTAAAATTAATGACCCACCATGTATCATGCGTTGTCGGCTAAAATGACTACCTACACAATAATTTTCATAATTAATGGAAATTACTTGGTGGTCTTTTAACCAATGTTCTGTTCAAAAAGCAAAAACACGTCTTGTCACTATACGACTTCGAAACGCCATATTTTTTTAACCAACAATTTTACCACAGTGGAAAAAGAATATGTTGCCAATGGTAATCATAAAAATCTACTACTGTTTAAATTGTACGTAACACTGTCTTAAATTCTACATGTAAAAAGGTTTTCTTCGTAAAGATTACTTATGGGCAAGTTGCCCTGTATATGTCAAGTTGCCAAAGTTGACGGTACTTTTTTTATAACATCTAATGGTGTAATACTTTTTCTACCAACCATTTTGGTTATTTTGTTGATATAGTATCTTCTGTCAGTCGCGCCGGAACGGAAGAACTAGTTTGGTTTGCACATTTTGCTCGTCGTCATTATGGCTGTAATCTGGAACAATAACAATATATCTAAGTCCTAAACCGCTTTGTGCATGTACGGTTGTATATTTTTTAATGGCTACGTATGTATGTTAGGTATCGTTCACCAACTAAAGAGCTATGAGTCGAGAAGCAAAACAAGCAAGTCCTTTGGCCGCGATTAGTCCAATGGTAAAAATGGCGAAACGTGTTCTTTTGTACTTATTTCGCTAGGTTCAATAGGTGTGCAGGAGCTGTGCGCACCTTTTATACTATCGTCACAATACAATACTAGAATGGTAATTAACTCGTTGCACTCCCGTCTCGTCCCGCTCCCGAGCCGCATTCGCTTCGTAGATGTTACTATATTATTATTGCGGGATTACCTATATTGATTGTGGTTTGAATGATTGCAAACAAGAACAAACGAAATTCCCGTCGCAACACTTCAAAGTACCTGAAAATAATACAGATGGGTCAATCAACTATTTTACCCACACTTTGGACAGGTAAGAAATATTTTTTTTAATATCTTTTTTTTTTTTTAATATTCAGAGTCGACTAAGGCATTAATAATATCATCTACTTTAATGATTTAGAAAGGCAGCGAAGTCAATTGAAAATTAACATAGTTTTAGTAGGAAAATACAACACATACCCGCAAAAACTGTCTCCAGTGTTACCTGCATTCAGCATCAGATAAATGGCAAATAAAACACGTATTTTAAAAAAAAACAAATTATTTTTACTCTTACATGCATAATTAACTATTTTGGCATATTCAGTCTTCAAGTATTTTTAATTTTTAATTTAAAAATAATCAATGTTATGTCTTTTGCGTTACCAAAAAAAAAAAAAAAGAAGAGGTTTTTTTCAATAAAAGTAACAGTTAAAGAAATATAACTGAGAAATAATTTTGGTATAAAGGTCGACAATCGTTTGAATTAAGAACTGTTAATATAAACTTATACAATCAAATAATGAGCATGTTATAATCGAAAATGTCATTTTTAATTTGGGGACAACAAGTAACTCCAGAGACAAATTTGGGTAACGCCTGAGACATACGATAAAAAAATAACAAATGGATGGCATATAATTAAATAAACTAAACTCTGTTTTGTAAAAATAATCAAAATGTCAAATAGCAAAAATGAAGAAAGGCACATTTAAAATGTACCGAACTTATTTTTCGAAAATATCAATCGAACTTTCAAATTTGTATTCTCTTTTTCCCAAAAAGGTAGGTGTTGGCAAGATTTTTATAATATCTTCATAATTGACATGACTCATATCATGCTTATCAATTCTGAATGTCTTTGCATCATTACTTATAACCCGTAGGAACACAACTTTCACTTCACCGTCTTCTTCGATAGGTGTCAAAGCTTTGCACACGTAAGAATAAGTTTTCTTTTTCTTGTTCACGCCATACACATAGACATGCAGAAAATCGCCAGCTGACACCTGTTGTGGAACTTCGTAATTACTCGTCGTAGCCAGCGGTCCTTCTGAATCCTTAAACATAGCCATGCCTGTAGACTTCGATCCACGTCTGTAGTTTTCTTTGCCATGCATTTGTTCTGGCTGATCGCCATCACTCTCAGAAGAAGATCCATAAACTGCTTGATAAATACTGGGACGAAGCGGTATATTTTGGATATCTTTCAGTATAGCAAGCGGCACATCATCATCTGATAGATCGGGAGAAGCCGGAGAATAATATCCCGTAGGTTCGAAATTAGCTTCTTTTGAGGGCTCAATGTTTTCTAGTCTTGCAGATTCGACGGTATCTTGTGTTGCGGACTTGAAATCAACTTTATATGTATTGGGATTGAGACAATTGCAAAAACCTCTTTTCAAAGATTTCTCTTTACAAAAGCAGGTAAGACATCTATACTTTAATGAGTTTCGTTCTTCGGTAAATATTTGATGGACTTGTAAAGTTCCAATAAGTCGTGGTATTGTTTTTGGCAGCTCACCTTGCATTTGTTTAATAGCTTCGTCTTCTACTAAGAACAGCTTGATTTTACTGGTGCCATTCAATTGGTTAAAAAATTCTTGTGCATTTGGGATGTCCGTACCAGTGGCAACAATCTTGTCAGCAGTGCGCTTTAGAAACCCTCCAATCCCATCTGCAGGACCCTTACCGTGCCCAGCTTCAAAGAAGGACCAAGTCGTAGCAGTAAATCCATAGTCAAAGTATTTTGTGCAAAGCAAATAAAAATTTTGTTTCTGCCGGTACTGTGTGGATGGTCCATCAGAAAAGAAGTGAACTGTATCCACAGCATTATGTTCATTTCTTACCCATTGCAAGATCGGGTGCAAGTGTGTCCAGATGGCGGCAGGCTGGTGACAATTTGACGAAGAAATTGTACAAAAAGAGTTCGCATAATATTTAATTTCGGGGTGGTATGTATAAACCATCACTGTATGCAGCGATACTTGGTTTCGAGAGCCTCCAAAATGGTGGGATTGCACTTCTTCATGATATTTGCAATTATAATTTTCACCAAAGTCGACTACAATTGCGCACTCATTAGGCTGCAGATGGTTTAAGCACTCACGAAAATTTTAGAACTGGATTTTGATGTTATAAATATGTTTTTTGAAGTGGTTAATATCCTTCTCAAATGCTTGCAGTAAGTGCGCAACATCAACACATTGTTCTTCTTTCACATTCTTTATTGTTTTGATAATTTTTCCTTCTTTTTCATATTTTTCTTCCTTTCTTATCCATTCACTATACTTTACGAAGCCAGTTACTTTTTCTTGAACATATTCCATCTTTATATCTTTGCATGTTTCACAATTATTGTACATACAATCCTTTGACCGGTTGCTGCATACTGTCATTTGAATAATGACATTCATATCGCTGGTTTTCAAGACACCTTGTTTTTTCAGTGCTTGAACCTTATGTGTCATGTTGGCATGAGTTTTACACAAGCATGTTTCTCGAGCATCGACCGATGCACTTTTGACGAAAAACGGGCGGTTCTTTGTAAAATAGTAATATGAGCAAGGCATACCGAGGTTTTCTTCTTTAAAATCTCTATATAGTTTTCTCATTGTGTCTAATAAATACCTCTTTTGTACTTTCTCTCGGTTTCTAGTCACAGTTTCTTTTTTCCCAGCTGTGGCTCTGGAAACTTCGTCACGGAGGAAAAACTGGTGTATTTTTTTCTGAAGTAGCATAGGCCGTAACGTTGTTTTTTTTTAACGTACTGTCTTTTTATTCCGAATGTTTCTCGTAGTAATTGGGTTTTCTTTCTACATTTCTCTATGCTGTCAGTTTTAAGAATGCTTTTTAACAACATTTTCTCCTTGTTGCTCTTAATTCTTTCATATCGCTCTTTAATTGAATTTGTCAATAGCTTATAATTTCGTTTTTGATCTTCAGACTCTCTTTCTTTTATTTTGTTTCTAATTAGTCTTTTTTTGTACTTCTCACAATTTTTCTTTAACTTCTTGTTTTCTTCTTGTAATTTCTTATTCTCTCTATATACTTTACTCCTAGCTTTTCTTACTTTTTTTCGTCCACGTTCTCGAGACGCAACGGGTATCTCGTGGTAGACATTAAGTACACCAGATATCGGAGAACTCGGTGGTGTTGCATCCAAAATAGCTTGTAAATTCTTCCTTTTCTTTCTGTATTCTCTTTGTCTCATTTTCCAGATTATATTAGCTTGTTTCTTTTCTTTTGGCGTTAAGTCTTTTGCAAGCCTTTTAATTTTATGGTAGTGTTCACGGTGCTTTCTTTTAGCCTCTTCGTATTTTTCGGTGTTCTTTTTGAGTTTTTCCCTGTACCTTCTTTGCTTTTCAGCCGCCGTCAGTCGCGCCATTTCAGGACGAGTAAAATTTCTGAAAATAATAGTATAGAAGTTATTACAAATCAATACTTTCGTAATTTAACAATATCAATCGAACTAAAAATGTATTTAGAGAAAAACCTAAACATGATCAATCTACTATCATCCACCTTCCTTCTCCAACACCAAATCAGCACACTGTAGGTAGGGGTAACATGAATAACAGACGTATTCTTCCTTCTTATTGAAAACTGTTTCAAATAGGGCCGTCTTTACTATACGCGATACATGCTAATCTTACTAAGTACCTAAATGTCTTAGGAGTTACCAAGAATGTCTATGGAGTTACCGCCAAAGTAACTCAGTATACAAATAACTCAGCAGACATTTGATATATTTTCATCGAAAAAGCACATTACTATCTGATGAAGGTACTTCGCGTGAACTTTAGCCGAAAACACATGTTACGTACTTTAAAACAGCTGATTATTATAAGTAAATATTATAACTTACATCGAGAAATCGCGGTCACTCAGCAGACGACACAAAAAGGCACGCACTCCCTCCGGACGTACTTTGCGGACTGGCGGCTCGAAGTCGCTACCAAAACGCCCCGTCGCGCCGTGCGAGCAAAGGCAAATAGAATTGAAGCTAGTAATGATAAACAGAGCCATCTATGTGTTAGCTGGCGAAATTCTGTAGCGTAACTCAGTATACGAAAGAAAAAGTATTTTACCAGGGGACACAATTTTGAGATTTTTTTTTGTAAAAGTGGTTTGTCTTTTTAAAGTTTTATATTACACACAATAAACTGTGTTATACCGTCTTTTTCTTTAATAAAATTCAACTGAAATCGAGAAGTAGAAGTACATTTATTATGAAACTTCACAAGTTGATGTGGACTCTAGACAAGAATATTTTCTATGGCGCGAATATTTCGTATCCTGAGTTACCATAAAAAAATGTAGAAATTAAAGATTTTCGAGAACGTGATCAAGTTTTCCGTTGTGCCTAGCAATCTTAGATGCAATTGTGACATCTCATTTGTGTATGTCTGTTGTCAATTAGTGCACATTTATAATGAAGTGTCGGGGACAGCAAAGTGTGGGTAAAATAGTTGATTGACCCAGATACTTATTCGAAACAAGTTCGAAAAAGACACTGCATCTTTTAAACAGCTGAACCGATTTTCATCAAATGTACATGTGTAGATACATATCTTTCATAAAAACTAGGTACTTACTGGAATCGGTCTATACTTACGAGAGGTAACAAAACACAGTTGTGATCACAACAGCTTCCAACAGATAAAATGTTCATCATTTTAGTAGTAGGTAAGTACGTAATTTAAGATCTTCCCTTGTTTAATCTTACAATCATTCTCACTACTGGCTCACTAAGTATCTCACAGTCACTTAAACTACCTATGTCAATCGAAGAGTCCATATAAAATTACGTTTATGGCAAAATAAATAGCGCATACGCACGTTGCCCTTGGCTGCACATTCGTGACTGATAAACAAAAAACAGTTAAGCTATTCCTTAAAGACTACGACGAGCCCGTCGACGAACTCGTAATAGATTTTCAACTTTATACTCTGGAGTATAAAGTTGAAAATCCATTAAAGACAACCTGTCTTAACTATGAGGACCGAAACAGTTTGTCTTTAATAGATTTTTTTATGTTTTAGACTATAAAGTTGAAAATCTATTTATTACGTTCTCGCTCGCTCGTCGTAGAGTCTTACCTACTTTAAATTATTCCCTAAACATATACCGTTAAGTTTTTGAATTCGACATTTGAAATGACTTAGTACCTACTTCAGTAGTCATTTCAAATATCGAATTTAAAAACTTACAATAACACCACTGTGTTAATGTTTGTTTTCTAATTATTATTAGTAGGTATTTCTATAGGTAATCAAATTGTACCGTGCAACATCAAAATGGAAGCAGCAGATTAACACATTGCGGGACGCTAAATGAGACACAATAGCAGTTTTTACCCCCCGTCGTACCGTCCCGCAATGAGATAAGGACATAATAATTACCTACTGTAACAACTTTTTGTAATATTCTGATAAATAAATACATTTGTTGACTCAGATGCAATTATTATTATAATAATTTCATAAGTATAAGAAAAAACAAGTGACCTACTATTTTTATCACGAAAGTTATTAGTTTATTAAGTAGTTACTTGTTCAAGAATTGTGTGCCCACCTGTACCAAACCAATAGTGGTACAACACTGGAAATTTAAGAACGTTAGCTCTTTATACTGCACGGCCGCTTTTTTGTAGCCATTCAAACTTGGTCGGTTTATGCATGTTTTGCGGTTGTTCTGGTATTTTTAATATATCTCTTTCATTATTTAGGCGAATGAGCTGAAATTTTACGTGTGGATAGTTGCATTAATACACTGAACATCGGAATATGTTTTATTTTGCTTTTCCATTAAAAAGTCATACAATCGGATGCCATACACTATAGTGGTCCATTCGTAGTAAAATATGCCATTGCTCATTAATTACTAAGAGCACATAAATTAAATTTGGCAAGACATTGTAGACCCTTACAAGATACAAATAAACGTTATAAGTTAGGCTCTAGAGTTCTTGTTTTAAGTGCTTGGGCCTAATAACCTTATTTTACTTTTACGTGTTTAACTTCTGAACGGTATGTTTTTTTCAAATTCTGTTTTCACAAACATTACACACAAATCAAAAGCAACGTGCGTAAAAAATTACAACTCTGCAGTAAACCGTTTTATATGATTTTCATCAAATAGCCAAACATCAGCGCAGCGGAAACTTGATTATCTTCGCAGTTTTATGACACACAAATTTCATTTAAACATACACATTTACCTCTCGTTACACACTGATTATTGAATGTATTTGTTTTCTTGTACGTCCATAGAAAAAAAATAGTGCCGCTAGGATGACGTAGTTCCAGCGGAAACAGTTTTTGTTGAATAGCTCCCCAATGGTTGGATGCACAAATATGTACTTACCATACACAATTACACGACGTTATACACTAAATATCTGCTAAACTGAAATTAAGAAATTAGACAGTTTTCCGCTGCGACTACGCACACGGCGTGTAAGGTATCAAACGAAAGGGCTTAAGAACCCACCTAACAGTATTATAGGATCATTAACTTTATGGCAAAGTGGCATATACGACCACGGCTTTCCTCTGAACATCATTGTGACTTGAATATTTTCTTTTTTCATACTTTTTAGGACGTGATTTTTGGGTATTATTCGGGTTTTAGTTTTAAGGATTAAAGATATGAATAAATAAAAATATGGATTAGTGCTTAATCATAATCAACGTTTAATAAACTATTATCTAATCAGACTCGTTGTTACGTATTTTTTGACACTTTTTTTTAATTTAACATTAATTCTAGATAAACTTGACAATCTTATCTCATTTTTTTATTTTAGGACAAATTAACAAAATGGAAATATTCGTAGCTTAATAGTATAACCATTAAGAATATTTAAGTGACATATAGGCACACGCCATTCATCATGAATCGACAGCCGTTTTCAAAGTTTTATAACGTATTCAGGTATGCTACAGACTAAACTAGTCTGTCAGGTTACACTCAAGTCTTATTTGTATTGTCAAATCAAACCAATATTAATTATTATTTGTAAGCAAAAACAGAAGGTTCGTAGACATGAAACAAAAATAATCAACTTCAACATTTGTTTTGTTTTAAACATTGCAAGATTCAACAGCCTACATTATATATTATTTAGGTAGGTAATAGACAACACTTACAATGAATAATTAGGAGAAAAATATATATATATATATAATAGTTAAAGTACACAATAAAATTTAAGGTGGATGCGTAGTGGTAGCCCGCGAAATTTCATTCCATTCCATTCCGAAATTGCTCAAATCTAAGTTAGAGCGATGTATTGATTATTCGTAGGTATATGAGCAATAAATTGCTTAAATCTAAATAAGAGCGATGTATTGATTATTCGTAGGTTTATTATGATGTTAATACTTTTTGTTACTGTCGCGAATCATATTTTGATCAAGTTACAACCTGACGCTAACCTGTAAATTGTCAAGACAGAAGAAAAATTGATTTTCGCGGGCTACCACTAAGCTTTCACCTTAACACAGCCAAAATTTAACAGACTTTTAGTAGCTTCAGTATAAAGTCTTATTTGTATCACATATTAACTATACCTACTGGGTTCCAGGGACGATGCACAACCATAACAGGTTGTGCATCGTCCCTGGCACCCAGTATACATGGATTCAGTAGGTACAGCTAAGAGAATTAATATTAGGTCAGTATTTATTCGCATTTATCAGAGCAAAAGCCAAAACTTTTTACTGTTGGTCAAAAGTTTAACAAACAACAATATAAACATATTAAAAAGAAAAAAAAAACAGCATACTTAAGTAAACCTGATCAGAAAAACTACAAAATATATCTATTTATTGCAACACTGGCACTCATCATAAGGATAATGATCATAAATACGCTGACATTTAAGCATGTTTTGCACCAAAACCAATTGCTCATTAAATATCTTACATCTTCTCTATTCATGGTCAGCACAAAATGAGATGGCATTGCACTCAACCAATTTTCTGTACGACTTGCACAATTGAAACATAACTCTGACAATATAAAATGCGTTGACGACCAGGGCCAGGCAAAATTTTCCTTAGGAAATGTTTTCAAATCATTCTTATCAATACATTTGTCAATATCAATGTAAACGACCATTTTGAAATTACTTGGATAGGTTCAGGTTCCTGAAAAAAAGAAACACTACACTCTCTAACATGAAATTCTGAACCACTTTAATGAACTACTTTAATACTACAGCACAGAAAGAGTTTGATGCTGTATGTGGCTGGCTTGTGTCTCACTCACTTACCTTAAATGCCTCTAAAACAAAACTCATTACCTTCTCTCTCAACAGCACTTCACAACCTTCGACTCCTATAACCTTGCAAGCTCACTCCTGTCAATTAATCCCACCCAACTGCAGCTGTTCACTAATTCGATCTACTGATACAATTAAATATCTTGGTATAACTCTCGATAAGCATCTCAACTTTAAAGCACATACTTCTCTTCTGACTGGCCGAGTCCGCAAACTGATTTACTTTTTTAAAACCCTAAGACACACTGCCAACGCACATGTTATACGGTCCGTGTACTACGCAATGTGCCAGTCTGTAATCTCTTACTGTATTACAAGTTGGGGTGGTGCTGCAAAATCAATTCTCAAGCCTCTCGAAGTAGCGCAGCGAGCAATCCTGAAGGTAGCTACTTTTCGACCAATACTTTATCCTACGTTTGACCTCTACCAGAAATGCAGGGTTCTTACTGTTCGCCAAATGTTCATACTCAACACTATTTTGCAACAGCACACTTATGTTCCAGTCGCACATCGGCCGCCAATACCCAGGAGAAGAAACAGGGTATGTACTGTACCTCATACATACTTTACTTTTACAAAAAGATTCTTTTTTTATCAGGGACCATCTTTGTATAATAGATTAAATGCAATAATTCCACTGCAAACTTGTTGTAAAATGACTTGCAAAAAGCGGATTACTGAATTCCTTTCTACCAAAAACTACTCGGATACCGAATCTCTTCTCTTTTTGTAATAATAAAATAATTCATAATACACACTAACCATCACTCACACGCACACAAACACACACACGCACATACACACATTTTAAGTATTGGACTTTTATAAATTTAATTTAGTTTTAATTTAGTTGTGAACAGTCTAAGCACTAATTTTGTCCTTTTTCGGGAAATGAGAGCTGATTGTCCTTAATACAGGCTACTAAGTAACCTAGCTAGGACATCAGATTATAAAATTTGAATTGTTACCTATGTGTTAAATTATCCCTAAGTTATCATTCTACCTTGTAACAGATTGTACCACTATTTTTTTTATGAAATAAATTATTATTATTATACTACTTAACTCTCTAAAACACGAGCTTAATCTTCTCCAAAACAAATAATTATTGCAAATGTAGTCAAAATAAGATTGATCTTCTGTGCACGTTACACAAAAGTATTTTTTACAGCTCATACACTTTACTAAATTGTGCAATGATGAGGGGTTTTTACATTTACTGCAAGCTATTTTACGTATCACAACGTAAGTCAACGATTTAGACAAAATGGGTATTTCAATTTTAGTGCCTGACTCCAAACGATTTTTTGAGATTGTTGGATATGGTTCTATTTGTGTAGATGTTAGGTTATCATTATTTCTTCTGTTTTCTTTGTCATGTTCTACATTTTTACTTTCACTACAAAATTCTAAACAGCTGCTATTTTCGTTTTTGTTTTTTTCTTGTGATTGTTGAGGTAGATCGTCATCTTCAATGCATATAATTGGTAAGTCAGTATGCTTGATCTCGGATAACAGATAAGAAAACTGCATCCTAAGAATCTAATTACCTTAAAACAATAATCGTAAGATTTTATGTTCAAGGAAATAGGGTAAACCACCCAATTGTTGGCACTTTAAGAGTGAGCTTCGTATCAGTCTGGAATTAAATTACCATAAAATCTTATTTGCAAAAGCTAGTAAACATAACATTTGAGAGAATTAAAGAAAATACTTTAATCTTTGTTTTTATAATCATTTTAATGTGATTGAATAGTATTAAATATTTTACACTTAAATCCGAAAGACTACAGAAAATCCTATTATTGGCTTAGAAATTCTCAATATTGGCACTGGTTCTTGCTCCAAACTGTTAACTGTAGTATCAATGACAGATGGCTCTGGACGATCAGTGACATACGAACACAAAAAATCTTCCTCTGTGAATATATCCCTGTTAAAGGGACAAATACCTGTTACTTCAAAACCTTTAATTATATTTTTTGGTGTGAATGAAAGAGCGTATGCTTCTCTTATGATCTCTGCAACATCGTAAATCGTAATAGGTTTCCCAGGGTGGTTCATCATCCATCTGTCAGCGGCCTTATTATATTGTGACTTAAACGGTCCAAACACACATCTATCCAGAGCTTGCAAATTGTCAGAGGTATGGGGAGGTAAAGTTAAAAGAACAATACCATTGTCTGAGGCTTTGTCAATTATTTCAATGGAGATGTGCGTTTCATGGTTATCCATTGTTAATAGAACTGGACGTTCTTTTGTAGGTTTGGCAAAAGCGATAAAATGGTCCAAATATCGTCTAAAAATCTGCTCTGTGGACCATCCAGATTGGTTTGCGTCTCCAACGGAACCCGGCGGAGCACCCTTTAGCATGTTGTCCTTAAAAAAAACTCTAGGAAAAATTATCATTGGAGGTACTGAGTTTCCCACGGCATTAATGCAAACAATCATGGTCGTATTGATACCTCTTTCTCCAAAAGTTAATTTTCCTAACTGCTTAATTTTTTTTGGTGCTAACACTTTTCTTGGCTTATGCACTGTTGATATTCCGGTCTCATCAACATTATAAATGGAATCAGGTGGAAAGCTATACTTCTCCAGAACTTTTTCGAGATTATCATAGAAATTGGAAACATTTGTTCTGTTAAAACTCGTAGCTCTCGCCAAACTGGTTGCTTCAGGTTTTCGTAGCGATAGTTCTGGAAAACGCTGTCGATAACATCGAAACCATCCTACGCCAGCCATTTTGTTTAGATGCCAGTTTTCAGGAGTATTTTTTTTATTTTTTGCTACAGAAAACTGGTAAGCAAGTTCTCGAACTTATTTGGAATCTAAACCCATATGCATGTACGCTGCTTTTTTTAAGTAGTCACGGAACTGAATCTCTTCATGCTCTTCAAATACCCTCTTTACGTCATTCTTCAATGGTTCTATTGATTTTTCACTGAGATCATTGTTTTTATTAAGTTGAAAATATTTGAAAATTGTAGACTTGGGTATTTTGTATTTTTCAGCTACCTTACGCACTGAACATCCACCTTTGACTTCTTTAAGAGCCTCCGAGAGGGTGTCTGGACATATTTTATTTCGTTTCACTCCGGTTTTACTACGTGGCACTGAAAAAATATAAAATGATTGTAACATTTCTTAGGTACCTAAATTATGTCCACAGGTACAACCGAATATATGTACCTATGGACAGTCCATAGGTACGTCCATTGTCCCGTCCACAGGTACAAATTTTAAGATATAACCGTTACATATTTGAATCTTTTCAAAGAATATCATTAGGATCGCGAAACGGAACTTAAAGTAATATAAAAACACTACTTTCTGTAATACACCTACAGTCTCACTTCTAGGTTGATTTATCTAACTGAAAATACCTTTGAAATTAACATAAAAACTTACTTTTTATAGTGAAAATCTTCAACAGCACACCACAACGAACTTAGACCAGACAGCACGATGACAGTTAGTCAGTGTTGCCAGTCGTTAAAAATAGTTTACGGATGCATTTAAACTTTGAATATAAGTCTTTTAGTCATTGAAATATTGTTAGTGTCCATAGGTAAAGCCGTCCATAGGTACAACACTTGACCCTAATGGCAAAAAAAAGACAAATGCTCACAAATGATGGACAGTTTTGGAACTGTCCATCATTTAGTAGTCACGTGAGTGATGACTATAGATAAATCGATGTTTTAAATGTAAGTAGGTTTTAACATTATTAATTTGATTGTTATATTTGTACGATATATATATATATATATATATATATATATTAATTGTATTAATAATAAAGTAACACTAATTCCATAAAAAAACGTATTTTTTGTAGTTTTAATCAATGTTTTAGTTCAATTAGCACAATCTTCTTGTAAATTGAAGAAAGTTAAATTACCCCATCACTAGTGTCGCTTCAAAGCGACAATGGCGTGTGGTGAACGTTTATTTTGAGGTCTTTTCTTCGCCTAAAACAAGTTCAAATTTGGAATGAATACTAAAAGATTAAGCTTAACTTTAGTACAATTTTATTTAAGTGACTTACGGAGAAGACTACAAACTTTAAAAAACATAATTCTTTTACCTATTTTCTATAATATTAGATTAAAAAGTAGCACATCTATTTGTCGCCTAAACTCGTCGTTGGCGTTCTAGCGGCCGATTACGTTTGTCGCTTGTAAGCGTCGTTGGCGTTTAAAGGGTTCAGTGAAGAATACTTAAAAGGTCCTTCTTTTTTTCCTGACTTATGGGCACTTGATACTCGTAACACTTCTCAGGATTCAAAGATACATTTGCTTTACGGAAATGTTTGTACCAGTGATGGGCAAAAAGTAATTTAATTAATAATTACAAATTACAGTTACATTGTAATTAGTAATTAAAATACTTTGGAACTCGCCAGTAACTGGCCACTTAAGCTCACCGGCCAGTTCAAGTCAGTGTAAAATCAAAATGTGTAAAGAAATTATTGTTATTTAATTACCTTTGGTTAAAGCGTCTATTTAATTTAATTTTTCACACATCAATTTCAATAAACTATTATTGAAATTGATGTGTGAAAAATTAAATTAAACAGAATTGTGTAGAAATAGATTAATCGAATGAAAAAGTATTAATTTTAAGTAGTAATTGGCCATTATTACATAATTTAGAAAGTAGCCACCAAAATACTAATAATTGGCCATATAAAAATTATCATCAAAATAAAGAAAATTAAATATTGGAACTACAAAAGAACAGCAAATTAAAATATTTAGAAACTTAATAAAGAAAATTCTAACAATATTGTTCTTATTCTATAGTAAAAACATCTTAGCTTAAAAGAGATCAGTATAGAACTTAGAACCGTTTATCTTGGTTGACAAGTTTAAATAAATTATGTACATCATCATCGTCATCATCACCACCATCATCAGATGAAGTATTACTCTCTCTGTAACAATTATGGCATAAAAATTAATCACATTCATCGTCAGGAATATGAATTCTGTGGGATAACGGAATACAATTCTGATGAAATTGTTGTTTGCACATACTGCACGAAATCACCCTTTTTGTGATTGGATTGAGACAAAACTCACAAAATACTTTGCTTACGTTTGCTACTTTAATACGTTTTTTTTTATTTTCTATCAATTGCGTAAACTCATCTTGACTATTCTTCTTTTTCCTTTTAGCAGTCTTATTTGTTGTATTCTTTGGTTGCTTATTTGGTATATTATTCTCTTTTTGGTTCTTTTTTTCTTCTCGTAATCTCTTCCTTTCCTCTTTTGCTGCACCTTCTTCTTGCTTTTTTAATTGCTTTGCTCTTATCTTTTGAACATATTGGTTGGATGTCAACGCAAATGGAAATCTTTCTATTTGACGCTTTCCTTGTCGTTTGGGTAAATCAAGCAACTTTTGTTTCAGATATTCTGAGAAAGGTACATTTGAGATGACAGTAACTGTTTTTTTTATAGAATAGAATAGAATAGATCGTTTATTTGCACAGAAAGTAGGTACAATATACAGATGTTTTTTTAACATTAAGAGATCCATATACTTTCTACCTTAACTAAGGCATGCAATTTTTTTTTATAAAACTTATAAATTCAATTAAACAAATATTACAATACAGCCATGATACAAGCATAATTCAAATACAATGTCAGAATAAATTATTAATTAAATTCACAAATAAAAATTATTACAAAGAATGTCAGAGCCAATTGAATTGAATTTATAATATAAGTAGAGAATGTCAATATTAATTTAAAATTTATCGTTCAAAAAATCGCCCATCGAATAATAACATTTATTAGTCAACAAATCTATCAATTGCTTCTTGAAAACTGGAACTGTCTGTGTTTTTATTTTATCAGGTATTTTATTAAATATGATCGGGCCCATACATAAAACACTTTTCTTTAATAAGGTGGTGTCATAACTTCTCACATGCAGCATGTTTTTATATTGTTTTCGTATTGGCCTATTTCTATTATCAGATACTTTATTAAAAAGATGCATATTTGACTTGACGAAAACAGCAATTTCAAAAATATAAAGAGATGGGAATGTAAGTAATTTTTGGGACTTAAACATAGGTACGCAGCTATCTGTTACTGTTAAATTACACATTGCCCTTAGACATCGTTTTTGAGCCTTGAACACCTGTTCTCTGAGGCTACAATTTCCCCAAAATATTATGCCGAATCTCAAAATCGACGCAACCAACCCATGGTATGCAACCAATCTCGTGGCCATGCTCACTTTTTTAGACAGGTTAAAAAGAACATATGCAGCAACACTTAGTTTTTTGCATACTTCTTCTGCTTGTGGCTTCCACGTTAGTTGGCTATCTATCATTATACCTAGGAATTTAGCAACAGTTACTTCATCAACTTTTTGACCCTTATGAAAAAGATGTAAGATTTCTGGAGGAATTCGTTGATAAAAATGCATAACGTTTGTTTTTGGAACATTAATTATTAAATTATTATGGTCTAGCCCACTGGCTAGACCATAATAATTTAAACAGAAATTCATATGAAGAGAACATTAATAATACATTAACAGATATTATACACTTATAATATCTGTTAATGTATTATTAATGTTCTCTTCATATGAATTTCTGTCAACGCATTTAATTAAAGCAGTGCTATCGTCGGCGAAAAGAACCATAGGATGTTCGTGATCGTGGCAAGTCATTAATGTACAGTAAAAATAATAAAGGACCTAACGCACTGCCTTGTGGCACACCATACTTGATAATTCTCACTTTAGATAGATATTTTTTCTCTCTCCTAGTTTTCAGGCATATTTTAGTGATCTCCGTATGCTGCTTACGATTACTGAGATAGGATTTTAAGAGACTAAGTACATTTCCTCTAATTCCTATGGCATATAATTTATTTATCAGGATTTCGTGATCGACACAATCAAATGCCCTCGTCATGTCCGTCAGAATTGCACTTTTTTGTCAACATTTTGCATTATTACATTTATTAGATCATAAACGGCCACATTTATGCCTTTGTTCTTTCGGAAACCCTTTTGTTCTGCACATAAAATATCATATTTAGATAGAAAATGATTTATCGAGTCATAGAGAATCCTTTCCATAACCTTTGAAAAAATTGGTATTAAAGCGATTGGTCTGTAATTTGCGAGATCTTTCTTATCTTTTTTTTTGAAAAGAGGTTTGACTATAGCTGTTGTAGGCTTTCCGGAAATGTACCAGAACTAATACATATATTTAGTATATGACTTAAATGTGAGGCGATCTCAAACGATACGAATCTTACGACTTTTGTTGATATTTCATCATATCCTGTTTTTATTTTTTAATAAACTTATTGCTCTTAAAACATCTTGCGGTAATACTGGTTGCATAAACATTGAGTTTGGGTTACTTGTCAAATTCTTAGAGTCGGGCGTAGTAGTCACATTTTTTTGTTTGGTCAATAAAATAATCATTAAAAGCGTTGGCAATTTCTGTCGGATCAGTAATGGTCTTATCTTGAATTCTAATTTGGGAAATCGGTTCGGTAACTCGGTGTTTATTATTTATAACCTGCCAAGATGCTTTAGATTTGTTGCTTGAGGTGTTAATAAAATAATTATTTTGCGCTTTTTGCGTTAATTTAATAATTTTCCGAAATCTGCGTGAGTAGTTTCTGAACGTGTTTTTATTACAAATTGATGATTCGCGTCTGTATTTCCATAATAAATATCGTTGTTTTCTACTGCACACTCGGATGCCGCGTGAGACCGATTTAACGGTTTTATTTGTCCTAACTTTTACCAATTTGTATGGAAAGCAAAGATCGTACAACCAGCGGAACTGTTCTAAAAAATAATCGTATGGTTCATTAGCATTATTTGTTTGGTAAATTTCAAAAAAGGAAAGGCATTTTAGGTAACTTTTAATCATATTTTCATTGGATAGGTCTCGTTTTTTTACCCTCCAAGAATTTATTCTATATGATTTCGTTACTTTAACTTCTAAAATTTGGGCAGTGTGGTCAGACAATGCAAAGTCCAGTACTTCTGATGAACAATTTAATTCAGAGCTGCGTGCAAAATTGTCTAAGCAAGTATTGCTGCCGAGCCTGGTGGGTTGTTGAAGTTCTAATTTAAGATTGTAGCCCAATAGAAAGCGTTCAAAGTCTAGAGCCAAGTTATTTCTTTTTAACGTGTCTATGTTGAAATCCCCACATATGACTATTTTCTTATTAGATTTGGTACATACTTTTTTCAAAATAATCTCTAATTTATCATAAAATACATTTAAGTTATTAAACTTTGGTGGCCTATAAACGTGTATTATAATTAGATTATGATTTGATACTTCTATGCCGCAGCATTCAATGACATTAGCTATAGAATGATGCGAAATATCCGGAAGTTCTTTATAATCCAAACAATTTTTAATCAGAATACATGCCCCTCCTCGTTTCTGCGATCGTCTTGCATAAATAGCTCCTAATTTGTAGTTGGTAATATTCAATAATTTTTCATGTCCGGCCATTATAAAATGTTCTGTGATACAAATGATATCCATGTCTCTTTTCTGTTGATATAGATCTTGAATGTGTACACTAAGCATGTCAGATTTATTTAAAAGACCAGCAATATTCTGATGAAGGATGTTTAAATGGTTACATACGAAAAAAATCATTGTTTTCTGAGGAATCTATATTAGAAGAGTCAACCGGATAATTTTGTGTGATTGGCAAAACTTCTTGTGATCCGAAAACTCTGTAGTCAATCCTTATTCTGGACATAATCTGGTCAAATATGTTTCTCCAACCGTTTTTATTTATTTTCCCCGTATTGTAGGAAAACATTTCATGCGATAGGGTAGCATTGCTATCGAAAAAATATGCGTATTCGTTATTTCGTATGTCTGATAAGAGGAGGTTATTGAAAAGCTCCACTTTGTAATTATGTATCAATGCACCTTTAACGTAGATCGGGGTGCAGATAACAACATTAGTGTGGGTTATATTTTTCAGTGAACAGTTTAGGTTGTGAAGTATATTTACGTATTCACCATTTCGCAGATCTGTTTCTCCAATGAAGATCAGGCAATAGTCGTTTACAGAGAAGTCTTTTAATTTATGTTGAATGGTCCTTAGAAAATCTTTTGAGGTGACGTTAGGCACTAAATAATGACAATACTCAAAGTTTTTGGAGAATACTTCTTCGATTAACGGCAGAGTCCCTCTTGTGCAATTGCTGCTGATAATAGAAAGTTTATTTTTGTGTAAGGCGCCTGATACATTTTGTTAGCAAAATTACTCACTTGCGCTGCAGTTTTGCGGTTGCACAATTTCATAGGAATGAATACGTTCTGTCAGTAATGCGATCTCTTGCTCTGCGATCTGTAATATGTTCTGTAATATTAATATTTCACGTTCCAGGCGAAGTACATTGTAACTGGTCTCAGCTTTCAATGAGTTTGACGATGGAGAGGACGGAACTCAAGTGTTGTTGCTGGGATTGATCTTGCCTTTGCTTCTTTGTACTCGAACCCGGTTTACGAAATATGGACGACGATTGGCGCAGGGATTTTAGAGTTTTGATTTCCGCTGATAATTTGATAATATGCTTATGTAGATCTCCGTTTTCTAGCAATATACTTTCTAATTCATTTTCCGTACTTTGCAGTTTGAGAGTTAGTTGAGCAATCGTTTCTTTCATTTCTGAGTTAGAGATCAATTCGTTTACAGTTCTGTCAACACTCCTTGATAATCTATTGGGTGTTGAGTACGATTCATCAAATGTTTCCCCGTCAGTAATTAAATGGGAGTCAGATAACATTGTGCTGTTTGATTGTACATTCAGTTCTTGTTCCTTAGGTGATGGCGTCAACAAAACAGTTTTCTTATTTCTCAGTGTAATGCCGGATGTATAATCGGTTTTAGCATAAATTTTATTCCTGATACACATCTTACATCTCCATTTCTGTTTTGCTTCTTTATCCTTGAGCCGATATGTGTGTTGTGGGTATCCATCGCAATCAAGTTCGTATCTGTTATCACAGGCAGAGCACAGTGCTGTACTTTTAATGTCTACCTTCTTCTTACATTTGTGACATATTACTAGCTGTGATAAATTACCGGTACTGCTTGAAGACATTGCGTTTATGAATTTTTACAAATTAAATAATGGCTTTTTGAAATTCCCTAAAAGTGATTGTTGTTGATACTGAGGTTTGAACCCGCGACTAATTGAACAACGCAAGTTATTTACATAGACCAAAAGTAGAACGTTCTTACTACTAGGCCAACTGTGCATTTATCTTGCGGTCGAATATTTTGACTATTTGCAGCTGCTTACATTTCTTTTTCAAATTACGATGTTAATAAGGTTCAAAATCGTATTCTTTTCGTCGATGTTAGAACGGTTGAAGTTCAAATTAAAAATGAATCACTTTTGCACTTGGTCTTTGTTTGTGTTGTTTTTTTTTTACACTTGTTTTTAGGTAATTATTGGGTCACAGGATTTTTAATTGTTGTTCAAATAGTTGTTTTTTCCAGATTTACACTTTGTTATTGTTTTGGACTTAACTTCATTGTTTGTGCATAAAACTCGTTGAAAACACTGCCACTAAGTTATTGTTTCAAGTTTTATCGATGCACTTATTTATTATACACTTCTACACACTAATAGTATTTTAAAATATATTTTAAGACGGAGCGATAATTTTTACGTTCGGCTAGCGTGAGCGCCACCTAGCGTCCGTCGTCTACTTGAATCTATCTGTTTTGAAGTGCTAGGTTGCGGTTCCTCTATAGTATTTGGTATTTGCATGTCTATTAGGTTTGGTGTGGTAGGTTGTGGATTGCTAGTGTATGTAAATCTGTCTGATTCGTTAATGTCTGTTTGGATTGGCGATGTAGATATAGGTATCGGAGTGATAATTTCTTTGTCATGTATCTCATATTTATTTTCTTCGTTGTTTACTGTAAATTCACCGGTGTATTCATTTAGAATAATTCTACATTCTTCACTTCGTTCTTCCGAATCTATTGCACAGCTACTTTCGTCTAATAAGTCACTTTCATCCATTTGTGAATTTGGATTCCAATCCTGTGTATTCATTAAGTCGTTACAAGTATGTACTTCCGGAACCCCTTTAAATTTCTTCCAAAGTTTATAAATAACTGTAAAGTTGTCATTGAAATCTGATAGCGTTAATGGCGTGACTGTCTGACATTTGAGAATTATTGATTCGCCTACAATTTCACAAAAATCGGAGTAAGTCAGTACACATTCATTCGCATTAGTTTCTGTCGTGTTAATTATTGCTACAGGTGCACCATTTATAGGTTGTTTGGGTGGTATGCATTTGCTGTAATCTACATTATCGGCTTGAAATGGATACAGGCCTGAGACCCTAAATCCATTGATCAAAGTTTCTTTTTTTGCACATGAATCCACGACTTTTTTTAGTAAAGGAGCAAAAGATTCTTTAGTAAGGCTTTCTTGATAATTACATGCACTGGACCAATCCCGCAACATCTTTTTCCATCCAGCTTTTATTGGACGAAAAGCTGCTACGTCTGCTGGTTGTAATATGCGCGTTGCATTCGGGTAAAGTGCAATTAAATGGATTTGTATGGTTCGACAAAGTTCAGAGACTTCTAACGTTATATGAGTTTTGTGGCCATCAACAAACAAAATTACTGGCAGAGGAATATTGTTTCTTATTAGTTCTTCATGGAAACAGTTGGCTATATAGTCATACAATACCGTAGCAGTCATCCAGCCCGAGTCGCTGCGGCCAATTCTCCATTTAGATGGCACACTCAACGTGACTCGATCGGGTATTCTTTTATAGGGAAAGATAATCATGGGATTGCACACCTGACCAGCAGCAGAAAATGTAAATAGCACTGTTATTAGACATGCGCAAAACAGTGCGTTTTAAAGTGATGTAATATGACATGACATTTCGTACCGAGTAATGTTGCATTACACCATGACTCCAAACATGACGCGAATTGACGTGCCACTCGCGATGGTCATTCATTGTAATGAAATGCTCGCCATAATTGTATAGTTTACGGTTAGGCGAGGTTCTACATGATGTGATGTGACATGACAGACAATCGTCAAACGCAATGTTCCCGCGCTGCGCCGGAATGTACACTTACTATTGCTATCTAACCTGGACGCACTCACCGTAGTAATTCACGCCTCTGTCACCGACCATAACCCTGTACTGCTGTGTCTCAAACTAAAAAACTTTGCCAAATCACGGTCATACACTACTTTAAAGACTAATTACGAAACTCTTGATAGTGAGATGAGCACTACAAATTTCCAGTCAATTTATCAACTTTCCGACGCCAATGAAGCGATCTAGTCACCATTCTCGCGAGACTCATAAATACTCACACTTCCATAATCAAGTTTCCAAGTAATAAACGTCTTCTCAAACAGTAGATGACCGTTGGTATGCTCCGGTGTATGCGCAATAAAGATGCAATGCATAAAAAACTCAAGCTTTCTCCAAACGATACTATACTGAGTATTACATATAAAAGATACAGAAATTACTGTACAAAAATCTTAAAAAAGTTAAAAAGAGACTTTGATGGGAAAGAATTGAACGAGGCTTCAAAAGACAATAAAAAGATTTGGAAGGTGATAAAGAGAGTAACTAATACAGACAAGCCAAATATACCTAACAGATTTATTGGCTTCTTCTACTTCACCTCAATTCTCGGTGGACATGGTAAACGAGTTTTTTGCCAATATAGGCAAGAAACTTGCTGATAACATTTCAGGTCCACCTGGGAGTCATAAAATTCCAACTGACATTACCTCCACATCGCCGACTTTACAATCCTTCGTCATGTTAGACACCGATGAGGCAGAGGTTGAGGAATTAATAATGTCACTCAAAACAGATTCTGCTGTTGGCTGGGATAATATTCCAACAAGATTTCTGAAACGCTACTCGCTGATACTAGTCCCCTTACTCACACATATTTTTAATCTCTGCCTTCATATAGGCACTTTCCCCACGTACTTCAAGAAAGCCATCTTAAACCCAATTCACAAAACTGGTAGCAGAAAGTGTATTAATAACTATCGTCCAATTGCAGTGTTACCTTCCATTTCCAAAATATTGGAGCGCTTAATTAATAAAAAACTGGTGAATTACCTGGAAGATAAAAATCTATTTTCTCCCAACCAGTTCGGATTTAGACGCAATAAATCTACTAGCAGCGCTGTGATTGACCTAATTGACTATGTTACCAAAAATATTGACAAGAAAAAGAAAGTACTGTCAATATTTTTAGACCTAAAAAAGGCGTTCGATACGGTTTCGATTCCTGACTTGTTAATAAAGCTAGAAGAGCTCGGGATTCGTGATCAATCACTGAACATCTTCAGAGTCTACCTTCAAAACCGAACTCAGTGTGTAAAAATACAGAATTGCCTCAGTAGAGAACTACCAGTGACATTTGGCGTCCCCCAAGGCAGTGTGCTTGGCCCAACCCTATTTTTGATTTACGTAAACCAACTCTGTAATCTAAAATTGGAAAATGGAAAAATCGTAGCGTTCGCTGATGACACCGTCCTTACCTTCTCTGGCGACACTTGGAACGATGCCTTCGACACAGCTCAAAAAGGACTTAATCGTGTTCTAAAATGGCTTAACACACACGTTCTAAC
Organism: Mamestra brassicae; assembly: GCA_905163435.1. NCBI lineage: Eukaryota > Metazoa > Arthropoda > Insecta > Lepidoptera > Noctuidae > Mamestra > Mamestra brassicae. The sequence continues at coordinate 3,454,313 of LR991009.1, forward strand.
AATAAATACAGACTAAACTAAAATTCTTACGTACAGCTTACGCAACTCCACTCAACCGCCAGATTCCTTAACTTTATTACATACTTTAGGAAGCAGACTTTCAGAGAGAGTCTTACGCGTCGGCAGCGTATACCCAGGATTTAACATCTCGATAAACTTTCGGAACTCCACTTCTTCTACCATTCGAAGGGCGTGGTAACCTTTAGCTATCATTTTCACTAATTGTTCATCAAGCTGTTGCGTTCGGCATAGCGGTAGTGGTTTTTTTGTAACAAGGTAGTTTGTCATGGAGGGACCTGTCTGCTGGATTAGCCTATTTGGAACTCTCAATTGTGTTGAGAGTTCATTATGGCAGTTCGACTGGCCTGTTGGTCGAGTGGTTAGTGACCCTGACTGCTTAACCGGAGGTCGTGGGTTCGATTCCCACCCAGGACAAATCTTTGTGTGATGAGCATGATCATTTGTTCTGTGTCTGGGTGTAATTTGTGTATAATATATAAGTATGTTTATCAGTTGTCTGGTTGCCATAGTACAGGCTCTGCCTAGTTTGGGATCGGATGACCGTGTGTGAGTTGTCCCAGGATATATTATTATTATTTGGAAAAACATAGACTGTTTCTTAGCTCTTTGGCTAGTCTTAAGCTACATTAACGGGCTAAGCCAAGTCAATGTAGCATGGTATGAAAACAATTTATGGTGTAGGATTGACGTTATGAGGAGAAATTTCATTTTCTTCTAACTGCATGAACTTCCTCACTATTCTACAGGTGTTAAGAATTGCCGCTTTCTGAAGTATAATGTAAATTGAGTCTATATTATTATTCCGTTTATTCATTTTTTTTTAAACTTATTGCTTACATTTTTAAATATTTCTTAAAAACTATAAAAATAAAAAAAAAAACATTTAAAAATATAAAAATAGTAGCCCACCGGTATCGGGAACAGGGTCCAAGCTACCGGCGCGGTCACGGCTCAAGAGAGAGGAACCTCCTAACAATACGAGCCGTGTCCAGAAGTACCGCTTTCTGAATCAGGCCCTTGATCCAGCTGCCTAACGAGAGCCTCATGAGGTGCTGGTCGAGGCTCGTGGCTATTAAGCCATTGGCTGACACAACTATCGGTACAATGATTGCTGAGTCCACATCCCACATGTCGACAACCTCGCGAGCCAAGTCAATATATTTGATTTGCTTATCTTTCTCGGCTTTCACGAGGTTCTCGTCATGCGGAACGGTTATGTCTACAATCATTGCACGCCTCTCGATTCGGTCCACCACCACTATATCAGGCTTATTGGCAACAATAGTCCTGTCAGTGATGATGGACCGATCCCAGTACAATGTGATATTGCCATTATCGAGAACTGGGTCGGGCGCATACCTGTAGTACGGCACCTCCGATTCCACAAGAGAGTATTTCAGAGCAAGTTGCTGATGGATAATCCTGGCTACAAGGTTGTGCCTATGCAAGTATTCTCCGTTAGCTAGACGAGAACAACCAGAGACAATGTGGCGAATCGATTCTCCCGGACGGTGACATGCCCGACATATGTCAACCTTGCCGTCCTTCACAATAAATCTTCGGTAGTTATTCGTCATGATAACTTCGTCCATAATTGCACAGACAAAACCTTCGGTTTCTCCAAAGAGATCACCGAAACGCAACCAGGCTACGGACGCTAATTGATCTACGTCGGGCCCATGTAGGGCCCGGAAATAGCGTCCGTGAAGTTCCTTACTTTGCCATACCGCCCTGCGATCGTCAGTGTCTAGCACCGCAGGTTTGCGCCAGTTCTCATTTGCCAAAGAGAGCGGAGTGAGTCCCTTGTCCACCGCCACTACATCTCGATGTATACCCACGTCGACAGCTAGGAAATATTCCCTGAGACTGCATATCTCGCGATTGTGGAGAGTCTTAGCATTTAAGAAGCCTCGACCTCCAAACTTTCGCGGGATATACAGTCTCATTACCGACGACCGCGGGTGATGCATTCGATATGCAGTAAGCAGTGTACGGACCCGCCTATCCAGGGCGTCAAGTTCCGTTTGAGTCCATTTGAGTACGCCGAAAGAGTACATCAATACCGGCATGACCCAACCGTTGAAAGCGCGTACCTTGTTTCCGCCTGATAGAAGGCTATTGAATACCTTCTTCAGGCGGCCAAAGAAGCGCTCCTTCAACGATTGCTTCATGTCAGTAACATTGATACCTAACGCTTCCGACATACCCAAATACTTGTAAGTTTCAGTTGAAGAGAGGGATCTGAGGTTTATGGAATCCGAGAGTTGAATTCCCACGGATTCCATAATCTCCCCACGCTTTACATGCATGACCGCACATTTGTCCTCACCAAACTCCATCCTGATGGCACTACTGAAAGTTTCAGTTACCTTCAGTAGCTCCATCAGTTGCAGATTACTGGGGGCAAAGAGTTTCAAATCATCCATGTAAAGGAGGTGAGATATAACCTGACCACCTCTCTTCAACCGATAGCCCAGCCCTGAATTCTCCAGCAGTGTGCTTAGAGGGTTCAAGGCTAGGCAAAACCAAAGCGGACTCAAACTATCGCCCTGAAATATACCCCGCTCGATCCTTACCGGTTCGCTGTTCCTCTGGATATTTCGACATCCTGGATAGCGAAGAACTGTCCTCCATTGCCCCATACAGGACATCAGGAAGGTGCGTAGCATTGTATCAATTTTATACAATTCTAGCACCCTCCTGAGCCATGTATGAGGCACCGAGTCATAGGCCTTCTTATAGTCTATCCAACATGTCGACAGATCCTTTCGGGAACGCCGAACCTGTTGGCTAATGGCCATATCAATGAGGAGTAGCTCCTTAGTACCGCGGGACCCATTCCTACATCCATTTTGAGAGACAGACATGATGTTGCTGCTGTTAATATGATTATTAATTTTAGCTCTCAAAATAGATGTAAGAACCTTATAGACCGTCGGTAGACACGTGATCGGTCTATAATTTTTGGGTTCCGCGGTACTACCCGATTTGTGGAGCAGGTGGGTAACTCCTGTCGTAGTTTGGTACTGAGATGCCAAACGAGCGTCCGGCCCTGGAGATTTCCAATTAGGCAACGGACGGACTACACGGGCCACATCTTGGGGGCTGATTGTGATTGACCCCATTTCTGGCAATGGATCGCACGCTCGTTCGACCTCTCGAATCCAATCACCCTCGGTGTGACTGACAGGCACCGACCAGATGTTGCGCCAGAACGAACACATGGCGTCATCATCCGGCAGGTGCGTGTCAGTCACACCCTGGTCCGGTTGCTCCCAAACCCTATATACCCACCTTTCATTACTTCGGAATGTGCGATTCTGGGTGTATCGCTCCACTCGCCGCCTATACCTACGAATACGGTTTGCCCATGCATACACTTTCTGCTTCAGGAAGTCGATGCGCTCTGTGACACGTGACATATAATCTCGGGGGCTGATATCAGTCCCCGAAAACGCCCGTCTCACAAAACGCATCACTCTAGGGCGAGTGTTGCCCTCCCTGAAGCAGATTAGTTTGCCGATTAGCGCTCTGGCCCCACCGATACGACGCTCGGTCCTGCACTGCCAAGCCGGTTCGGCTGGTTTTGGTCGTGTAACTCTGTCATTAGTCATTTTGACATGAGCTACACGACATGCCGCTACAGCCGCGCAGTACATAATCGAGTGTGTGTCAGTGAGGTCTTCGCAGTCATCAAAATAATCTGACAACTGCGAATCCAGAGCAGCTACCAGCGCCCTATTTTTGTTATGCATGGGCAGACGAGGTTAGCGTGGTCTTAGTTCAGGCGGTATGTAGCGATATTCCCGAATAGCACACTCTAAAGCACTCCTCAATTCCTCATTGCACTGGATACTTACGTTAGTAACCCTGTCATTACTCTCCTCGTCAGCGTGGCTGGATATTTGCGACTGTGGTGGTGCCACAGTCTGCGACGGAGGAGTAATGACATGGCCACACATTTCCATTCGGAGGCGATCAAGCACACTGTCATCCAACATACGGTTACGTTGGATGACGCGCACCTGATCCGATAGTCGTTGGGCCGATACGTTGACAGCTGGTTCAAGTACCTGAAACAGAGAGAGCATCCGACCACGATACGCAGTCAGGTTAGTTCCCCCCAAAGTATGAGCGCATGACATTTTCATTGATGGATTGTGTCCATCGCATGCGCTGCACACTTCCGCCGGGAGCTGGGACCCTATCAGAGGCCGGTGGGCCTCGAGGTCCTAAGCCGTCCGGCGGCCGGCGTCCTCTTCGCCGACGTGCAGGTGGTGGCGTCGTAGGCGGTGAGAAGTACTCGACGCTCGAGCTCGACGCAACTGCCACGGCCGGTGTCACAGCACTCACAGTGGGGCTGGGTTCCGGCGGCGGCGAGGCGGAGCTGAGCGACGAGGCCGAAAGTGATGGGTGTGTGGCTAGGTGACGTGCCCGGCTTCTCGTCAGCATGTCATCAATTTCAAAATTTCTTCGCCATATCTTAAATGTTTTTCGGTTCTATTGTAGTGTTGATGTTTTTTTTTTAATGGTTTTCGGGTTAAAGTTCATTTTGTTGGTTTAAGATGGTTTGTTTTAAATAATTCACAATAAAAATCGGCGAGAAAAAATTTCTTGACTGTCTTCTTGACAGCCGGGCCACAAATTATTATTATTATTATTATTTGTCTGAACTTGTACTAAATTTTCACTGCATGAGGGCACAATTTTCACAGGCTCTACTGACATCTCACCGTCCACATTTCTTCCGGGATCAGATGTTAGCTGTCTGCTACTGTTTATTTGAATTGTAGGATGGATGGTTTTCATGTGTCGGCTCAGGCTTCCTATGGAGCCAGAAGAAATGGCCAATATTCGGGAGCAGTACCCAAATTTCGCTTTTTTGCTGGGAATTACTTCTTCAAAGTGATTCCAAAGGGCGCTACTTTTTCTTTTCTTCGCCATAATAAAACAATTTTGATTTTCACAACACTAATGTACCTATGCCTATCCTTAATATCACCCAGACCACTTTATTAATTAATAGTTAGGCACAAAATTATACAAAATAACACAACACTCAATGTTTGTACTTGTTACTGTTTTGAAAATTTGAATGATAAAACGTATGGCGCGCAAGGTGAAGCGTAAATCATGACAACAGTTACGTACTGTTGTCATGATTTAAAACAATGCAATCCGCGGTGTAAATAAAATATAAACCTTATTACGTGAACGCTACGGTTCTAAATAGACCTAGAGACTTAGAGAGCTGACGGCGCATGCTCCTTCTCACTTGCAACCACAGCGAAAATTACCGAGATAATACGAAGTAATACGAACACCGAACAGCGCGCCTCGGAGAGCGGTGTTCCGTGCGCGTCATGTTTGAGAGTCATGTGTCATGCTTAATTTGGTCGAGTTATGGTAATGCTACAGTACGCGGTCGGGTTATATGACGCGCAATGCAACAATCGCATCACTTACACAAGTCTAACTGTTATGTTTTCTTTGGCTGGCGCTTTTTCGATTTCGTAAACGTTTCTGGATCCTTTTTCAGCTAAAACTTTGCCGGTTCTTGGACAAATATCAAAACCAGTTTCATCGGCATTGAACACCCGAGTAGGATCTTGAATGACAGCAGACAAACCTTCATCGTCAATGTATTTTTTTATTTCTTCGAACCATTTCCTAATGTCTGATTCTGAAACACAGGCACTTGCATTCGTAACTCCCTCTGACGTCCGAATCGAGATGTAAGGATGCCGTTTTAAGAATGCTTTAAACCACATCTCCAGGTTTGTCGTTCCGAAATGGATTAGGTCGTGGATTTTTCTTCAAAAAGTCTTGGACACAAACCTGTATATCCTCTTTTTTTCTGGGAAATCCTCGCTTAGCTTGTTGGATAATGAAGTTACCCAACTCATTTTCTCAGCTTCAGTAAGCACAGGATCAGGTCCAGGCTTAAACTTTGTGTTAGGATTTCGTATTTTAAATTGTATGCTACTTCTGGGCACGCCAATTTTTTTAGCTGCTTGGCGTACCGTGTGGATAACTCTTAATTTCTGTCGTTGAAGTGGATAGTGGCCAATTAATAAAAGCGGCCAGTTATACCTCGGTTTACCCTACTTAGGTAACTAATTGCAATGAGTACTTACCTACTGTACCTATCATAATGTGGTTATGCGGTTTACGATATGTATAATTGATAATTTATTATGTATGTGAACTAAAAACTGGTGGGAAACACTCGATAGGTACGTTATCTTAACGTAAACCGCTATCACAAATAAGACCTATAAGAAGCAAGAAATCAAATAGTAGTAATATACGTATTTGTAGGATTTTTTACTGTTTTATGCTATAATAGATTAACATATTTTGTGCAACGAAATTGCAACTTTTTTTTTTCTTCTTTTATTATGATATTAAATTTTCTATCAAATAACATAATTTACAGACCTTCGGCAAATTTCGGCAACTATCAAAACTCTAATTGAAAGTTTCAGGTACGCAAAAATGATATGTCACGAGATAATTCTTTCGAGTAAATATATAGCTTTTTTATGCATACCAGTCAAAAGTAGCTTTGTATGTAGTTGTGTAGTTTTCATTGCTAGCTGGCTAGAAAATATCATCAAATACAACTCGCAACTTAGTTGTCGTACTTTCACGCTGCACACAATGATGGGGTAAAAAATAATACGGTGAATTGTATGATTCGAGACGGCTCATATGGTCTAATGCTAAATATTCATTTAAGAAATCTGAGTACATACGTTTTATTTCAGGTGAACGATCTAGCTTTCTTTCTAATGATAAGAACCTATTTTTTGCTAGCTCGTATGAATTGCCGAGCGAATCAGCTGATTCACACATAGGTATTCGCACCGCAAACCTACCTTCACTATAGCGAGTGGTAGTTGAAGTGAAAAGTTCCTCACAAACTTTTTCATCAGCTGTGAGGATATTATGTGTTGATTTGCCGTTATCAACCTCCTCTATAGTAGGCGCCAGATAATCGTGGAATAACGGTCATTGACCCACCTACAATTATTGACATTTTTAATTTGAAAAACGGAATTAATGACACAAAGCTGTCCCGAATCATCATCTCTCGTGATCCTTAACATTGTCTAATAATGAAAAACGATTCATATTTAATTGTTCAGGTACCTATGAACAGTTATTAGGGAAAGGTCAATATACTTTATTCCACATTTATCTGGCACCTACTATAGTTCCCAAAAACGCTTTAATTGGTCATCTAGTGAGTTTGTGAGTGTACAACAAACCGTGTTACTTACAGTTTTTGGAATATTATGGGTTAACGTGCCAGAAATAATCCACCTTAAGTGTGTATTTTGTAGGTAAGGCCCATTGGATAAACGCAGCCGACCTTCCTGTAGCAGGCTCCAAAACACATTAGCGCCAATGAGCAAATCTATATTTGATGGAATGTGATAGTTCGGATCTGCAAGTGTAACGTTTTGTGGTATTTTTAACGAGTGAACATCTATGACTGAGTTCGGGAGACGATCTTAGGTAAAACGGAACAATTTAAACGAGTGCTAAAATTACTAATCTTCGATCTCAAGAGGAGGTCACAAGACTGCTGTGAACGCGTAACAGTGTTTCCTACCCCAGTGATGGTGAGTGTGGACTATATTGGTTTTAAACGTAATTTTTTACAAAGAGATTCGGTAACGAAACATCGCTGGCTGCCACTATCGAGAAGGGCGCGCGCAACGGTGTGAGTGTTGTTATGACATACTTCAACAACCGCAGTTGAAAGCAAAACCTGTTCTAATGGTATAGAATGCACGGCTTTTTTCAAGTCATTTGTATGTGCGTTTAACGAATGTGAATCTGAACAAACATCCAACGCGCCATTAACGCTAGCGGCTGCGTCAGTATGCGTATAAGCAGGAACACAACTAATAGAATTGCAACTTGCGTTGCTATCTAAGTGAAGAAGACTGTTATGTTTTTGTGAATATTGTTTACATGGATCATATTGACATTCCTCAATGGTATGATTAGAACGTAAACAGTTACTACATATGTCTTTTTCAGAAACGAATTTGAACCTATCCTGGACAGGTAAATTAAGAAAACGAAAGCATGAATATAACGCATGATTAGCTTCGCACAGAAGACACTTATAAGTGTTCGCTGGCTTGGCTGCAGACTAGCTTGACCGAGATGGTTGTTTATTGTTTGAAATAAAGGAACGTAGTTGCGTGGAAGATTGTGAATTATTATTGTTATTTGTTGACTTTTTTAATGATTCATTAGTCTGTTTGTGACTACTTTGTATCATGTCTAGTACATCAGAACGGTCTCTTAAAAACTGTATTAAGTCATCTAATTTTACTTTCCCAGTACCCTTACAAATGGAGCTTTTATATTTTCCCATTCTTTATTTGTAACTGGGTCAAGCTTTGTAACTAATTAATAAATGACTAAAGTGTCCCAATGTTCATTGGGCTCATCCATAATTTTTTAATGATCTCAAGTTTTTTAAGACCGAGTCTATTAACTTTCTTATTTGAGTGGATGTTTCCTTTGTAATAGTTTGTAAAGAAAACAAAGCTTTAACATGATTCCTTATTAATAACCTATTATTATCCAACCTATTAGTCAACAGATCCCATGCAACTTGATAGTTGTCAGAAGTAAATTCTAATGATTTTATTACCTGTAACGCTGTATCTTTTAATGTTGAACGTAGATAATGAAATTTCTTAATTGGATTTATATCTGGTGCATTGTGGATTAAGGATATGTATGTGTCACGATACTCTAGCCAGTTCTCATATGATCCGTCAAAAGATGGTAATGATATGGTTGGTAACTTAACCATATTATTATTTGCATTGCCACTATGAGAACACGATTCGTTAGTCACAATTTTCTCCTTTTTGTTTAATTAAAATACATTTAGCTAAAGACATTATTTTGAAATATTGTGTTTCAACTGATTCTCTGATCTCCAATTGTGTATCCAGTACGTCTTCATCGATAGTGCTGTCGATTTTGGTTTGAACATTTTGGAAATCATGGAAAATTTGTTCAGTATTAGATATTCGTAACTGTATCAACAATTCAACTCAACAATTTGTTGATCACTTAATGGAATGTTTTCTAACGAACTAATGTATTTACCAACTAAAGCGATTCTACCGCGTAAAGTACCCCGTTTTCTAGTTAAATCATGAATATCGAGATCGTCGCTATTGGAAATAGGGTAAGACACCCATTTATTGGCACTTTAAGTGGCTATCTCATGAAAACTATAAATATTTCTCATATAATATAAATATAAACTATGAAACAAGATTTAAACTCTTTTAATATCACTAGAAATCCTTTTCCAATACACTTTATTTTAGATTAAGCAAAATGATTGAACATTTTTTTAAATTAAATGATTTTGAGTATAAAGACCAGTCTTTGGCACAGAAAATCCCTTTATTGGCAGTGGTCATAACCCATTATTGGCTTGTCTTGTATTTTACATAATTTAGACATTCAGGAACAAAAAAAAAATATTGGAATAATATAATATATTTCTATTAAGGAATAGGAACATAGATTAGGAACTTTTTTCTTATTAAATATTTAAAAAAACATCAACGAAACAAACATCAACCAAAATAGTTTTATTTATATAAGTACTTATTGATCATCTAAATAAATCAACATTTTGAGATCGTTTAGTATCTACGACTAGGTATGTATCAATCATCATCATCTAATTCAGTCAACATTTTTTCTATTTCGTCCGTAGTTTATGTTTTATTATGACTATTTCCTTGCATTCTGTTTATATCAATTAACTCCCGATCATTTTCTTTATTTTCGACAATGTCTTCAGTATCAAATTTATAAAATTTCTCAGAAAATAGTATTTTCGCTATTTCGTCTTTACGCTTCGTTTTGCTTTTGATTTGTTTCTTTGGCGCCGGTTGCTTCTCTTTTTCTAATTTTTTTCGTTCTCTTTCTTCTTTTATTTTCTTGATACCTTCTGCTTTCTCTATTTTAATGCTGATTTTTTCACTTTCTTGTGCTTTCCATTTGTCTGAGGTTAGTACAAACGAGGTTTTTACAGAGTTCTTAACTCCTTTTCCTGTCGGTGTTTTAGGTAATATCAAAATTTCATTTTACTTCACGGGAGTAAGATTTTTCATGGGTATTGATGAAACTGTGAGAGTTGGATTACATTGGTCTAAAATAATTTGTATTGACTGAGCTATTGGTAAATCAACATTCTGGTCATCAGGAGTATTATGTATTTGAACACTGTGGTTTACTAGTTCAAAATGAGGTTCTTGTGATAAATCTTCAATTGTCACGTTCCCTTCATCTAAGCACTCTATGATTTCTTCAAAAACAATTTCTTCTGAGATACATTGTAACTTAGAGTCTTCTGGTTCAACAATATTATTTGGACAATCGTTAATAAATATTTGCATATTTTCAATGTCTAAATTATTAAAGTCTTCAATATTTTTTATAACTTCAGGTTCAATATCTAGATTTTGTTGTTGATTAGAATAAATATTTGATGATGTACCAAAGAAATGCCAGACTTTTTTTATCAATTCAATGGACTCTTCTGATGTTAACTCCCCTTTTTCTATGCAATCAATGTTATTCTTTCCTACTAATTTACCAAAGTCTTCTTTTGAGAGTAATTTTTCTTTATCTCGAATGATGTCAGAAGCCTGATGGGTCGCTGGCCCACTCTGCAAGTGAGAAAGCAAATTTATTTGCATCTCTCTTTGCTAGCAATTCACGTCTGGACGCTGGCTCCAAGCAACCACTAACTGTACCTCGTTACTGTGACTCTTCGATGTCGGAGATCGCAGTTCACATGAAAGAGGTACGAAGAGTATTGTGCAGTCTAGACGTGAACAAGGCCAGCGGGCCTGACGGCATTTCAGCGAGAGTGTTGAGGCAATGTGCGCCTGAACTGTCTCCTGTATTGACACGCTTGTTCCGCCTCTCTCTTGAAAAAAGAACGGTGCCAAAATCCTGGAAGCTTGCGAATGTACAACCTGTGCCAAAAAAGGGCGACCGTGCAGACCCTGCTCATTATCGACCGATCGCAATTACCTCTATTCTGTGCAAGGTTATGGAAAGGGTACTGAAAAGTAAGTTGCTGACCTACCTTGAAGACAATGATCTCCTCAGTGACCGTCAATATGGCTTTCGCCGGGGACGGTCAACTGGCGATCTTCTAGTGTATGTCACGCACTGCTGGGGCGAAGCCATCGAGAAACACGGCGAAGCACTTGCTGTATCGCTCGATATCTCGAAGGCCTTTGATAGGGTGTGCCACGCAAGTCTACTCAGCAAACTTCCTGCTTATGGCATCCCAGCTAATTTTTGTAGCTGGATATCAGACTTCCTTAGTGAACGGTCGATCCGAGTAGTCGTTGACGGCTGCTTTTCTGACCTCATGGCTATTAATGCCGGAGTTCCTCAGGGGTCTATTCTCTCTGCAACTCTTTTCCTGCTGCACATCAATGACCTGCTTTAGCCTGGTATTGTTGGGTATGCAGATGACAGTTCGGTTTCAGAGAGATACTTGTCTAGCGCAAAAACCAGCGGGGAAGAAGTTCGTTTCTTGAGAGAGGCCATGGTAGAGTGGACAAATTTGACCTTAAGTCTTGTCTCCCAGTGGGGTGATGACAATCTGGTCTCTTTTAACGCCACCAAAACACAAGCATGTCTTTTTACCGCGAAAAGGAGTCGTTTCGACCTAACTCCGACTTTTCGGGGTACATCTGTTCCTGTAACCGATCGGCTCGAGCTCCTAGGCATGGAGTTGACAACCAGTCTCAACTTTGGTGCCACCATTGAGCACAAAGCCCAAACTGCGGCCAAAAAGCTGGGCATCCTAAATAGAGTGAAGCGATACTTCACGCCTGGACAGCTTTTAACCCTCTACAAAGCACAAGTCCGATCCTGCATGGAGTATTGCAGCCACCTTTGGGATGGCTCAGCTAAATACCAACTTGCCGCGCTTGACTCGGTGGAACACAGAGCTAAAAGGCTCATTGGCGACGTAAGGCTGGGTGATGCCAAGCTTCACAGCTTGGCTCATCGCTGCAAGGTTGCCTGCTTGTCGGTCTTCTACAGATTGTACTTCGGGGAGAGTGTCCAGGAACTCCACGATCTCATCCCACCGGCCCCCTTCTACCATCGGACATCTAGACGCACTGCAAGTTACCATCCCTACCTTGTTGCTATAATAATAATAATAATAATAATAATAATAATAATAATTTATTCATTTGCAAACATGGGTGATGATATACATTGATGTCATAAGATAAAAAGTTCTCCATATTTTGCCAACATAGGGGCATGCAAATTATCATAATTTAAAATGAAATAGGTTTTAAAAAATAATCATTACAGTACACAATACAAAATTATTAAAATGTCAAAAAAAAAAAAAAAAAAATTGCCAAGAAACAAACATCACAGTAAAATATTATTAAATGTCAAATTATGTTGTCAAGAAATGTAATGTCATCGATTATAATGATGAAGAATGAAATCACTTGTAACAAATCACAGCATTAATACAATGTCAAAGTTAAATAAATCTTAATGTCAAATAATGCAATGTCAAATAACTTTTATAATAAAAATAATGATACTATGTCAAAATTAAATAAATATCAATGGCAAATAGCTTACAATTTATCATTAAGGAATTCGTCAATGGTATAATAACATTTCTCCAATAATAGATGTCTTAATTTATTTTTGAATTGAATAATATTTAAGTCCTTAATCCCATTTGGTAATTTATTAAATATTTTTGGGGCCATACAAAGTATGCTTTTGTGCATCAAGGCGGTCTTTGAAGGTCGACCGCATAATTCATGTCTATATTCTTGTCTAATCATTTTATAGCGTTGATCAGATGCTTTTCTGAATAGGTGCATGTTCTTTTTAACAAATATAGCAGTCTCAGATATGTACAAACAAGGTAAAGTCATTATTTTTAACAATACAAAATAAGGTTTACAGCTATCAGTTATTTTTATACCGGTGATGGCCCTAATGCATCTTTTTTGTGATTTGAACACCATATCTTTATTGCAGGAGTTACCCCAAAACATAACTCCGTAGCGTAGTATGGAATCGACATATCCATAGTACGCAGTGACTGCCGAAGTTTGATTGACAACTTTCTTCAGTTTATATAAAGCAAAAGCAAACTTACTAATTTTTTTAATTAATATTGAAGTATGTTCTTTCCAATTAAGTTGATTGTCGATTGTTAAGCCCAAAAAATTTGTATTTGCTACTTCTTCAATTTTTTCATTATTAAAACTTACATTTAATTCCTGATTAGCTAATCTTTGACGAAAGTTCATAATTTTGGTTTTTTTCAAATTTATTATTAAGTTGTTATGTTCTAACCAGTTAACGGCTTGTTGTAATGCATGGGTTATTTTAGCTTCAAAGTCATTTTTATTTTTGTCAAGTTTAACAATTATAGTACTGTCGTCAGCAAACAATGTCATAGGATAGGGTATATTCTGAGGAAAGTCATTTATATATATAAGAAACAACAAAGGCCCTAGCACACTGCCTTGGGGCACACCATAAAATATTTTCCGTTCTTTGGATATGTATTTTATAACGGTTTTACTTAATTTACAAATTCGACTTATTTCTGTGTATTGTGTCCTATTTTTTAAGTAAGAATTTATGAGTGATAAGACGTTTCCTCTTATCCCGTATGCATTTAACTTGCTCAGCAGTATATCATGGTTGACCAAGTCAAATGCCTTGGTCATATCCATGTATATTGCTGATATTGTGACTCTTTCATTCATGTTAGGTATTATATCATTAAGAAAGTCATATATTGCCATATTTATTGAATGCTCTTTCCTAAAACCTTTTTGTTCTTTTACAAGTAAGTTATGTTTGTTAAGATAAGATTCTATGGATCTATAGATCCACTTTTCGAATATCTTGGATATTACTGGAATAAGAGCTATGGGCCTGTAATTTTTAATGTCTTTCTTATCGTCCTTTTTAAATAATGGTTTTATGACAGTTGGTTTAAGCTTATCAGGGTAGGTTCCAGACTCAATACTTAAATTGATTATGTAGCTGAGGGGATGTGATATTATTTCTGAAACATACTTTACAACCTTAGTCGAAATATCGTCGTATCCTACACTATTTTTATTTTTTAAGTCTTTTATAATTTTGTTTACTTCATCTGGAATGATAGGGGCTAAGAACATCGACTGTGCTGTGAAATTTATTTTATTGTCAGTGATCAGTTGTGCCGAAGTATTGGAAAGTTTTTCTGCTTGGCTTATGAAGTAGTCATTAAACGTATTTGCTATGTCTTTGGGTGTAGTGTATGTAACTCCGTCATTAATTATTTCTTTAATATGCTCTGGTGGAGAGTTGTTTCTATTTTCATTAATTATTTTCCATGTCATTTTCGATTTATTATGTGCTGTCTCTATTTTATAGTTATTTTTTGCTAATTGGGTCAATTTTATAATTTTCTTAAGTCTGTTTGAATAATTTCTAAGTTTTGTCACGTTTATCTTAGATGGATTTAATCTATGATTCCATAACAATTGTCTTTTTATTTGGCTACACCGTCTAATACCAGGTGTTAGCCAATTTGGATTTTTTATTAATTTTGTTTTTTTGTAGATAATTGGAAAGCATAAATTATAAAACAATTGGAAAAGTTCTAAAAAGTTGTTATACGCTACGTTAGGGTCTTTAGTAAGATACACATCAGAAAAAGAAATTGATTTCAAACAGTTTTTGAATTTTATCAAGTTTTCATTACTATAATCGCGTACTTTTATATTCCAACTTTTAATTAAATATGTCTTTTTTACTGGAAGTTTCAAAGTTTGTGCGGTATGATCCGACAAATGCAGATCAAGGACATTATGAGTACATTTTCGTGAAATATTATGTGCAAAATTATCAATACAGGTATTGCTTTGTAATCTAGTTGGTTGATTAATTTGTAAAGATAGATTGGACTTCAATAGGAAACTAGTAAACTCAAGAGATACTTTGTCTTGTTTTAAAATATTAATATTGAAATCACCACATAGAATTACATTCTTGTTCGAGATGTAACAGTATTTTGATAATATAATGTTTAATTTTGAGTAGAACACTTCTAAATTGTTTAACTTTGGTACTCTGTATATACAGATAATGATTGTGTTATGTTGTATAAGTTCAATTGCGCAAACTTCGACAACGCCTTCAATTGACATTTTACTCACATTCGTAAGTTCTTTATATTGGAGACCAAATTATACTAAAATACAGGCTCCCCCTCTTTTCGTGGTTCTTGTATAGGAAGCGGCTAATTTATAATTAGGTATTAGAAGAAGCTCCTCGTGACCTCGCTCCATAAAGTGTTCCGTGACGCAAATTATGTCTATACTATTTCTTTGTTCGGCTAGTTCTTGCAGGTGCAGTGTTAGTTGATCCGCCTTGTTAATGAGTCCCGCGATGTTTTGATGCATAATCATTAAATAATTATAGAAAAAACTGGTCTGGATCCTTAATTTCTGAGGTAGAAGCATAAGATGTTGTCATATTATTTTCAGCATCGATTTCAGTTATAATCCTCAGGAGATTAGTGAAAATATTCTTCATCCCTGTTCCATTTATGTGTCCTTGTTGCGCAGAAAACATTTCATAGCCACAAGTTAATTCTGCATTAGAGTCTAGTAAATAGGCATATTCGTGAGTTAAGTTGTCCAGATATAAGAGATTATTGAAAGTTTCTATTCTTGCATTATATATAGTGGTATAATAGCCATATCTGTAGGTCGGAAGGCAAATTATTACATTGGTGTGATTGATTTTTCCGATCTTTTCTCTAATAAGAAATATAATGTCGTGATAATTTCCAGTGCGTATGAAGTCCATCTCTCCCATCATGATAATACAGTAGTCACTTTTATTAAAGTTTTTTATTTTATTGTTAATGCCCTGAAGCATTTGTTGAATATCACCGCCTGGGTAGAGGTAGTGGCAGTAATCATACATATGAAAAGTGTCCTCTATTAACATACGTAAATTATTCCTTTTATTATTGCTAATTATACAAACATTTTTCCTTCTTTCGTTTTCTTTTAATAAACAATTTTTATCGCCTTGCAGGTTCGTCATTAAATGAGTATCATATTGTGTCGATTTGTCAGCAATCTGTGTGGGTAAATAGATAGTTTGCTATTCCACCAATTCGCACTAAACGTTTCCAAACGTCTTTTATAATGCGCACAGCAAAGGAGTGGAACTCTCTGCCTGCGTCTGTGTTTCCGAACGCATACAACCCTAATCTCTTCAAAATTAGAGTGAACAGGCTTCTTCTGGGTAAGCTCCCTCCATCGTCGACTTTGTCTCTGTCATCTATGACCTAGACTAGAGTCAAGAGCAAACCCAAATTAAATAAAAAAAAAAAAAGAAGAATTGGTTCTTTTTGTGTCTTTAGTTCCGAGGCATTTACTATAGTCTACTGCGTCTTCATTCCATGGACAAATCCCTGTTGCTCTAAACCCGTTGATAATAGTTTGCGGCTTTATGCTTTTTTCAATTGTGGTTTTAAGCAATGGCACAAATTGAATCTTAGTTAGTGCTTGAGATGGATTTGTTCTACGCCATTCTAAGACAGTTTTTTGCCATTCTGTTTTTAGAGGCTTAAATGCGGCAATATCGGCTGGTTGTAAAAGCCTAGTACAATTTGGGTATAGTGCAATTAGAACTATCTGCAAAGTCGAACATAGTTCACTCACGGCGTAAGTTAAATGAGACTTATGACCGTCTACAAAAAGTATGACCGGAAATTTTGTGCCTATTTTGACCAGATGGGGATGTAAGACGTTCTTAATATATTCATAAAAAATATTAGTATTCATCCACCCATTCTCACTTAGACCCACGCCCCAATTTCCTGGAACTTTAGAAGTTATTTCTGCAGGTAATCTTTTATTTGGAAAAATTACCATTGGCGGAGTAACGAAGTGTAGTCAACGAAGTTTTTGCCTGGGCGTGATCAACTTCATAAACATTTTTTTCTCCTTTTGAACTCAAAACTAGACCTGTTTTTGGGCACAGCACAAAATTCGTTTCATCTCCATTTAACACTCGTGCTGGGTCAGAAAGTATGTGAAGCAAATTATTTTCAACAAAGTAGTCATTGATTTGCCGAAACCATCCCCTAACATCATTTTCTGACACTGTCGAGCTGGCAGCTGTAACTGCTTCTGGTGTACGGAAAGCAAAAGTAGGATTAGGATGTCTGGCTAAAAATAATTTGAACCATTTCTCACCATTTTTAAAAGTGGACGTTCGATTCGTTTTTTTTAGAAATTCCGAAACGCTTTTGATCAAATCCTCTTTTCTCTTTGGGAAACCTTTTTGGCTACTGACTTTGATCCAGGTGACTAAAGCCTCTTCTTCCTCGTTATTTAAAATTGTGGGTGGGCCTGGTTTACAGCCATGCTCTGGATTTTTTAACCGGAATTGTATGGTCGAACGCGGTACTTGGAAGGTTTTGGCAGCAAGTTTTTTACTCATGCCTTTAGCAATTTCTGCAAGCGCTTTTCGTAAATTTTCATCTGAATAGACCTTCCGCTTTACCTTATCTGTCTTTACTTTGTTCATGTTTTTTGTACGAGGCTTCATTTTGAAGATAACTGAAAATATTTTTTTAAATTGTTATTGGCACCCCAAATACTAATTATTGACACTGCTGCTAATAAATGGTTTTTTACACCATTGGCAGTGGGCCAACATTTGGAAGAATATGTTTTTAACTTGTGACATGCATTTATTGGAAATCTGAATCGAACGATAATAAATATAAAGTATATTTTGCCTTAAAAGGTATTTTTTCTTATTTACCTAATATTGGCACGTGTGCCAATAAAAAGGTTTTACTCATATTATGCGTACCAAATGTTGGCACCGCAAAAAAATAAACAAAATGAGTTAAACGTTAAAAATCATGATTGAAAATGCTAGGAAAACATCTAAATAATCGAATTTAACAGTATCTGTAACCAACACTCAAAAGAATTCCGAAAATTATTGAGATTAGTGAACCTCTTACCTTAGCAAAAGCACAAAGTTTTGTTAGTTTTTTTTTTTTTCATGTCCGACGACGAACGACAAACATGTGTTCACTGCGACGCCATTTTTAAAAAGGAACAACTTCTGTGTTGCTAGTAGTATAGAACATTAAACCTACTATTTATTACGCAAAATAAAATCAGTATTTGGACACTGGTAACCTTATTATTGATAAATAACTGCAACGTGCCAATAAATTGGTGGAGTGCCAACAATAGGTGGTCTTACAGTACGAGGTGATTTGGTTCCTAAACTCATTGTGATGGCTGTGTAGGAACGAAAATGAGTACTTACAAATAGCACAGAGTATGAAGTAACTCACGGCGATTGTGCACCGGTAGCTCGATACGGACACTAAAACACAAAAACACGGTATTAATACACTTTGAACTTATCCCTTACTCACGCACGCGCTAACCTCTTACGATCCTCTTACGATGTTTCGTGTTGATAATCCGGCTCGAAGGTCCAATGTTTGGGATGTAAATAACGACTCCTTGGATTTTTGATCGATTTACCATTTAATTATGGTTTTACAAAGGGTTTTACAATGTATGATGACACGACAACGGTTGCCATCAAGTTCTTTCGGAAGTGAAGAAAAGGCCGGCCGGCGCGCGCAATTTTGGCATCTGGATGATGTTTGACGTACGTGACATTGACAGCGTCACATTGGCGAGCTACGGCGCCAACTAGGGTTGCCACCTTTTTTTTTTGCAATTAAAGTACATTGGTTATTAAAGGTAAGAAAAAAAAAAGTACATAGATTCAAAATAAAGTACAATTTATTTTTCTTTATTATTATATTTAAAAACATATTTTTTATTGCTTTTTGCAGTTTGTATCAAATTACTATCTTCACTAAAAATTTGCACAGCATTTTTACAATCTAAATTTAAATTAAAGTAAATAAGTAATTCATTTTTTATCAAATTTAGAGACGCTTTGTTTCTTTCGTCTCGCCATTTGCTGTTCATCACAGAAAAAACTCTTTCTGTGAATGCTGACGTGGCGGGAATAGACAATAAAAATGAAATTACTTTATACAAGTTTAAAAAATTATCATCACTCTTAAATACTTGCTGCCATTTTTGTGCAGTAGATAGTTCTGCAAAACTCTTAGAAGTACTTATCTGATTATAAACTTGGTTTAGTAAAGCAATTTCTCCATATAGATCATCCATATCTACATTAAGTTTTTGAAGATTTAAATTTTCAATTATGTTATCAATATTATTAAATTCAATTTTGCTCTTTAAATGTATATATCCAAGTGTAAATAACCAGTTTGTGTTATTGAAATCAAACCATTTATTCAGATACTCTAAGGCTTTGTCAACAAATAATAAAAAAATCGTGTGAATTTTTCTAGTCGGTTCCGGTGAAGTCAGTTTAATTTTTTTGCCTGTTTCATAGCCAAAGAAAAGATCTTGTTTTCTTTGTGTTAATCCGTTTCTAAGATAATCCATAATCCCATAAATGTCTAAAATTGTTATGCTGTTGCCTTCTAGACATTTAACAGCTTTATTAAATAAATTTAATAAGTGACTACAAAAATGCAAATAAATTTCAATCACATCATTCTCAGTTTCATTGAGCATCAATAAATTTTGTAAAACCATTGGACAGTAGTCTAAACTTAAAAAGTAGCTTCTTATAGGTGACCAATTTAATAATAAAGTATCAATACATGGCAAAAGAGAGAGCCATCTTGTTCCCACATGGCGTTTGATTTCGTGAAAGTCTCCATCTACTGATGCTACAAATTTTTTTAGCTCCTCTCTTCTTACAGCAGAATGTGAAAAATGAGCATAAATTTTTAAAATAACATTTTCTATGTCATGTGATAAAAAGCTCATGGCATGTCTGACGCAATTATGCACTATATGTGCGTGACAATTTCCTTTAATCAAACCTGGTACCAAATTATTCATATTGGTGAATAAAGAATGATTAACACCAAAATTTGCATTTGTATTATCTGCACTTAACCCAGATACATTATGAAAAGATAATTTGTATTGCTCTAATGACTTTTGAATTGCTTCAAACATACCATCAGCAGATTCATTACTATTTTCATAAAAATCTATTAATTTGTTTTCAATGCCATCTTTGGCTGTAAAATATTGTATCACTAATGGAAAGAGTTTTATATTTTTCTTGTTAGAAGCATCTTTTTGTAAACAGTAAAACACATTACCTGTATAGGCCCAACACTTCTGTAACTAGTGCTTCCATTTTTGTTCTAGCTAGATGAATTGCATTAGCTGTAGGTGAATTGGCATAAATAATTTTATTCAATTTTATAGTACAATCCATGCTATTGTAAGACAAAATATGTTTTACTGTGTGATATGTCAGGGCTAACTCAGATGCAACAACATTTTCTTTATCACTGCATCTAGACGATGTGGAAGCAGAAGAAGAGTCAAGGAATTTCTCAAGTAGTCCAGATGTTCTCCTAGTTTCATATTTTGATTTGTGTTGTTTTGTTTGCAGGTGTTGTTTAACCTGAAAATAATAAGATTAATCCCGCCACCTTACCCATCACCTCCAGTCACCATAAAATAATTATACTTTCAAAGTTATTGGGAAAAAGTGCACATTTATCTTAAATAAAATCTAATCATTTTATAGCATAGTACCTATAGTTTGCATATTTAATGCAACCATACCAACACACACACACACACACTGAAAAATAAGTTTTTTTTCTTACTTGTCCTATACCTGCTGAAGCAATTGTAAATGTAATTCCACACAATTTGCATTTTCCATTATATTCGTTTTGTGCATCATTAATTAACCAATCACCATGTTCGATTTCCCACTGACTTTTATACTTCTGCATTCGTTTATTTTTCTGTTTTGTCGTATCTTTTGTTTTTAAACATTTTTTTGGTGTAACATATTCACTATCTATTTGATCCGTTTCACTATTAAAATTACGTTTTATAGGTGTATGTGGAGTATTCATGATGTACTACTATAACATGAATCTGTAAAACTTTAAATCGTATTCTTAATGCACTAAACCGCTCCGCACAAAACGATGCACAAAAAAAACATTATGACAATGACACTGACATTGTTGACATTTGAGGTTAGGTTGCGTTCAGAAATTGTTAAAAACGAGTGGTTAAGTGATGTGGCGCTGTCGAGTGGCGAAATCCATTCAACACCAATCGAAAAATTTCGTTTAACGAAAAAGCACTTTCTCTTCATACGAAATAAAGTATTTTCGTGTACTTTACTGTTCTCATAAAGTATAGAGTACAATTACCTGAAATAACGTACAATACTTTATTATAAAGTACGGGTGGCCCTAGCGCCAACAGCCATAATTATTTATATTATTCATAATATCTTCATCGACATTATTATTAGCTGCGCTTCTTTGATTCTGAGGCTTATGTTGGACTCTTTTGGGTTGTAATTTCCTTCTTTTCTTGCTCGACTGACGTTGACTCGTTTTTGGTTGTCTTTCTTTTTAGAGCATTTCGCAATATATTTAAAAAAAAAATCATTATCTTGCTCTGTATACGTTTTTTCCCAATATTAGACAATTTCGAAAAAGAACTTTAATATGTTTTTATATTTTATGAAACCTATTTTAAGATCATCTCCACGACTTCCTCCAGTCCAGGAGCACTGGCAAAGGAAATCTTTGGTAAAAATTGAATCTAATAGTCTATTTATAAGCACAATTAGAGCCTGACTCTGGTGCCGCAGAACGTAATATCGCATACTTTTCTAAGTATGTTTTAAGTATTATAGGGTATTGTAGGTTTATTATAGTATAAATCTTTGTTGAGTTTCTCCAAGCTTTCGATGGTATCGAAAACATCCATACGCATCCTTTTAGTTTCTGCTCCTTTAGCTTGAGCTAAAGTTGTTACTGTAATATTTTTAGTACTTTGTTCTTGTATTTCTTGTAAATGAACCGACATTTCTGCGAGCTTTTTCATTATTTTATTTTAGTTGTCCAAAACTGCTGCTAGCATCTCGTATATGTTATTAATTTGGGTATTTTCATCATTAGTGGTTATCGTATCAAGTGTATCGTCAATAAATATGGGTGAACTTGCTGGTATGGTTGAACTTGCTGGTATGGATAAACTTGCTGGTATGGTTGAACTTGCTGGTATGGATAAACTTGCTGGTATGGTTGAACTTGCTGGTATTGTTGGTCTTACTGGTATGGTTGAACTTGCTGGTTTACACTATGAACTTGCTGGTATGGCTGAACTTGCTGGTATGGCTGAACTTGCTGGTATGGCTAAACTTGCTGGTATGGTTGGACTTTCTTGTAAGATTTGCCTCGCTTGCAAGGTTGAAGTTGGTTGTTTCATTCTTTTCTTTGGGTTTCCAGATTTAATCTGCAACAATCCAAAAAAACCTTTTAGAACTATTAAAAAAAAATCAACTGTAAATTATTTCAAACCCAATAATTCTAAGTTGTGTCCGCCGTGACCGCGGCGCAGGTTGTTTTTAGCCCCCTTGTATGGCATGCCTTGCGCCTAAATGCTGAATTTAATATTTTTTTACGCGCAGAAGCAAAATCCCATAGCCCGCTTATTTGCCTAATACCCAAGTCTCAGTTCCTTACGTGTTTTTAGCCGATGAAGCGTATCCTTTAAAAACATATTTAATGAAACCCTTTTTGGGGGGCGTGACTTAACAGTGGACCAACAAAATTTTAATAGTCGCTTGTCGCGAGCGAGAAAAACAGTGGAATGTGCATTTGGTAGATTATACTCAAAGTGGCTTTTGTTATCTAAAAGCATCGAAACGGATATTCAACCAGCTGATAAGATCGTGAAAACTGTTTGTTGCACAATATAATTATTGATCAAGAGGGTTTTGAGCGAAACTTGACTTCGGTAAATATTGTTAGACGAAGATGGCACAATCAAAGACTGAGTCCGCCTAGTAATGTTGCTACAAACGTTAGAAATAATTGTGTTCAATATTTCAAACATAATCACTTAATATATAATTAAATTAGGTAATACTTTATTTTTAATATTTTATATCTACAAAATTTAAAATAAATCGAACTGATTATTGAAAGTACTCACCATCCTGTTTCATTTCCAAACTGATCTCTTTCCAACACTTATCTGTAACATTTCTGTTGCTGTGGAACTTATGAGTTTTGTCCCATAAATTTTTTTTATCAAACACCAAGGATATCAAAACTTCGTTATCCAAATCCATTTTCAATATTATTAAACACACCTTACACCAGTAAATGCTTAAACCCATATGGCTCGGTCCAGGTAGTCGGCACCGACAAGTGAAACCTGTTTCGTTATAAGTGAGTGAATAGATTACATTGAAATATTATACCTGCGCCGATCGGTACCACCGACCCGTACAGATTTGTCTGTATCGGAAACCTGTTTCTTTATGCAAGCACCCTAACATTGTATTTTTTCTTCTTTTACTGGATTCTGACAAGTCCGGATAAGATACGCACGGTCTCCCACATTTTCCAGAAGAAGTAGACGGTGTGGAGTCGGTTGTAACGTGTTCAGAGTTCGGTAAAGTTACTGAATATTCTGATTCCAACCAATTACTGTTTTTCATTAAAAATGTATCCTTTTTCCGTGAAGCTTCTGTCCATCGTTTGTTAAATATGATTTTAATAACTCTAACGCCTCTTTCATAAAATCTAACCACTGAGCTTGTCAACTGAATCTACGAATCACGCTGACGAATCCTCTCTCATTCTAATTCTTGCGCAATTCGGTCATGTCCTTTCATACTTCGCCTTCCCATAGCCTTTCCCTCACACTCCTTAAATATTTTTAAAACAGAGTCTTCTGGCTTCTTCTTTTTTTTCTGCGGTTGCCACCAGCACTTGCTGGTGGCTGCGGAGTAGGAGGAGGAAGAGGTGGAGCGACTGTAGGTTGACTGCTTGTTCCTGGAGTATTTCTTTCATCTGGAAAAATTGTGATTCAACGAAAATACTATTCTGGTAGCTTTAGTTATCAGGATCTTTTTTTAACTTTTTGAGTACATTGTGTATAAAATCTTATTTTTAAACATGTTGTTATTACTAGCAGTAATATCAAGCAAAACAGTTGAGTTAGTTACGAAGTTAATGATAGATAAATTTGAAATATACCTTCAGGAATTGGTGTATATTCATAAGGAACATCATCCACAGTCAATTCGTCTACAGTTTCTGTGGCAGGTACTGGTAGACCTGACAAGCAGTGACGGGCGGTAGGTTCTGAAGGAGGGAAAGCCATTTTTTTATTTATTTTGGGAAAACAAACAATTGTACAATGCATGTTACCGTAAGTGTTACAACAAATAAAAAGTAGGCTAAAGTACAATCCACGTTTCCACAGATTACTAAGCTTAAAGGTACAGTGTAGACACAATATTTTAAATTAAAACAACACAATACGACGACTGGAAGAGACAAAACATAATTCGGTGTACAACATATTCCTTAATTTAACTTAAATTAACTTATGGCTAGAGGTCTTGCTATAAACAAAACAAACAAGAACACAACAGCAACGCAAACATCATGAATTACATGAATGAAGACTAATCATCACAAGTTTCTTAAATTTATGGCGGTTTAGAGCGAAAATGGAGAGGCACCCGTTTACCCGCGGTTGTACGACACGGTGTGCGCGTGCTTCTCGCCGTATAACTGTTCTGGGTACAACATAAAATAACTTATTTACTAAATCGGAGCAATCAATTCTATTGTGCAACAGGTCATGAAACATCATAGTTTGAAGCAAGATGCGCCTTGATTTCAGCATGAGAAGATCAAACCTTTCTAAGGACTCTATATATCGACGCTGGAAAGGCAAATTGTATGAACGACCATTATATCAAATGTTGAGCAGAGCGATTTGAAGTTTCAAAATTTGCAAAAAAAAAAACATAACTAATTAACTACTTGAGTATTGTCGTTGAAAATCAGAATAGTTACTATGGATAACGTTTACTATGAAATGTAAATAAAGTAAATAATTTAGGTGTCGTCCTGTTCAAGATTTTGGAGTTAATACAATGCAGTACATAATCGCGGTCAGGTAAAATTGTCTTAAGTCACTTGACCATACTCACTGCGGTTCGGAAGAATATGTTTTAATGATCAAATATCTGCGTAAAACGTACTAGAAAAATGTGTTATTTTCTCTTTAACATCCTAACACATCTAAATAAAATGTTTTATCGGGCCCAGTCAAGTCAAATGATGAAAACCAAAGTTTCTTATCTTGCATTAAACTAAATTTACCGTTAGGATTAAGGAATTTTATTATCTCCCAATATGAATGACATTAAGGAAGTGACAGGTAAAAATAAACAGAACGAAATATTTTTATAATGACTTTAATTGCAAAATAAAGAACATAACTTTATCCATTAACAAAAAATAAAACAATTCACTTCTGAGATCAATCAGTCTTATTAAAAAGGAAAGGCAATCTTTTATAGGTTAGAGATCAGATGTCACAAGTTAATACTTCTAATAAATACGAGTATTACTCGAATCTACTTAAACTAATCTAATATGAAATTTAAAAAAATATTCGTTAGAAAAAAGAAATCCAAGACATAATAAGAATCATATTTAAGAGCGTTTATCCAAACAGCAACTTCGCAAATAGCTGTTTCAATACACGCTCTTAAGAAAAGCTTTAATTATCAACATCTTCTACATCACTGTCTGGTAACATTTCTTTGGAATTGCAAGTTTGCAAACTAAGATACTCTTCGTGATATCTACGCGGTATTGCAAAAGTTTTACAAAGCTTTACTAAATCAGCATGTTTTTGTTTAGGAATAGGAAGACGGTTTTTGTATAACGACACCTCCTAAGTACAACTAAGTAACTGAAAAATGCAAAAATAACAGGAGAGCGAAATGAAGATTTTAATTTTTATAAATCGCCACAGCTAAGCCCCTATATGGAATTAATTAGTCAATTGAAATATCCTGTGCAACTGATACTTACATAATTTACCACCGTAATTATATTATTGTGCATACAAGTGTAACTGAATTCCAAACATGTAAAAATCATCATGTGTTTTGGTATTTTAAAATAAAAGCAGTGGATAAATTTCAAACGTTTCACGTGTCAAGAAGTAACATTATTATTAATTATATGTTGTATGTTTATAACACCGAAGATCTAATGTAACATTAATTAAAAATGGCTTCTACCTACCTACTGGTAATCAGACTTTTCTCTTTTATTTTATTAGGTATAAGTTCTTACTGAACTGCAAATCACTTATGTAAAACTATCAAATAATAAAAATATTCTTTAACTTTATAAAAAAATTGCCTTAAAGGCAGTTTTTGTGCATTTCGTAAAAAGTATGGGGTTTGTCTCAAAATAAATTCTCAAAATAACGTAAGTTTAATTCTAAATAGAAAGAGTACATAAATTATTACTTATCAATTATATAAATCAGTCGTTTCATAAATTAATAGGGTGTCCACTTTTAAATACTTAGGGCATTTTATTACCGCTGACCTCAGGGACGATGTAGACATCGAGAGGGAGCGTAGGGCACTAGCGGTCCGGAGTAATATGTTGTCCCGTAGATTTGCGCGGTGTACAGACCTAGTAAAAGTAACACTTTTCAAGGCTTACTGCCAAAGTCTGTACGCCGGCGGTCTGTGGGTCAGCTATACTAAGAGATCGCTGGATGTCCTACGCGTCCAATATAACAATGCTTTCAGGATGTTGTTGAGACTGCCCCGTTACTGTAGCGCGTCGGAAATGTTTGCGCAAGCGCGAACTGATAATTTCCATGCGATTATACGCAAAAAAACAGCGTCGCTTCTGAGGAGAGTGAGGGACAGTCAAAACAGCATTCTGAAAACGGTAGCTGAGAGCCTCGGCTCTCCAATTGTGCAGCAGTTTGTGAAGAGGTTGATTGGTACTAACACTAGGTAATAAGTTTTTGTTTTTTTTTTTTTCATATGTTACTAACACGCTATGGATCTGTGCGTCCGAAATAAAGTTATTATTATTATTATTTTTATTATAAAGCTATTTGGACATTCTTGCACTGAGATCAAATTTAATATCATATTATTGAACTATCATTGTTTACGTACTAATAATGATTTTAACAAGGTTTTATTCTATATTTTACTTATTGAGTAATAAAATTGCACGTTTTAATTTATCATTAATGACTTATGCCCACAACAGTAATCAATTAATCAGTACAGAGATCACAAGATGACTTCTTCATTCATCTTCTTCGTCTTCTTCATCTTCATTGTCATGTTGGTTCTCATTGCTGCCCTCTATCAAACTCATGTAAAAGTCATGATAAACAAATGGTATAACATTATTTCGGCATAAGTACTTCAAATCCTGAAGTTTAGCCTCGGGTATTGGTAATTTCCCCTCGTAAGCTGCGGTCAATGTTCTTGCCAAAGGGGCTGGAAGTGGACTGTTGTCTAATCTTATGCGGTTCCTTGATCTGGTTTTGGGAGTCTCTAGTGCATTATTTATAATAATGCATTTGAACTCAGGGTCACAAAAATCTGTTTTATACTCTATTCGGTCAGAGAATTGCGGCCATATTTGTAACTGTCTTAGTTGAGACCAGAAAACTCGTTCTCTTTTTGTATTCATAGTCCAGTTGCATCCAGGGAGCAGTGCTTTGAAATTCATAAAATTTAAAGTAGTCATTTCCTGGACTAGGTAAGGGTTTCCATCTTGTTTGGCCCACCTTATGAGGGCATACCATTGTTCGGGGGTGTACACCATTTTATTCTTGGCAGTTCTCTCGATAAGGGCGTGTACACTATCACCCTCATTTTGTGTATGGCCTTTCTCAAAATATTTATGAGATATAGTGACTTCAAAATCTTTTGCAGCTCGTAAATAGGCTGCAAAAACGATACGATTGCGGTTTTGTCCCCCGCAATTGTCGGACCAAAAGTTGAATGTTTTTATGCCTTTTTGGTGATGTTCTTTAATATAATCATATAAACAGCTACTCACCTCTTTTGCTCCTCGGCAAGCAGTACTTTCATCCCAAACATAGCACTTGGCAACTCTGCTTCCCATTTCGTAAATGGTAAAATTGAACACAGTTAGCTTTCTCTTATAATAAAGAATACTAGTTTCTCCACAGGGCATTCCATGCACTTTTTGGAAATCATATACCGCTGTGAGTACTTCTTTTGATTTCATAGTGCTTTCTTTATCTTTGTTCTTTAGCTCTCGCGCTATAGTTTTGTTTCTCATGTGGGTATTGTTTGTGTTAAGCTGCTCTTCAGTCACAGGACGTGGTAAGTTTTTATACACTTGACAAACATCACACTGATCTTTTTTGAGGACGTGGAACCCCAAATTTATATTCTTATTGACAATGTCTCGGTATTGTCTTGCTTTTTTAACTTTACTTTGATTTTGAGGATCATTCCAATCTTTATACAGCAGAAACATTCGAGCAAATGTAAGAGATCCATCTAAGTATACTTTATTCGTACGTTTTCGAACATAATGCGATTCCACAGGTGCAAAGCTGTTCACATGATCACAAACACTTGCAATCATCTCTTCAGTAATTTTCTTAGTATGTCTATGGATGCCTCTTTTGTCGTGGACAACAGTGCCTTGCAATGAAAGCTTTTTCAAAGCAGAATATACCAGGCCTTGTTTGATCCCAAAAGTGTTCAAAAACATAGTTTTATGTACATACCTGTATCTTCATTATCTGTGTCTTTGGAGACACTGCATCAGTCTCATGTACCTCATTATCGTCTTGTTTTTTATCTACTTCTGTTGATAAATAATACCGCAAAGTAAATTCTCTTCTAGAGGCAGTTTCAGTAGTAACCCTACGTTCTGAAATTTTATCACAGTGCTTATTGATAAAATCCCAATGACGAACTATATCTCCCATTGACCAAAATGCCACAAAGAGCAAATCTCTGTCAACATTAGTAATTTTTTGTGAACATTTTAACTTACATTTCTCTCCACAACATGGCCCCATCTCTTTCTTTTTCCTCATTTTACCATCCCTACTTTTGTACGCATATCTACCTTTCCGAATGGACAGTAGAGTCACTTTATTAATGTAATTCTATTATTTTTACTGAACTGTAAACGATGACGTTCAAAAGTGCCGTTTAATGGCCTAATTGAAATAAACGTTTTGACTTTGACTTTGACTTTGACGCATTTCCTAAATTTTTATTTTTCTTACGCATAAAATCTAACCATTGGTCTTGATGGACCATTCGTATCTACCTTTATCTTTTTTTCTTGTGGATAGCCTGCGTCTTGGTGATGGTTCAATGTCATAAAGAGTGTTTTCTGTAATCGGGGTTTGTATTGGCATAGGTGAGCTAACTGGCATGACAACGTTTGGTGTAGGAGCTGGTGATATATCACAATCTAACTGAGCAATTGCTAGAGCTATGACTGACGAGAAATTTGGCGACTCAATACAAATATCATTTCGAATACCTGAACTGACATTGCTCATCATGGGTGATTGTGGCGTTATTGTTGCCAATATGGGGTCATGAGAGTTACTTGGCAAAATCGCTGGAGCTGTATGACTTGTGACGGTTGGGGAATATGTTCTGGAACATTCTGAGGGTTTACGATGGTTTTGTGCAGTACTTGTTTCTTCGTCACTGTTTTCTATAAAATCCGTCATTTGTTGCAAGTCTTCATCAGTGAAATATTGTGAGAAGTGTACTGGAGTATCTGAAACAATCAAACCACAATAAAACACTCGATTTTCTACGATAATCTACATCATTCCATAAAAGTAAAACTATGTAAGTATACAGATAGATATTAATAATCAAGTTTAAATTCAATGTAAAACAATATATGTGTTAGTTAACTGATTTTATTTTAAACACATTCCGTAGAATAGGTATGTAAGTGCCTAGATACATTTTTCAATCAAAGTAAATTCCGTCGTAAAAATGTGAAACTGCGTAGTTACGTACTTATGCATCGGGAATGAATAAATTGCAGTAATGTCGTCATGATGATAGATTTTCATTCTAAGACGTGTTCAAATATTTACAGTATAGGTAGAAATCTCAATTTATGGGTGCACTTCAAATATATACTTTAATAATTATATAATATTTAGTTAATATTACTTACCTTGCCTTGATGGCGAGTCTATCTGGTCTGATGTTACGCTTACTATGTGGTCCACAGCATTTATTGGTTTTTTAATTGCATCTTCCCTTAATGTTGTTAAAAATTTATAACGTTCACTCCACATGGTAAAAACAACGCAACACTCGCGCGCACAACTCGCTGCCCGCCGGAGAACTGAGTGACCGGCAGTTACCCGCACCGCGCGCCCTTTTCCCCCCGCGTCAAAGTATGTAACTGGAACTTAAATGGTTGTACGCTGTGTTTATTTGTCAGCTTTTGCAGATAAACAATTATACGTTTGAGAAAAAAGTATGTTGGGTTAATTGAAAAAATAAAATAAAAATGTATGTGGTAAATATAGGTATATAGATGCCAAAAATGCAATAAAAACCGTTTCGTGTATCTGGCAGATACAGACGTATACTTAGCGGGTGTCGAATTAAGTCATCTCCTGGGTGTTTATTCTTACCGAATACTTCTATTTATTCAGTAACTGCTGTGTCACTCATACTGAACTTCACATAAATATTATTTAAATCATTCTTTTTAAACGTAACAATTCTTATTTTACTAATCTTACCCATTAAATTGTTTTTAAAATATTTTTCTGAAATAGAATCCCAGGATTTGAAATCCTGATGACACATTATTTCCACGTTGTATGGTTTTGGGTTTTTCCGAGCCAGTTGAAATACCGTTGCCCATTGTGATGGTGCATAAATTATAGAATGTTCTACACTCCTTTCTGGACACTATCAACTGGCATAGAAGTGTGACCTGGTACCAGAAAATTCATTTGTATGGTTTCTATAAATTCACAGGATTGTAAAGCTGTGTGAATAGCCGCAAAAACTATTTTATTACGATTTTGGCCACAGCAAGAATCACTATAAAAAGTAAGTGCCTCACTGTTTGACGTTGGTCCACAATTTTTACATAATTATTCAAATAGTCGCAATCTCATTACCGCCCCTTTTACCATCAGCCTCCCCCCATGAGTAGCAAAAAACTTCCCTAGTTTGACTTTCGTATAATGTAAAATTGTAAACCGAATATTTTCGAGAATAATAAAGTAGCATACTCTCACCGTATGGTGTGTTGAGAACTTTCTGCAAATCAAAAGATACGCATAATGTATGTGAATCCTGTTTGTTTATTTCCTGGTGGTATTTAAAACGATTTTTGGAATCCTCCACTTCTTTTTCATGAGTCATCTTTTCCTCAGCAGTGAAACCATCGGGATTATTTTTAAAATAAATACATTTAAGACACTTGTCTTTTTTTGGGACATGAAAGGCAATGTTGAAACTCTGTGTAAAAATATTTCTGAACACCCTTTCTCCTACATAATCCTTACCTTTTGAACTAAAATCTGTTTTGTATAACTGGTAAAGATTACTTAAATTCTTAAATTCCTGTGGTAAATAGAGACGCGTCGAATCTTTGCGGCAGTAATGTGAGGGAACTGCTGGTAAATTTTTAATGTAATTTATAACACTGTCTTTAGCTTGTGCACTTGTTTTGTTAGGTGGTATGTGTTTACCCCTCATGTCTGTCTTTGACAATTTAAATTAAGCATTATTGAGAGTATAATAGACATTACGTTGTGTAATGTCAAGAGTGGAAAGCAAAAACTTTTGGCATATTTGTCTTCGACCTTCACCCTCATTAATAAAATATAAATAAGAGTATTGACGCCTACTGCACGCTTTCGAGCGTTTTTTTTTTTAGTGTTTTCGATTTGGCTATTGGAAACAAGCCAATCTCGTTTCCGTTCCGCACTCAATCCATGAAAATAGTCAAAAATGCTTTGCCTTCTTTCTTCACTTATCTCGTGACATAATCTGCCACATTTTTTATCCAGACATGGATGAGCTTTCATGACCTTAGCCCTACACACCGTACCATCCTTTTTTTCGTATTCCTTTCCCTCATTGCGTAATTGTTTTCTTTCTTTTCTCTTATTGATCTTTTTCTTTTTCTCATTTCCATTGTTACCTACTTTCCCCTTTTCTAATGAGTTCTTCTTCTGTTTTTTATGAGAGGTTTCATCTTCACTACACTCGCCATCTGATGATCCTACCCATAATGAGGATGACCATTCAAAATCCCCATTGTCTGATAAAACACTACTTAAAAGCTTGTCATTCTTAGTTGTTCTTCATCATGATTTCTATGAATTCTCTTAATCGGTATGATTATTATATATCATATTTATTAGTTTATTATTTTAGCATATATATGTATTTTATTAGTATTATATATATTATCTGTATATTCTTTCCGAATTGTTAAAATTCAATTTTGAATCTTATTTTTATTTATTGTACACCTACCACAATATAGTCTTTATAACCCAAAGGTTGACTGGTAGAGAATGCCTTGATGCATTAAGTCCGCCCATGTACCACTATTGTACATAAAGTTTAAATAAATAAATAATAATAAATAAATAATCGACGTAACTTTTCTTTACTATCCGTTTGCTTCTTACTACCGGTGCAGAGCCAAGGTTCTAAAAAAATGACAATAATGTTTACATGAATTGTAAACCTTCACAGCCAAATTTAAGACATAATGATAAATATCGTTTTTATAGGTATTTTAAAAATCATCAGATTTAATTTTGATTGAATGAAACAATAATTATACTAATTGTCTATCCCCAAAAGTAAAGTAAACCTGGCCATAAAAATGATGGAAACAATTTTAACATAGGTAATAAGACAGTTTTCAACTTGACGTTGATGCTACAGAATGTTACGTACCTCCTTATTTCCTGAATTATCATGCTGATTCACAATATTTTCTGTTTCCAAATTGTTAATTTCGTCGAAAACCTGAAATTAATCAAACAAAACTGTGTAAGGCTGTCTTAAGACTTTAAGTAAATAATTATAATTATTATTATTAAAACACATCAAGATGAAGATAACATCTCTTCCTTTTGTGGAAAAATATTAATAAAATAAAATCTCACCTGTTAATTTAATGCTTCTGACACATTTACTTGATAAGTATATCAACGCATTGTGGAATCGCATAAGATTTTTCAGTATCTGAGTTTTCAATAAAATCGCAATCCTGAAAATATTTTTTAAATGAGTATGTAGCGTCAAACCAGATATTTAATAGTAGGTTTAATTTATTAATTACATTAGTGCAGTAAATGTTTTCATGAACGGGAATCGAACCCACAACTTCTACGCTATCACTACGGTAGTCAACAGAGAAACAATAAGTTTAATTGTAAATCAGTTGTTACTTTTTGTAAAATTATCAACTAATTTTAGTATACAAAAAAGATAGGTTGTACGTTGTACGTGATGTTACAATCTTCAAAAACAACACTCTGATAATTATGCTGGTTTCCTCATGATGTTTTCCATCACCGTCTTCACATACTCCGGGCTGTCAGTGGGGAATGTGCTACTAGAAAAAACCAATGACCCTTTACCCGACTCCGCAATCGAACCCGGGACCTCTTAATCCTCAGTTGCGCTAGCTACCCCTAAACCAACGAGGCAGTCGCATTTAGATAAATAGGTACAATAAACTTACATCTTCCTCTGTAGGATTGCTGATAATTACCGTCGGAGACAACGGTTTCAATGTACTTCTGGTAAATTCGTTTAAATTGATCGCATCAGGATCCTGAAATAAACGACACAAATAGTACATTAGACAATTTAAACTCGTTATCATCTGTTTAGGTAAACAATGCAAATTAGGTATTGCAACGGATCACTTATTTAAGTACATACCTACTTGTAACTACAAACTATACAGATTAAAACTCTCTAGTAAAATAGTACGTACCAGATCGCTGATTTCCTCAATAAGTGCAGATTGCTGTACCATTATGTCTTCATTCTAAAACAAGAAAGAAAATATAATAATAATAATAATTTATATATAAATAATAATTATAGTACTGATGTTTAGTGCTTGAATTGCATTGAAAATGTTTCATGCAATTCAATCACTAAACCACTTGATAATGAATAATTATAAAAAACTCAATAGATAGGTACCTAAACAATGTACATACCTGTCCTCCAGCATCCGCAGGTTCTATGTCAAACCTTAATCTTCTTGGAAACAACACGTTCCTCATAATTCGTTTGCTCAGTTCGGATGACATTTTAAAGTGGTCAAGATAAAAATAATTTTTTTACGAACAGTGCACCGGAACATCGAGCGTGACCTCCCTCGTCGACTGCGCGTGGGCGACTGAAGCGCCCACGTCACGCTCGGCTTTAGCTAATAGTGGCGGCCTTTTTTTTTTTTTTTTTTTTTTTTTTTTTTTTAGGATGGGAAATCATCAAATGACTTCTTCCGCTCTGGGTGGAGCGGAAGGGCGTGTCAGACTCTTACTGACTAAAACCCATCCGTGTTCCTTCTTAAGCCCTTTGCTTTCCAGGGCCGCGGTGACTCTTTCGAACAAATTCCGCAACCCTGGCAGGCTCTGGCCCTAGCGGGCCCCGTCCTCTATGCTGACATCTCATTGAGGCGCGCGTGAAACACAACGCGCCATCGACCCGGGCCTGGTGGTGATCGGACAGCGAGCCACCCAACGCTCGCCGTCCGCAGGCCCGCGCCTACGGTGGCCGGGGATCGCCCTGCGACTCCCGACGCCCGGGGCGTCTTCTCCTGTTGCGGCGGTTGGGACGAAGGCCTTGCCTTTCCCTCGCGCGGTCCGCCTCCTCCTTCGCTAGCATTACTGCTTCGCAGAAGGAGGTGACCGCTTCCCAAGCCTCCTCGCTCCGGACCATGGATTCAACCAGGGCCGGACGCGAGAGGTTGCCGCCGCCGATCGCCTCGACGAGAACACGGCGGTGCTCAGCCCAAGAAGGGCAGACCTCCACCGTATGCTCCACCGTGTCCTCCGGGCGATCCTCACAGTGCTGACACCCGGGCGTTTCCTCCCGCTTAATCCGAAACAGGTACCTCCCGAAACAGCCGTGTCCGGTAAGTACCTGCGTCAGGCGGAAGGTGAGGACGCCGTGGTGCCTCTCCAGCCACTCCTCAAAGAGGGGCCTTACCGCCGCAATTGTGGCGTGCCCAGCGCTGGGCCGCGATAGTCGCAGTCTCCATACCGCCATAGTATCCTGCCGGAGCTCCGTCCGCCGCGATGCAATTTGCCGTGGCAGCGGAGTTTCGCCCCGGCGAAGCACCTCCACGCGCCACGCGTAAACGTGCGCGAGGGCTCTCGCCTCCAGATCCCATGGCGGTAATCCGGCAAGGAGGCTCGCCACCTCGCCGGAGACCGTGCGGTATCCCCGAGCCAGCCGGATGGCCATGACCCTTTGGGCCGCGTTGAGCTGGCGGGCTGGTCGCCCCTTCAGCGTTAGGGCCCACACAGGGGCCCCATAAAGGGCCATGGACCGCACGATCCCCGCATAGAGCCTCCGGCAGGAGGCGTTAATAGTGGCGGCCTACCGTGAACGGACTGTCTTGAAGTACCGTCTAAGTACCATTTCACGCCTCTCTTTCGCTCCAACTGATTACATGGAGAGTTTTTGATCTTTGAGATCAACACCCCCCATGGACTTGTTGTAATCTTTTACACATACCGGTTTCACCATCGGTTTACCAGCCCTAGTTCCAAGATAGGTATCGGGTCTGTGATAGGTGGATATTATATTCACCATCTTGGAGTCCATCCATGCAATGATGGATACGTCTCCAGAATGGCGAGATATAATAGTCCCCTTCTTCACTTTCTTCGACACCTTTATGTCACTAGGGACGTTTCGACGGTTTGCACGAAAGGTTTCTAAACAATCAAAGCCCAAACTCTTGAGGTATCGTGCTAATGATGGACAATTATAATAATTATCCATCACCACACAATGCCCACGATGTTCAAGACCTTGCAGTAGTTTAAGAACCACTTTCATGCTCTTCCCCCCCAAATTGACGCCAAGTGATAGATCACCATCGGAACTGTCATCCTTGCCCGTGTAGATTTGGAACTTAACCATATAGCCAGTGCGGGACTCACATAGCTCATATGACTTTATTCCGAATCGCGCAGCCTTTGACCTTATGGTTTGGACCCAGGACAAGCGGCCCTTGTATAAGGTCAAAGACTCGTCGATGCTGATGTCAGGTCCTAGGTTGTACAAGGCTTCGAACTTTTTTCCGAGATTTTCAATAATAGGTTGCTATTCCACCAATTCGCACTAAACGTTTCCAAACGTCTTTTATAATGCGCACAGCAAAGGAGTGGAACTCTCTGCCTGCGTCTGTGTTTCCGAACGCATACAACCCTAATCTCTTCAAAATTAGAGTGAACAGGCTTCTTCTGGGTAAGCTCGCTCCATCGTCGACTTTGTCTCTGTCATCTATGACCTAGACTAGAGTCAAGAGCAAACCCATATTAAATAAAATAAAAATAAAAAAATAGGTGCCAACTTACCCAGACTACCACAACCACAATCCTGTCCTGTAGCATTCTGTCCACGTGGTATCCAAACTGACAATTCTTGGCCATTTTTCTCAGGTTTGTGTAGTATATGTCAAAGCTTTCTTGGTCCTCCTGTGCTCTTCGGTTGAAGTGGAAAGTATTGACTACTTCATTAGTCTTCGGTTTGAAATATTCATCAAACACTTTCAAAATTTCTTCATATTTGTATGAAGTGTGTGTATTTAGAAAAACTTTAGTCCTGCTTGACGAGTAGGTAATTAATTTTTAACAATGTCGGCGTTGCGTAAAAATGCCAGTGCATTGTGGGCGCATTATGTCAAGGACGATATTAATAAAAAGGCTCAGTGTCATTTGTGTCATGAAAATTTAAGTTACAAATCAACCACAGCAAATTTACGAAACCATCTGAAAAGAAAGCACATTGGAACATACACCTCACTAACTGAGGAAGAAAACCCTGAAATTCAAATTCGTCGCAATGAAGATGTCCATGATTTTTCACAACCTTCGACTTCCAGAACCGCAGCTCAAAGTGATCCAATTATAGTTCCTCCTCCAACAAAAAAGAGCCAAAAAATGGATGCCTATATAAATAAAAAAATAAGCACAGAGCAGAAAAAAAAATTTGACCAAGACTTATTAGATTTATGTATAGATGTTGTATGAAGTTTCCACCCATTTTCCATTGTCGAAGAACGATCTTTTATAAAGTTTTGCCGATGGATACCAGGTTATAAATTACCTACAAGGAAAACTTTATCAAATTCCCTGCTTGACGAAACTTATCATAGAGTAGAAAAAGAAATAAAGTCTCAAGTAACGAGTGAGGTTCAGTCCATTTGTTTAACTACTGACTTGTGGACTTCTCGAAGCACAGAGAGTTATATCGCGGTTACCGGCCACTATCTCAACGATAATTTGGAGTTCAAAACAGTGTTATTGGGGTGTTGTCATTTTTCTGGCAATCACACGTCACAAAATATAGCATCCGAAATAAATGCTATTGTGGATCGGTGGGGTATAAATGGCAAAGTAAACTTTGTTGTTTCTGACAATGGTGCTAACGTTGTGAAAGCCGTAAAAGAAATATTAGAGTTAAAACATTTTGGATGTTTTGCGCACACCTTAAATTTAATTGTTGAAGATGGTTTAAAATACTGCAAAGAAAAAATAGATAAGGTGAGACGAATCGTGACTCATTACAAAAAAAGTACTGTGTCGGCAGAGCGCCTGGCTAAATATCAATTTCATCAAAACACTCAACCTAAGCATCTGATTCAAGACGTGGACACGAGGTGGAATTCCACTTTTTACATGTTGAGTAGATTCGTGGAGTTAAAAGAAGCAGTGCGTTCTACAATGGCTCTGATCGATCGAGATTTGCCACAAATAACAGCAGAAGACTGGAGTTTGTTCGAGGAACTAATCGTTGTGTTGCGTCCATTCGAAGAGCTCACAAAATCCATGAGTGGAGAAAAATATTTAACAGCGAGTTCTGTTATAGTGATGACTAGATGTCTCAAAGAGGCATTAAATATCACAATCAACAAAACACAATCAGAAACCGTCAGTGATATTGCTTTGTTATTGAAAGCCAGTATTACGGATCGATTAAAATATATAGAAAAAAGCAGAACATTGTCTCTATGTACATTTATGGACCCGAAATTCAAGATGCAGGCTTTTGAAGAGCAAAATGAAGCCATACAAACAAAAAAATATGTCAAGAAGCTCGTGGCAGACATAATAAGCAGGGACGAGAGAGTAGAGCTGCCTACAGAACAGAACCAAGAGTCGAGGCCGCAGTCCGATGACGACTTAAGCCCATGGACCATTTTTGATAAATTGCTTGGGCAACCTATGACGCAGGGGACTCCACTGTCTCGAGCTATAAAAGAAATCGACATGTATTTGTCTGATGACAGATTGCCGCGAAAAAATTCTGCTGGTGACTGGAACTGTCCGTTGGAGTGGTGGAGAAACCATCGTGCTGTCTATCCAAATTTAGCAAAATTGTACATCCGCCAGTGCAACATTGTGGCAACATCCGTTCCCTGCGAACGGATGTTTTCTAAATCGGGTTTAATTATAAACCAACGCCGGACGAGACTTACAACAAAAAAGTAGAAAAACTTATGTTCCTTAATGTAAATATCACAACAAACAAAGATTTAAAATGTAAATAATATAATAATAAAAACATAAAAAAACAAAAAAAAAATATGTAAATATGTAAGTAGATACCTACCAAAGTCAAATTATGTACATAAAATCAAATGAACTTTTAAATACGCCTGGTACAATACCAGCCAGTCCTAAGCCTGGAAAAGTATGAAGGAAAGTTCATTTATCTAATAAAAAAAGCAATTAGATGAAAGAAAACAACTAACAACTATTTTTAAAGAAAATTATTCTTTGTATAATTGCAACACTAGTAACCGCAAGTCTACAACCGTCGCCGAGACGAACGAACGTTCGTGAACGTGTATGAGATTTCAATTAAGAACCTATTATAGATTTGTTACGTTCGTTCGAACGTCGTGCGTCGCCGCGTCGTCGTCGTCTGACTTCCGCTTCTAACCATCAAACAGTTGCGAACGAGAACCGTTTCGCGAACTAGTTATCATTCTTGAAAAAACGGTTGCGTCTCGTCGTCGAAAAAACCGACAACGACCCACTACTAAAACAATGCATGTCCGCTTCCGGATACCGGTTAATAATACAGATCAAAATACAGATTATCTATTAAACGACCAAAAATTTTCTTTTTTCACTATGTTCTGTTCGCATCCCCACATTCCCCACGAATGAACGAATGATTTACTACAACTTTTTTCTAACGGTTTTTTCCTGCTTTCTTGAAAGTTTTAAGAACAGTGTGTGTTAGTTACTTGGAATTAAAAATGGGAAAAAGGAAAAATAAAGACGCAAACTACCTGAAGAAAAAAATTAGGAAACTTGAAGACAAATTAAAGAATTTGTCTCAAGATTCAGAAGACGAATCACCATGCCGTCCATCTTCACGACAATATACGCCGCCACCGCCGCCGTCGGCAACGGAGACCATGGTTATGGAGGAATCTACGAGTATCAATGCCAATGAAACAGAAGCCAACAACTATACAGGTCTGTCGTACATTTATTTTTGGAATAAGTACATACTTAACTGATTTAAACTTCGAACGCCGGGGCAGTATACCTAATTATACCTATATGAACATTATATTTTGACATCAGGCGCTATCACTAGTGGATAGACAGTGTCTCACTACCTAACAAATCTAAAATCGAGCAGGCGCTATCACCTCGCGGTTAGACAATGCTCCTAGACATAATACTGTGTAATATATCATTTATTGAAGCGCTATCACTGAGCGGATAGACATTTCACTCCTTTTCTAAATAAAGTATAATCTTTTCAGAAAATGACCAACTCCCTGAGGAGTTTTTACTCGCATTAGGAAAAGAAGGAGAGGAAAAAGAAGAGTTCGGTGATCCTATCCGACCTGAATTGGCCCTCCGCTGGACGAAAATAATGCCAGAGGGACTGGGTAAGGATGCCCGAGACATATTAACCGAAAAATACCCCACTCCATCCAACTTTCCTAATGCGGTTGCACCAATAATGAACGCTGAGCTACTAGCTACTCTCTCGGAACCATCCGTTAAGATAGAAGAATAGTTAATAGACAAAATTTAACACATGCTTGGGTCGGTCCCTCACTAACATTTTGAAGGGCGACATAAACAGTAAGAAACTTATCGAGGAGATAAACGATGCTGCAAAAATTGCATCGGAAGTACAGCATCAAGACTCCTCCTCCAGAAAGTTTTTTTGCCCTATCCGGAGCGAGTAAAGTCATCCAGGAAGCTGTCAAAAATACAAAAATTGATTCATTTTTATTTGGAACAGACTGTGCAGAAAAAATAAAAGCTGCACAGTCAATACAATGAACTAGTTCACAAATTGCAGAAACCAGAAAGACAAAATCTACTACGTCGACAAAGAGACATTTAAACTGGAGGGGCCCGCCGCAGAACCATCAGCATCAATACCAACAAGCTCGCGGTGGGCAATTTCAACAGAACATACACAAGAAGCAGGCTCGGTTCGATCGACCTCGCCAGACCAGACCAGACCAAGCCAGACCTCGCCCTCTAATGAAATCCAAGCCCAGGCACTACCGCTAGAGGATAAGGTACATGCAGGCCGCCTTAAATATTTTAAAAACAATTGGCTACAAATAACAAATGACCCTGTAGTCTTGGGATGGATACAAGGGTATGATATTCCGTTTACTAGAATACCACCATCTCATGACACTGAGCCACAACACTGGCCAAAAAATGGGAAAAACATGATCTCTTCTGAGATTCAAAAGCTTTTACATCTAGGAGCAATCTCTGAGTGTTCATACTGTGCAGAACAATTTACATCTCCCATATTTTTAGTACCTAAACCCAATGGCTCATTTAGATTTATTTTAAATTTAAAGAAATTAAATCAATACATAGATACAGAGCACTTTAAGCTAGAAGATATCAGAACAGCTTGTAAATTAATGTCCAAGAATTGTTACATGGCTTCAATAGATTTGAAGGAGGCCTACTTTTCAGTACCAATATCACCAAATAGTAAAAAATTCTTAAGGATTAAATTTGATGGATTACTATACGAATTTAATGCACTAACCTATGGCCTTTGCACAGCCCCATTTGTTTTCACAAAAGTTCTCAAACCAGTTAGTACATATTTACGAAATAATAACATTATATTAACATGTTATTTAGATGACAGTTTGTATTTTAATAAATGTCAACATAAGTGCAAAAAAGATATTCAGATAGCATGCAAACTTTTACAAAATTTAGGTTTTATAATAAATTATGAAAAAAGTGTTGTAACACCTAGCCAAACATGCAAATATCTAGGTTTTATGTTAAATTCAACAGACCTCACATTGTCAGTTCCACATGAAAAACAATTAGTAATTCTAGAAAGAATTAAATAATTTAGACACATTAATACTTGCAAAATAAGAGATTTTTCACAACTATTAGGATCACTTAATTCAATTTGCCCAGCCCTTACATATATAATAGTTGGCTGTATACCAAAGTTTTAGAGAGACAGAAATACCTAGCATTACTGAAATTTAATGATAATTATGAATCGCCTATGAATATTTCTCAAGTAATCAAATCAGAATTGAAATGGTGGCAGCATAATATAAATAAAAATAACCCAATCAAGCAATATAATTTCCATATAGAAATACACACCAATGCTTCTACCACAGGCTGGGGAGCTGTATGCAATCACAAGAAAGCTTCTGGGTCATGATCACATTCAGAACAAGAACATCATATTAATTATTTAGAATTGAAAGCTGCCTTTTTAGGGCTTCAGTGTTTTACAAAAGATATATAATTGCGAAATCTTATTGAGAATAGATAATACTACTGCCGTGGCATACATTAACAAAATGGGGGGGGCGCAATTCTTACACCTCAATAATATCACAAGGGACATTTGGCAATGGTGTGAAAATAGAAATATTTGGATATTTGCTTCCTATATAAATACAAAAGAT
The DNA here is from genome assembly GCA_905163435.1 of Mamestra brassicae. Classification (NCBI taxonomy): domain Eukaryota; kingdom Metazoa; phylum Arthropoda; class Insecta; order Lepidoptera; family Noctuidae; genus Mamestra; species Mamestra brassicae. Next base: position 3,496,662 of record LR991009.1, read on the forward strand.
AATTTTGAAGCGGATAAGGAATCAAGGAAAATTAATATTGAATGGGAACTTTCACAAAAAGCTTATATGCAAATAACTGAGCGTTTTGGCACTCCTGAAGTAGATTTATTTGAATCTAGGACAAATAAAAAGTGTGCAAAATTTGTTTCCTGGAAATGTGACCCAGAAGCATTCACTGTAGATGCTTTCACCATCAGTTGGGAAAATATGTTTTTCTATGCATTTCCACCTTTTTCATTATTGCTAAAATGTTTATATAAGATACAAAGAGATAAAGCCAAGGGAATTTTAGTTTTTCCTTATTGGCCATCACAACCATGGTTTCCACTAATAAAATCTTTGTCTTGTGGGGATCTTATAGTTTTTAGTCCTAACAAGAATCTGTTGTCATCTCCTTTCAGAGAATACCATCCCCTGCACCACCAGCTTACCCTGGCTGCAGGGCTGCTGTCAGCAAAGCGTTCATAAGGCGTGGAACACCAAGCTCTGCACTAAATGTGATGTTAAACTCACTTTCAATAAATACATTCAGACAATATGATTCATCCCTAAAATTATGGTGGATGTTCTGCAGGGAGCATAGTTTAGACACTTATGAGGCATCTATGAGGCATCTATGAGGCATGGTTAAAAAACTCAAAATGTATGGAACATTTTGAGTTTTTTAACCAAGTGTTATCAAAATGGGGCATCATATGGAACAATAAACACTACCAGGTCTGCATTATCCCTCCTGATGGGACCCAAAATCGGATCTGATGACAGGCTAAAACGGTTCATTAAAGGAATCTTTCGGTCAAGACCACCAATGCCGAAGTATGACAGAACATGGGATCCAGGCATAGTACTAAATTATCTAGCAGGGTGCTACCCAAATGAGGAGGTAACACTTGAAAAATTAACCAAAAAATTGGTCACTATACTGGCATTAACTACTGGTCATCGTGTTCAAAACATGTCAATGATAAAGATATCAAATATGAAATTCACTGACAGTGGTGTAGATATATACATACCTGGTATAATCAAAACATCCAGAAGAGGTAGCATCCAACCAATGTTTTACTTAAAAACCTTCACCCAGAAGAAAGAAATTTGTCCTGTTAAAACCATTCAATCTTATATCGATCAGACAAGTTCTATAAGGAACAGTACAGACGAATTAATTCTTACATTCAAGAAACCTTATAGAAATGCATCAACACAGACTATAAGCCGTTGGATCAAACTGATGTTGAAAGAAGCAGGAATTGATGTCACCATCTTCACAGCCCATAGCACCAGACATGCATCAACATCGGCTGCAAACAGATCTGGTGTCAGTATGATGTAATTAGAAAGGCTGCAGGGTGGTCTCAAAATTCTGCCATTTTTGCTAGGCATTACAATAGACCTATCAACCAAGATACATCTGAGTTTAGTAGTGTGATATGTAAAACTGTTATTACCTCATAAATTGTTGATTATATTTTCTTGTGTTGTTACCGCATAAATTGCTGATTATTGTCTATGTGTTGTTACCACATAAGTTGCTGGTCATTTTCCTTGCTTTGTTACCAATTAATGTAAACTAATCTTATACATTTATTTTTTGGATAGTAAAATATACCATATATTATTTAATACATAGATATTTTTTATTACCAAATCGGGTTATTCACAACCTAACTTCAAACATCTACACGTTAAACCGTCTCGGACAAGGAGAGAGTATAATTATAAGATTAAACGAACTTACCTTAAGTTAAGTTCTATCTTAATTATACGAAGCTCCTTGTCCGAGACGGCAGTCCCAAAAACCCTCCCACTAATACTCATTGAGTATTATCCCAGTATTAGGGTTGTTCATAAACCTGTCTTCAAACGTAATGACAAGTAGAGATGTGACACGAGGAAACTAACTTTTTTTTTTTTAGCTTTAAAAATTGTGACTTGGCGCTGGTACAAACAGCTTACTACACGTTAAACCGTCTCGGACAAGGAGCTTCGTACAATTAAGATAGAACTTCACTTAAGGTAAGTTCGTTTAATCTTATAATTATAAATTTTTATTTATTGAAGTAGGAGCTTATGGACAACAAAGTGATGGTGGTACATTGGCCTCTTCAACGTTATTTCGAAATTTTGAAAATGGGCAGTTCAATATTTCAAAATGTTTACCAAATATCAATACTGTGTTACCCTTGGTATTAATAGCTGATGAAGCCTACCCACTTAAACGGTATATTATGAGGCCGTATCCGAGGCGTAACCTTGGAGAAGAGGAAAGGCTTTACAACGAACGATTGTCTAACGCCCGAGTAGTGATTGAATGCGCTTTTGATATAATAACACAAAAATGGAGAATTTTAACTAAATGCATAGAGACAAATACAGAAAACGCTGAAATATAGTGAAATGTATCTGTTTACTACACAACATTATTATTGACAAAGAAGGACAACCAAGGCACAGTTATTCTACAGATCAAACAAGTATTTCGGGTCAAAGAAGCAACTTTGCATCTAGGGGACAAAACAGAAGTACGACCGAAGCTTATAATATTCGTGAAGCTTTCAAACAGTTCTTTTGTAACGATATCACATAGATAAATTATACTTAAAGGCTTTCGAATATTTTTGTAAGAACAATTTATTTTTAAAGTAAACTTAGGTCTTAAAATAGGTACGTTCAATAAAAATAAAAATACAAAACTTTAAGTGGTTTTATTTAAATTAAAATACAAAACATCTAATGGTAAATAAAACTTATTCCAACTTAGTGAAATGAAAATTACCTACTGTTGGTTCATATCTAAATCTGCATACGAGAAAAGGCTCTGGGCAGTTGTCGGTTGTGACACATTTGATGGTATGTCATAGTTTGTGGCTGGTGTCAAGTGGCCCTGCGCAGATGTGGATGTGTGTGAAAGTGTCATTAGATTCGTGGTCAGAGACAAAGGCTCCTTAAAATTAACAACGTATGTCGGAAGTGACGCATTTGATGACATTTCACAAGAAGCAGGGCGGCTTAATTCTTCAGAAGAATAGCAGCTTACGGGAGAACATTGAGGTTGATTTCTTTCTTCTTCCATAAAGACGTCTAACAACTTCCGCTGAACAGAGAGTTTTCTATTGCGTGGCACTTCTTTTAAGTATGGAAGTAAACATAACAAAAAGTTTCGATCAGGGTCTTCTGCTGACTTATCAGCTGACCTGGACTCATATATTTGAAGTTTTCGTTTTTCGATCTGTAAATACTCTTGTTCGACGTCAGTATTTCGCTGTTTCCTAATACGTCCAGTTAACGAGTTGAAACGATAAGCTTGCGTTACAGGTACACGAGTAGGATTTGTGTGTAATGGAGTATGTTGTTGCGACGTTAAATTTTCAGATTGGCTCGAATTTGAAGTTTCTGGTCGTGAAACAGGCGAATGCTTGACCTGCGGTATTGCTCGTGGTTGTGATTCCGATGACAACTCCGAAAACTGAGATGATTCTGAATCATCTTGATGTTCTTGGCTCGCGCTTCCTTCAGGCAAATTCCCACTTAATGGTTTTGGAGCAATTTGTTTCGCAAGGAATAATAACAAACCGTAATATGCCCACGAAGATGATTTGGGATCCGCCGCTGAGCCAGATTTACCTGGTTGAGTACATCTGTTATACTCTTTGCGAAATTGGTCGCTCAGGTTAGGTACTCCATTTCTTCTTAATATCTGCCACCGGTACTTCCATTTCTGAAGCAACTTCATCCCATAGACGTTTCCCAATATCTCGATTATTGTAACTTTTTGAATGTTTGTCCCACAGTGACGGTCTGTTATAAATGCAAGTAATTAATTTTTCAATATCCATTATTGATCCCAATAACGACTCGATCGCAGAAAGAAGCCGGTAAAACTGAAAAATCCAAACACGTTCGGACTCGTCAGTTGATCGTCCGTTTTCGGGCGTCATCGGACGACGTCGGTAGTAACAGTGTATGCGCTCTCTTCCATTTACCTACGTTTGATATGATCGGCCGAGTTCGGCCGATGACGCCCGAGCATACTTCGGCCGATGACGGATTCGGTGTACGCGTACCGTTAGTGTTGAGGGCTTACTCGGACAAAAATATTGCTATTATTTACGCCTACTGTTATTGCTGTTAATTTACAGTCTACATAATGTAGTTTTCGTTTATATAACTCATTGGTTCTTATGGGAAAAACGCCGGTTTTCGGCCGGAAATTTTAGATTTCGGCCCACAGAATTTGGTTTTCGGCCACTGGATTAAATAGAATAGAAAGGTAATTCAAAAACTAAATAAAATAACAATAAAATGTATTTCTTCCTGTATTTTTTATTTATGGTAACATTAATCAAATTATTATTAATCAGGTACCATTATAATTGACAACAATGCAAGAATAAATTATCTATTGTTTTCGTTTATTTATTCATAATAATAATAAATTAAGTATCAGTCGAAAAAAATTTGCTCAATAAAGAGTCATCATAAAGTTATTCTAATCATTAGAACATAAATTCGTATAATAATCTTTGATTAATAAAATATTTGGTAATAATCTATATAAGTTCGATAATTTCAACAAAAGCTTCGTTCTCATACAAAATAATAATCAACATTTTTCTATCAATAAAAATCTAATATCAAAATCTTAAATACCTATGGCAGCATTTGGCAAAATAATCTGCAATCAAATAAGCTTAATTGTAATTAGTAAACTGATTATAAATGCAAGCATTACATTTGAAGGGTTTGTCTTGTACTTCTTCATACTTTAGTCCAGCGAAGTCTGTGCATTTTAAATGATACCATTTGGTGCAAAAATCACATCCAATATTTCTTTCAGGATCTTCTTCTGTATCACTTATTAAAATATCTTGACACAGGGCGCAATCTACTTTAACTCTTTCGTTTTTCTTCATGGGTTTCTTGGTCTTCGCGATTTTTCGTTTTGTAACTTTAGCATTTTTTAACTGTTCTTTTTCTATTCTTTTCTTTTTCAAAATTTCTTGTCGTTTTTTTCTCAATTCTAACTTCTCTGTTTTAACTTTTTCTTTATCTTCATAAAATTTCCAATACTCCGCCGATGAAATTGCCGCAGGTAAAGGTGTACGTGTAATGATAGTGTTAGATTTATGGCGTGATTAATTTCCACTTGGACCGCCACCTTTGATTTCGAAGCGGAATCGCTCCGCTCATGCACCTTGGGCCATACTTACAAAACATCCGATCTTTTGTTCACGACGGGGCTAATGACCGAGAGCTTACACGTGCCGCGCGCATTCATAGCGCGCGTGATATTTGTACTGGCGGAGGCAGCAAGGACCTTGAGCGGCGGGGCGACGGCGTGCGCGCAGGCGACCGGTGAGGGAGCCGAGCTGCGAGCGCCAGTCTACTGTTGGCTACCGGCCCTTCTATTCGCGTCGCGCTTAACTTTGCTTTACTTGCTTTTATTTGTAATAATTTTTAACCAATATATAATTTGTCAACTCTCATGCGTTCTGCTTCTTTTCATCCTCCGCTGCTCTGCTAAGCTTTGCTATTCGCTGCATTAATAGTTCGGGTTCAATTCCTGAACGTAGAAATACACATTTCTACATTGGTGACCCTCGACTACCGCGCATACGGAGGAATCAGGTGCAGCTGGACACAAGCATTACCGGTGAAATAAGAAGAACGGTGATTATACAGGAGCCAAGTTGGTTCACATCGGAGGTTGGTTGTGGTTCAAGCATAAGCGGTGAGCGATTTTTTTTTATTATTAAGAAACGATGTCAGATGCTGAAGAATTTTCTGATGCCGATACTAAGGGCGCAGTGTCAGTGCCACCGAGAGAAGTAGCGAGAGTGGGAGTACGCTGCCCACCATTTTGTCCTGAAGAACCGGCATTATGGTTCGCGCAGTTAGAAGGACAGTTCGTCCTCTCAAAGGTATCCAGCGACACAACTAAATTTTATTATGTCACTACACAGCTGGAAACTAAATATGCGCTGCAGGTTAAAGATATAATCACCAGCCCTCCCGAGACAAATAAATATATTAAACTCAAAACTGAGCTAATAAATCGCCTGTCGGCATCACAGGAAAAGCGAATACAGCAGCTATTAGTCCATGAGGAGCTCGGTGATAGGAGACCATCGCAGTTTCTTCGGCATCTACAAAATTTAGCTGGTCCATCCGGAGCAACAGATTTCGTGAAGAGCGTATGGACTAGTCGCTTACCGCAAAATATTCAAACTATCATTGCTTCACAGATTGCTGAATTACAGGTAGAAAAACTAGCCGAGATCGCAGACAGGGTGCACGAGATAGCCCCATCAACTCCACAAGTTGCATCTACCAGCGCTGCCACTCCCGACCTGGTCAAGCAAATAAGCGAGCTCACGAAGCACACTCACGTGCACGCTCACGCTCACAGGCCCGATACAGAAGGTACGACCGCTCTAATAGCTTTAAATCACAACAGCCACCTCCAAATCACCCGCACTGCTTCTACCATTACAAGTACGGGGATAAGGCGAATAAATGTAAGCAGCCCTGCACGTATACGACGGAAAACGCCAAGGGCGGTTGCAAGTAGCGGCTAACGACTGCCCCTCTCCAACAGGCCGTCTATTTATAACCGATCGGACGTCAAAAGTCCAGTTCCTGGTGGACACTGGCTCTGATTTGTGTGTCTTTCCAAGGTCGGCTGTCAAGACGCCAGTAATAAAATCAAAATTTGACCTAGTGGCTGCCAACAACACTGTCATTCATACATTCGGACCCATACAGCTGCGCTTGAACTTAGGTCTGCGAAGGGACTACACCTGGAAATTTACGATAGCCGATGTGTCGCGAGCAATAATAGGGGTAGACTTTCTCAGCTTCTACAACATACTCGTTGACTGTCGAAACCAGCGCTTGATAGACAATGTAACGTCACTATCAGTGTCTGGAGTACATTGCAGGTCAACAGACGACATAGCATCTGTGAAGGCTGTAGTCGGCGACACAGACTACCACAAAATTCTACGCGAGTACCCAGAGATAACACGGCCACCGGGAACTCACCTACCGGGTAAGCATAACACTATGCATCATATTAGGACGACGCCTGGTCCACCGGTGTCAAGCAAACCCCGACGACTGGATCCCGCTCGTACCTTGGTGGCTAAAAAGGAGTTTGAAGAAATGCTCGCAAGCGGGGTAGCCAGACAGTCTAAGAGTGCTTGGTCAGCTCCTCTTCATCTAGTAAGGAAGAAGGACGACGGATGGAAACCGTGTGGCGACTATAGAGCACTAAACGCCAGAACAATACCGGACAGGTACCCCATCCGCCATATTCACGACTTTTCTCACCAACTGGCAGGATGCGCAGTCTTCTCAACGATAGATCTCGTGAAAGCGTACAACCAAATTGCCATCAACCCAGACGACACACCAAAGACCGCCATAACCACTCCATTCGGCCTTTATGAATTTAGGTACATGAATGACCTTTGGATTGCGAAACGCTGCGCAGACTTTTCAGCGATTTATTGACGAAGTGTTGCTTGGCTTAGATTTTTGCTATGGTTATATCGATGACATATTGGTGTATTCAAAAACTCCCGAACAGCACAAGCAACATTTACGAAAACTGTTCGAGCGCCTGAGAGACTATGGGATAGTAGTAAACACAACAAAGTGCAATATCGGACGCTCAGAGGTGATCTTTCTGGGATACTGTGTGTCGGCAACAGGTACAAGGCCTCTAGATTCGAAAATACAGGCCATCCAAGAATATCCAGTACCCAAGACAGTCAAGGAGTTACGACGATTTTTGGGCATGATAAACTTTTATCACCGATTCATTCCTCAAGCAGCTAAGATTCAGGCACCGTTGAATGCCGTCCTCGCCGGCCCAAAAGTAAGAGGAAGCCATCCTGTGGCCATGACTCCAGAGCTACTCAAAGCTTTCGAAGACACCAAAACTTCAATATGCAACACAGCTCTACTGGCTCATCCAGATCCATCAGCTGAGTTGGCTATTGTGACCGATGCATCTGACACCGCCATAGGCGCCGTTCTGCAACAGCGAAAAGGTAGCGACCACCAACCCTTAGCTTTTTACTCTCACAAGCTTAGCCCCGCACAGAAGAAGTACAGCCCGTACGAACGAGAATTATTAGCGGTATATGAGGCTGTGAAATACTTTCGCCATATGGTAGAAACCAGAGTCTTTGCGATATTTACAGATCACAAACCATTGGTGTACGCATTTAAGGCAAACAGGGACAAATTACCGCCCAGACAATTCCGGTACCTCTATTATATCGGACAATTTACAACAGACACCAGGTATTTGCCAGGCAGAGAAAATGTGGTCGCCGATGCCTTGTCACAAGTGTCAGTAGCAATCAACTACGAGGACCTAGCAAGACTTCAGAGCAAAGACTCAGAACTGCAAGGCCTGATCCAAGACGGTTCATCACTCAAGCTGGAGAAGATTGCCACACTGAACTGTAGCAAACCCATTTTTTGTGACACTTCCACGCCAAATCCTCGCCCGTACGTGACACCACAGCTAAGAAAGCAAGTTTTCAACTCACTGCACAACTTACACCATCCAGGATGTTCTGCTACAGTGCGACTGGCAACTCAAAACTTTGTGTGGCCTGGGATTCGAAAAGACTGTAGAGAGTGAAATCACTGTGAATTAATATAAGCTTTTATGGTGTACAATAAAGAATTAAGAATTAAGAGAGTGGGCTAGGCAATGTTTGAAATGCCAAACAAGCAAAATTACCCGCCATACCAGTTCTCCTTTGTCCACATTCCCAACCACATCCAGCAGATTCTCCCATATACACCTCGACTTAGTAGGGCCCTTAACCCCTTCTTATGATTACAGGTACTGCCTCACTGTCATCGACCGATTTACTCGATGGCCTGAGGCGTATCCACTAAAGGAGATCACTGCCAAGGCCTGTGCTGCTGCCTTGGTTTCTGGCTGGATAGCTAGATTCGGCTGTCCCGCACGGGTGACCACGGACCAGGGTCGCCAGTTTGAGAGCCACCTGTTCAAGGCCCTCACTACCCTGGTTGGTGCGCGCCACTTCCGCACTACTGCTTACCACCCTGCTGCAAATGGCATCGTCGAGCGCCTTCATCGACAACTTAAGGCAGCCATTATGTGCCATTCCTCGTCACAGTGGACAGAAGCCCTACCGCTGGTACTACTCGGCATGCGGAGTTCTTGGAAGGAAGACATCCAAGCTACGCCTGCGGATCTGGTATACGGCGAATCATTACGACTACCTGGTCAGTTCCTATCTCCCACAGAGCAGTTCACCGCAGCTGATGTCACGCAGTATGCCACGCGTCTCCGAGTTCACATGGCCAAACTCACTCCGAGGCCTACATCGTGGCACACGACTTCTCCGTTCTACATTCCTCGAGACCTTCATACCACTTCACACGTCTTCCTACGCCGAGACCACGTCCGAGGGTCTCTGGAGCCACCTTACGCTGGACCATACAAGGTCCACGAAAGGCAGTCAAAATACTTCACGATAGAGGTAAAAGGCAAGAAAACTAACGTTTCTGTTGACAGACTCAAACCAGCCTTTATGATGAAGGAAGAAGAGAAAAGGCCAGAGGTAGCACCAACACCAAACGATGTTACCACCACAGAAACGGCGGGAGAAGAAAAGAGAACCAGAAGCGGACGGCGAGTGAGATTCCCTGGTTTTTATCGACCATAGTTACGGTCTGGCAGGGGGGAATTATGGCGTGATTAATTTCCACTTGGACCGCCACCTTTGATTTCGAAGCGGAATCGCTCCGCTCATGCACCTTGGGCCATACTTACAAAACATCCGATCTTTTGTTCACGACGGGGCTAATGACCGAGAGCTTACACGTGCCGCGCGCATTCATAGCGCGCGTGATATTTGTACTGGCGGAGGCAGCAAGGACCTTGAGCGGCGGGGCGACGGCGTGCGCGCAGGCGACCGGTGAGGGAGCCGAGCTGCGAGCGCCAGTCTACTGTTGGCTACCGGCCCTTCTATTCGCGTCGCGCTTAACTTTGCTTTACTTGCTTTTATTTGTAATAATTTTTAACCAATATATAATTTGTCAACTCTCATGCGTTCTGCTTCTTTTCATCCTCCGCTGCTCTGCTAAGCTTTGCTATTCGCTGCATTAATAGTTCGGGTTCAATTCCTGAACGTAGAAATACACATTTCTACAGATTTTTTTGCAGGTTGCGGTTTAAATAAATGTTTTTCTATAATATCTGTTTCCTTTGTTTTACTAGTTTGTATAGGTGTACTAGTCTGTTTTATTGGAATATCATCCAGCACATTGGCGTCGAGTTATTATATTTTCCAATGATTCAGAGGTCTTGTTTGATATCATGGGTGTTTGTGGCAGTAATACTGTGGAATTGGTGGTTATCGTACTACATTGAGTGGTTATTATTGCATCGCGGCAATCGTTTACGCTTTCAGACAGTACTGTTGTTGCTGGCAGACTTATTTGAGTTGGTATTATAAGAACATCATCCAGCGATACTAAAGAACCAACATCCAAATAACTTCCTGACAAATGAAATGTGGAAATGTCGTTATCAATCAACGATTCTGATGCTTCGATAGATGAATCCTTATCTGAGTGAGTTACTAGAACACCATGAGTTATTGGAACACTTTTATCTTGGCTTATGTTGCACAGACTTTCTGGAGTTTTAACAGGACTAAGCAGTCTTATATTGCTCAATTGGAGAAACAAGTCTTCGTCAGCCTGGCTTTGTGGAATGGTTTCAAAGGACACCATTTGAGTCAAGTTGATATCATCTAATTGGCTGGTCATATTTTTATCTTCTTCGACTATTTGAGATGTTGTATTATTGACTGTTGAGTTCGTCAGGTCTTCAGAGCATGTTTCGTATAAAACGTCAGAAAATTGTATCTGAGAAGACTTTCTTTTCAGTTTCTTCATCTCCTTCAATATAACAGCTACGTTTATATTTCTTTCGGCCAGAGTCGATTTTAAATGTTTCAAAACATTTCTTGTGGAAACTAGGTCTGCGTTAGTTATTTCTTTAGAATTTCTTTCGGGTGTCTTTGATTTGTTTAATATTTCCAGGGTATTCTGAACACATTTCGTGTAATCCACTGCATCAGGAGCAGATGGATAAAGCCCGCATTTTCTGAAGCCATTAATTATATTTCGCTGCATATTTGCATTTTCCAGGCAGTCTTTGAAAAGAGCGCAAATATTAGTCTTGGTGACAGAAGAGTTTATGTTTTCTGGCTTCGTCAAAAACTTCCTCACTACTTTTTTCCATTCTGATTTCAAAGGCCCAAAAACACTGTCATCTGCCGGTTGAAGTATGTGCGTGGTATTAGGTGGCAGAGCGTAAAGAATTATTTCCAATCGCTCGCACATCGCGCTCAACTCAATTGACATATGGGATCTGTGTCCATCAATCAGTAAGATAATGGGTTTCTTAATTTCGTTACTCACCAACCAATTATTAAAATCATTCGTAATGTATTAAAAAAATACGTCACTTCGCATCCAACCACTCTCAGACCTTCCGAGGACCCAATGTGGTGGCATGCTATCTGCCATTTGTTTTGGCGGGCGAATATATGGAAAAACTATTAGTGGAGGACATACTTGCCCGTTAGCATTAAATGTCACCAAAACAGTTAAATTATCTTTTTCACTGCCATTTTTAATTCGGTAAAGATTCCGGTACCCTCGAGGACCAAGGACCTTTCCTGTTTTAGGGCAAAGGGCGATCCACTCTCGTCTCCATTGAATATACGTTCCGGAGATTCCAATATATCACGATGATTTGATTCTACCAGAAACGCTTGTAGTTCTCGAAACCAGAGCTTGATTGACTCCTTCGTTACCCTAGGTTAGCGGCCAGACAGAAAAGACGCAAGACGAGGGCGGGGCGCGGACCCGTCGCAGACAGGGCGCCGTCACGACTTTTTAACATATATAGAAAAGACACGGACGCGTCGCAGACAGGGCGCCGTCACGACTTTTTAACATATATAGAAAAGACACGGACGCGTCGCAGACAGGGCGCCGTCACGACTTTTTATGGCGCGCACTAGAAGCTTTTCTCGGCATTCAACCGTCCGATTTTGATACGACAACATGTCTTCTTCTGAAGATGAAGATGTATTGGCACTGGTATATCTCGCTAATCTGCAGAGGGTTAGACGTTACTGGGTACATCCGGTATGGCTAAGCAATGGACAGAATAGATTTTTTAAAATAATGAAGGATCTACATTATTATCCTGATCGTTTTCAAGAAGTATACAAGATGACTCATCAATGTTTTAACATTATTATGTCCAAAGTGAAGAATGCTTTACAGAAAAAGGACACAAATTGGAGAGAATGTATATGTCCTGAAGAAAGATTACTTATGATGCTAAGGTAAGTGAAACAAATAATCTTTAATCATTTTTATATTGTTTAAAGATTTTGTTACAAATTCTCCAAATTGTTCGACGAAGGTGATTCATTATTGTAACACTGTGTATTGCACATGTGGGTAGATGACGCCGAAATGACCGAATATGGTGACAAGTTGAAATACGTATTTTCATCTTGTCGACAGTCTTCAAAATGTAGATAAGCGGATGAAGATGCGACATTTCGTGGTGATGCTGGAGATGCAATATTTTGAAATGCGTGTTGTGGAGATGCAGGTGAATTATTTTGAATGGTCTGTTGTATCACTGAAGGAGGTGCGATATTTCTAATAGTCTGCTGTGGAGCTGTTGGAGCTGCAACATTTTGAAATGTTTGTTGTATTGGTGTAGCTGGAGCATAATATGGGACTGTGTTGAATTGAGAAATACAGGCGGATGATGCGATATTTGATGTCGATGTACTGGTAGATGTTGCCTCGCTTTCATCCAAGATTTGCGTCGCTAACTTCATCACTCCCATCTTGAACCTTCTTTTTTGAGCCACATTCATGGCCTTCATTTCAGGCAACATACTTTGAAGGAAAGAAAGGTCTGTATCAAGTGGTCCATCTTTTTTTTCATCTCTTCGTTTTGAGTTGAAGTAATCGTACGCAGATTGATTGACTTCTTTGAGAGTAATCGTTGTACCTTTTTTGCTTGAGCTTACGGATAACGGCGAAGGATGTCTTTCTGTGCGTGGAGATGGTGTGAGAGAGGGAGGCTGATACGGTGACATTGAGTCCTCGCCAGCGTCACTGTCGTCCGTTTAAACAGGATCAGTAGGAAGGTTAGATTTGGATGGTCTTGATTTTAAATATCCATCCAAAAAATTTAAATGTGGGGCGAGATAATATTCTCTCAGTACTTTGGCCGCAGAGCCAGATGGAAGCAATTTTGATTTATTGTACTTCCCATATCTGTTCCGTATGTTTGCCCAGCGTGCTTTGCAATCAGTAACTGAAACAATTAAAACATCAAATGTAAAAAGCTAAAGTATCATAATATATTATATCTAAGATATTTCTTTACAGGTATTTCGCAGATGGATGTTCATTCAAATCACTATCAACTTACTTTCCACGAGGAAATCGACAATTCGACAAATAGTATACGATACCTGTCAAATTCTATGGGAAACATTACGACCAGAATATATGCCTATTCCTAATACAGAAAAATGGCTGGAGGGAGCTGAACGTTTTCATGCTCTCTGGAATTTACCAAATTGTCTTGGAAGTCTTGATGGTAAACATATTCGTATAAAAGCCCCACTTAACTCAGGGTCAGCATACATAAATTACAAAGGATACTTTTCCATTGTATTATTGGCATTAGTAGACGCTGATGGATTATTTTTAACGATCGATGTTGGGTAATATGGCCGAAACAGCGACGGACGTGCGTTGCAAGTTAGTGCTCTTGGACAAGCTATACAGCGTGAAGATCTTAATCTACCAGAACCCTCTCCATTTCCTGGAGAAACACGACCTGTGCCGTATTATTTTTTAGCAGATGAAGCTTTTCCTCTTAAAAAAAACATAATGAGACCTTACTCAAGGATTCAAATGACTAATGGGTCATTTCACGCAGGCACAATTTTTTGCTAATTTCGGTGGTATTTTTTTTTTTGTAGGTTTTCGGATAAAAAAAAAACTTGTTTTATTCTAGAACACATTAGTATTCTAATTATTTTAGTAGGAAATAAATAACCGTAGTTGTTTTGAAAATATGACGGCCACCGAAATTACCAACCCACCGAAATTGAAAATTTTACACCGAAATTGCCAATCTTACACCGAAATTGCAAATCTTACACCGAAATTGCAACATCACTTCAAAATGGATATGTTTTGTAATGCACCATGACAGTTATTAAACAAAGAACAACTTTACCGTTGGCAACATTATGTAGCGGCTGCAGAGGCGGGTATAACAGGTGTAAAATACGGTTATTTATTTATATTTGACAGTGTATTTTGACATGGATCATGACCACATTTAGCAGATTTATTAAATTAACATTAGTTCTGCTTAATGTGATCCATGTTGAGGGTAATACTAAAAAAAAATTAAGTTATGATGAGATCTTCGTTTAATTAACACTTCAGCAAATAATTATGGTTTTTTATAAAAAATCTTAAACAAACATAAAAGAGTAAACTTTCAAATAATTAAAATGAACAAAACAAAAATCAAAAAATATTCAAATCACTGTCAGAGTCATTTTCAATATCGGTTTTAATTTCTTCTGTAGAAGATTCAGCTAATCTTGTTTCTTTTTTCTTTTCAGTTTTGTCATCTTTCTTCCAATTAGTTTCAGGTATTGAATTTTCGAATTACAAACACATTGCGCTGTCAACATTTTCAAAAAATGACGTGGAGGGGATGATATCCAAATCAACATTTTCAATACTCAGTGAGTCATCTAATATCGCCGTGATTTTGATGGAATGGTTGCGATAGAAAGTTTCTTGTCGAATGGATTTCTGGAGTGTTGGGTTTTGATTGATGGCTTGACTAAGTCAAATCTCTCAGAAGCTTTAAATTGTTGCACGCTTAAAATCTGAACTTTAGACTCAGTGCTTCAAACAAACAATCTTTTTCGAAGCCTAAATGTTTTCCATGAGGACAAATTGTTGCTTTAATCAAACAGTCAGGATGTATACAAGACAATGATCGCAAAGCTAATCGTCGTGGCTCTTCTTTCATCCAAACTATCTGGTGAACCTTCAAAGTACCTGGAAACGTTTTTAATTGGTCAGGAAGAAGCCAGTATTTTTCGGTTACTTTTTAATCTTCGACTACTTCTATTTTCACACCTTTAACTGAAGTTTTGAGGTTCTGAACTAAAGTGTCGAGGTCAGCGATGTCTTTTCCATACGCAACCAGCTGGTCAGCAGTTCTTTTTAACACTCCACCGACACCGTCCGGAGCTCCTTTACCATGGCCGCATTCAGTGTAATGCCATATAATTTCTTTTAATTGTGGACAATATGAACTCAACTGAGAAATAATGTACAATATTTTTTTGTTCCGATATTGTGCGGAAGGTGAGTCTGACACAATGTGAAGTGTGCGTACCATAGGAGCGTTTGTTTCTATTTCTCTTAATATTGGGACTAAATGAGCCCATACTGCAGCAGCGTCGAGGCGTAAAGAAGCACTGATTGTGCAAAAAGCTTGTGTTTTATAAGTCTGACTGCCATAATAATAAATCACGACAGTATGTAGTGTGATCTGGTTCTTACTCCAATGTCTCTCTTTATAACTCTTCATTATATTTCGTCCCATAATTTTCGCTGAAATCTATATGTATTAAACACTGATTTTTTAAGTTAGCACAGTGTTTGAGAAACGACTTTAGGGCATTTCCAAATTTTTTTATCACTGCCAGTGGTTTATCTGAATGACTAATCTTTGTAACGGTTTTAGTAGTTTTTTCCACATTATCTTTAGTATACACTCTAGCTTGTTGTTGCCATGCCCAGTAAGTTATATTATTCTGATTACTAAATTCCTGGTAGTTTACAACTTTGTCTCTGCATGATACACATTTTCTTTCGAGGCACTTTACATTGTCCTTATCACAACACAAATTTTTGAGAAGATCGGTGGTAGTATTCTCTTTTATTATGTTATTCCGTTTAAGAGATGTTATTAATAGTTGCATGTTGGCGTGTATTTGACAAAGACATGTCGCCGTCCCCAACGAATAACATCGTAACCGTACTGGCATTCGGCCAGGTCCGGCCCCTCTCCGCACAAGTGGCTGACGAGGCGGGCTGAGACTATTCGCTCAAACAGCTTTCCCACCTCGTCGAGCAGCACTATGAGCCGGTACGCGGACGGCGAGTCCGCAGGGCGCCCCGCTTTCCTGAGCAGGACCAGACGACCAGATTTCCACTGAGTGGGAAACTGGCCCTACTAAGTCGCACCTATTCCAACAGGATTGCACTACTCCATGGGTGCTGGAAAGCTTCAGCGGTAAAACTCGTGTAAGAAGAAACCGTACGTCGGCCTCCTAATTTAACTAAAGAAAATGTTATAGATACATAATGCATTTATAATTCTGCGTATTAAATGCTAATATTTCTGTGTTTGCGCTTAATTTCATACAACTTTTATATATTCAAATAACATTTTGAACTTTTGACAATCGTTTTCGCTGATGAATGTCAGTAGGCGCAGCCAAATGACATTCTGTCAGCGGTAACGATTGTCAAAATATCAAAAATGTATGAGATTGACAAGCGCTATCGAAAAGTCACGTGGTCAATCCCTTACATTTGACGTGAGCGCTATCGAAAAGTCACGTGATCTCTTAGATTTGACAGCGCTATCGAAAAGTCACATGATCCCTAAAGGTGGGTACTGACCAGTGTTACGGGCCATTATGGTGGGTATCCACTATGTTCACGCACCTCTTGCGCTCCGCGCTCCAGCAACTATTACACATAGTGGATGTGTTTGCGAACTTGGTTCGCACTTAATTCGCAAACGTATTCACGATGTGGAGCAGTTGCAGGAAGGAGCGCGGAGCGCAAGAGGCTCGCGAACATAGTGGATATCCACCAAAACGTACCATTCTAGGCGAGCATGTAACATTAAGCCGTGTCCTAAAATCCGTGCAACATGCTCGTTTCAAACTCTTTGCTCGCCCATGCTCATGATTCGCAAGACACTGGCAATCACGATGTTTGGCGAAGAGGTTGTTGGGATCTTTGATTCTACTAAATTATTGTTGAATTTTTCTTTGTCCTACTCTATAATTTACAAGAAATAAACACAATGTAGCCAAATATCGATGCGTGTGGCTCAAGTTGCACTCGTCACGACTTGTCGCAGTGTACTGACTAAACCACGTAACACTCGAAGAGATTTGCCAAAAAATCGACAACAGGCGGAGCACTCAAAACGAGCCATGATCGGCTCTTTGCTCACATGTTCTTCCTCGTTTCCACGAACTGACCTCACAAATGCTCTCTTTGTAACATATGCATTACATTACGCCCCGTAAGACTGGTCAGTACCCACCTTTACATGTTGACGTATGGATAACGTTTGACGTATGTCACCGGAAAATGGTAAACTCCGTAAGATTATAAAATAACTTGAGAGGTTGCAAACTCTCGATAAATTGTCAACTGAAAATTTGGAATACTTTTTTTACGCATCAAAATTTGATAGTCTATATTATTTCCGTGCCGGTCCGAGAAATTTTGGACTGATATAAACTGGCGACCAATCAGCACTCTGGTCTACAATTTATTTGTTTTGGTTAGTAGTAAAACTGGAAACTTGGCGCCACATTGGTCTTTGTTGGTGTGAGCTTATATCTGAACAGACCAATGAGAGCCTTGTTTTCAGGTTTACTATCACACCAAAACAGATAAATTACGAGACTATCAAATTTTGATGCGTAAAAAATTACTTCAAATGTTCAGTGGACAATTTATCGAGAGTTTACATCTCTCAAGTTATTTTAAAATCTTACGGAGTTTGCCATTTTCCGGTGACATGGACATTCACTGACATTTATGGGATATGGGTTTGTGTACGTCGTGGCCATATCGAAGAATTGGCCACTTCATTGTATGGCCGAAGTTAGTTTAGGTTACATTTGAGGGAACTTAGGGCACCCCGACACGGATAGGTTATATAGCTTCAAATTGGATGGCATCATACAATTCATGTTAGGTTCCTTTAAACCCTGTGTTCCAAGTTACGATTGAAGCGGCCACATCATGAAATTGTCAAATTATACGATAAGGCGACGACAATTAATATCTGTATTTGTTGTCGCCATATCGTAGAATTTGGCCAAGTTTGTGGACCGCTGTGTTCTAACACAGCGGTCCACAAACTTTGTTGTCGCATTGTACGCTTGGAGAATTTTCTATTTTGAGTGGACCCCTCCCCGCTGTTTTAATGTTAATTTTACATACATATTGTTTAATTCGGTTCTATACTTCTAAACAAATACATATATAGGGTAAAACCAGGATAGTTGCGCCAGGGGTATAGTAGCCTCGATTTTAATTACTCTAGTTTCGCGGATGAATAACATGTTATTTTATTTATCAATCGTGACACTCTACAACAACCACTAAGTAGACCGTATTGCATGTGTCTGTGCGATTGCATGGGAAGGCAAGGTGCGATCAAAGTTTTTGCGCGTTAAAAGTCCTCTTTCTCGGCGGGGCACCTATCCTAAACGTAATTTATATGTATTAGGCAACTATTCCCCATATGGGATAGATGTCACAAAATTTAGAGGTCGACAAAAATCGCCAATATTCTGGAAATATGAAAAATAATGTTCTTTACTTTCACAAATTTGAAGAAAATAAACCAAAGTACCTACCCGTTTTATGAATAAAGTGACAACTAACTAAATATATAATAATTATATATTTTTACAAAAAGTGTGGCAACTATCCGGCTTTTACCCTATAAGAATATTATTAAGTGAGTGTCGAACTGCATAAATGGGATCCAGTATCGTGGCCCCCATTTATCTGTCACGCACTCCGATGCAAATCTAGACCCCTAAAGGTCCATGTAGACTATTAAGGAATGACTGAACTAGATTGAATGTTGAATGGAATGATTTTTTTATGGACATTACAAATAACTATGCAGCATGAATAAAATTAAAAATTTATTTTTTATATTTATTCACAAAATAATAATTAAAAGGTATATAGAGTAAACCCTTAATATCGAGGTTTTCTTAAAGTATCCTCTTCAAATGCATTGTATGAAAATGATTAGGTTTCCAGGAATGAGAAACCTGTAGTTTCTATTAGAGGTTATTCTTGCTGTCATTAATAAAAAAATTTTCACGATATTTGTAATAGCACTAGTATCAGTTACTGACTGGCTGGTGTACTTATGGTAGAGATGGTTGGCACGATTGGTTCAGGTGATGGTGGCGTACACCTGAAAAACAAACCAATTTTACAAAGGTTCTTCATGTTCAAGGTTTTTCGGGAAAATGGTTCTGAGATGCATAGCTGCAACACGGAAGGAAAGACAGAAACGGTTACAATTCGGAAGAATGGGATTCCTGACTTTGCAATTAATCTAATCTTTAAAACTAGCACCATTTTACAACTTGTTTAAATAGTAGTTACGAAGGTAACGGAACGCAACCGTTATTAACTTACCTTTCCCCGAAGGGATCATCATCATCATCAGCAGTGTATCAATAGCACGCTTTACACGTACCTACTATGCGAATCAACACTGAATATACGATGGACTATTGCGTTTATAAAATTCACTTACATATATTGGGATAGAACCAGCAACTTAAACGTTTTACCTTCCAGGCTTCAGTGAAAAGACGAAACCAGGCTCCAGTAGATTAATTTTACGAATAGCTGGCGCGTACTTTATGTTCCTTTCTTTCTATAAATAAACAGGCAGAAACTTAGAAAAAATTGGTTTCACAATAAAAGTTTAAGCACATGTACCGCTTTTAAATTATGCACAAACGATTTACTTACCTAGATTATTATATTTAGTATAGGATTTTGTAGACAGTCGGTTCAATTTTGCCAATAAAATTATCAATTTCGCAATATAAAATAATGTTTTGAACCATGTTTGACATGTCCGTCATCGAAAACCATAAACTAGAACAATAGTTTTTATTGAACAAGCGCAATCGCCAAAATATTGACAAGCGGCATCGAATCGAAGCCGAAGCGATCCTTCGTCACGCCAACGCTATCGAAATCGAAACGCTTCGTAGCGATTGACACTTGTCTAGAGCCCCAGGTCAAACAAATAAAATAAAAAAAATAAAAACAAATCAAAACGTATTTGGACTTCATAAAAGATGTATACGATGATTTTTGCGATTTGTTTTCTTTTTTTGTTTTATTTTACCTATAGCAACAAAAATAAATAATATTTAGATAGTGTCTGTCTGTCATAATTTGTTAGCGGTTTTCTGGTGGATTTTGACACCATAATTGGTGGGTTCGTTAAAATTAAGTTGGCATCACTGGTTCTTACAGAACAGGCACCAGTATCGCGATACGCACAACGAATTCAGGCATTTAACGCTTGAGGGCGTTGTACAGCTGAACAAAAAGTGTGAAAAATATAGGTACTTGATAAAAATGTCAATTGTACTATAGAAAATGTACCAAGCTGTAACTATAGATGTCATATTCGTGCTTGAAATGTAAAAAAAAATCGGCTTACTTCAAAAATCACAAAAAATGTAAAACAGGTCGTACTTTTTGTGTCAGCGCCATCTACCAATATTTCTTTGCCGTAATATCAGTATAATATAAGTTTATTTTCTAGATTTTAAACGAAGTAATTTTGTTTTATAAAACATAAATATAAACAATATAATATAGAAACGGAAACTTTATTATATGTATTTTTTTTTAAACCAATAAAAGTAAAGTAAGTATTAGTAGACCTACGTCTTTAAAAGAATCCCCATGAAAATTTTGAGACTCCTAGCACTTGTAGTCACGAAGTTTCATACTAACTATCAACTCCAAAAGTTCTTAATCCCTGGAATACGCCGATTGGCGTTTTCAGCACCAGAGTAAGAAAACTCAACGTTACTAGAATTGAAATATCCAAAAACTACTTGTACCAGGCATTTCACTTATAAATTACAAGCACATTGGTCTATATTTTATTATTAAATCATCAAATTTGGATAAAATATAGAACAACTCTATATTACGCCGATAGGCGTGGTCCGAATCTGAGTATGAAAAAATTATACGCCGATCGGCGTGCACCGCATTGAATGGGTTAATGTTACAACATATGAAAATTTAGGCTGTAATTTCAGTGATACAAATATGATTACTAACTTCAAGCACCCCAAACAAGATAAGAGGATACACTGCATTTTTGATCCAGCTCATATGGTAAAACTTTGTAGGAATATTTTTGCAGAGACAAAGTTAAGTTCTCCTAACGGTGATATTGATTTTAAATTTGTGAAAGAATTACACATATTACAAGAGGAAGAAGGTTTAAAACTCGCCAATAAATTAAATGCTAATCATCTTAATTTTATGGGGAAAAAAATGAATGTTAAACTTGCAGCGCAGACATTAAGTTCTTCAGTCGCTGATGCCATCGACTTTTTAAGAACTAGTGGCAGTGAAAATTTTCAAGGCAGTGAAGCAAGTACTGAATACATCAGAATGATTGATAGAATTTTTGATTTACTGAACGCAAAATCCCCCATTGGCACTGGTTTTAAGTCCCCTTTGCGACTTAGTAATGAAATGTTTTGGGCAAAAGCTTTTTCTGACACAAGAGAATATTTAAAAACACTCACTATTGATAATCAAAACATTCTATTAAGTCGCCGAAAGATGGCAGCTTTTGGCTTGATTGTTGACACTTATAGCTGCCCAAATTTAGCAAAAGATCTTTTGGAAGGTATGGATCATAAGTTAGATTATTTTCTTCCATATAAATTCTCCCAAGACCATTTGGAAATGTTTTTTTTCCTGTATTCGATTGCAGGGTGGTGGAAATAACAACCCAAATGCTTTGCAATTCAGGTATGCTATGCGCAAACATCTGTATCGAAATAGTGTCAAACCTAGCATAAACGCAAATTGCACAGACAATGATTTTGAACTATCGCTTATTTTAGAATTTCGTAGCCAAAAAAGAATTATTGAGAAAAATTAAAAGGATGATGACTCACAAGTTGAAAAAGTAGAGGTCTTATTCAATTACATGCAATCGATCAATATATCTGATTACAAAAATAATATACTTTATTACATTGCTGGTCATTTTGTAAACAAATGTTAAATAAACTTACTTGTCAATTCTGTCGCGACGCATTGATTGTTGCTAAGGATAATTTAGATCACTCTTATTATGTGGATATTACCAACTTCTCATCTTTTACTGCATTTGTTGACAGGGGAGCCTTAAAGTACGTTTCCAGATTTGCTTTTGAGGTGATAAGGAGTTGCGAACAGTTATTTATGTCGGAAATGGCTAAGAAATCATTCCGACACACCAGCAATAACGTAATTTTGATCATGTTAAAGCAACTGTTCGTTACCAAATTGAAGCATTTGTTTTCTCCGGCCCACCCTGTACAATCTGCATATGATGAAGAGCCACATGAATTACAATTGGTGAAAGCTTTGGCTAACTCATATTTGAATTTAAAAATATTTCATCAAACAAAATTAAATTAGTTACGAAATTTCGGCAGTAAAGTTGGACTTCGACAGAAACTTACTAAATCAATTTTATTTAGTCATGATTAAAATTTACTCATTTATGTCTATATAGATTTTTTGAATTCTCATTTCTACATTTTCTTAATCTTATGAACTTCATTGCAAATGCAAAACTTTATAAACATATTATTAGGGTTCCACATTAATTATGTATTTATACTCATTAAAACCATCAAGTTAACTCTAACAAAATGAGAACGTACGAGAACGAAATGTATTAAAATTAGGCATTTTACGTTCTTGATGGTTTTAATGAGTAAAATGTATAAAAACACACTTGCCATTACTGCAGTTAAAACTTTCAGTACCATACTACTGAGTTGCAAATTTCAAAAAATGCGTGAACATTTGAATTTCGCGGGCCACACTGAAGCTTCCACCTTAGGGTTTAAATTCATTAGCTATATTGGCATTATAGAACAGTATTTACTTGTCAATTGTTCGACTATAACAAATATAGCATTAAAGTCAAGAAATAAAAAAATACATTGTACTACATTTGTATTATTTATTACGTAACCATCCTTTATCCCCCATCCCATCCATTCCATCCCTTTAGAATGTCTTATCTAATTTCTTCGGTACCAGTAACGGTCTTACGTGCCTTCCGAAACACGGAGAAACTAGAGAATTTTTTTGCCACTTGGGTCTTGGGACATCCATCCAAGTGGGGATACCGCCTAGAGTAGTTTAATATGTGTAAGATCATAAAAATGGCAGGTGACAAAGCAGCAGGCTCAGGCGGAGATGGCGGGATGAACTATAGACTCCTTCGATAAAGATTTGTCTCAAACAGCCATATCCAGATAGAAGTGGAAAGAGAGTAGAGAGGCTTATGCAGTGGGAAAATTCGGGCTTATAATTTATGTAGATTGCATCCCCGTAACATTAAACATAAATGAAAAGTTTTACCAACTTAAAAGTGTAAAATCGGTAGAAAAATCGTTATATTTCGGTATTTCGGTAGAACAGAGCCCATATCGGTAGAAATACCGAAAAATCGGTAGGGTCGAGACCACTGTCTCGCTGTCTCCTGTCTCCTGTCTCGCGTCTCTGTCTCCTGTCTCTGTCTCGCTCGCGAACTGTCGCTTATAGATTTCCTAACGTCAAGTAACGGTCGCGGTCTCCCGTCTCAGTCTCTTGTCTCGGTCTCCTGTCTCTGTCGCTGCGCGAACCGCCACCATGCCCTCTAGATAAGATGTCAATCGACTGACGCTAACGCCAATCGAAAAGTCCAAAATGTATGGGAATGACATTTTGAATCGAAAAGTCACGTGGTCGATCAAAAATGGCTAGACAAAGTGTCGTTAATCACAATTCGCTAAGCGAAACGATAGCGCCAGGCCTAGACAAAGCAACAGTCAGCCGTCGAAAACGCCTGTCAAAATATCAATTAATGTATGGAAATGACATTTAGCTAACGAAAAGTCACGTGGTCAAGCGATCGTTGATAGACAAAATGTTCCATCAAACAAAGCGATAGCGTCGAACGCTTGTCAAAATACTTGTCATAGGATTGACATTTCACGTAGCGATTAAGTGAATAACACATTTTGTTGCTATAGCAACGACAAACCACAGAGTTTATAGAGAGCATACGAACAACATTCACAAATGAGGCCTGAATTCAGTTAGTACCTACTTAGAAAACGTTCTTAAAGATATTATTGCTAAGGTAAAATGGTAACGCACAGTCGCACACAAACATGTGCGCACTCCTTTGGCTACATATGCTAGCTTGAAAGTGAACTAAAAAAGGGCTGTTGTGTTTTGTAAGTTTGGTTCCAGTCCAGTTTTACCTATGGACGTTGGAGTCCAGTTGATAGTATCAGACATCTTAATCAGCAGTAGTAATTTGAAGCAAGTGCAGAGCCTTAAGTATCTACGTTTACGGCTGCAATAGAGGATGTCTTCAAGGTTTGGGACTTGAGAAGGCTAGGCATCAATATTAGTGGCGAGTACATTACTCGCCTTCGATTTGCCGATAATTTAGTCGTCATGGCAGAGACTACGGAGGACCCCAGTACAATGCTCAGTGGAGCTTCCCAAAAAGTGGGTCTTAAAATGAACATGGACAAATACCCATGTAGCACCTATCAAGATCGGAGACATTACACTCGAGGTTGTACACGAGTACGTCTACCTGGTACTGGAGACTAACGGTCCAGTTAGGTAGGGGTAACTTCGAGAAACAGGTCAATCGTCGAATTCGACTCCGATCTGACGACAAAGTTACGTGGTTTATTTTCGTCTCAAATACCACAGTGTCTCAAGACGAAAGTCTACGACCAGTGCGTTTTGCCAGTGATGACTCATGGAACTAAAACGTGGTCGCTCACAATATTGGCCTCATCAGAAGGCTTAAAATTACCCAAAGGGCAATGGGAAGGCAATGCTCGGAGTTTACTTGCGTCATTGAATCAGGAATGACGATTTCCACAAAAGAACTAAGGTAACCGACAAAGCCCGGAGGATCGCCAAACTGAAGTGACAGTAGGCAAGACACATTGCTTGCAAAACAGATGGACGATGGGGTCGAAAAGTTCTGGAGTGGCGACCGCGTACCGGAAGACGCAGCGTTCGAAGGCCTCCCTCAAGGTGGACCGATGACCTGGTGAGGGTCGCGGGTAGCCGATGGATGTATGACGCGCAGGACCGGTTCTTGTGGCGACACTTGGAAGAGATGGATGAGTGGCAGTTTTTGGCGACCTACAGCCCATAGGTGGACAAAAAAAGTGAAAGTTTCTGCGTTTCAGGCATGTTCAAAAGAGTTACATAAAGATATGTAAAATTGATCCCTCGATTTGGCAGGAACAGGCTTATGACTGTTCCACCCGGTCCAAATTGAAATTGTGCATTACAGATACAGGCCTGTAAGGAAACAAGGAGCTCAGAATTAGACCAAAAAGTTAATACGGGACGATGGATAAAAACCAACGAACGAAAAGCTTTTTATGTGTAATGATGAAGCCGTGGAGGCAGGAAAAATAATATTTTAGGTTGGTGAGTTGTATATGTATTGCGCCATAAACTTATCTAACTCTGTGATAAAGCGTGTAAAGATTCGTCCACTGCATGGGATTATTAAGTCCATAGTCCCAAGCGATAGCGATTGTCAAAAGTTAAAAATGTAAGGGAAGGATCACGTGACTTTTCGATAGCGCTAACGTCAAATGTATGGAACCGACCACGTGACTTTTCGATACCGCTTGTCAATCACATACATTTGACGTTTTGACAGTCGCCACCGCTTATAGAATGTCACTTGGCTGGCGCCTACATTCATCTGCGAAAACGATTGTCAAAAGTTCAAAATGTTATGTAAATAACTAAAAACTTGTATGAAATTAATCGCAAACACAGAAATATAAGCATTTAATACACAAAATTATAAATACATTATGTATCTATAACATTATACTTGGTTGAATTAGGTGGCCAACGTACGGTTTCTTCGTAGACGAGTATTACCGCTGAAGCTTTCCAAGCACCCAAGGAGTAGTGCAATCCTGTTGGAATAGGTGCAGCTTAGTGGTTTGTGTGATTGAGTTGTTGCCTTAACCCGAGGTACATCGACAGCTAAAGACAACAACTCATTTAATAATGTTTTGACCAAAACATTGCAGGCCAGATGATACGGTGCTACAAGACGACGCTGAGCCCTTCCAGCCGTCTGCGGTCGTATTTCACTTGCTTCGTTTTTAATTAATTATCTCCACTTTTAAATATTGGCAAAAATTAAAAGTGTTTTCTCAACAAATAAAACATCTTTGAAATGTCAGTGTTAACTTTGACAGAATAATTTTGGCAAATTCGATTTTCTTTTTTTTTAATTTATCCCGAAGAGAAGGCTATAGTCTTTTGACCAAATTGCCTAGTCTTACGTCCTTAATTTCTTGTGTTTTGCATAAGAATGCGGATGTAACACATTCTAATGGTTTTTGGAGCATCTGGCAACAAATATATCGATTCGGCCTTCTGCGCAAGTTTCGAGTCAATACTACAATTAAATTCTCAGTTCCACTTAACCGAGATCGCACATTTTTCAATTATTCCACATATTTTCCTGGTGCGTGGATACTTGAGATACAAAACTACACCAATTTACATCACAATATACATCAGGAATCAATTTACGAATAAAAAAAAACAGCGCTAAACTTCACTCGCCAAAATCCCACCAAAAACTCCTTTGGCAAATTCAATAGCCAAGACAAAGACAATATTGTGACAAAAAATAATTTCTCTTTTCAGTTTTCTCCAAAAAGTATTTTACTACATTAATATTTTGTTCAATTAATTGCGGTAACTTTTGCAACTATTGCAAATTGCGTTTGGCACTCTTGCAGCAAAATGTAGCACGTCTAATCTGCACTGTATGTTGTTCGACTTATCTTGCGATAATAATCACTATTAAATATTCTGTAGAAAAAGTACCAACATGTGAGATCCGAGCGAAAAGCTTGTCAAGGCCTTTTAAAAATGAAGAAAGAAATGTTTATCTGTAGCATCAAGTATTATTGATTGCGTTGCTATAGGTGATTTTATTCATGCATTAAAACTAGCTTATGCGTGCGGTTTCATTCGTATAAAATTTTCTATTCTATCTCCACTTCCTACTGTTCCTGTTTTGATTTCGATTGAGAAACAAGAAAATGCGTATATCACAGACTTCTTCTTGAGGTCTCAGAGGTTGTATTGGAGGCTTCAACCTATTCCTTTAAAATCTTACTATCAAGGCTGTATCTATACTAATACTAATAATAATATACCTAATAATAATATTATTAAATGTTTCGTTTTTAAAGAAATATTTAAAAATATAAACTAGTATGTAAGGTAAATAAATAAAGAGAATAATCGATACTAATATTATAAAGAGGAAAGATTTGTATTTTTGTATGTAACGAATAAACTTAAAAACTACTGGACCGATTTGATTAATTCTTACTTCATTATCAGGGAGTAACATAGGCTTTATTTTATCCCCGTACCCCCACGAGAATGGGGACTACGCGGGTGAATATATATATATAGGTATAGATTATAGGTTTTTTGAACAAACACGCAGACATATAATAAATAGAAATATAATTAGCCGCGCTTAAGTTTTTGGATTAGGGTGTAGGTATTCTATACTTTGAGAAAAATGCATACACTCCGTTTGCTGTGGGCTGCACAAAACGAGACAGTGTACCAAAGGCGCCAGGAAAGGTACCGTCTTCGACAGCTGCAGTGCCTGGAGGAGATGCCTGAACATTTTTTTAGGGAGCAATTCCGATTCAGCAAAGCTGAATTCAAGCGACTTTGCAGCGAATTAAGAGCTCATAAAAAATTAACAGGGACTAAGGAGATACCCCTTGAAATAAAGGTATGTGTTAAGTCATATTTGAAATAATAATGATCCTACTGCTGGAGCACAGTAAAGAAGGCCATACTAATATAATAAAATAAATTTACATAGCCAGAGATATAGTTCATTTAAATCCTAGTAGTCCAAACCCACTACCTAATTGTTTCTTTTTTAAGGTGCTTTGTGCTCTAACCTTTTTTGCTAGTGGCTCCTACCAAAGGATTGTGGGAGTCACGCAACACCTAACACAAAGGACGACGAGCCGTTGCATCAGGGAGGTAGCTGATGCTCTAAGTAGCAACTTAATAATAAAAAAGTGGATTTCGTTTCCCCAATCGCTACAGGAAAGATCACAAAACCAAGCTGAGTGAGTGTATTCCAGCACTGTATATCTTCTTACTATGTCATAGATCTATGCTCTCTCTTCATAGCCAAAGACTAATTATAAAAAGGTGAAGCGGTTCGTAAACGTAATCTTGGTAGAAGCCTATAATAATTTATGCGTTACGTGGACGGTAAAGAGGACGACATTTTACAATTCCTATGCCTAATGTTGGTGTCACGATGCGGATGATGTGTCATGATTAAGATAATATTCCTAATTGTTAATATAATAAATAATTTATAGGTTTAGAAGAAAATATAATTTGCCGGGAGTAATAGGGTGCATAGATTGCACCCACATTTCGATTGTTAAACCTAAAGACGACGAACAGCTATTCTTTAACCGTAAGGGTTACCACTCCCTTAACGTTGAAATGGTAAAGTATTGAAATGACTGTATTCACATTAGTATGCTTTTTCTTTTTTTTCTACTTATTATGTAGACCTATGTGTGTTAACAGGTGTGCAATCAAAATTTAGAAATTATTCACGTAAATCCAAAATTTGGCGGAGCCACTCATGACTCCTATGTATGGTCGGCTGGCGAGTTAGAGCCATACATGCGTGCCCTGAATAGAAGTGGGGAACATGTCTGGTTACTTGGTAAGATGAAACATTTCCATGAATCTAATATTGCCCATTTATTGTACCTACAGTAACTGTAGGTAATGTTAAAAGTAGGTCGAGCGATTTAAAAAAATATATCTTCCTCATAGCGACACTATAATTATTAATACTTTCAAAATAAAAACTTCGAATGCAAAGAAAATTAATATATAATTATATCTTTTGAAACAAAGGGATAAAATCAAGTGCATTGCATAAATTGTTTCAGGCGATTCTGCGTATAAAATAGTATTGAGTATTGCGTATTGCGTATAAAATAGTATTGAAATAGTATTGAGCGTTGTTTCGGCTTGCTGAAGACACGTTGGAGGTGTTTGCTGAAGGACCGAACGCTACACTATCATCCTGTTGTCGCTAGCAAAATAACGCTTGCTTGTTGCGTGCTACACAACATTGCAGTGAAAGCAAATTTACCAAGCGATTATTTTGTTATGGATGACAATGGTGATAGTGATGTTGATGGCTCTCAATCAAGCATCTCTGACGAGAACAGCCAATCGGAGTTGATCCGTGGCAGAACAATGCTCAATAATTTGCTCACCAGGCTATAAATTTTAGTATATGTATTAGTTTATTTTTTTGTATGTTTAATTTTTGTATTTTATCTATGAGCCTTAGTTGCCTGAAAATAAAGAATTATTAGTATTATTAATGCACTCTGTGGTTATTGACCTTGACCTTGGAATACAAAAGGTATTTGAAGGAACACGAATGGGTTTTAGTCAGTAACACTGTCTCCCAATCCACCTAGAGCAGGAGGAGTCATTTGATGATTTCCCACCTACAAAAAAAGGTACCTACTTGCGGGTGTGTTCATCGGTAAAGCCAAGTCGATTATATAGGATTCAACATTGTGTCCTCCAACGAGTCAGAACACTTTTACTTTTAAGAATTTTGATTGATAGAATCAGTCAAAACTAATTTCAACGAAATTAGTTAGTCAAAACTACTTTTAACCAGCACCATTGAGAAAAACCAGTATATACTATAATTTCAGTCAAAACTACAATTGACGAGAGCTTACAGTCATAAGTACTTTTGACTGGTTATTAGTTTTGACTGCAAAATATATAAATAGATAAAATATACATAAGAAAAAGAAGAAGAAGATTTGATACATTCTTGTGATATTATTTACGAAGTAATAATCATTTATTATATGAGTGACAAATACTGGTTTTATTTAATATAGGTACTGGGTTTTAAGACTAGTTTTTGTCCGAGTGTTCTGCTTAAAAATTGATGGGCTGTCTATAAGCTTAATGAAAATATAGGTCTTATTCACCAACGCCACTTGGACTGGTTCCTGCCCAATTTGGTACCGTGTTGTGTTGTGTTGTTGTGTCTGTGAGAAAATTATTCACTCACAATAAATTGCCTAATTGTCTTGCAGCATGTGGCTACATGTTGCTAAATGTTGGTGGACAGTTTAGTCTGACCTACCTATCATAAGAAGTTGGATTCATTCGGTAACTCGATAAGGTAAAATGAGCCTCTCAACTGAATTAAAACAAGAATTAGGT
This sequence comes from Mamestra brassicae, assembly GCA_905163435.1. Classification (NCBI taxonomy): domain Eukaryota; kingdom Metazoa; phylum Arthropoda; class Insecta; order Lepidoptera; family Noctuidae; genus Mamestra; species Mamestra brassicae. The sequence goes on from LR991009.1 coordinate 3,527,268, forward strand.
ACATCGTCACAATTATTGGTAAATAGGTTAATAACAATTCCTTCTTTTCAATAAGTCTATTATAATATACAAAAATAATAAACAAAAATAATAAACCAAAAACCACCGAGGTACGCGCGATAATTCGGGCGTTGTTCAATAGCGTACCTACGCGATACGCGTGACATTTGAGGGGTTGAAACAAATCTTGTCATGCAGAGTGGTTGAAACGATACAAGCATGGTTGTAAAACTACGTGTTTGGTATGGGTATCCGATGCTAGTGAAAAACAACATTACAATCCCTTATAGACCAGATTCAGTTCAAATTTGGTACTTACACATAATAATATTATGAACTTTTTGACCGAAGTCACTTTTTGATTGCAAATTTAATAAAAGTTTTAAAACTGTGCCTTCTGATTTATCAAATGCTTATTGTGTGAGGCTCTGAAAAATATTGTTTCATGTTTTTAAAATAAATAATTTTGAAGTTATTAATGAAAATAGACGAAGACTAAAGATTTCGCACTAGCAACGCACACCCTTGTGGAACACGGTACAGGTTGATACTGAGTGCGACACCAATCAGTCAGTATCAAGCTGTACTGTGACATCCCTTCCAATGTAATTTTCAAACCATGCTTGCATCAACTGCTCCATCCTAGTCATTGTCCCAACCATGCTCTGCATGACATCAATATGTCTTGCCTCATTCCTCGCTCGCATCTCCTCCACTCGAAGGCGGCGCTCTTCCACATTGACGAACTCAGTAGTCGCCCGGTCGAAGGGTGTCTGAGTCCGTCTGCGACGGACTCTTCCGTCTGGGCGACTTGGTGAGGGCGCCAAAGATAAAAGAGGTGGTTGTGGAGGAGGTAGGAGGTTTCCGACAATTGGATGACACGGAGGTAGAGGCTGATGGAGTGCAGGCCGTGCAGTGGATAGAGGGGTTGAATGCGGTAGCTGTCGTGATGGAGGCGATATTTCTGAAAAACATTCATATTTATCCATAGAAATACAAAAAACTTCTGTATTATTTCATTGTATTTATCAACTATTTTTTTTAAACGACTAAAAAAGGAGAGAAATCTCGATTCGATTGTATTTTTTTTATTGGTACTTTACTACAAATAGTGAATAGTAGTAGAGGATCCCAAGTAAGATCGACCTTCACTTACCTGCTCTCCGGATGAAAATTATATTTCATCAAATAAAATATGTACGACGCCGCAGCGCCATGTACGACGAACTACCAACGAAATCCTGCATCGCGCAAGCAAAGTTTTCCGTGCAATTCCGGAGGATCCTCCCATTTTTCAGTGGTACTTTACACTCTGTATCGCATAAGGTGTAGTGAACTTTTTTCAAATTTTGGTCTCTGACGCAAGGAAAAAATAAGTACATAGTACCTACTATTACATTTTTCTCGGTTTCTCTATCGAGTCCTACTTTTCAAGTTATGGACTAGTCACCTTTCATGAAAAAGACTCGCTTTGGTTAGATTGGGTTAGAAAATTGTTTTTTGCGGTGAAAGCGAAAGCATTCCAGAAGTACAATGCACTTACTAATTCCACAGTTGAACGGGACCTTGCGAGCCTTAGAATTAAAATTAAGTCTATGTGATATGAGTGTTGAAATAACATTTTGCAAAAATTAAATTCATTCCGAACCCTTGGCACGCGAGTCCGACTCGCACTTTTCTTTTCCAGTTTTTTTATAAGAGGTATTTACTCGAAAAGAAGTAGGACATAGTTTAAAAACCAAGAAATAAGTTAAAAGTAGGTACTACTTATTTTAACCATGGCTGTTAATCTATTTCTAATTATGTTACTGTTGGCATATAGAATAGATAATAATGTAGGTACATTTTGCCGCCAAAGTGCCAAACACAACGAATTCGGTAAAGCATGCGTCTCTAACACTGCAAAAGTTAGATACTTATTTAATTAAACGTAATAGTAATTTAAATAGTAAATACTTTTTGGAAAAAAGCGAAACGAGTAATTTCTTTGTCAAAATATTGTCTTTGTCATGGTTATTAAATTTGATGGTAAATGCCAAAATTATTCTGTCAATGTTAATGCTGGAAGATATTTTTCGATTTTGAGAAAATACTATAAGTTTTTGCCAATATTAAAAAGTGAAGATGATAAATTAAAAACGAAGCAAGTGAAAAACGACCGGGAACGACCGGAAGGGCTCAGCGTCGTCTTGTAGCACCGCATCATACGGCTTGCAATGGTTTGGTCAAAAACAATATTAATTGGATTGTTGCCTTTAGCTGAATATGTACGTCGGCTAAACGCAACAACTCAATTACACCAACCACTAAGCTGCACCTATTCCAACAGGATTGCACTACTCCATGGGTGCAGGAAAACTTCAGCGGTAAAACTCGTGTAAGAAGAAACCGTACGTCGGCCTCCTAATTTAACTAAGTAAAATGTTATAGATACATTATGCATTTATAATTCTGCGTATTAAATGCTTATATTTCTGTGTTTGCAATTAATTTCATACAAGTTTTAAATATTCACATAACATTTTGAACTTTTGACAATCGTTTTTGCTGTCAGCGGTAACGATTGTCAAAATATCAAAAATGTATGAGATTGACAAGCGCTATCGAAAAGTCACGTGGTCAATCCCTTACATTTGACGTGAGCGCTATCGAAAAGTCACGTGATCTGTTAGATTTGACAGCGCTATCGAAAAGTCACATGATCCCTAAAGGTGGGTACTTACTGACCTGTGTTACGGGCCATTATGTTATGTATCCACTATGTTCGCGCACCTCTTGCGCTCCGCGCTCCAGCAACTATTATACATAGTGTATGTGTTTGCAAACTTGGTGCGCACTTAGTTCGCAAACGTATCCATTATGTGGAGCAGTTGCAGGAAGGAGCGCGGAGCGCAAGAGGCTCGCGAACATAGTGGATATCCACCAAAACTTACCATTCTAGGCGAGCATGTAACATTAAGCCGTGTGCTACAAACCATGCAACATGCTCGTTTCAAACTCTTTGATCGCCCGTGCTCATGATTCGCAAGACACTAGCATCACGATGTTTGGCGAAGAGGTTGTTGGGATCTTTGATTCTACAAAATTATTGTTGAAATTTTCTTTGTCCTACTCTATAATTTACAAGAAATAAACACAATGTAGCCAAATATCGATGCGTGTGGCTCTTGCACTCGTCACGACTTGTCGCAGTGTACTGACTGAACCACGTAACACTCGAAGAGATTCGCCTAAAAATCGACAACAGGCGGAGCACTCAAAACGAGCAACGATCGGCTCGTTGCTCGCATGTTCTTGCTCGTCTCCACGGTCTGACTTCACAAATGCTCTCTTTGTAACATATACCTAACGCCCCGTAAGACTGGTCAGTACCCACCTTTACATTTTGACGTATGGATAACGTTTGACGTATGTCACCGGAAAATGGCAAACTCCGTAAGATTATAAAATAACTTGAGAGGTTGTAAACTCTCGATAAGTTGTCAACTGAAAATTTGGAATACTTTTTTACGCATCAAAATTTGATAGTCTATATTATTTCCGTGCCGGTCCGAGAAATTTTGGACTGACATAAACTGGCGACTAATCAGCACTCTGGTCATTTATCTGTTTTGGTTAGTAGTAAAACTGGAAACTTGGCGCCACATTGGTCTTTGTTGGTGTGAGCTTACATCTGAACAGACCAATGAGAGCCTTGTTTTCAGGTTTACTATCACACCAAAACAGATAAATTACGAGACTATCAAATTTTGATGCGTAAAAAAGTACTTCAAATATTCAGTGGACAATTATCGAGAGTTTACATTTAATCAAGTTATTTTAAAATCTTACGGAGTTTGCCATTTTCCGGTGACATGGACATTCACTGACGTTTATGGGATGTGGATTTGTGTACGTCGTGGCCATATCGAAGAATTGGTCACTTCATTGTATGGCCGAAGTTAGTTTAGGTTACATTTGAGGGAACTTAGGGCACCCCGACACGGATAGGTTAGCTTCAAATTGGATGGCATCATACCATTCATGTTAGGTTCCTTTAAACCCTTTTGTCGAAGTTAGGATTGAAGCGGTCACATCATGAAATTGCCAAATTCTACGATATGGCGACGACAAATATCTATATTTGTCGTCGCATTGTACGCTTGGAGAATTTTCTATTTTGAGTGGACCCCTCCCCGCTGTTTTAATGTTAATTTTACATACATATTGTTTCATTCGGTTCTATACTTCTAAACAAATACATATATGCAACAATATTATTAAGTGAGTGTCGAACTGCATAAATGGGATCCAGTATCGTGGCCCCTATTTATCTGTCAGGCACCCCGATGCAAATCTGTGTAGACCTCTAGAGGTCCAGGTAGACTATTAGGGAATGACTGAACTAGATTGAATGTTGAATGGTATGATTTTTTTATGGACATTATACTACAACTAACTATGTAGCATGAAAACAATTAAACATTATTTTTTTTATATTTATTTAAAAAAATATAATTGAAAGTATGTAAAGTAAACTAAACCCTTAATACCGATGTTTTCTTAAAGTATCCACTTCAAATGCATTATGAAAATAATTAGGTTTCCAGGAATGAGAAACCTGTAGTTTCTATTAGAGGTTATTCTTGCTGTTATTAATAAATGTGTTTTCACGATATTTGTAATAGCACTAGTATCAGTTACTGACTGGCTGGTGTACTTATGGTAAAGATGGTTGGCACGATTGGTTCAGGTGATGGTAGCGTACACCTGAAAAACAATACAATTTTACAAAGGTTTTTCATGTTCAAGGTTTTTCAGCAAAATTGTTCTGAGATGCACAGCTACAACACGGAAGGAAAGACAGAAACGGTTACAGTTCGGAAGAATGGAATTCCTGACTTTGCAATTAATCTAATCTTTAAAACTAGCACCATTTTACAACTTGTTTAAATAGTAGGTACAAATAACGGAACGCAACCGTTATTAACTTACCTATTCCCCGAAGGGATCATCATCATCATCAGCAGTGTACCAATAGCACGCTTTACACGTACTATGCGAATCAACACTGAATATACGATGGACTATTGCGTTTATAAAATTCACTTACATATATTGGGATAGAACCAGCAACTTAAACGTTTTACCTTCCAGGCTTCAGTGAAAAGACGAAACCAGGCTCCAGTAGATTAATTTTACGAATAGCTGGCGCGTACTTTATATTCCTTTTCTTTCTATAAATAAACAGGCAGAAACTTAGAAAAAATTGGTTTCACAATAAAAGTTTAAGCACATGTACCGCTTTTAAATTATGCACAAACGATTCACTTACCTAGATTATTATATTTAGTATAGGATTTTGTAGACAGTCGGTTCAATTTTGCCAATATAATTATCAATTTCGCAATATAAAATAATGTTTTGAACCATGTTTGACATGTCCGTCATCGAAAACCATAAACTAGAACAATAGTTTTTATTGAACAAGCGCAATCGCCAAAATATTGACAAGCGGCATCGAATCGAAGCCGAAGCGATCCTTCGTCACGCCAACGCTATCGAAATCGAAACGCTTCGTAGCGATTGACACTTGTCTAGAGCCCCTTAAGAGGTTATGTTCTGATTCCTCTGTTTTTTCCAGGATTTCCACTTTCTTTAGGTCCGTGGACGGCTGCGCCATGTCATATTTGTATCTTAGATACAATAGAAACAAACTTCGGGAGAAACACTTCTTTTATTTCAATACCAAGTTAGGGGAGAGGCGTACAAAATGACATACTAGTTATAAAATCAGTCATCAAATCTATATTTATTAATGAACACTTTAAGTAACTATGTATTCTTTGGTTCATTACCTATTAAAATTATAGAGATGAATCAACTTAGTGCAAAAACAATAGAATTATTAATATTTTTTTCAAACTTGAACAAAAACCGAAATGTCCACCCTAGGCGATTATATGCAGAGTTCACACGTAAAACGTTTTGTACTTTTCGGAACATCTGCACATGATGCATGAGCCCATCTTTGGTTTTCTTTTACCTTGTCCAGCCACATAAATTCCTTTTGGCATTGGAGATAGCACGCTGACTGGAACATTGATATTCATTTCTTGGAGTATCAATTTATAGTAGGCGCCAGATAATCGTGGAATATCGGTCATTGACCCACCTACATTTATTGACATTGTTAATTTGAAAAACGGAATTAACGACACAAAACTGTCCCGAATCATCATCTCTCGTGATCCTTAACATTGTCTAATAATGAAAAACGATTCATATTTAATTGTTCAGGTACCTATGAGCAGTTATTAGGGAAAGGTCAATATACTTTATTCCACATTTATCTGGCGCCTACTATAGATGATGTGGGTGTCGTAGGTATTGCAGTAGCTGTGTCTCTAGATTGGACTACTGAGAGTGGACGTGGGTTGTCTGCGGCTGATGTGCTTGCAATTATTAGTGATGTCGAACTCCCTGCTTCTACCTGAGATGGACCCGCTGAGGGTATGCATAGGTTTTCTGCTGCCGTTGAATCTTCTTCGGGCTCTACCCGATCTTGTTGCATGGGAATGTTTGTCGTCTCAGCAGGCTCAAACAAATAATCTGGAAATATGTATGGATCAACAGGCCAGAGACCAGTTTTTTGAAATCCATTGACGGCAGTTTGTACCTTTATGACTGATATGTCCATCAACTATTAAAAGCACTTTGTCATCAAGACTCGCTTTTACATGCAACTGAAAGTGCACCAAACATTTATAAAATACAGCTGTTGTCATCCAACCTGATTCCTGCGCAATACCCATAGTACCGGTAGGAGCTTCGTCTATCAACTCCTGTTTCATATTTTTTCTAGGATAAATTAAACACGGCCGGATAAAATGGCCATTTGCACTCATGCAACAAACAATTGTCACATGAGACCCCTTTTCAGCACTAGTCAAAGCCCCAACCTGCTTACGCCCATTAGTAGCAAAGACCTTTTGGGGTCTCTGGACTGTTGATAATGCTGACTCATCGACGTTGTAGAGCCTATGAGGAGAAATGTTGTTGCTCTGAATAATGTCTTGGTAACCGTGAAAAACAGTGTTACTTGGGGCTTGTTGAAGGCTTGGGCTCTTGCAGCTGAAGTCGCTTCAGGTTTCCTCAAGGATATGTCCGGGTGTCTGCGTTGAAATCCGGCCAACCATTCTTTGCCTGCCATCTTTTTTTTATTGTTGAAGTTATGAGGAATATTGGTACGCCAATTCCAAAACTTCCTTTCTTGTGAATCCAAACAATCTCGTTTCTAGTAATTTAATATGTTCTACCAGTTCTCGTTCCATTTCATATGTGAAGACACTGCTGTACCTACCCATACCTAAAACAAAGGTACGTGTTTAAATCCGCTCTAATCATGCGAACAAAACGCAAAAATAAAAAAAATACTAAGTTGGTAGGTACCTTTAGTAGTTGGAGCTAAGACTATTTTTTGTTTCAGTGCATGTCTTCTAAGAGTCGATTGTGGGACGTTAAACACTTTAGAAGCCAATAGCCAGCCTATTTAATTATTCTTTACAGCTTCAATAGCCTTTTTCATGGAGGTTTTATCCCAATCCTGTCGGTCTGTTTTTCTAGAATAGTTGCGTGGCATGATGTACAATTATCTGGAAAAAATAAAAAAAAAGGTGGGTCATATGACATAGTATGCTATTTTACCCGAACAAGGTGTATGCCATTTTGTCCACTTCATAACCTTCAACATTAGAAAACAATAACTAAAAATTTAACTAGAATCTTGAGTTTCCAAAACATTCTCAAAGTTGTTTAGTAAAATTACAATAAATAAATGCTAAATAAAAACAAATTAAAGTAAAAACTACTTACTTGTACGAGAAACAAAATCCACCTGCTTATCGCTAGTGACTGCAAAAATTAAACAAACATGTGTCCGCACCACACAGCCCAACGAACGCGACTGGTGCTGCCACAGGTTGCGACCTGTTACTAAGCGATCCTTTACAAGCCATTGTGAGAACTAATAAGTCTGTGGTTTCGGAGAAAAGTAGGTATGTCATTTGACCCACCTATGTCATTTTGTACGCCTCTCCCCTACATTGTTCAATGTTGTGCTTAAAAGTGAGTGACTACAGATAACTTTTCCTGTACACTGCCTGCTAGATAGTTACTTGGCTCTACTTTACAGAGTCTGACGAGTCTGTACTTAACGCGCGTGACGTGGCTGTCATAGTGACATTTGGTTACTCAGTACATTATACGTCTGTATGTACGTTCCGTACTTTGCATACGTATTACAGATACTCCAGATTGAGACAATTGCTGACTCTCGATAGTCTACAAAGTGAAGACACTTATTCAACAGAGTATACCGATTAAAGGACATAATACTCTTGAACCCCGGTAATTGGAGAACTTCGTTTGATGTCCAATATTCAGATATCAACGTACGCGGGTCGATAGCCATATATGTACATCAACATCGCGAAAAAAACCATTATTTCGTCTGCATTAGTGTCAGTCCACGAATAAAGGCGAGATGATGGTTTCAAAGTCTCGATTTTCTGATGGGCATATCGGTTATTTTCCGTGGCGATCAACCTTATGATATCCTCATCCCATATGTCGGTAAAGGCATCATAAGGCGTCTCATAGTCTTTGATTGGCCCAGGGGTAGAACTCCCCACGAACACCCCTAAACGAATCAAAGTCCGGTGACCACGTGAAAATAGCCGACGTACCCAAAAGAGAACCGGCAGCGTTATCCATCGCCGTATCGATCTCGTTTACCAAACCTTGTAACGGTTCGTCTAACCCCTCGGTGTCAGGAAGATCCCTCCCGATAACTGGCATGACCGGGGCATCAAATTCGTCATCAAAAATTCAAAAGTCATTTATTCAAATTAGGCTGAATGCCAGCACTTTTTGAACGTCAAAGTTCTAGACAGTCCCCCAAAACGACCGCCCGTCACCACTTTCTAGTGTTTTAGCTGGGAAGAAGAAGTGGCGCAACAAACTCCCCAGCAACACATCTGTCTGTTGAGTTATAAGAACTATCACTTATACAAAGGTATGTAAGTAGTCAGTATTCTTACAAAGAAAACAATACAACAAAGGTAACACGTAAAAACATAAAACTTAATAATTCGCTACTTGTAAGCTAGCACACTCCATTATGCCAGCATAAACAGACAAACTCAAGCATAAAAACAATATCAAATCAAACTAAATAAGCCTCCAGACATGAAGGGTGTGCCCGCTAACACGTGCAGAGGGTAGAATTTAATAAAAAGATCTGTGACTCGACGCCACAAGTGGTAAACCAAGGCCATCAAAATTAAACATTAAGCATATAATCGTTATAACAATAGTAAAAATCATGGCTAACAAGACGACCTTTCACCACAAGCAGCACCCGTTCACGAGCATAACGCAAAGATCAGCCATTACTCCCCTCGCCATATTTGAGGGAAAGAGGTAACCCGACCCCCGACGCTACCGCAAGCAGTAAAATCTAAGGGAGCATGACGAACTTGCTGCCGGTTGCTCAGGATAGAATAAAATCATACAACTGTCTAAGTCACTAGTTAAACAATGTTGCAATACACTCATTATAAAACATTGTTATGAGAGTATTAAGTCAATACAAAAAAAAAATAACAAATGATTGACCTCTACGGACATATAAATTAACAAATATATGAACTCATATGTCATAAGCTAACTATGAAAGAACATTAAAAACGAAGTATTAAAAACGAAGTATGTCTTGCGTTCAACACTGCGACCAACTATTATCATCGTCTAAATAATCATTGATTGAATAGTATGCCTTCGAACAAAGGTTAGATTTAACTTTAGCTTTAAACGAGTTAAAAGGCAGCTCAAGATAAGAAAGAGGTACATAGCTTATTGTAAAAACGGATACCGAGCCCCACAAATGAGCTTTGGACCCTTCGAAGACGATGGGATGGTGCATGTAATTTGTGCTTGTTTCTAGAGTTAAAGTTATGGATATCACTGGTTTTAGTGTATAAATGTATATTTTGCCTAATATAAATAATATGTTTGCAAAAATAAATTGAGATGCTACCGTGAGAATTCCAATATCTTTGAAAAGTTCTCTTAAGGAAACTCTTGACCCCAGCTGATATATTGCTCGTACAGCCCGTTTTTGTAACACAAATATATTTTGTATGTCTGCAGCTCTTCCCCATAATAGTATACCGTAAGACATAACGCTATGGAAATAACTAAAATAGACTAACCGAGCTGTGTAAACGTCAGTGTATTGTCTTACTTTCCTGACGGCGTAGGCAGCCGAGCTGAGCCTTCCTGACAGGCTTGATATATGCGGGCCCCATTGTAATTTGGAATCAATAGTTATTCCCAAGAATACTGTTGAGTCCACAGTTTCAAGCATCTCTTTGTTTTATTAACATTAGGTAAGGCAAACTTGATACATTTTGTTTTCTTAGCATTGAGAACTAGGTTATTTGTCGTAAACCAATCCGTAACCATGGAGAGAGCACTGTTTACGTCATCAAAATCTTGTCTATTTCTATCTACTTTAAAGACAAGAGAGGTATCATCTGCAAAGAGAACTACATCTCAGATACCCTTTAAGAAAAATGGTAAATCATTTATATACACCAGAAACAAGAATGGACCCAGTATAGAACCTTGAGGCACACCTAAATGAACTGGTAGCCCGGAGGACTTCACACCATCTACACATTGAAACCTATTATGCAAATATGAATCAACTACGTTAAGAGCAGGAAGCTTTGGAGACCATAATGACGCAGTTTACGCAAAAGCGTATCATGGTGTACGCAATCAAAGGCCTTGGAGAGATCACAGAAAACTCCAATTGCATTTTGCGAGTTCTCCCATGCGTTAAATATGTGTTTCAGGAGAGCAACACCTGCATCTGTGGTTGAACGACCTTTTGTAAATCCATACTGTTCATTATGGAGGAGGCTATTTACATTAAAATGTCTTAGCAATTGCTTGAGTATTAACTTTTCAAATATTTTGCTAAATGCAGGTAAGATAGAAATAGGCCGGAAGTTTCCTATCGAAATCGCTGTCCAATTCACTGCCATCACACCTAGGCACCGCCTGTGAAAGTGCTGTCACCGTCGAAGTTGATGGACGAACGTCAACTTCGGCAGCGACAGTCACCTCAGATCTGGCGCTAGGCGCGAGAGGAGCAAAAAAAAGCGTGTTGCTGCTCGGCGTGTCGCTGGCCCCCGGCAGTTCGCTGGCCCCCGGCAGCTCGCTAGCCCCCGGCAGCTCGCTGGTCCAAGGCAGGTCCCGCATCCACCTCCTCACATGCCAGGGATCTGACTCCAGCTGCTTCGTCCTCGGACATGTCCAATGCCTCCACACGCTCAACCACATTGGAACTGTGAGTAAATAAAATATCGTAAAAATATAACCATATTACCATGTACGTTGCCACCCACGTACCATGGAGATACTCTAGGAAGGAGAATTAACTTACCAGAGAGACAAGACCAGGCTGGGTTGCCTGACTTGCCTAGCTTCTCCGATGCGCAGGCGACCACCTAGGGTCTGCTCGACCAGCATGAAGTCGCAGCGCACATTGAGCGACCCTCCAGGTGTCGTCGGAACCCCCGTTCAGGCGACACCTGTAAAGTAAGAAATGCAAATTACTCCACTGTAACTAAATAAATATATTAGGTAACGCTATGAAAAAGAAACTTACCGTGGCGGTGGGGACTGCAGATCGCGGACCGGGGTGGCCCTAAGCCTTTCTAATAATAGAGCCCGCCGTGCCGCGCTTTGCGGTTTGGTCCGCGTTCTATACCCGCTACGGGGGTCACACTCCTGGACCGCTCCGTAGCGGCGTATTTCGCCATTCTAAAAACAATATGAAACTTCACTAATTGTACAATGTCTGATCAGCTAATCCGACAACATTACCGGCCTAAGTAAACAAAAAAAAATCGGGAACATAAACTCCACGTAAGACATTCAGATATAAATCGCTAAGAAATGTTTACGTAATAATAAAAATCCAACCAAAATTTAAAAATAATAATCTTTCAAGTTTTTTTGCAGACCGTACGTGCGGCCAACCGTCATGATTTTGGCGCCAATTTTACGACTTTTTTCTCTTTGACACACAATTATGATGTCAATACGTGATGATATTAGTATTTATTACAATTATTAAGCTATTTACTAGAATATTTATAAAAAAAACATGTCATAAACAACGGCCATTAAAAAAAAAATGTTAAGTCTAAACTTTCGTTACTTTTTTCGCCTGTATAATCATTACTTTTTGTAAAACAATTACTCAATACGGAATCTACACTTATTTCTCAGTAATTCTATATAGAATTTTATAAGAAAACTTACCGTTTTCTGCCACTATTCATCGTTTATTTCTTCCAATTTCTTCTCCGGTCACGCACAAATTTACGAACACGGCAAATGTCAAACGGTGGAATGTCAGATGAATTTATTTATTGTTTAGTTCGTTCAAAATGATGTTGCTGCTGTTGAAAAGTATTAAAATAGAGAGTGAAAAACCATTTCTTTCATATAAATGCAGAACGTATTGTTACTTGCAACACAACCACAGGTTTTTATAGACCAATCCTGACCAAGCCCTTAAGTGTAACTGTCCGACTTAAGACATTTGGAGCATTTTTTTCTTATGTCGAACTGTGTTACTTAATCCTTTACCAGGCCTCGGACAAATCCTACAGTAATAATGTTTTTGAAGTTATACTTCTTTTGGCGCGATGGAGAAATCTGATGAAAGTGAATTTTTACGATGCGCGTAACAGTTAAAGTAACAGCTAACTCTTAAAACCCAATGAAAAACCTATTGTATCATTTTTAGAAAATAAGAAAGTCAAAGCTATCCTACTGGCCTACTAATTGATTCTAATATTAAGTGTGTTGGAAAAGTAAGGAAATTGCAAAGTAAATAAGCTATTAAATAATAATAGCTAAGGCATTAGCTAACTCTTAAAATCAAATGAGATACCTATTGTATTTTTAGAAAATAAGAAATTCAAAGCTATCCTACTGGCCTACTAATTGATTAATATTAAGTGATTTAGAAATGTAAGGAAATAGCAAAGGATAATGGGTCAATAAGTCATTAAATAACTTACAATAGTTTAATCATCAATATATTTAAATATGTACTGCACATTTTATATAATACATTACACTGGTTATAATTATGGCAACAACTAGCCAAAACACCGAACCATTTACATATGTAAATAATGGTCGGTTATCATCATTCTTTCCAACATAATAACGATAGCAATCAAACATAATAACAATAGTAAAACAACAAACATTAAAAATGGTAATATAGTAATAATCATAATAAAATAAGAGCAATTAAATAACTTAGCATTTACCTGTAAGGCTGGAGCTCCGTTCTGGTCAACTTCTCGAACAAGAATGGCTTTTTTTGTTTTTTTTTTTTTTTTTTTTGTTGGGGACCACTCGCAGTTCAGCACGCTAGGGCTGGTGACTGCTTAACCGGACTATCCTGTGGTGGCCTTAAATGACTCTAAGGCCCCCAGCCAGGGCTTACAAACTAAATTAAACCTACATGACCGCTCGCTAGGGCATCCCCTGTGGGATACGAACCTCGGCTAGCGGCGTCATTTTGGGAGGAACAGCAAGGGACAGGCTGGGTCATAACATTATTTGGGGAGTTTAAAACTACTGGCTCAGCGACACGGGCTGGCTCGGTAATCAAAGGTCGGGAGGGATCTTTACGGGGGTGTCGCGACGGGCCCCGACGGCGGGGCCTGAATACGGAACGCGGTCTGTTCTTGTGTTTTCTAAGAGTGCTAGTTTCCCTACGGCTCTCTTGGATCTGAGTGATGGCGTCGTCGGGTTCGACGAGGGTATGCCGCGGGCGGCGAATCCTACTGATCTGTGAGGGGGTGTATCGGGTAGCCGATGCGATAAGGGGATTTTGGTGTTTTGCAGCTGCGATAGTCGTTTCATGAACTGCTTCATTGTCGGGATTTTGAGGTCGACATGAAGTCGTTCGTTCCTAATGAACCACGGGGCGCCCGTGGCCTTTCGGAGAAATTGATTTTGGACTACTTGCATCCTATGGATATGATGCGACTTTGCGTGCGCGAAGGTGGCGCACGCATACGTGATTATGGGGCGTATGCACGTCGTGAAGATACGCAGTTTACATCTTAGGGATAGCTTGTTGCGTGCATTCAGCATGGAGTGGAGCCTACCGAGAGCGAAAGAGGCACGCGAGCGTACCTTCTTTATGTGCTCACCGAACGTAAGTTGTCGGTCAAGGATCACGCCTAGGTATTTGGCTTGCTTCTCCCAAGGGATCGGCTTACCAAACATGGTGATCGGGCTGGGAGTGGGTCTGGAGGAACGGCCTCGCGTTTTGTCAAACAAAACCGCTTGGCTTTTCTCGGGGTTAACTTCGATCCTCCACTTTCGGAACCAGACGCCTAGGGCGTTGGCCGATTGTTGGAGGACTCGAGCTATGCACTGTTCGCTTCTGCCGGAGCGATAAATGGCCGTGTCATCGGCGAACAAGGCTAAGTGCGTCCCGGGGAAGGTCGGGATGTCGCTGGTGTATAGCGTAAAAGCTAGAGGCGAGAGCACACTGCCTTGGGGCACTCCGGCGCGAACGGGATGGGGGGCTGAAAGCGCACCCTCGATACGGTATCGAAAGGCGCGGTTCGACAAAAAGTCTCGTAAGATGAGCACGAGACGATCTGGCACACCGAGTTGATATAGCTTGTATATCAGACTGTTGTGCCAGACCTTGTCGAAAGCTTTCGCTACATCGAAGAACAGGGCTCCCGTCACTTGGCCGCGTTGGAAGCGGTCGCTGATATGCTCAACGATGCGGAAGACCTGTTGGACGCAAGAATGGTTCGCTCTGAAGCCGAACTGCTCGGGGGGCATCAGGCTCTTGGCCTCGACAAAGTCTTTGAGTCGCTTATAAATAAGTCTCTCGTAGACTTTGCCCAGGCCGCTGAGCAAGCTGATGGGGCGATAGCTGGTCGGGGAGGACCTAGGCTTCCCTGGTTTGGGGATACCGATAACGGTAGCCCCTTTCCACGATTGTGGAAACATGTTGTTGGACAGAGCGCCATTGAAGATGGCGGTCATCAACATTATCAGGGAGGCGGGAAAGAGACGGATCACCCTGTTGGTGATGCCATCGGAACCAGGGGCTTTCCTGGGTTTGAGTTTGCCTATGATCTCCTTTACCTCGTCTGGAGTGACGGGGGGCAGGGGGTCATCGGGGTCCTCGACGGGGGGGATGGAAGCTCTACGTTCGACTTCAGCATCCACCATGCGAAGGTGAGCTTGGTCTACTGGTAGAGAGCTGGGAGTGCATTGTGCCTCCAGGCTGTCGGCTAGGCATTCGGCTTTCTCGTCGTCATCGAAGGCGACGGTGTTATCAGGGCGCGTGAGGGGTGGCATAGAGGTGACCTCAGCAGATCGTAATTTCTTCTGAAGTTTCCAGAATGCCAAGTGGTTGGGTTCGAGGTCGCCCAGCATCTTATCCCAGTCAGCGTCACGCAGTTCTTTAATGCGATTACTTACTTTACGCTGTAAGTAGCGCATGTGAACTTTGTTACTCTGACAGGGGAAGGCGCTGTAGGCACGGACAGCCGCGTTCTTCTCCGTCAACAGGTCACGCACATCGTCCGGGAGTTTCCAGCGATGATCGCTCATCGCCGGAGTCTCCCTCAAACATTCGTTCAAGACGTATTGCACGTGATCCGTGAGAGAGTCGATCGCGGCCGTCGTGTCGGCGGCGGTCTCGATCAAGTCGGGGATCTTGTTCAAGTGAGGTGACTTTGTGTCTTTCAGCATTTCGCTTACTCGACTCCAGTCAGTGATCACTCGGGTCGGGGGGGGTTGTGCGGGGTCCATGGGTCCCGATCTAGGAGCGAACTCCATGACCACGGGCCGATGGTCCGAGCTGAGCTCGTCGATCACTTCCACAGAATGCAACCGTAAGTTGACATTCTTGAGGAGAGCTACGTCGAGTACGTCGGGGCGGTGGGTGGGATCGTGAGGGTAGTGAGTGGGATGCATCGGAGCGATGACATCAAAACATAAGGGCCCGCATAGATCAAGCACAGCTCTGCCTCTGGCATTGCTCGTGTGACTATTCCAGGAGGGGTGTTTGGCATTGAGGTCCCCCGCCAGAAGGACGGAGGTACTCAAACCGAGAAGCTTGGTGAGGTCATCTTTTATGGCGGAGTTGTTTTCCGCCGGGATGGCAGGTGGGATATAAGTTGAGATGACCGTGATGGGTTGATGGCCTGTCATGCCCAGCCGACAGACGGAGACCTCAAGTCTAGAGAGGGCGGGAGGATCCATAGGGATGTAGTACAGGGACGACCTATAGTAAATAAGAGTCCCTCCCCTATGACAACGAGTCCTGTCATTGCGAACTATACGATAGTTCGCAATTCTCGGGTCTCGATGGTAGGGTTTGAGAAAGGTCTCCTGGACCAGAAGAATGTCTAATTTATGATCGCGGAGGAACGCGGCGACCTCATCGCGTCGGCGTAGAAAGCCATTGGCATTGAAGAACCCTATCCGGAGGGCCTTCGGTTTGAACCTACGCGCGGGGGAGGACCTATCCATGTAGTGACGTGTAGGTTTCTACGTGGCGCACTACGTCACTAAACTGGGCGAATACGGAGGCGTGATCGCCTCTGCACCCCTCAAGGGCCCGGGCCATTGCCAGGGCTCTGGGGGAATAAAAGGCGTTGTTCGTGACCAGGATGATGTTCCTGGTCACGTCGCCCCCTGAGACTACCTTGGGAGTAGTTGGAGGTGCTTGCAGCACCGGGCGACTACCCAAGGTAGCTCGGGTTGTCATGGGCGGGGAGAAGGGCGGGACAGCCACGTCCATAAGGGCCGGGATGGCCTTTGGTGGCGCGGCGGGTTGAGCGGACAGAGCCGCGGTGGTGGCCTGAGGGGCCTGTGGGGCGGCAGCCCTCAAGGCCGGGAAGTGGGCCTTGTGGTTGCCGGTCCAGGGATTAGGGCGCTGGGGACTCAAGGTCGCCGGCAGCGCTCTTGAGAGTGTCGGGCATTCCCTGAGCTGGCGAGCGTTTGCACGCTTTGCCAGTTTAGGGGCTGAGGATTTAGGTGCCTTGGGGCAGCCCCGGTAGTTAGCCGGGTGCCCTGACTCACCGCACAGCACGCAGCTGGGCGGTTCGTCGCACTGGGTCCGGTCTTTGGGTCGAGGGCAGTCTGAGGTGCCATGGTCACCCAGGCACTTGACGCAGCGGGGTTTGCCGTGGCAATTCCGCTGTGAGTGCCCGTACAATTGGCACCGGTGACATTGTCCGACAATGCCACTGCGTGAGGGCGTCTCCACTTTGAGGCCGGAGAGGCCACAAATCTTGGAGAGGGCGAAGATGGGGTGGTGGCCCACGGTGGGGTCGCAAACGACCAACACCATGTCGTATGCGGCGCCGCCACGGCGGTGCATGCGGTGGACCTGGGCCACGGGTATGTTTTGCGACTCAAGGTCGCGGCGGATATCCTCGACGGGAATTTCTCGAGGGACGTTGCGCACGACGGCGCGGGTCTGTTTCTCCTCCGCGAAAGCGAAGGAGTGGAACGGGATGTTCCTGGCTACTAGTAGCCTGTGGAGCTCCCGGTAATCGGTCGCGGTAGGGACTGTAACCTTTATGCCCGCTTGGACGGCACGGGCATTCGAGTATTTAATTCGGCGTTCGTTACACGCCGTGGAAACGTCAGTCCACTTCCCCTTGTCATGAATGAACAAGGGGGGAGGAGCGGACAGTTTTCGGGGAAGGGCAGCCGGGGCGGCAATGGCCATGGGGCTGTGTGGGCGGCTAGCCTGTTGGGTGTTGTCAACAGACGGGGCGTGAGACGGGGGCTGAGGGGGTAGTAGGGAGGGCGGGGGGAGAAGATGCCTTGACGGCAGTCTTCTTTGCTGCGGGTGCAGCCTCCAGTTTGGGATTGCCCTTCATCTTCCTCTTCCCCCCGGTGGCGTTGCCACCGTACGAGGAGTCGGATTCTGACGAGCGAGACTGGGAAGAGGAGTTGTAGTCGTACTCCGACATGGGGGAGGGCGAGCCTGACCTCTGGGCCAGAGGGATTTGGCTCTCGGGTTGCTCAGGGAGTGAATCCTGAGGGGGCACGGGGGCGGAGGTCTGAGGGGGTAAGGGGGCGGAGACCTGAGGGGTCTCGGGGACGGCCATCGAGGAGATGACCTTGATTTTTGAACGAACATCGTTCGCAATGCGGGGGTCCCTGACGTGGGTGAGCAATAGCTCGCAAATTGCCGTAAAGGCTTCGGCCATTGCGGCCATTGGGGCGGTGGGATTGACCGCCTGAGGGGCGGCCATGTTGCTGAGTAGCAACTGGGGGCGGGGGCAAGAATTGCCTACCTACACCTCGAGGAGACACGACATATGTGCTCTCCTCGAGTGACAGCTTCCCAAAAAAGAACCCACCCCTTGAGCGTTTCCTAGTGTTATCGCCGGTGAGAAGAAAGCCCAAACAAACTCACCGACAACACAGCTGTCTTGCCTGAAGGGCCACTATCCTAACTTCCCGGTGGGAGTTTCCGGGAATGTGTTCCCTCCCTGTCGGGAAAAGACAGGGAGGTGTGTACCTACGGTGTGCCCTAAGCTTGTAATCCGGTCGCCAGTCTTAATGTGCGAACCGGTTCCTATGGGGTCTAGTGCGAAGGGGTAGACACACCCAACCGACACTAGGTGTGTTGCTGTGGAGAGAACTCGGAGACTTAGGTTTGACTAGGAGATCCCCCAAGGCCAAAACCTAGCTCCCGACTCCAATTGACTGCTTCACCCTGAAGGGGATCAGCGGGTGTGTTGGGGCAACACCCCCTTGGCTTCGTTGGCACCGTAAGGTTTCCCACCAAGGACCACGAAACTGTGGTTTTTCCCTGAAGGGGCACACGTTTTTGACTGATTCTTTTTAAGGAAACAGTAAAATCGTCTGCTACCTTGAAAAAGGCTGCTTCGGATTTATAAATGTAGTCGGCGACTACGGATGACGTCACGGCGAGAGCGAGACGGAGCGAAAGGGCGCGACACAGCAGGTAGCGGGCGAGCGGCGGAGAGCAGCACGATCGTCACGGGCGGGCGTCGGGCGGAGAGTGGTTTCTGACATTTTTTTTTTTTTTTTTGTGAGTGGCTTCTCGCAGTTCAACCTATAAGGTTGTCGACTGCTTAACCGGGCTTGCCTGTGGTGGCCTTAATATAATATTAAAGCCTCCAGCCAGGGCTTATAAAAAAAACCTACAAACTAAGCGACTACACGCTAAGGGCACCCCCTGTGGGGTACGGGCCTCGGCTTAGGGCGTCGCTGGGGAGAGGACAGCTAGGGACGGGCTGGATCGAACTGGAATTTAAGACTACAGGCTCAGCGGCGCGGGCTGGCTCGAGCAAGGGTCGGGCGGATTTTGACGGGGACGTCGCGGCGGGCCTCGGCGGCGAGGGCGGAAGGACGGCGGTCGTGGTTTGCGAAGAGTGCTGGTCTCTTTGCGACTCTCTTGGAGGAGAGTGGTAGAGTCGTCGGGCGTGACGAGGGTATGCCTCGGTCGGCGTACCTTGGAGATGCGGGAGGGTTCGTATCGGGCGGCCGATGTGATAAGGGGGTTACGGTGATTTACAGCAGTGTCGAAGAAACGTTTGGCTATGCGTTTCATGAACTGCTGTATGGTGGGCAATTTGAGATCTACATGTAGAGTCTCATTTCGGACGTAGAAGGGGGGGCACCCGTGATTTTGCGCAGGAAACGGTTTTGGAGCGTCTGCATCCTGTGGAGATGACGTGGCTTTGCGTGTGCAAACACGGCGCAAGCAGTGGTTTCTGACACTCGGAGCTCCCCCTTTTATAATCGTGAACGTGAATCGTCAACTTTCACATTTCTGTCTACCGTCATCGAAAATATCAACGACATAAAAGGTGGGTATCCGTTTGTAATATTTTCTATGTTTTGCTACATAATTCCTTAATATTTTAACTAGTTTGCTAATACAGACAACTGAAGTAATTAAAGATTTATTGAATAACGTTAATTAGGTATTACATACTTGTTACATGTTTTAGGTTATGCAAAACATTACTATTTGATCACGTTTTAATAGTTAAAGGAATACTCATGATAACCATAACAATAGATACCTACCTATAATTAGGATAATCTATTACGCGCGCACACCGACACCTGAATTCTACGCCGTGAAGTTAGTTCTAGGTGGCATGAAAATCGATAACTATGTTCAAGTTGTATATTCTAGCATTTTTTGATTGTCTTTTGTTTCTTTTATGTTTGAATTTCGAAGAAGAATGTGGTTTTAATTTCGAAATAAAGCGCCAAAATATAAGATACAAATATTTTGATAAAAGTAATTGATTAGACACTAATTTTTCCCGCGGCTCAGCTCCTTTTATTCTATCCTAGAAGATTTTATTGGAATATGATGATTTTTCGAAGACAAAAAACAGCCTCTTCATGAATGAGTTTTCTTAATCGGATTTGTATCTACAGTAGAACGGAACAAAGAATTTTACCGTTTATAATAATTATTAGTATTGACTATTTTGAAAAAAGGAGTCTCGTTACTTATATGTCATTGTAAGTAGGTACCCATAAACTTCTCAGGTACACACCATCCAGAATAGAAAGTTGGTATTAATTTCAAATACTACTAACAAAACATTCGAATCAAAAAAATAAATTTTGCATGATATCTGCCCTATTTTATGAACAAACAGTTTTAAAACTATGAAACGTATCAGTTATTTAGCGTAATAGACTTAATTGGCGATCGTTCGCACGCAACAAATTGAAGCTGAAAACAATACAAATATTTTAAAACTTTTATATTTTTTTAGTTGTGAATGTTTTTTTTTTTCTATACGCCAAAGAAGTATAACTTCTAATGCGTGTACATAAGTACTGTAAAGAGGATATCCTTGTCTGCAGGTCTCTGGCAGACAAGATAGTCTTTGGAAGCGTCAGGTGAAAACTAAAAGAATTTGAAATACGAATGTGAAAATATGTTTTGTTTTTTATCAGATACTCTGGTTCCGACGTTCGTTAAAGGCAGATGCCAAATATATTTTAAAGTTTTAAATCTCCGATATCGTTTCATTTATAATAATCACAATAAGTAACACTAGCGGACTCCCCCTGGTGTTACAAATGGTGGAGGTCCGGTTTTTTCCCGCGTATGCAAGGCGTGACATTGCATGAAGAAACCCCCCATATAATAAAAGCATCTCAGAGGATTGCTGTATGATTTCATAATTGAGTCAAGCGCTGACCCGACGCCTGGAGTAAAGCTAAGTGGTTTGTATAATATTATGAGAAAAGATTGTGAAACGTCAATATGTTAATGTTTACCGGCATAGACCGAGTTTGTTTTGAAGATTTTTTAGTAGACTTTAGATTCATCGCCACCGACGGTGAATGGCGAGAGAGCGATTACGCGCTCATATTAGGCGCATTTTTGCAAAGCGCAGCAAAATATTTTTATAACTACACATACCATGAAGGTATTGATTTTGATGTGTTGTGCGATAAAATTAGAAACGAATTCCCGTGCAAATGCATGTCATACAAACAACGTGCACAAAAATCTTATTATATTGAGGAAATGATCGCTCAGGATGTGTCCAACGAGTGCGAACAGCCAAATTTTATAAATGTCGATGATAATACACTCTTACATTCTAGCGTGATGACGACCGTCAACCATGATGACCATGATGACGAGTGTGACGATGATGAACAGAGCTGTGGAGAAAGCAGCCTACTCCATGATACAACATTTGAGCAAGATTTGACGGATGAAGATAAGGAAGCGGGTGTGTCTATTCCAATATTTAATAATAGTTTGATTCCAGAAAATCAAGAGAAGTTACTGTCGGAACCTCTTTGTAATCCAAACAACGAATCCAATGATTGCATTAAAATGGATGACATGTTTGAGGACAATGGAGTCGAAGAATCCGTTGTATTGCAGACCGAACCGAAGGAGATGGTCCAATACGAGGTTCAATTCCCCATGGTGTCCATGGATTTGGATGAATCGGTCATTTTAGTAGACTCAGCCGTTGAGCCAAATGGTTGTAAAACAATAATTTCGAGTAATTTGATTTTATTCGATGGGGACAGCACGAACACCCATACCACACAAACAAATATGTCTTTAAATACTAATATCAAATTTTCTCTTCATGCTCGAACTAAAATATATAAGATAAGGGTAAGAAGAAAGACACGGAAGTATTCCACACATATTTATACACACAAACTAAAGTCATTTTCTTCAAATCATACAAAATATTCCACAGATGATTTGATAAAACAGTCACTTGTATATAAATGTAAATTTTGTAAATGTTTTAGAAAGAATTTCGAAACAATTTTATATAATTACAAAGTTAGGAAACGTAACGTTTTGAGAATTTTATAACTGTTTAAGTTTCCACTTATAATATTAGATAGATTTAGTATGTTAGATATTTTTCCAGATTTCTGCTGATCTCTTAGCATTATACTTTATCAAGTTCGAACATTATCGATTCACAAATAATTTTATTTTCTTGCATTCATAGGTTGTCATAATATGAAAAATAATCTGTCATGTTGTGCTATAGTTATATAAAAAAGCACAGGTTGAACAGAATTCCATGTATGGAAATGATGATTTATACTTCTAGGCGACAGACAGTTAAGAGTATCAAACTACGTAGGTTGTATATGGGCCTTTTAAAAAATATTTGTTTGTATCCGAAACTATCATCGGATGAGTTTCAAGTTCATGTAAATAGGTTTCATGTTAGAAAATAAAATAAAATGCGATGACAAAATAAATGTCAATTGCATTGACATTGAATTAATGTAAACAAACCATTATTTTAGTGTTTTTTGTTAAATAGTTTATTAATCAGTTTATTCTTTTTCATGTGGATACTGAAAATGGACTCGTACGTGCGTGAGGGACGCAGCCGGCCGAGGAAGAGAAGGTCACTTGTTCAAAGATAAAGACAGAATGTTATGGTCAGATAGGCTGAAGTTACTCCAGTTTGAAAAATATAAGTTAACTATAGGGAACTATGGCCCATCCTGAAGAGAGGGGAGTAAGAGGGCGCCATGGAGGTTGATGCCAACTCTGTTTACGGGGCATAGCCTTTCGCAGAGGGTGACTAGTTGTCACCATTGGTTCAACTGATATTGGTGACCCACAGTTCTTAGTTAATGTCAATTAATGTATATTTGATTTTCTTTGTTATGTGCGGATCGCTGGAGTAGGTTCAAGAGTTAGGTATATTTATATTAGTATGACCTTCTTTTTCTCTAACTCGATAGCGTCCGAGGAATTTAAAGTTATAATATTATAAATTATAGAAATAAATCCCATCTGGATGAATGTGAGTTTTCACATTATTTGTTAAAGCAACCGCGATGTGCCGGAGCTTTTCTAGCGGTTTTGCCCCAGCAGGGCTTCGGTATGACTGCGTTGTTGATAAGCACAAGTGGTGCATAGTAAATTTTAATAAGATAATTGATCGCAGGTCATAGTGTAAGCTGCTTCTATAGAAGCATACGCACCCCTGTTCGTCCACATCCGCTTATAGGTAGGGACGTCTTTTTAGGTATAGGTAGGTTACGCTTGACCCTTCCAAAGATTTGGAATAGATGATTGCGAGGCATTTCCTCTTATCCTCTATTCGTAGGGGCGTAGCTCATGTAAAGAGGATATCCTTGTCTGCAGGTCTCTGGCAGACAAGATAGCCTTTGGAAGCGTCAGGTGAAAACTAAAAGAATTTGAAATACGAATGTGAAAATATGTTTTGTTTTTTATCAGAGACTCTGGTTCCGACGTTCGTTAAAGGCAGATGCCAAATATATTTTAAAGTTTTAAATCTCCGATATCGTTTCATTTATAATAATCACAATAAGTAACACTAGCGGACTCCCCCTGGTGTTACTCTTTTATATTTTTTTGGTAGATTTAGATGAGTGATAAAATTTGGTAATGAAATTTTATCAATTATATTTAGAAAATTAGCTGAAAACCTGAAAAAAAACATGTGGGAAAACAAAATCCCATTGCCTGTCTAGACGACGACTTTTTGGTAGACGATTGTGACGATTGTGGTAGAGTTGTCGCACTGGACGTACAGATGGAAGACCTAGTATTTACTGGAGCAGTTGCAGTCAAATAATTTACATTTCCATGTCCCACGTTTCCTTTCCCACTTCTGAATTTACAGAGAGCCGTTGCATTTGCCCATAAAAAATTACATCGTTGATTAGTTTCTCTGATAACATTTTCTGTTCTTTTGTCATTGTCCTTAATTTTATAGCAACGTTTTTCCCAAAAATATCAAACTCATCATCTTTCTGACTGAGCCGTTGACTAATCAAACTAAACATGATTTACATTGCCGTCTTTTCGTTTCCTTGTAAATGATGGAGGTTCAGGCGTTGTAGCTGGAGATGGAGTTTGAGATGACTGTCCAGGCAATGAATTAAGCGATGGCGGTGGACTGATTATCTGCAATAAAACAAATAATTAAAGTACCTCTTGTCTTGTTTCAGTTTCCTGGTAATATAGAAGAAATGAAAATGATAGCTAAACAATTTCAAAACAAGTGGCAGTTCCCCAATTGCCTTGGATCAGTAGATGGTAAACACGTCAAAATAGTTCCACCTCCTGGCGCTGGATCCCATTTCTTTAATTATAAAGGCTTTCATAGTATTGTTCTCATGGCAATTGTCGACGCAGATTACCAATTTATATATGTTGATGTCGGCATTAACGGCCGCGTTTCTGATGGAGGAGTTTTAAAAAAGACAGAATTTTATAAGCGTTTGAATGAAGGTGCTTTAAATATACCACCACCGGAAAAACCAACACAGGACTCAGATCCTTTACCATTTGTGTACATTGGTGATGAAGCTTTCGCCTTAAGACCAGATTTCTTGAAGCCATATCCACAACGAGAGTGATCATGACAAGAGAATCTATAACTATCGAGTGTGCAGAGCTCGGAGGATAGTAGAAAATGCGTTCGGTATTTTAGCCGCAAGATTTCAAATATTTCACAGTGCTATCAACTTCCAATCAGTCGAAGATATTATTTTTGTGGTATTGGCTTGTTGCACTCTGCATAATTATTTATGCAAATCCAGAAGGGATTACAATTATCACTCCAGGTGACAGTGACACAGAAAATCATATTACTGGTACAAATCAAGAAGGTCTAAGCCCAGGTGGTATTTTAGAGCCCATACATCCCCATACATACCTGTACTGGAAATTCAAGCAATAATGAAAAAAAAGTTAGGCAAGATTTTGTGAAATACTTCAATACTTCTGGTACCGTGGCAAGAAAGAATGATAAATTCGTAATTATAATAGGTACTCACATCGTTCAGAGAATCTTGAGTTGATACTTGACTACGAGTCTCATCGTCGTCACTTCGAAGAGTTGACATTGATGCTGTAGCTGTAAAATAATTGTCTGTATTACATATTTGTTTCATTAGTTGATGTTATTTGTTTATATATCCAGGGTGTAACGGTTAGATGTAGTCATATTTATAAGCGAAAAAAAATTAGCTGTTGCATAGAAAAGTTCAATAACCTCCCGATGCAATGTATGAAACAGCAGTTTTTTTTTGCGATTTCGAAGTTGTTCCTATAGCAAAAATTGTTCGTATTTATGAGTAGAACAAGCCCTTAAAATATGACTACACTTAACCGTTACACCCTAAAAATAAATTTATGTGTTAATAAAGAACTACATACTTAAGTACATACCACAATTGTTACCTACTTGTCAATAACCAATTTTTTTATTTATAGTAAAATTGATAGATACGCACCTATATACTTACTTTCGATCGGATCGTTGAGAAATTCTAGCTCCTTATAATACCACAACTTTGGCTGATACAAATCTTCAACTCCGGAGCCGGTTCTCATGCTTGCTTTAACCTTGTTTCGTTCTTACCTGTGGGAAGCTCGTAGTGACTGAATTTTTTTCTTAATATCGGTTATATCCGAGTCTGGTTCATATTTTTTTGCAATATCCACGAGTTTATTATATGCTGCAAGCCTATTTGCTTTGTTTTTATACTCGCTTGATTTAGTTTGCCATAAACAGGGACAGTCTCGAAAGGCATTTATAAATTGTATTATAAAATCGTGGCTGCAAGTACGTAGATCCATTATTGTGACACGGACTGAGCACGCACGTTACGAATTTTGTAGTAGGTAGGTACACAGCTCTTCTGGCGCACATCCGTCCTCTAGCGCTGTCGCCGAAAAGTGACGGCTCGGCTCGCCGGCCGTGATCGACACGCGGTTTTGCATGGCGAGCCGAGTAAAAAATATAGCACGACGACGAGCCGCGAGCCAGGCTCGGCGGTATTTAAAATCGTGGTTTTGCAATGATACACCGGCGAGCTTTACCGACGAGCCATAAAACCACGGTCTTACTCGCCCGTCGATCACGCGCTTTAGACGGTTGCGACGCGTGGCGATTTGAATGGCTTCCGGGCGGCGTGCTGCGGAGCGTGCTTATTGGGCACAAAAATGGACTCGCCGTCGCTGGTTGGCTCGTAGGTGTTGCGCAATGACGCGATGTTTGGCAAGCCAATCAGAGTGAACCTGCGTCGGCGTCCCCGGAAGTTGTTTTTCTGCCTGCTGCACGAACCGAAATTGGATGTGTAGATTTTATTGAACTGTTCTCACGCTGGATTTACTGTATTGTTTGTAGGTTGAAGGACCATGTTCGAGTAACTTGCTTCGTTGATGAATAAAATAAGAACTCAGATTTTAATTGGAAAGTCGTGTACTTCGTTGCTCGTTGATTGGTACAGTGATGACAGATGACATATTACAGTGACAGTACAATGAAACTTATCTCGATATGGTCTCTGGGCCTTTGTGCCTTAAAGCTTAAAACTAAATATTGTGTTGCCAACACTTTGCACATGTCATTTTCGACATTCGTTTCTGTTTTGTTGTGCAAAAGTTACAATAACGCCGAACTTTAGGTGGAGGTTCTTCAGCACCTTCTTGGGAAACTTCTTCATTGGTTTGAGGCAGGATATCCTCAATATTGTCTCTCAAACGTTTTGATAAAGTAGGAATTTGCAATCTTCTTTTCATCCACGGTGTTGAAAGTTCATTATATAGTTTTTTTAATGTAATATCTGCGGTTCAATGGTTTTTCTTGTTACAAAACATTGTGGGTGTAAATTATATATAAAGACAAAAGCTATATTCAAAATTCTATAAAACATTCTCATTGGCCATCTGTTAGTCTTCCTAGAACAAGACATCGAAGAACACATTTGATCGAATGTGTCGACGCCGCCTTTAGTCTGATTGTAGAACATACTGATCTCAGGTTTACCAGTTGTAGGGTTTATAACAGCATCTGCATCACACGAGGACAATATGTACACATCCACCACCATCCTTGAAGGTTTTGGTTTGTATGATGCTAGGGTTAAAGGTCCATCGAAACAGAACATTGATGAACCAACGGGTCGAGAACGCGTGATTTTCAATTCTTCAGGAATTTCCCGTTTGTTTGACCTAACCGTACCAACAATTGTCAATTTGTATGGTTCAAGAAGCAATAACTTTGAAACAGGAATGGACGTGAACCAATTGTCGCATGTTATGTTGCGGTTAGAGCCATGAATTGGCCGTGATAACTCTTTCAAGTAATATTCACCTTGCGGCAAACCATTTGTATTTGTAGCTTTTCCAATGTAAGGCAAAGCATTTATCATATAATTAGTTCCACTATCGCACATCATTGGAATCTTTATACGATATTTGCTTGGATTGTTTGGTATATACATTCGAAATGGGCATCTACCCCGGAAGCCAAGTAATTGTTCATCAATAGTGACATTACTTCCTGGCGAATAATTCATTTTGCATTGAGATATAAATAGATCAGGGCGTAGAATCTTGTCATCCATTCTTAGACATCTGACAATAAAATCAAATTTATCTCTGCTCATTACTACTACATATCTCGATCCTGTAAATGAGCTGTTGAAGAGCTCTACCCTCGTGAGACCCAGACACACTTTGGGTTCACTAGGCATTAAAACCGAACAGTCCGTTTAAATGGACAAATTTTTTATAGTGCTTAAGTCCCGAGACTTGTTGTTGAAAATTTGACATGTTAGAGTTATTGGTTTGAAGTGAGACTTTCAGGGCATAGTTATGATAATAAATAGATGCCGTTTTAAATAAAAAAAAATTACAATAATTTGTCCGCCAGAATGACCTTTAGGTTAGAATGACTTAATAAAATAATATATATTTTTTGCAAAATGTCTTTATTTTCGCTTTTCCTTAGAAATAATCAACATAATTTTTATGTCAGTCTCTACTGTTACAAAAATCACCTTTTCAGAGATCAAATTATAATCAAATCAAATTACAATTTTTTTTTTACAAAAATCACCTTTTGAGAGATCAATTACAATTGTTATTACACAATTATTTATTAACTTTTCTAATATAATTTTAAAATACCTCTACATTAAATCGACTTATTCTTCTCCTTTTATTTTAGGAATGGAAATCCTTAAAACAATTTCTGTGTCTGGTGAAATACAGGTGGACATTGCACTTAGTGCAAAAGCCATTTGTTTTCATTCTATGGCAACGTTTGCATCTTTGAGAGTCCGACATAATCGGCAGGTGCTTGGCACCTTTTTTTCTCAATCTTTCCGATGGAATTTTGAAAGAACTTGGACGCCCTCTACCTCTAGACAGTTCACGATCTTTATAAGCCTCACCTTCTTCCGAAGTGCGAGATACATCTGTTGCTGAATAAGCTGCGATCAAATTTTCTCCAAGTTCTAGTTTGAAATCTCGTAATTGGTTAATTTTATTGGCTGGAACTCGTTCTGCTTTTTGTGTTTTTTGTAGAGGAGCCACGAGTTAGATAAGGCAAGGTCAACCATATGACTGAAGACACGCTGCGTCCATTTTTGTGTACGATACCGATTAGGGCACACTGACAACAGTCTATCGGCTAAGTTGACTCCACCCATATTTTCATTGTAAGCTTTAACAACCATGGGTCTTGGTACTTGTAAATAGGATCTTTCAATTTTCTCCATCTTCTGCACAAATCCATGGGTTCCTTGGCATGTATTGTTGATAACAAAATCACTCCTTTATTGTCATACCGCTTAGTCAAAGCCAAATCGCCTCCTCTATTTGCTAAAACTTGTGTTGTTCCTCTTCCTTCATTTTTCATATCTTTGTCTTGTTTTAGCTTATTACTTGCCACTGTTGGGATCCTATTTTTCATTATTGTGCCCGCGCAAAGTAAGTTTTTCAGCAATACTTCTTTCGCGAGTTAAATTGTAGTAAAATACCTATCGAAGTATATTTTATGACCGGGTACTAGATCTTCTGTTCAATTGAGTACTGCTTTCATGCCGAGACCAAAATTTAAATTATCATATTCTGGGTATGTAGTTTGTCCTTGATAGATGTCTAAATTACAGACCATACCGTCAGGATTTGCAAGTACAAAGGCCTTTAAGCCTGTTGGATTGGGTTTTCCAGGGACGTACTGTTTAATCCCACATTGTCCAGTGAAGGGTACAATCATTTCATCTATTGATAGATGTTCTTGTTTTGATTGCATCTTGCATCCTTTCACAATCTTGTCGATCAATGGGCGGACTTTCCATAGTTTGTCTTTAGTACGTTCTTCTCGGCTAACATCATCGTCATAGACGAACTACAGCGAATTTCTCAGCTGAAAAAATCTGTCTCACGGCATATTGTCTGCGATCGGGGCGACTCGATATTTTTTTTCTTAGTACATTCTAAGTTTGGGATAATTGATACCGGCCATAACCATAGTGATACCTAAACATATATAAAGTTCCGACTCCATGAGGTACAGATTTCTGCCAAATGTTAAAAGATAAGCCAAGACACGATATCTGCCAAGCAACACGCAAATTCATTGAAAAGGAGAATTAAAGAGAGACGGCTCTATACTGTTGTCGGTGCCTTACAATACTTACACAACTCTCATCAATTTTTGAATGGGACTGAGGAAGACGAAGATAAAGATACGTTAAAAAAACCTACTTATGAAGAAATTAAAAATGTGTTCTATCAAGCAGCATCCATGATGTTGACGATTGTACAACCACGTCGACGAATATAAACTCTATTATTGAAACACTGTGTGAATCTGGTTCCGAATCAGAATCAGAATCAGAATGCTTTATTTGTAAACATAGGTCAAATTACAATAGTTGCGAGATGGTACAGTTATACAGATCCTCTATGTTTTGCCCTGAGGCGTACAAATATTCCTCAATTCAAATAGTAACCAGTAACTATAATAGTACATGCATAAATTATCAATATGAATTATAATTAAGATCAATTTCAAAAAAAAAAAAATCCAAGAGACTGTGTTACATGTCATAATTGTATGTAGGATTCTAACATGTCTACCAGTCAATATTAATAGGCACATGTAGGTACTTATGTTAAATAGAAAAGATAAAAAAGTCATAATCAATTTTAATAAAATGTCAAATGGATGCATGTCATAAAATTGTCATACTAATGATGATGTCAAATAAGATTCAAAATCGTCTAAGTTGGTGTAAGTACAGTTTTCGAAAGCAGTAATTATAGAATTATCGTCCAAATATTCCTTTAGTGAGTAATAGCATTTATTTACCAAAATTTTTAATAATGCTGTTTTGAAATTGTCCAGATTCAACGTTTTTATATTCTCAGGTAGTTTGTTATATATTTTTTTAGCCATGCAGAAGGTACTTTTATTCATAAGTGCAGTATTTGTTTTATAAAATAAAATAGCACAAATTATTTAAAATTTGCATTTATTCGCTCAATTCACAGCACGAGAAAATAAAATCTACTAAAATAATCAACAAAATTTTAGGCATTAGGCATTTTTTTCCATTATAAATTTACATAATCATAAACTTAAGATAATTCAGGTAATTTCCTAAAAAAAGCAGTCTCAAGAAAAAAGTTTTAACGAAGAAACGAGTAATTCTTTTCTTATTTGTAACTGACTTATCAGTTACAAATAAGAAAAGAATTACTCGTCGAATTTGTGCTATTTTATTTCAGTTCTATTAAATCAACCTAACAACCAAAGTTCGAAAAATCCGGATGATCCGGATTTTAATGACGAGAACACAGAAATCCGGATTTAAAAAAATCCAGATTTTGCAATCCCTAGTTAAGCCTATAAAAAGTAGTGAATTTAACTCACGATGCCAAGTCGACCTAATCGACATGCAAACACAAGCAATGACAATGATTTTAAGTTCATCATGGTGTATCAAAACCACCCTCACCAAGTATGTGATTCTTAGACCATTAAAAACATAACGAGCCGAAGAAGTCGCATATCATTTGCTGGATATCTTCACAATATTTGGAGCTCCATGCATTTTGCACAGTGATAATACATAGTATTAGTGATAACAGTGATAAATAAAGTTATTGTCGAACTATGCCAAATGTGGGAAGAAGTCAAAATTGTACACGGCAAACCCCGTCATAGCCAATCTCAAGGTTCAGTAGAAAGAGCAAATCAGGATATAGAAAAGATAGTGTTTACATGGTTGGAGACAAATAAAACCACAAAATGGTCGGAAGGATTAAGATTCATGTACAGTACATGTTCATGAAAAAAGAGCTTACCACTCCGGCATCGATCGCAGTCCTTACGAAGCTATGTTTGGCTGCAAACCCAAAGTAGGTTTAAAATCAGTCTTGCTATCATTTGACGGGTTAACGGAGATAGTAAGTGAAGATGATCTTGAGGCAATGTTAAAAGATGGTGATTCCGGTGAAGGTCAAAACGTAATTGTGGACAGAGCGGATGATGCCGTAAACGAAGACAGCGATAACATAGATGAAAACAGCCGCTGTAACTGGTTCTATTTCAGTTACGATTGAACCTGAACCCCGTTCCAAACTGGAACAACAATCTGCCGATATTCAACTAGAAAATCAGCAACCTACTGTGGACATAATAAATGAAAACCCTCGATCAGACGATCAACAGCCTTCTTCTGAACTGGAACAACATTCTGCCGATAGTCTGTCAGAAAATCAGCAACCCACTGTGAGTGTGGACATAATAAATGAAAACCCGCGAGCAGCCGATCAACAGTCTTCTGCCGATATGAGCAATGAAAAGGAAAATTCTGATAATGAAAAGGCTGCATCTTTACTCAACGCAAAATCAAACGAAATTCGGAAGGTTCGTAACGCAGCTAAAGTATCACTTGATAAGCAAGCCGAAAAAATGTTGGCGCGTTCAAATGCAAAATTTCCTATTGCAGAAATAGGCCAAAGCGTTCGAGTAAGGATACCAGATTTAAATCGAGCCAAGACGGATATTCGTAATATAATTTCTATTATTATATCTGTCGAAAAAGAAAAACTTAACAAGCTTGGAACTAAACACGGTATTTTAAACCAACTGTACTCCAGAAATCAGTCTACTGTGTGTAAAAAAAAGGTCATTTCGATCGATGATGTTCCAAAAGTTGATATTACTTCGAGAATGTGCTCGAAGAGACTCTCATTTTGATGGATAAGGCTTCCAGCATTGTAACTGTAGTGGTGACTGCAATGCAATTCAAAACGTTGTAAATGCAAGAAATCAAACATTCTTTGCAATTCCAAATGTCACAAAAGCATCAAGTCATCTTGCAAGAATAAATAATTCTAAACTTAATAACTTTCTTGCACAGTCCTTAATTATTAGTTTATTCTGTTGATTTTTCTCAGTTTAATATTTTTTAAACTATTGTTCTTAAGTAATATTTTTGTCAAAATAAAAGTAGGTAACTAATGATGTTATTACATTTTTAACTGTTTATTTAACTTTAACTACCTACTATGTTCAATAGTTTATTTTTTGTTAATTTTTCATAAAAATTTTGTAAGTTTAATTTCATTTAATAAACAAAAACACTACAGTTCACCTATTTTATTTCTTTGCCCAAGATAGGGTTGGCAAAGTAATGGCCGGGAAAAGTGATTGATCATGCTGTTTTAATCACATTGCCCAATTGAGTCGGGCATTATGAATACAGACCGGCCATTATTAATAGTGCCTGGACTTATTAAAATGCCCGTAACAGATATATGTACGTGTCATGCTCTGTGAGTCACTAGTTTTATTCAAGCTAAACTACACTGACTTTGTGTATGGGGTGTGCATTCTTGGTAGAAGCGAAAGATTCATCCAGCGAGTACAGAATGCTCGTGCAAGACTTTGTTTTAATGTCCCTCCTAGATCTCACATTACTCCGTTTTTAAATAAGGACAATTTGAAGGGAATCGGATCGGAGAAAGCTTAAGAGTTTTAGAAGACAATACCGTGTCTAAGGAGCAGTTTGTATCGTTTCAACTGGAGGTAGCTAGTCTTAAACAGGCATCTTTAATACACGATACGCCTATTGTCAAGAACGGTAATATAAATGCGAGAAGGGGTGCTTGTTTACAAAACAGCTTTACACTAGACAGTGGTCCTATAGGTTTACAATATTTACCTATCAAAAATCCAGCTGATTGCAAGGTAAACGACCTCTCGTCCAAAGGTGCGTCATCAACACTAGTCAGCGGCAGTAATAATTGCTTCTCTGTCTTACAAGGACATATTACTGAGACAACGCATCGCGGGCATGTGGAGGCCCAAACAGCTACTGTGGTTCCGGGGGAAGTGAGCGAGACCGACGGTATGACATGCAAATTTGATGAGAGCAGCCTGTACGGGAGCGAAACAGCGCGAATATTGGAGCGCGTGGAGGCCACGACAAGCTTCGTACAAACCGGTTAACTTATCATCGGACCTCGCCTGTGCGCGCACGCCCGTCATTTCTCCCACCTTTGGCAAGCGGGGGACCATTGCCAGTGCGCCCGCCACTACGGCGGCGAAAGCATCGAATGTTCTCTAGCAAACAACAGTGCAATATGAGGATATGCCGTTGATAGATAAGCATGATAAGGTTGTCTCTAAAATAGTGGTGAGTGATCCGACTAATAATGAGTGGAAATTAGTGCAAAATAAGCGTTCGCGTTCGAAACCCTATACATTTGCTAGCCAAAAAGGTCGTGCTTCTATTGTACCGAACAGTAAATTCCGTGCCGCTGATATTAAAGTTCCGTTATTAATATCGAACGTGAATAAGGAAGCATCCGAAGATGATATTAAAAGTAAGACGAACGAAAGTACACTTTCGTTCGTCTTTGAAAAAGCTTAATATCAAGACGTATAAAAGTATAACGCTTATAAACTATATGTTTCTAAACACAAGGTGGACATGTTTTTAAATGATCAGTTATGGCCTGATGGTATTACTTTTAGACGCTTTGTGCATTTTATGTACCGAACAAATAGAAAGGCTTCTGAGGCTCTAAAATGAGTTAGAATATAATTTAGGATGGATTGTCCAAATAAGTGTCACGTAAAATTGTCTAGTTTTAATTGTAAATCTGCTAAAAGGACAGTCGATAATAAGAGAAATATGTGAATGGTCTGATCTGATTTGCCTGCAGAAGACTTGGCTGTTACCACATGATATCTCAATGTTATAGTAATAGTAGTAATAGTAATAGTAATATTTTTATTGAAAGAAATATTTGTACATTTTTTCACAAATAAAGTGCTTAATCTACTGATAATGTACACAACAGTATTAGCATTTGGGGCCGAACTAGGCATAGCCTGTATGTCAGCCCTCAACGCCGATCCCCTTGAGTTACAAATAAGTGCTTTAATTATGTATTTCAGTGATTCCACGCTAAAATGTACGTGCCTAATACAAGACAGAGAAAAAATAAGAATAATAATAACAAGAAATAATTCAGAAAAACATTACAAGTTGGATGACAAACAAAAAATGGTTAGGTGTGTGAGTAGTCCTCTCTTTGTGTGAGGTGGAGGTGTGCATGAATGAGTGTGAGAGGGTGAGTGGGATTGCGGAAAAAATTGGGACTTGTGATTGATTTTTTAATGTTTTGCTGTGAATAAATAAATAATGATATATACAAATAAATTTATAAATGAGTAGACTTATTTATTTATGAAGGTACCTGAAGCAATTTTTCTGTCTCCTCGTACGTGAGTTTTTGGAGGTAATTACTAACTTTAATTTTGCAGAACTTTTGAGTAAGCGGGAATACGTTGAGAATTTTATTTAGCTTGTTGTAGATGTAGGGGCCAATATACTGAGCAAATCGATTGCTGAATTTGGTTTTGAAAGAAATCAATTGGGGGCAAACCAAATGTTTTGTGCGTCTTTTCAATACGAGTGGGTCGTAGTTCAGTTTCTTATGTTGCGTCAGCACTTGATTTAAAAGATAGAGCTGTCTTACAGTTAACACCCCACAAAACTCATAAAGCAGTGACGTCGAATAAAGACGTGTTTTAAAAGTGCAAACCTTCAGTATGGCACGCTGAGCAACCTCAACGGGTTTTAAGGTGGATTTAGGGGATCCCCCCCACGCTGTAATGCAGTAAGTTATGAGGGACTGGCAGAGAGCAAAATATATCTGTTTCAGCACAGAGGGTTCGGCGACGTGTCGGAGAGTCTTAAAGACGAAAATTAGTTTCCTAATCCTACCACAGAGGGTCTTGACGTAGTCTTTAAAGTTGAGGTTGTTGTCTATGATAATTCCAAGGTATTTTATTGTTTTAACATTTTCCAGTTTGGGACATGAACAGTTTACTTTAGAGACACACTCGTGCGGTATGATTTTATGACGCTCTTGATTAATATCTGTGTTTGACCGTATACTGAAACAGACATACTTGGTTTTATCCACATTTAGTGTCAAAACATTGTCCTCGAGCCATTCCCTCACAGAATCAAAACCAGATTGAGCAGCATCAAAGGTCTCTTCCCATGTATCGGCACAGAACACGAGAGCAGTATCATCTGCGAAAGAGATTATCCTGCCATGGGGAAGCTTGAGACTCGTGAGGTCGTTTATATATACGAGAAATAAGGTTGGTCCCAGGATACTACCTTGTGGAATGCCGTATGTAACTGGAAGGTCCTCGCTAATGTAGTTACCAATCCGAACACTCTGGAGCCGCCCGCACAAATAACTTTTGAAAAGGTTTAATTGTGTACCTCTAATTCCAAGTGCGTCTAGCTTATTGAGTAAGATTGGGACAGAAATCGTATCAAAAGCCTTGGCCAGATCAAGGAAAACTGTGAGGCATTTCTTTTTTTTGTCAAGATTATTGCTTACTATGTCTATAAGAGCATTTACAGCCTGATTCGCTGATTTGCCTTCGCGAAAACCATATTGATTTGTAGAAAGCAGATGTTTAGTTTCTAAATACCTCACGAGTCTCGTATTTATCAGTCTCTCCAAAAGTTTTGACAGAGCTGGGAGGATTGAAATTGGCCTGTAGTTCTCGATACGACCCCTGTCACCGCTCTTATGAATAGTGCTGACTACAAATTTTTTTAAGCTGTCGGGGAAAACTCCGTTCTGAAGGCTGGAATTAAATATGAAGGTAAGCGGAGCAACCAAAAACTTTTTATACGATTTTAATAAAGAGCTGCTTATTTTGTCATGGCCTGTAGCACAGTCTGTTTTAAGGTTGGCAATGAGACGCTCCACCTCTTCCTCACTTGTACTCTCCAAAACGAACGAGCTTAGTTGTGTGAGAGCATGAGAGCTAGTTGGAACAGTGCTAATACCCGCCCTTTTCTGCTCGATCTTATCAGCCAGTGACTTACCCACATTCACAAAGTAGTTGTTTATTTCATTCAGAGATGATTGAGGAGAACTTGAAAGGGACAGAAGCTCATTTGGGAGGTTTGTATTTTTTGAAGTATTTGTAATTTGTTTTATTACCTTCCATAATTTTTTGTTATCGTTTTTCGCATCTTGCATCAACTCCTTCTCGTAAGCTCTTTTGACTTTTTTTAATAGATTATTGCAAAAGTTTCTATAGCGCGTGTAGGTTGTTTTGAGGGTTTGATTGTCTGGAGAAAGTCTTGAAATTCGGTGTAATTTGTCTCTATTTTTCATGCAGCGCAGAAGGCCTTGTGTAATCCACGGCTTTATTATTCTTTTCCGGCTTGACAGAGTTATTACTTTCGTATTCTTTGCTATGGCTTCTTGAATACTTTTGGTCAGGTAATTTAGAGAAAAATTAGGATTTGGTGAGTCATAAATAGGAGTTAGGTCAATATTGAGGATGTCATGTTTTAAACTTTCAGTGTCAACTCTTTGAATGGATGTTACAGAGAACTGAGTAGTCTTTTTGAAATTCAGGTTAAGCAAAACAGGGTAATGGTCAGTCAAAGAAGCGGTGGGAACGATAGTTATCGCAGAGCTATTCGTTTTTAGTAGAGCATGGTCAATGCATGTATCACTTTCGCTACGTGTTATTAGAGTATGGGCTGGAAGAAGGCCATGGGAGGCAGCTAGGGTTAGATAGCGTTCGCCATTTAATTCTAATTTATTGTGATTGATTGCAATATTAATGTCACCCATGATGATAAGATTCTCAAAGTTGGAATATTTTGTGAGGACGTCGTTTAGTGATTGTAAGAATGGATCTAAATTATGGAAAGAAGGTGAGCGATACATAGCAATGATTGCCGTGCGATTGTCTAAAGTGGCAACCAAACAGTTACAATCATCTAATTTTGGTTCTACAACTGTTAGCCGAAGGTTTTCTCTATAGTAAATTACCACCCCATCGTTTTGCTTAAGATTATTTTTTGTTGCCTCAAAACGATAGCCACTTAGGTTGGGGATTATTGATGTGCACGAAAGCCAGCACTCAGTGAGAATAATTATATCACATTCTAATTTTAATCTAGTCAGTAAAATTTCTAGTCCTGGAAAATTGCAATTGATGCTGCGTATGTTCTGCGTCAGTACTAGAAGATGATCTGACGACGTGGTTATAAGTTTGTGACATTCTCCAACATCAGCGGTTAGTGACTGTGAAATCTTCACCCCATCTATGTCCTCCGATAATTCGTTAATATTACCGAATGTGTTTGATTGTAGTTATATTTTTATAATACGTTTTCATTACCATAACTGGTAATTGGTATAAGATACTATATAAGAGTATAATGTAAAAAGTGTGTGTATTAAGGACTCTGTAAAAAAATATGCAAAAATGATAACAAGAGAAGGTTTGAATTTCAATCCGAACGCCTAAAAGAATAAAAGAGCTTAATTTAATTTTCGCGTGAAATGTTGCTATTAGTATCATAAAGGCAAAGGAAACATACTTCACCACATGGATTATATCTGAAAAAACATAATAATATATTTTATTGGTCATATGTGTATAGAACTGTCCGCAATTTAACAGTATAATGGGAGAAATAATGGTGTGGAGTGTGGGTGTGTAAAACAAAGACAAAATCGAAAAACATACTACATACAATAAAAACAGAAGCTTATTCAAAAACATATCATATAACTTAGACATTATTAGTCATTCTGAGACTTTTAATTTATCTAGGTCCAGATCACTAGTTACTCGAATCTGTGGAGAATCCACCTTTTTTTTAAGGTACACTATACCATTTGAAGTCCAGCAAAAAGTGTATCCGTAGCTCTTCTTAAACATTCTCGCTTGGTAGTACAACTTTTGTGTCTTTTGTGTTAACGTTTCCGAAATATAAATTGGTTTTGGTGGGTGGGTAGAGTTTATGTTAGTTGTGTTCAGCTTATTACCTTTAGGTTTGGACTTGTTGAAGCATTTTACCCCTCGCAAGACAGTGTCTTTTGTTAAGACAGAGGTAAACTCAACAATAACAGGATTTGAGCCATCTTTTGCCGGAATTCTGTAAATGTCCCGAATTTTGGAGGAATCAATATTAAGATCCAGTGTTTTACCGATTTGAATTACGTCATTGCATAAATTTTCTTTTGTTTCTCCAGGAATTTTTGGTAGGTTTCGGACTTCAATTCCAGTTCCACGTGACTTGCGCTCCTGTAGTTCCAGTCTTTCTTCCAGTAATTTAATCATTTTTTTATCTTCCAGCCTTTCTGACTCGAGCATCGATACCTTTTCCAAGAACTCGTCATATTTGCTTGACAGTAACTGGACGCTGTTTCGTAGTTCAATGTTTTGGATATTCAGTTCCTTAATTGTGCTACTTAAATCCTGGAAACGTATTTCCTGTTCCTTAGAGAATGTGTCAAACATCTCTTTGATTGTAGAATAGAAGTCGCAGTCATCCTCAGCAAACTTACGCTTCTTTCGCTCTGTTATATTTGCTGCCAGTGTGCGAAGATCAGATACCGACTGGGAGTGCTGCAGATCACTGGTTGATGCGGTCAATTTTATGGTCGACGGATTTTTTCTTGCTTCGCCTTTCGGGGAAGATGAAGCGGGAGGAGTTCGGTTTAGCGGCATATTGACAGGACCGTATTTAAAAATGATCCAAAAAGTGCTCTTTGTTTCGACCTCGGATTTGAACTTGCGACTCGCTACGTACTTAGAGGCGACCGCTTACACCTCGAGACCACAGGAACTTAATTTAAAGTATTGAATTTAGCGACTTGTTGATAATATTTTGAGGTACGTGCTGTGAACTGTTATGGCCTTGAAGGTCAATGACACAACACAGTCACACTTTTAACTTTCACTTTTGAATAGTTTTAAAATGTTTTTGTTTATAACTTGGGTAGGTAATTGTTTATTCACAGTTTTAGTTTTTTCACTAATTTGTACGTTGGCACTTTGTTTATATAGGTAATGATTCGTTTTTTTTACTGTTTACTGTGTTTTAAGCAACATTAATCGAATAAAATATAGGGAAGTCACTAAAACACGATCGCTCGAGACGGCATTCGCGGGTGGTCCAGTTAGGAACGATAAGTCCTGAATTTGAATTCACGGGTAAGTCTGCTGTAGACACTTTAGAAGGGCTCCTAAGGGGAAGGCCGTACGTACGGGGAAGTGGTCATTCTCTGGAGAAAGGGTGTTTTTGAGTCTGTCTCGGTAATATCCTGTACTAGCTCTCGGTTAGTGGCCATTAAAGCTGTCTCTGGTGGTCGCACTATAGTTGTATTTTCCGTATATATGCCTAAAACTCACCGGAGAACCTGCCTTTATTTACCGTGGGTTTAGGCCTAAAACATACACAAGCGACGTAAGGCAGCAGGCGTGGAACAGGCGTGGCGCAGGCGTGCGCCGCTTCAAAACGATTTCATACAAAATGTATGCAGGCGACGTTTTTGAATGATATTGAAGCGACGCGGCGCAGACACGCCGTTTCGTTGCCTGCGCCGCGTCGCTAGCAGTCGGTTCTCGTGAATCACGCAAGGTGCACGTCGCTTGTGATACGGTATGCTCAGTATTTACCAACCCAAAAATGCGTGATGATATTGATTTTAATGTACAGTTCTGCGAGTTAGTGGAACAATATCCAGCCCTTTACGATTATACCAAGCCGGAGTACAGTAATAGAAATGTAAAAGATAAAATATGGATGGAAATAGGATTGAAACTCGGCGAATCGGGTAAGTTGAGTTTTATTTACTTAAATAATTTAAACATTATGTCTATTTTGAAATGGAATTGGAGATCGAGTTGTTACGTATGTGGTAAGATATTCTCTGATGACATTTGGATCTTCCATTGGTTGCTGCACGTTAATGTTTGTTCCTATTAAACGATGTATAAATCTTGGTTCCGAAAATTTCCCATCACAGCTGCGGATAACATTATGCAATACACACATACCTTTTATAATGCTATCGACATTTTCTGGGTCGCAGCAAACAGATGTGTCAAGGGTGCAAAATTTTGTCCTTATCATACCAAATGCACATTGCACTGATTTTCGTGCCCTTGATAATCTGTTATTAAATGCTCTTCTCTCGTTTGTTAACTGATTTCGGCAATATGGTCTCATTAAGTTTTTCTTAAGAGGAAAAGCTTCGTCTGCAACGAAATAATGGGGCACTAGTTCAGTTTCTCCAGGCAACGGAGTTGGGTCTGGTAAATTGAGGTCTCCTCGTTGCGTTACATAGCTTGCCCAAAGTTAGTAACTCGAAATGCACGCCCGTCACTGTTGCGGCCGTATTCACCTACGTCTACCGTTAAAAATAGTCCATCTGCATCTACTACTCCCAGCAATACGATAGAGAAATATCCCTTATAATTTATGTAAGTCGAGCCGAAATTTCTTGGAATTTCTTCACTTCCAATGCAATTTGGTAAATTCAATAAAGTGTAGAAACGTTGAGCAACTTCAAGCCATTTCTGTCTTGTAGGTATTGGCATAAATTCTGGCTGTAAATATTCCCACAATACATGTGAAGTTTCTTGTACAATTTTTTGAACGGTAGTTCACGCCGGTGTCACCCTAATAAAGAACATCTTTAACGCCTGGGAAGATTCAAAGGACGCCATTGGAATCTTTTGCGACCTCTCGAAGGCGTTCGATTGCGTTAACCATGAGACGCTTTTGTTGAAACTCGAGCATTATGGGATTAGGAATACATCCCTTGATTTGATTAGATCATACTTGAAAGACAGACAGGTTAAAGTCCAGGTAAACGGTGTAAACTCACTAGGGTCTGAAATGACTCGGTCATTCTCCGGTCTGGGGCGCTTGCGGAATAACCCCGGGCCTTCTGCAACAGCCTCTCCTACCTCTCGCTCCGAGCTCGGTGCAGCGTCGACGTCAGATGCGGAGTCAGAGTCTGACCCTTCATCGACCCCACACGTCTGCGGTCTCTTCCTCCACAATTTGGCGGGAGCTTTCGCACCACGCCCGCCCAACACCTTGTCAGGCGTACTAAAATTAAATCCGATCAAGTCTTCAAAAGACGTTTTGGATCGGGAGCCTCCTCGGCTCTTGTTGCCACTGGCAAGCGCATTATGACATTCGTTGCCCTCTCCAGAATACGAGGGGCATGACGCTCCCGAAGGGAGCGTGGTGGATTCTCCAGCTGCTGAGCAGCTGGTACCACCCTGGGGTAATATTTTTGCGTCTGTCTTCTTCATAGTTTGTTGTTCCTTTTAAGGGTGCGGTCCCTATCTCCTCCACCCTTTCAAAGGGTCCCTCTCTCCCTCTGCTTGCTCACTGCACTCACAGTCACATTTGATGATCAGACGCGTACCAGAAAGCAGTGAGCAAGATACCTTCAGAAACGCACACCGTCCGAAAACCTGAAAAACTTTCAAGTCTCCGAACGGTGTGCCCCTCGTGTGTGTGTGTGTCCCTCTTTGTCTGGTCTCTCACTTGGACCTTTCCGGCATGAGTAACTCTACCGGCAGAGCTCCAAGATCACTGAGACGCACAAGCCCCACCACGATGGCAACGTGGGGACACCCTCGGTGGGGATCGCCCGGAGGACACGGTGGAGCATACGGTGGAGGTCTGCCCTGCTTGGGCTGAGCACCGCCGTGTCCTCGTCGAGGCGATCGGCGGCGGCAACCTCTCGCGTCCGGCCCTGGTTGAATCCATGGTCCGGAGCGAGGAGGCTTGGGAAGCGGTCACCTCCTTCTGCGAAGCAGTAATGCTAGCGAAGGAGGAGGCGGACCGCGCGAGGAAAAGGCAAGGCCTTCGTCCCATCCGCCGCAACAGGAGAAGACGTCCCGGGCGTCGGGAGTCGCAGGGCGATCCCCGGCCACCGTAGG
Source organism: Mamestra brassicae (assembly GCA_905163435.1). Classification (NCBI taxonomy): domain Eukaryota; kingdom Metazoa; phylum Arthropoda; class Insecta; order Lepidoptera; family Noctuidae; genus Mamestra; species Mamestra brassicae. The sequence continues at coordinate 3,570,017 of LR991009.1, forward strand.
CGCGGGCCTGCGGACGGCGAGCGTTGGGTGGCTCGCTGTCCGATCACCACCAGGCCCGGGTCGATGGCGCGTTGTGTTTCACGCGCGCCTCAAAGAGATGTCAGCATAGACGACGGGGCCCGCTAGGGCCAGAGCCTGCCAGGGTTGCGGAATTTGTTCGAAAGAGTCACCGCGGCCCTGGAAAGCAAAGGGCTTTAGAAGGAACACGGATGGGTTGTAGTCAGTAAGAGTCTGACACGCCCTTCCGCTCCACCCAGAGCGGAAGAAGTCACTTGATGATTTCCCATCCTAAAAAAAAAAAAAGGGTCTGAAATGACAATGGGCGTTCCGCAAGGTTCAATATTGGGTCCATTCCTCTTTTTAGTATATATAAACGATTTGCCCGAATTGCTTCAAAATCAACCAAAGATGGTATTATTTGCTGATGACACATCATTGATATTTAGGATAGACCGACGGTCACAAAGTCTTGATGATGTCAATAACTCTATTCATCAGGTCCAACTTTGGTTTACGGCAAACAACTTAGTACTAAATGAAAAAAAGACCAAATGTATTAAATTTACTTTACCAAATGTTAGAAGCACCGAATGTGACATCGTATTGAATGGACAAAAACTGGAATTTATTGATCAGACGGTTTTCCTGGGAATCACTTTAGACGAGAAATTGCAATGCTCACATAACATCTCTTGCGGGGCGGCTAAGCTCAGCCGCTTATACTGTTAGAAAGATAAGACAGTTAACAGATGTAGAAACCGCGCGCTTGGTCTATTTTAGTTACTTTCACAGCATTATGTCGTACGGTATTTTGCTGTGGGGTCGTGCTGCTGACATTGAATCTGTATTTATTTTGCAACAGCGTGCTGTTAGAGCCATTTATAATCTTCGTCGCCGCGATTCTCTTAGGGAAATTTTTAAAAAGATTAATGTTATGACAGTACCTTGTCAATTCATTTATGAGAATATTATGTATGTAAGAAAAAATCGACATCTCTTTAACAAAATTAGTGATAGACATCATATTAATACTAGAAATAAAAATAATTTAGATCATACATTTTATAGATTAGCCAAAGTACGAACATCTTTCATGGGGTACTGTGTTAAATGTTACAACAAAATACCTTGTGACATATTAGAACTAAATGAAAGAAAATTTAAAACTTACATTAAAACCACACTTTGTAAACAAGCATATTACAAACTAGATGATTATATTAAAGATAAGAATGCTTGGAAACATGCTGGTCCTGCTCCGTAGGACAATCGAGGGTATAGTAGAAAAAGTCAAACTTGTTTTATTTACTGGTGTACTTTCAGGTTTTTAATATGTAATTTAACTCACACACTGATCCATTGTTTTTAATTATATTGTAAATATGTGAGTACCATGTCCCTTACTAGCAAACTTAATTTTATCTCTGCTGGTATTGCTTTGTTGTACCTATAGTATATAAGTGTGTGCTGTATATTAGTGTAATGTTGGATGCATTGTGCTCACATAATATAATAAATTGATCAATGTACCCATGTATACAAAATATTGTAAAACGTATATTTGAAAAGAGTAACTATGGAGTTTCTTGTCCGTTCTTCTCCATAAGAATCTACTTATTGCGAATGGACAACTAGAGTCACTTATATTTTAATTTTAAACTGTAAATTTGACGTTCAAAAGTGCCTTTCAATGGTCTAGTTGAAATAAATAAATTGACTTTGACTTTGACGTATCAGTTTTTACTTGCATAAAATCAGTACGCCACACGACGACCGATTTTTCATACCATCATAAAAAACGGCATGTTGTACTGTCACCACAGGTATCATTACGACTTTTGTACTGTCACTGTATTATTTACAAAAAATCGTCAAAGAAACTTCCACGCACACATTCATATTTTTATACTCCCCTCCCCACGCACACTACGCCCGCGGGCGCTGTGTTTACATACGATCAGTCGAGTACTGCGCCGCTGCGGTGATCCTGCGCGTCGCTGCATGTTTTCGCGCGCAATTGTTGTTTAGAAAGTGAGTAGTTTATTTTCAACGTAATTTTATTGTTTTATGCATACTAAATATACTAATTCAAGACTAGTTGCTTATGTATACAACGTATTTATGTTGCTATTGGTTGTTGTGAACACAATTTTGTTGTACTAAATTTGTAACGAATATTTTTGCCGATGGCGTCTCGAGACTCGTTCGAAAAAGAACAAAAACGACTTCAAGACCTATTTGATGCAGCTTCTACTCCTGAATCGAGTCAAGATCCATTTGCTGATGATGGTGACTATGGATCTGATGATGAGTACTTACCAGCCCGTGCCGAATCCACGAGTTCAGAGGATGAAACTCAAGCCTCAAAAGCAAGACGCATACGACAGGTTACAGCTACTATATCATCTGGTGAGTCAATATCCTCTTCGTCTAGTGATGCAGATGATGATGCTGACAATTCATCATGTATTGACTCGACTCAACTCGACGGAAATCGCGAAAATATTGAAGTCACACGAAATACTGATTGCCCTGTAGACCTAATACAAGAACCTGTCCCAATGATAACTGGTCTGCCTTTGAATGACGAAGAATACCCTAACATGTCACTAGAGCCCTCTGATCAGCCAAACTCTGTCAGTGTTAGTCCTAGGAGATCAAACACACCTGTCAGAGAGGAATTATAGTCTCAAACGGTAACTGATATACCCGATTTTCATTTTGATAACTCTCAATGTGATATAACCGTGAATGTTGATAGCATGAACCAAGTAATTGACTTTTTCCATCTTGCATTCCCACAAAGTGCCATTGAATATCTGGTAAACTGTTCTAACAATTATGGAAACGCTCTATGCAACACGAATAGGCCTCATACCAGACATAGCCGCAAAACAGTACCTATATGCAACAGTGCCTATATAAGTTTTTGTCGAAATGTCACACGCGTCCACGTGTTTGAATTTTAACGTCTCCGGTGTATTTAACCTTTAAATTTTTGTTCCAGCCAATTATTCGGCATTTTTTTCTTTCCCTTAATTTTTTCCAATTTTGAATTTTCGGATACATTTGTTTGGACCATTTTGGCAACGGGGACTCCTTCATAACTCATCGCTTCCAGTTGGTTAAGTTAAATTTATTTTAGAGCCAGCGATTTGGTAGGAATTTTCCATTTTTTTAATTAATACCTACTTTATTAGACAAAGATGCAATAATATCACACTTTCCTTAATATCACCATTAACCTAGAAATGTTACAATCTAAATAAGGTTTATTTAGTGAATGGTGTATTACTGTGGAGCTACGGGCCATTAAATAGAGAAAGGACAAAATAATTGTTGTTTTAATTCTCATTTAGCCTTCCACTGGCAGATTAAAGGTCTCTTCCGCTCAACTTTTCCGGCAATCTTTTTTTTTTATACTGTGTGCTACCTTCACGGCGCCCGAAGATTTTCTTTTTATTTACCTTTTTTTATTAGGAGGACACACAACCTGCATATTGTACTCTTTGGTGTGACATACACACATTACTTCACACTCACTCTCCCCTTTTCATTTTTTATATTACAGTGTTTCAAAATGGAAGGACAAACGTCCAGTCTTGATGATTACCACTAAGGTAAATCCTTCTCTTGTGGAAGTGAGAAATAGATATGGCAAGACCAAATTGAAACCTGCAGAAGTTGATCTTTATAACCGACATATGTCCGGTGTTGATAGGTCCGATGGAATGGTATCCTACTACTCATGCCCTCGGAAAACGACAAGGTGGTATAAAAAGGTAGTTTCACTTCTTGAATATTGCAGTTTGGAATGCATACTTCTTATTCAAAAAATATAAGAAAAACAATGCCGATTCATATAATTACGTAAACTACCGAGAAGAATTGATTTAGGTAATGATTGGGATCAGTAATCTGAAAATAAAAGGAAGAGACATGATCAATAAAAACAGCATTCATGATAGCAGGCGCTTCCGACCCAGTACTTCATCTGCTTCAACATTTCTGGAACTAAAATTTTATGAGTGGCCACTGGCCAGAGCAAGTACCATCCCGACCTGGAACAAAGAAAAAGTTTTCCTTCCTAAAGTGCAAAGTTTGTAATAAAAACAAAATTCGTGAAGAAACGAGCTATCGTCCATTATGCCCATCTCGCCTCGAAATTTACCATGAAAGTATAAGGACTGATGAATAAAGATTTCGGGATCAGTACTGATTTCAAAATCTTTATTCATTATAATGTGTATCTTATTGTTGGATGGATATGTAAGTTGTTTAGATTATAACAATAAAACTGATTAGAATATAACTGATTGTGATATCCAGTTCCTTCTGTACAAATTGTGAGACTGATATTAAAATAATAATAATGTTAATTTTAAGAAGATTTGTTGTGCGTTTAGTTTATTTTAAGTTTTTTGCCATTGTAATAATTACAAAGAAGTAACAGGAAGTGATTATGTTGTTTATTAAATAAAACTACTATTCTACTATTCTTGCACAGCACAAGCAAATCTTGCTTGTGCTGTGCAAGAATAAACTACTCCTCGTGCAAAAAGATTACTTTTTTTTTAAACAATCACTCCATTCAGACATGATAATAAAAAACTACCTATAAAATACAAAATAAAAATTGAAAAGAGACGTTTTTGCAATTTAATAAGGCAAGGTAAAATATGTTTGCGCGCGTAGTCACTGCATTGGATACCAGTTTTATAATGAATACGAATATTTATTTTTCAACTAAGTACCCACTTATTACAAGTTATGCAAAAATATTACCATTTTAGTAAGTTTATATTTGAAGATTATCCGTGTATAGTTCTTTACAATAAAACAAGAAATGGTTTTGGAATAAATTCTAAAATTGAAAGCAAAACAATATCATCGTCGCAGGATTTGATCTCGCAATTTGTTTTTCTCAGTCATTGAGTCCTATAGAATCAAAAGCGGATATCTGCATTTTGACTAAATAGTGGCAATGAAAGAAAAACGTTTGTACTTAATTATTTGATATTTAATAAATAATTATTATTTGTTTAGGTATCTTTAATTATTGATGCTATTAGAAAACACACAAAAAACGAGGTGAAGTTAATATCAAAGAAATAGGTGACGAATCTTTATTTCAGATTGCCGGTTTTGATTCTAAACATTGAAGATAGCCGTATTTGATGTCAAGCCTATTGCATATCCATATTTGATCCCAACTAAATGTCAGATTGCCATATTTGATTCTAACAAAACTGAGGTAAACCAAGGGTTGTCAATAACATACAAATGTAAGTTATTATACTTTAATTCAAAATATTACGTAAATCAGTTACGCACATAAAATTAAAGTTTTTTAATAAAGTCCACGCGCGTATAATTTAAGTTTTCATGTTACCGAAATATTGTTTATTTTTCATTTCAATTGATATAAAATGACATTATGATAAAAAATAATAATAAGAAAATGAAACATGTCAAAAGATAATATTCAACATACCTGAAGCAATAGTTAAAAAAAAGCGATACAATTTTAAGTTAAACGAAAATAATTAAACGACGCGTGTACAAAAGTAAAAAGAAAGTAACTAAAAGTATTATAATAACCAAAATTAAACATCAGTTTATAATTGAACATTAAAAAAAATCTTTCTTTTCGTTTTTCTAAATCCGTAAGTCGTGACCATCTTCCAATGGTTCCTCACAAAAATCTTGTACTACAGGTGAAACTGTAAGTGTTTCTTGTGAGCTGAGTAACTCTTTATAAAATGTTAAAATTTGCAGCTCCATCCACCCGGCCCCAAAATGCTTGCACAGCAACTTATTAACGTCTGCAAGTTTATTTTTGTTTATCGCCACAACTGAGGGCAAAACTTGCGCCTCAATCATATCAATATTTTTTTGCCGTTTGCAAATGTTTACTGGTTTTTCCACGTCACTTTTGTAAAATAGTTCACCTCTAACAAGAACATTGCCAATTTTTTTAGATCGTTTCAAGATAAACCGTTTACATTCCTTGAACTGTATTGACCAAGATGTTGTCGGCTTTATTACGTTTTTAACTGAATCCCTCCAATCTAAAATCGGACAATCTTTTCCAAGTTCCACCAAAGTCGCCGTTTCTGCTATAATTTCCTTTATCTCCTTTGGGTGTAATATGACTTCAAGTCTCTTCAATTTTTTTTCAATTACTCCAAAAACCCTGTCTGCGGGCATAAAAGAATGCCCAGTAACTGGGAACACTATTTCAATTGTTTTGATACTGGGATTTCTCAGTAACCATTTAGAGCAGGCACCAACAACAATGCAGTTTTTGTTTTGGCCGCCACAACCGTCGGCGACCAATCGAATCGTTGTGATATTAGTTTTATCCGTTTCAGTTAAACGGTGGTACACCGCGGACGCAACAAGATTTGAGTCTTTGCTGAACTCATTTTCAGTGCACACATAAGAGAAGACATTTTCTTTCGAGAATGGTTGTGTGGATGATCCCTCCACCATGGTCAAATTATAAAAATATAATTGTCGGCTGTAATATGCTATTTGATCCGGTACCCTAGGGAGAGGAAGATTTTTCTGACAGTCAAAAGAAATAATTTTAAGCCCATCTATTTCTTCGCGCAGCTTATCAAAAAAAGATTTTGCTCTTAGCGAATGAACCTTTTTCTCAGTTATAAGAACATTTTTTTTGCTGGCATCAGTTTCATGTTTAATTCTGCCTGAAATCTCCAAACACTTAGAGCAAACATCGGTCTGCGGTGACCCAAACCCAATATTGTATTTGTTGTTGAAAATATTTCGAAAATAAGATTTATTCACATTTGGATGCGAATATTCACTTCTTTTGTATACGTCATAGAGTTTTGATAAGTTCAGATCGCAAGACAGATATTTTCTTTCTGTGTGCTTTGTTTTGCGACAATAATGTGTTTCTACACATTGAAGATTTCTAATAAAATTGTGGATTGATTGTTTCTGTTCCTTGTATTTATTTTCTTTGTGGTTTCCACCACGCCGTTCATCAGCAAATTCACCAACAAAAAAAAACCTTCGCATAACGTACGCCACCCGGTGCTTAGTTATGTCAAATATTTTAAGAAAGAACTTTTGGCATTTGGCACTTTTCGTTTGTCAATGTGTACGGCGTATTTAATGCTTGTCTGTCTTTTCCCTTTAAAACCAGGACTGAGCTTCACGGGTACAATAGAGCAAAATTTTAAAATTAGTGCGTCTTGTTTCTGTTTATTCGGATGGGCATAAAATGTTGTATGCAATTTGTTAATTTGCGCCATTGTTAATTTGCAACATTGATGAGCTTTTGTATCGTGATCGCACACCCTTTCTGGCAAAGTTTTTGATGAATACCTGAATTAAAAAATAAAAGTAGGTAAATACTTTGATATAGAGAGGCAATTTGACTGAGTTGATGTTAATGAAGTAATTTAATTAATTTTACAAAATAAAACTGATAACATGATTATTTTGGTGGAGATCCTATACATAATCTACGAGTACCTACAATTAAGAGTGTATTTTTTATTTTGATATGTTTATCTTCAAATTCAGTAAAACAAAACTATAACATGTACAAATGTACCAATCAAGCAATGCGGGATAATCAAAATAAAATAAATATTAGATTAATTTTATAAAAGTGGGAACCCTACACAAGGTACTCACCTCTTCCTCTTAGCTAGATTAACTTTCCAATTATCCGGATCCTTTTGGCGTTTTCGGGCAAAACGATTATTCACAGGTGTTGGGTGACAATTCATGATTATAATTTCACAGAACCTGTTTAACTTCAGCAGCAGAAACGTTAATAAATCAATAAAATCACACAGCACAACTTAAGTAAAACTCGTACTCCGCCATGACAGCACGCAAACATAATGGACGCCTGTGATTGGTCCAGCGTGCAGTTTGCCATGTTTGATTTTGAATCTTTAAAGAAAGCCGGATTTGTTACTAATCTGTTACTTTTGAGTGGATTTTCTATGAAAGATAGCCATCTCTGATATGGACATTAAAATTCGTTAGAAAGTATTTAAAATTTTGAATGTTGCCTTAATCACAGTTTTTTTTTACCTAAAACGTCAGTTAGCCGGATTTGATTCTCTAGGACTCATATATAAGCAGACCACGAGACCAAAATTACTTGAACGCAATTATTAAAATTTGCTATTACACTAATTTATATTATAACAAGTAGTTATAACATATAACCTAATGCTATCGTTATAAGGATCAAATTTGCGTGTCTGTATTATTATTGTATTTGTTCAAATCACGAGCACTTGCCTGATAAGCTCATATAAATTGAATAAACCTTAATGTAATGGTAGAGGGTCCAAATTCGTTTGTTTTTAGGGTGGGTCAGATAATGTTGACAACCGACTGTACATATTTTGAATTGTTGATTGAATTTATTCGTAGTTGATTTTAGAATTGGAGCTTAATTTTAAAATTATTGTATTATTTCTGTAGTTTCCTTTTAATTCCTTAATATAAATAATGTTATCCTTTGAAGTCGTTTGTTTTCTGCACTTCTAAAATACCTTATACACGTATACAAAATCGTGTTTTAAAAAAACAAAACAGTTACGTAATTACGTAGTTACGTAATTAGCAAATCCGTAATTTTGGAAGCACTAGTCCTGATCTTCTAGAACTTGATACTCCCATTTTGCACGATGGGTCGTACAAGTGTGCTGGATTGGAGGGTTGAAAGGCGACAAGGTACTGTCACTGTGAAGAAGGTTCTACCACGTTGGAAGTATTCAAATGAAAATACTATTTCCACTATCGATGGTAGCGAGTACTGTCCCTGCAGACTGAGCCAAGTCCTGTGTCTCGTAGCAGATCTCGAGTCGGAACTATGACTCGGAACTCTCAACAGGAACTACGAGTAGGAACCGCTATCAGGAGCTGCTGTTGGGAACTCTGTTTCAGAACTGATTAGGAACTGTCTGTTTGGACCCGCAGGCCTCTTTTATATGGCTCCTTGGCGTCAGTTTCACCTCGCTTAGTGGGGGTAGAACGGTACTCGCTACAGTTGTTTATTTATAAAATTAGAAAATGTTTTCGGCGCGGATTACAAGGGGTTATTGCCGGCCGTTTAGAAATATTTGAAACCAATACACAATTCTGTTAATGGGCAAGACATAAAACTTTCACAAAAATCTTACAAAATATAAGGGTCTTAACTATGGGGCTCGGCCATTACCTAAGCAATAACAATATTGACAATGCAACCCGAAAGTTCCCGACCGTCGTCGAGTCCCTCACATCTGGCTGCTTTCTAAAAACATGTTGCTAACTAAGCGGTATTCATAACTCAAAAATAACACGTGCCTAACTATTTACTATAAACTTAAGACTATGTATGCGGCTATCCTGCACATTTCTCCCGCCGTGCGTCGTCCAGCACTGTTACGCTGGCGGCGCAAATATTAAAAACGGTGCAGGATTGTCGCTCTCGACCGATGACACGTTGATTTTCGCTGGCCGCGTAAGATTGCGCGCTAATGTTTTCAGCGTGCTCGATCTGATTCGAGTAAGTGGGCTCTCAGCTCCACCTGGTAGCTGCGCAGACACGAAGTTCTCACGCGGCGATGCAGGTAGGATGATCGGAGCAGGCTGCGCAGGCGCAACGTACTCAGGCGGCGACGCAGGCACGATGATCGGGGTAGGCTGCGCAGGCACGACGTTGTCAGGTGGCTTCGCAGGCACTACCTTCTCGGGTGGCTGTGCAGGCACGACGTTCTCAGGTGGCTGTGTAGGCACGACGATCGGAGCAGGCTGCGCTGGTGCGACGTTTGAAACAGGCTGTGCTGGCACTACTTTCAGAGCAGGCTGCGCTGGTGCTATATTCGAAGCAGGCTGCGCTGGAGCAACGTTAGAAACAGGCTGCGTAGGCACTATATTTGGAGCAGGCTTCGTTGGCGTGACGATCGAAGCAGGCTGCGCAGGCATGACATTCTCGGGCGGCGACGCAGGCACAATGATTGGAGCAGGCTGCGCAGGCACGACTTTCGGAAAAGGCTGCGCAGACACCATTTCCGGAGCAGGCTGCGTAGGCGCGACGTTCTCAGCCGGGTGTGCAGCGACGAGGTTCGGAGCTGGCGGCGCAGGCGGTCGCGATCTGTGCGATGAGTCGCACAATGCTGGCGCTGTGACGAGGTTCGGAGCTAGCGGTGCAGGCGATCGTACACCGCACGGTGAGTCGCACAATGCTGGCGCTGTGACGAGGTTCGGAGCTGGCGGTGCAGGCGATCGTACACCGCACGGTGAGTCGCACAATGCTGGTGCTGCGACGAGGTTCGGAGCTGGCGGTGCAGGCGATCGTACACCGCACGTTGAGTCGCACAATGCTGGTGCTGCGACGAGGTTCGGAGCTAGCGGTGCAGGCGATCGTACACCGCACGGTGAGTCGCACAATGCTGGCGCTGTGACGAGGTTCGGAGCTAGCGGTGCAGGCGATCGTACACCGCACGGTGAGTCGCACAATGCTGGTGCTGCGACGAGGTTCGGAGCTAGCGGTGCAGGCGATCGTACACCGCACGGTGAGTCGCACAATGCTGGTGCTGCGACGAGGTTGGGAGTTGGCGGCGCATGCGATCGTGATGTGTGCGATGATTCGCACAATGCAGGCGCTGCGACGGATGTCGCAGCTTTGTTTTGTGGGTGCTGCTTCGTAGCGGCTATCCACGACGTGGAGGCAATCGCTGGTTCCGTATTCTGTGAACGCCGCGTATTAGCGGCTAGCCGGGATGCAACTGCAATTGCTGGCTGCTTGAGTCCTAATGTTACTCTCTCTTGATTGGGAGTAACATGAATAGTGATCCCATTTTTGGGCAAGAGGCGCGGAGGCGGCGGTGGCACTGAGCTTACTCCCGCCAGTGTAGTCGCCGGAATGTCCCAGGACACGGCCGTGGTCGCTGGAACTATAGGTTTACACCGGGACTTCGGATAAGGTCGGACCTCTTGCGTTCTGTGTGGCTGATCATCTACGGCGAGCAATTGACTAGATTGCAGCCAGGTCTGTACTCTATCTGCATAAGTAGCTTCAGAGACAAATGAAGTGAGTTCCTTTTCCGCCTTCAGTAGAGCCTTGGATTCTTTTAATATTTGAGCGAGACGTTCGACTTCCAATTCGGCTCTTTTCTTGGATTCTGCTTCTATTTGAGTCAGACGTTCGATTTCCAATTCGGCTCTTTCCTTGGATTCTGCTTCTATTTGAGCGAGACGTTCGACCCTTAGCTTTGCTAGACAATATTTCTTGCTTTTGCTGGACATACTGGACGCTTGCTTGCTTCGACGGTCATTTCCCGATGTGTCGCTAGCTACGACGTCATGGTGTTGACTAGTCGGAGCGGGGTCAGCAACGGTCGGCGCTTCCGATGTAGTCAAGATTTCTTCTATAGACGTCATTGTCGCTGTAGCGTACTTCGTTGAATCGATTTCGGCTGTGGTTGTCGACGCTGGGCCTCCTCTTCTTCCGGTGGAAAACGTAACTGGCATCTTGCTTCTACTCCTCAAATCCGGCTCGAAGGACCAATTTGCACGATGGGTCGTACAAGTGTGCTGGATTGGAGGGTTGAAAGGCGACAAGGTACTGTCACTGTGAAGAAGGTGCTACCACGTTGGAAGTATTCAAATGAAAATACTATTTCCACTATCGATGGTAGCGAGTACTGTCCCTGCAGACTGAGCCAAGTCCTGTGTCTCGTAGCAGATCTCGAGTCGGAACTATGACTCGGAACTCTCAACAGGAACTACGAGTAGGAACCGCTATCAGGAGCTGCTGTTAGGAACTCTGTTTCAGAACTGATTAGGAACTGTCTGTTTGGACCCGCAGGCCTCTTTTATATGGCTCCTTGGCGTCAGTTTCACCTCGCTTAGTGGGGGTAGAACGGTACTCGCTACAGTTGTTTATTTATAAAATTAGAAAATGTTTTCGGCGCGGATTACAAGGGGTTATTGCCGGCCGTTTAGAAATATTTGAAACCAATACACAATTCTGTTAATGGGCAAGACATAAAACTTTCACAAAAATCTTACAAAATATAAGGGTCTTAACTATGGGGCTCGGCCATTACCTAAGCAATAACAATATTGACAATGCAACCCGAAAGTTCCCGACCGTCGTCGAGTCCCTCACATCTGGCTGCTTTCTAAAAACATGTTGCTAACTAAGCGGTATTCATAACTCAAAAATAACACGTGCCTAACTATTTACTATAAACTTAAGACTATGTATGCGGCTATCCTGCACACCCATACAGTTCTTTTTATACCTGTTTCCTCAAGAACTCATACAAACGTTTGCAGAAGAGACAAACCTTTAACGAGTTCAAAAGGATCCCAATAACACTTCACGTATGACAGAAATGGATGTCAGGCAATTCATAGGTGTGGTATATGTAATGTCTATTATCCAGTTACCTAGAGTTACCAATCATTGGAGCCCAATACTAGGTACAACACTAATCCAAGAAACTATTCCATTAAATAAATTTGAGAAAATTCGCAAGACTTTACATTTCAATGATAACAGCAAGGACCTTCCTAGAAACAACCCTGAACATGACCGAATTTTCAAAATAAGACTGGTGGTGGACTCTTTGAATGAGGTCTTTAACAAAGTTCCATTGGAAGAGCACCTTTGCGTTGACGAGCAAATGTGCTCCACTAAAGCATGAAATACATTGAAGAGATACAATCCCAACAAACCACACAAATAGGGTTACAAAATCTTCGTGTTGAGTGGCGTTTCTGGATTCGCCTATAAAACTGAAATTGAAACTGGTAAGGAGAATGTTGTCCTACAAGAAGAGCCTGATTTGGGTGCATTATCCAACGTCGTCACAAGACTAGCGCGCATAATTCCAAGACACCAGAATTTCCAGCTTTATTTAAATAATTATTTTACCTCTCTTCGTTTGTTGGAGTATCTGGCTAAAGAAGGTATCCACATTCCACAGTCTTGGTACAGTGAGAAGAAATAGAATACCAGATTGTAAATAATTGCAACCAGAAAAGGAAATTATGAAAAAAGAACGTGGTTATTCAGAAGAATACGTAGCTGACGTCAACGGAATCGATGGGTCGACTGTTGCTTGGAAGGATTACAAAATAGTCGTCCTTGCTTCAACTTTTGCTGGTCAAAAACCTGAAGCTGATGTTCGAAGATGGGACAAGCAAAAGACAAAGTATGTGACTATAAAGCGACCCTCTATGTAGTTGGAGAGTACAATCGACACATGGGTGGGGTCGACCTCATCGACTGCATCATGGGTATCTACAAGATACGGCTACGTAGTAAACGATGGCAGGTGCGCTTGTTCTACCATTATCTAGACCTCACGATGGCTAATGCATGGTTACTTTATAAAAGAGTCTCAAAATACAAAAATCTTTCAGCATCAAGCATTTTATCATCAACAGATTTCGTCAGGAGATTGCAGTGACCCTATGTAAAATGGGTACAAAGTCTGTCAAGCCAAAAGCGCAAAGGACCTACACAATACGTACCGCCAATGGCAGTACGCCAAAACCAGATAGGCCACTGGCCGCAATGGTCTGAAAAAAAAAATGAGATCCAAGCTTCCAAAGTGCGTTGGATTTACATATAACATGTGTGAGAAATGTGGGGTAGCTTGTGTTATACCATAAGAATTGTTTCAGAATTTTTCACGTATCATAATTTTTCTGAAAAAGGTTTCTAAAGTAATTCATAGTCGACGAACATACATTTTCAGTCTTATGGTCCAGTGAAGCTTTAAAGCAACACTCTTTTTTTTAAATAACTTCTAAACTATTTTAATAAATGAAGAATACTGAAACACGTGTATTTTTTTTTGTCGTTAAAAACCCTGATCCAAAAAATTTGAAAAATTCACGTTATTGAGTGATAGAGGGTTAAAATTATTGAACATCTTTTGCCCAAGACAGAAACAGAAATAAGGTGTCCTGTCCTGCAGGAGGTAGATTCCATTTGCCAACACATTTGCCCAAAAGAAATGGCAGGACTATAAGAAAACGAAGTAGACACTGCTATAGTGTCGATAAAAGAAGACTCGAAGTTTTATTTGGCTGCCCAGATTGCCCAAATTTTCCGGGATTATGCCTGGGGGAATGTTTTAGAATTTACCATAATTATTAAATATTGGCATGGTCAACACCATGCCAATACCAAAACCAAAACCCAAACCAAACCCAAACCAAAACTGACTTTTGCTGAAGTGATGTTTTGCGATACAACTATCGCAAAACATCACTTCAGCAAAAGTCAGTTTTGCACAGTGTCACTTTCGCAAAATTTCAATTACATACATGTGAAGGGTCCACTGCGATAATGATGAATGTCCAATTTTTTGTTTAATCTAAAGGTGAGTATAGACTACAACATTTACTTGTAACAGAACAACGAGCCGCTCTATGATATGTTCTAGTGTATCATCCTTTTACGAACTAAACGTCGAGCACGCTCGCCTCTTTGTTACAAACCAACGAGCATATTGTGCTCGTTGGTTTGTAACAAAGAGGCGAGCGTGCTCGACGTTTAGTTTAGTTGTAACATTTCGTCGAGCGTATTGGTGTAACATTTCGTCGAGCCACGAGTGCGGGCGATGCGCGGTTGCGGGGTGACGCGGAGGGAGAGGGACGAAAGACGTACACGGTCCGCGCGGTCGTTTAGTTGGTTCAAGTTGACGCTGTGATTTTACACGTGCATTGCATTAGCTCGTTATTTATACTTATTATCTATTTTCTATTCAACAATGTCGTGGGATAGTGAAAAAAAATATTGTTTATTGAAAAATACAGGAATCATTTAATTTTATGGGATCCTAATCACGCTTAACATTACAATAAAATATTAAAAAAACGACGCGTGGCAAGATATTGCTGCCGAAATGGAGATCTCTGCTGATTACTGCAGAAAAAAAATGACAAGCCTTCTAGCTTCTCTTCGAAGAGAAAAAATTAACGTATCATAACGCCGAGCATTCGCAGGAACGTTACATTACATGGAAATGCTTTGGAAACTGAGCTTTTGCCTGTATTGTACCATTTCGTAAGAACGTTACATTACACAGAAATGCTCCAGAAAATTTTGTAGTCCATACTCACCTTTACATTTTTGTATGTTTTTTTTAAATAAAGTGTTTGAGAAATCATTATTGAATATAACAATTCATTAATATCGTGTTTTCCAATGTAAAATCAAAAGATATATGATGCTAAAATAATTTGTCTATTCTGGCGTACTATCGGTTTTAGTTAATATAATTATTTTTAATTACAAATTTTGTTTTTCGTCATTTCCCTTAACAAATTTTAATTTCTAACCAGATTTGCTATGAAATACTGGTACTAGGGCGTGCAGGCAAAAAGTTGATTTTGGCTTATCCTTGCTGTGTTTTGTTTTTTCAGCTTTGCGTGATCGCGATATTGAGGACGCAATTTTAAATAGGCTATCAGACTCTGAAATAGAGGAAGAAGAAGTAGAAATAGGAGAGCCAGATAATGTCGATGTACGTTCAACCTCCGGTTCAGATTCTTCTAATGATGATGTAACTCTCTCGGAGTTATCGTCAAGGCCAAGAGGAAGACTGCGGACTCGAAGCGGACTATCAAGACGATTTCGTCGTGTTTTTAATCGTGGAGGCTCGTCAACTCGAAGATTGGAGGATACTGAAAGATCAGAAGAATTGACAGAAACTATTTTACGCCACCAAACATTCCGTTTACTCAACCTGCTTATCCAGAAAAGTTGATCCCAGTAACTTTGCCGATCATTTCGATTATTTCAGGCAATACATTGATCACGATTTAATTACATTGATCGTGGAAAAATCTAATCAGAAGTAAGATAAAATATTTAGGTTCTGGATGAAAACAGAATTGCGTTTCTTCAAATCAACCTCTTCAAAGAGAACATATTATTGGAATACTTATAAAAAAACTTGAATGGATGCATTTCATGAAACATTAACCATTGCATTTTTAGCCACTCAACTTTACCCTTGCTTACAGAAACTTTTCTGTTTGTTATGTTTCTTTCAAGTGACTGAGTGGAAAAAAAATTATCTTTTGTCATATTAATGATTTCGAATGGTCTTGTTTTCCGGGCAGCCAAAATCACTTGGTGCCAATATTGAGGAACATAAATGTTTTTAAAAAAACGTTTTTGTTTTTCTACTAGACCGAAATCTTGATCGCAAGTCATGTACGAATGTCCACTTACTAAAAATTTGTGGTCAATTTTCTTTGTTGTGAACTCAGGATTGGAAACAATGTATTGGCATAAAACAGCCATTTTAATATTGCGGTTCTGGCCGCCACATTGGTCAGAGTACATAATCAAATGCTCACACTTTACAATGTTTTTAAGGAAATACACTATGCAAGAACCTATTTCTTGTGGGCCACGAGAAGCTATGCTTTCATCCCACATAAACATATACGCATCATTTGTTTTCATATTATGTATACCGAGACAGTATGTCCAGAGTTGACGTTTGTAATAGCATATTCCTGTACTTATTACAGGAGTTGGTAAGGTCTTCATTAGATCAAATGAAATTATACATACATTTTCATCATTCTTATACATTTCTACATCCTTTTTTATGCCCTCTCGTGCTGAACTTGCTTTGAGTAGATGTAACTTTTTTCATTTTTCAATCTTAGTTCATCATTAGAATTGTCACAAACTTTTATTTTGATATCTAATGAATCACGGCGCTTACAAGAGTCAGTAATAGGGGCATGGAAACTCAAGTTAAACTCTTCATTAAAAATTTTACTAAAAATAAACTTTGAGGTAGGGTTACAAACTTTGGCTTTATAAAGACCATATAAAATATTCATGTTTAAATCTGGTGCTAAAAATTTGCGGTTTATTGATTTATGCAATGAATAATGTGACTCGTATGAAGGAATAGAGTTGATGAAATCTTTTATTTCATTGATTTCACTGGGTGTTTTATTGGCTGATACTGAATGACCTCGGCGATCCAGAGGTGGAGTTGACACAGAACTTTTGTTTTTAAGTAGTCTACTAATGCGACCATCTGAGACACATAATGTATCTTTAAAGAACTTTTTGCATACTAAAACTTCTATTCCTTTAGAGTCACTCAAGAAGTAATGTATTGTCATTTGTCTTCTTGAGGTTTCATTACTAGTGTAGGTACGAGACTTTGAAACAACTTTGATAAGCGAAAACAAATAAGATGTTTGCAAGTCGAAATTTACCAAAGTATAGAAATCTTTGAATATCTTACTTTGTTGGTCACAATTTATTTTTACGTGACATTTGTTTGGACATGAGCACAATCTTACCTTAGGTGTCTTAGCTGGTACAGTTACCCCCTTGTAGTTGACATATTCCTCTCCTTTATTACGTTTTGATTTCTTCACATTCCTGGCCCAATTCTCAGTTTTTCTAATTCTCTTCTTTGGTTTCCTTGCGATTCTGTCTTCTTGTAATCTTGAACTTTCAAGTCCCTCTTGCAAAACATCTTCCAAATCAGATGAAGAGTGCTTTTCTGACGGACAATATTCTGACCCTGAATCTTGGTAATCAGAACCAAAGAGCGCTGAAAAAAAACTTTCAGTGAAGTAAACATTTTCACGCCAAAATGAACTGAGTAATTTTTTATTTGATGTAGGTACTTACATCGCATATTTTCTTCTACATCTTCTGCATTTTCTAAGTCTTCCATAGTACTTAAATAGTTTTTTTATGCTTTCGAAGTATTCAGAAATAAGTTTTCTAACACTTTTTAACAAAGTTTTAGCAGTTTGTTTGAGCAGGAAAAATAAATTATGACGTTTCGACGACAGCTGTCAGCCTAACCCGCCAAAACAAAAAATGTTGTTAGGCCACCTTTACACTGCGTCGCAGGCACAAAAATTAGGCGCAAAAAGAATGTTTACAACGCCATCTGCTATCCATGGATGAAACTAGGGATAGGCCGGTTTTGCATGAAAAATTAAAATATTTTAAATAAATTGCAATAGAAAAGTATGATTATGAAAAATTGTGGGTTAGGCCACTTTTGCGCTGACGTGCCATTGGCACAAGTGGTAATCTTAATAGGAACTAAGGATACAATATTTTTTTATTTTTTTATCTAAGGTGGGGCGTTTTGTAACGTGGTCGTTGGCTAATACGACTCACTATTATTATAAAATGCCCCAGTGTATTAACAATATACTTTTTATATTTTTAACTATATTAACAATTGTTTTGGCAAAATCTAACTCTTAAATCTAAATGAAAATAATATGAGGCACTTTGTCAGTCTCTTTATCATTTTAGCTAGCAAATCAAAAAAATCCTGTACATCTTTTCTATTAACTCCATAAGCTCGAGCAAGTGACAAGCCTTCTGATTTTCTTTGACTTAATTCAGAGTTGCGAGCCATGATCCCGAAAAACATTAATTTCCAGCTGATTCTGAACTTGCCGAAAATGGGTTTTTAATATTAAGTTTCTTAGCTAGTTGAAATGCCATTTCTTT
Organism: Mamestra brassicae; assembly: GCA_905163435.1. Taxonomy (NCBI): domain Eukaryota; kingdom Metazoa; phylum Arthropoda; class Insecta; order Lepidoptera; family Noctuidae; genus Mamestra; species Mamestra brassicae. The sequence continues at coordinate 3,588,546 of LR991009.1, forward strand.
TACATCTTTTTCTATTTCTTTTTGTCAGGGGCAAATCCAACTTTTTCCAATTTCTGAAGTGGGCAACCAGTTTTTTTTCATATTCTACAGAAAATACTGATTTGCGTCATAGAGGGCCCTTTGATTTTCCTGATAAAATTCTTAGAGTTCGAGACTGTATGCCAAAGTTTCTAAATGCTTCATTTACACCCATTACTTTGCTTAGGACACTACGCATGGCTTTATCTAAGTCGTCCGCACTCCATGATGCTCGAAGTGTCGTTCTTTCATACTTCCGAGAATCTGTAATAATAACACGCAACAAGGTACTTTAACACAGTTCAAATATTGGGGCGTTTTAAACAACTATCTTAGGGGCTTATTGTCAAATTCGATTTTCAATATGCCCCACTGAAATCCAAACACAAAATTCAAGGTTATAACGTTCGACAAAATAAAAAGAGAAAGGTAATTTTATCTATTTTACAATAGTGTGGGTCATTTTAACACCAAATATAAAAGTATCAATATATATGAATTTCTTGGAAACTTACCACAAATTGTTTCACGCCAAAAAACAGATTTTGCAATATTTTTTAAACGGACATCGCAAACTACGTGCACACGTCGTCCATGTTGTCGGGCTACTAGTGGCTCCCCGCGCGTCTAGCTAGTTACGAGCGGCGTGGCTTTGTTAGTGTGAGTGCTTGAGTGGTGGGGCGTTTTGTCACTCAGGGCATAGACTAATATAATATAAATGGTATAGACTGGCAACTGACGTTTTCGGATTTTGTTCACGATCAGCGCCCCCTGAACGCCAAGCAAGGTGACAAAAAAAAGTCGATATACATATAGCTACGTATATACGTATAGCTACGTATTATTTAGATTTCGTTTATTGGATACAACTGTGTGTCATATATATGCTGATATTAGCATCATTACATAGTATAAAACAAAGCCGCTTCCCGCTGTCTGTCTGTCCCTATGTATGCTTAGATTAAATCCGCGATGGTATATGTCTATCTCTTAGGGATAACCCACAATAACCATTTTTTATCCTTTACTTTTTACGAGAAATAATGGCTTATTTTACGATTTTAAGCAATACATCATTAAGCCTTATCTAATTAAGTACCTTAAATACATTGTGCATTTTATGTAGATCAATATGGCTCTTTGCAAAATGTAATTTTAATGAATATTTTCGAAGATATTACAGTTAAAATGTAGGGACATAGTGATTGCGGCGGTACCGGCCAGGGGCCCTATAAATAGCGTTCAAGTTATGTTCTCAAGATTATTTCGCGAAAACACTGACATATGACACAGTTTCAAGTTACTATGCCCTTTAAATGCATCGTGTTGCCAATTGTATACATTCCACGTTTAACCTTATTGTATTACACCCATCAGGTATTTGTTTCCGAACGCAGTTTGACGACCATAGACAATAAATAAACAAAGTGTCAAAAAAACAAATTACGACTTTTGGCGGTAAATGTAATTTTTTTTTTCATGTCAATGTGGCGGTCGACAAAGTTCGTAAAGTTACTAGAAACGTCTCCGTAATTTATGATTTATCGATACATAAGTGCTATTTTTGATTCAAAGAAAATATTTTCTCAACTCTTGTTAGGTAAGTTATTGGTTTTTTATATTTTACTTGTAATATTTATGGGATCTGATAAGATAGAATCGTAAAAACTGCATGTTGCCAAATGTCTACATTATGCGTTTGTTGCATATATTATGTGTATACGTATTATTTGCTTTTGTTTGGCTTTTAGCTTATTTTGGTTTGCTTTTTAGGATGGCTAAGCGGTTAGAAGAACGAGATATTGAGAATATTTTATCAGCTCTCGAACATGGAGATATTTCTGAAGATGAGGAGTTTATAGGCGACGAAAATGAACTGGATTACTACCCTAATGTACAAGATCTGATACAGGACTTAGAAGATGCAGAGGAAGTAGATCAAAACGATGCAGATCCTGATTTAGCAATTGACGAAGACCACTCACCAGATGAGTTTCTAGTTCCAGGACCATCATCTAGTCGGCCACTATCAGGTACCACTGGTGGAGCAGCCTGGAGGCAAAAAAGTAGGGAGCTTGTATGGAAAAAACGCAATTTGGAATTTAGTGAAGACCGCATACGTTTTACAGGCAATACAGGCCTTTCCCCAGAATTAGCCCAACTTGAAACCCCATTTCAATTTTTTTCACAATTTCTAAATGAAGAAATCTTAGTAAAAATTGTGGATGAGACAAATTTGTATATCACGCAAAAAGGCATCTCCAACTGTCCTCCTGTAACTGCCACGGAAATTCGTCAGTTTCTAGGGATTATCATATTTATGTCAGTGTATCACTACCCAAATGTAAGATCCTATTGGGGTAAATATGGCTAAAATATAATGGAAACAATGACGGTAAATAGATTTGAGAAATTGAGATCTGTCATTCACTTCAATGATAACACTTTGCACAAGCCCGTTGATCATCCAAACCACGACCGTCTGCACAAAGTAAGACCTATAGAGGAACATTTGAATAAATTATTTCTGAGTATGGCACCATTTGAGCAGAGGCTGTCCTTAGATGAACAAATGTGCTCTACCAAGGTAGCACATTTTATGAAACAGTATCTCCCCAACAAGCCCCATAAATGGGGTTTCAAGCTGTATGTTTTATGTTCATTGTCTGGATATGCTCATAGTTTTGAAATTTATTCAGGAAAACAGATAATTCAGAACTTACCTGATGAACCTGATCTTGGTATAGTTGGTAATACAGTCATCAGATTGTGCCGTTCAGTTCCGCGAAGAATGAATCATATTATTTATTTTGATAACTTTTATGCATCCATCCCTTTGTTACATTACCTACATAGTCAAGGTATTTATACATTGGGCACAATTCAAAGAAACCGCCTCGGAAAAAACTGTAAGTTGCCGGTAGTAAAAGAGTTCATGAAGGACTCTGTGCCAAGAGGATCGTATGAGGAACTAGTAGCATACTATGAAGGTGTGGATATTTCGGTAACTTGCTGGAAGGACAATAAGCCTGTTACGTTGGCGTCTACTTATGTTGGTTCTGAACCAGCTGAAACCGTCAGTAGATTCGATAAGAAGCTGAAGAAAAAAGTCTCCATTGCCTGCCCAAAAATCGTCAAAGATTATAATGCTCACATGGGCGGAGTTGATTTGATGGACAGTTATTTGGGCAGGTATAAAATCAGAATTAAAAGTCGGAAGTGGTACATCCGATTATTTTATCACATGATCGACATGGCAGTAATAAATTCATGGGTACTTTATAAAAAAAACCACCCAAACATGACACTAGGTGATTTTAGATCGGATCTTGCGGAGACCTTATGCAATTATAAAAAACATACTGAACCCAAAAGAGGAAGGCCTTCAAGCAGTAATATAGATAGGGAGATAGAAGCAAAAAGACACCGGGGACCAGCGAAGCCTGTTCCTCCAAAAGACGTACGGACTGATGGAATAGGCCACGATGAAAAAAGATGTGCTTCTAAAAACAGATGCAAACTTCCCGGTTGTCATGGTTTTTCGCGGATTGAGTGTACTAAATGTAGGGTTGCATTGTGTCATACTAAAGATCGAAATTGTTTTGCTGCATTTCACTCGAAATAGTCTGTATATTGTTTATATAATTTAATAAATAAATATATGATCCCCAATAAATAAGTAAGGATAACTTTAGTACGTAACGCATAATGTTGCCAAATGTCTACATACATTATAATATATTTTTAAATACATATTTTTGATACATGATTTTTTTTTTATTATTTTCTACATTATCAGTGCCAAAATACCTACCAGGAAACATTTTTCCAGCCCGAAATAAAAATCTATGCATTTAAGGGTTAAACCAGAGTTCTAAAACCGTGGTATATTTATAGTATCTTCATTGCACCCGTGCGAAGCCGGGGCGGGTCGCTAGTATTACACACAAATTTAAGTATCTTTGGTAGTAGGGTAAGGGAATTGAGATTAATAATACAAAAATAATGTTGTTAATTGAATTAATTTATTCATTAAAGATTTATAGTGGCACATGTTTTCCTCTCTCGTTTCGCACCCTTTTTTACTGTTGTGTCTACTATTCTTTCTTGCGTCGACAACTCACATCGGGCTCATGTCCAATCTAAGTAAAACCCTGCAGACTTGGCATCCAGAGGTGTAACACCACAAGAACTTGTAGGCAGCTCACTGTGGAGTCAAGGACCCTCGTGGCTTCATGATGAAACGATAGAATACACAAGACCAAAGTCAATTACCACTAACACGGAGCAAAGATCAATCAAGGTTCACGTCGTAACTGAACCTATTCAGGAGGATCCTTTCTGGACAAAGTATTCATCATTGCAAAAGTTAGTCCGGGTTATAGCTAACTGCAGAAGAGTTTTGAGTTGGAAGAACAAATCACGTGGTGAGAAGAGATTCGACAGGTATCTAACCAAGGAAGAAATACAAGAAGCAACAAAAACGTGTATAAAACTTGTTCAGAATCAAGAGTTTTCCGAAGAAATGAAGGATATAAGAAAAACAGGTGGTGTGAAAGCGAAAAGCAAGCTGAAAAGTCTCTGTCCAGTCATCGATGATGAAAGTATTCTCCGTGTCAGTGGACGCATTCATAATGCTAATTTGGACGAGGCTGTCAAGCATCCCATCATCCTACCACATAACAGTCACTTCACCAATCTAGTGATTGATGAAGCCCATAAGAAGACGTTGCATGGGGGCCCAACACTAACTTTGAGCCAGCGACGCACTAGGTACTGGATCCTTTCCGTCAAAACAAAGATTGAAACTCACCTACACAAATGTGCTAAGTGCAGGCGGTACTCGACATCTATTCAAACCCCAATTATGGGTCAGTTACCGTCTAGTCGAGTCACTCTAGCAAGACCATTCCTAAAGAGTGGAGTGGATTTTGCTGGTCCTATCAGCATCCGAACGTCAAAGGGTTGGGGTCATCAATCATACAAGGGCTACATTTGTGTCTTTGTGTGCATGGTGACCAAGGCTATATTTATATATATTATTTATATTTGACATCACAAGGTTTCATCGCTGGCTTTAAAAGATTTGTGGCTCGGCGTGGTCATGTTAGTGACATTTAGAGCGACAACGGAACTAATTTTGTTGGCGCTTCTAAGGAGCTTCGGCATTTAGTCGCTGCGGAAAAATCTTCCGTAGAAATTAAAGAGTGGTTAGGCAACAACAGCACTTCTTGCCATTTCATCCCGCCTCATTCCCCTAATTTTGGTGGCTTGTGGGAGGCCGGGGTGAAATCGACCAAATTCCACTTAAAACGCGTAATAGGTAATTCTACACTTACGTATGAAGAAATATCAACACTTTTGTCCCAGGTAGAAGCGTGCCTGAATTCCAGGCCGTTATCAATGTTGTCTGACAATTCCATGGATCCCACTCCTTTAACACCAGGTCATTTCCTGAGAGGTGAGCCTCTGATAGCAGTGCCTGAACGTAGTTATGAGAATTCTAACATCAGCAGCCTGAAACGTTGGCAGGTTACTCAACGCATGTTGCAAGACTTTTGGAGGCGGTGGTTATAAATGGACTAAAAATATTACAGAACCAAATATCGGAGATGTAGTTTTAGTCAAGGAGGATAACTTACCTCCTGCCCGTTGGCTTTTGGGCAAGGTCGTAGACAAGCACCCTGGTTTAGATAAAGTTACACGAGTGGTGACCGTCAAATGTAATGGATCCTCGATCAAACGACCTACATCAAAATTGTGCATTCTGCCAATTGCAAAATAACGTATACCCTATATCAAGTATTGTTTAAGCTGCTTTTTGTAAATTGCTATAAATTTAAATAAGTTTATACAGTCCACAAGTATTGTAAGTTTGGTGGGCGGTATGTTCGCATTCAATTTTGTGCAACAAAAGAATGTTTGAAGAAAATTACTTCCTAGAAATGTAACTAGATGGCGTTGCACTTTTACGTCAGAAACGTGAATCGCGATGTTAAGATTCTCCGCTGGTTACATAAAAGGTTTTTGTAAATTTGTTTTTTTTTTAGTTTGAGTACTTTATCTATTGAGATCACGGTCGCTAAGATCTAATACGAATATACCTATATACTATCGGTATCCGGTGTTTTATTTATCCGAATTTCCGCGAAGTATTGTTCAGTTCCTCAAAATTCAGTGAAAGTCAGCGGGAGATAATATTCAAAAAGTTTTGGAATCTTGGAGACCCCCAAAAGCAATGGCACTTTGTAGTTATGTATACGCAAAAGGTACCAACACGCCGTCAAACAACAGAAGTAACTAAACATGATCGTAGAAATACTTTTTACTATTTTCTTCCTACTGAGGATAAACAAAAAACAAAGGTATGCAAGACCATGTTTTTAAATACTATTTCTGCGGGAGAGCGAATTGTGACTACGTCTTGAAAAAAGTATGATGGAGAAATTACAGTATTAGAGGATAAACGAGGAAAATATACATATAACGCCAGTGTAATGGATGAAGAGATGATCAGAAGCGTATGTGACCACGTAAAATCATTTTCTTTAGTGGAATCCCATTATATCAGAAAGGATTCCAAGAAATTATACTTAGAAGATGTAAAAAGTGCATCTCGTATGTTCAACTTGTATTGTGAATGGTTTGACAGTGACAAATATTGCAGCAAAGCATTATCAAAACGACAATATCGCGACATCCTAAACGCAAACTTCAATATAGGTTTTCATAAGCCGAAGAAAGATCTATGTGATGTCTGTCACGTCTATTCTAATAAAGAAATTCCAACAGAAGATGAAAAATCAGCATTTTTGAAACATCAATCTTCCAAAAAAGCTGCCCGTGCACTAACACAGCAGGACAAAAATGAACGAAGCAATATCGAATGAAGAGATTGTTGCAGCAACTTTTTTTTTTTTTTTTTTTTATTTAATATGGGTTTGCTCTTGACTCTAGTCTAGGTCATAGATGACAGAGACAAAGTCGACGATGGAGCGAGCTTACCCAGAAGAAGCCTGTTCACTCTAATTTTGAAGAGATTAGGGTTGTATGCGTTCGGAAACACAGACGCAGGCAGAGAGTTCCACTCCTTTGCTGTGCGCATTATAAAAGACGTTTGGAAACGTTTAGTGCGAATTGGTGGAATAGCAACAAGGTAGGGATGGTAACTTGCAGTGCGTCTAGATGTCCGATGGTAGAAGGGGGCCGGTGGGATGAGATCGTGGAGTTCCTGGACACTCTCCCCGAAGTACAATCTGTAGAAGACCGACAAGCAGGCAACCTTGCGGCGATGAGCCAAGCTGTGAAGCTTGGCATCCACCAGTCTTACGTCGCCAATGAGCCTTTTAGCTCTGTGTTCCATCGAGTCAAGCACGGCAAGTTGGTATTTAGCTGAGCCATCCCAAAGGTGGCTGCAATACTCCATGCAGAATCGGACTTGTGCTTTGTAGAGGGTTAAAAGCTGTCCAGGCGTGAAGTATCGCTTCGCTCTATTTAGGATGCCCAGCTTTTTGGCCGCAGTTTGGGCTTTGTGCTCAATGGTGGCACCAAAGTTGAGACTGGTTGTCAACTCCATGCCTAGGAGCTCGAGCCGATCGGTTACAGGAACAGATGTACCCCGAAAAGTCGGAGTTAGGTCGAAACGACCCCTTTTCGCGGTAAAAAGACATGCTTGTGTTTTGGTGGCGTTAAAAGAGACCAGATTGTCATACCCAACAATACCAGGCTGAAGCAGGTCATTGATGTGCAGCAGAAAAAGAGTTGCAGAGAGGACAGACCCCTGAGGAACTCCGGCATTAATAGCCATGAGGTCAGAGAAGCAGCCGTCAACGACTACTCGGATCGACCTGAACGGACGGTAAGGAAGTCTGATATCCAGCTACAAAATTCAGCTGGGATGCCATAAGCAGGAAGCTTGCTGAGTAGACTTGCGTGCCACACCCTATCAAAGGCCTTCGAGATATCGAGCGATACAGCAAGTGTTTCGCCGTGTTTCTCGATGGCTTCGCCCCAGCAGTGCGTGACATACACAAGAAGATCGCCAGTTGACCGTCCCCGGCGAAAGTCATATTGACGGTCACTGAGGAGATCATTGTCTTCAAGGTAGGTCAGCAACTTACTGTTCAGTACCCTTTCCATAACCTTGCACAGAATGGAGGTAATGGTGATCGGTCGATAATGAGCAGGGTCTGCACGGTCGCCCTTTTTTGGCACAGGTTGTACATTCGCAAGCTTCCAGGATTTTGGCACCGTTCTTTTTTCAAGAGAGAGGCGGAACAAGCGTGTCAACACAGGAGATAGTTCAGGCGCACATTGCCTCAACACTCTCGCTGAAATGCCGTCAGGCCCGCTGGCCTTGTTCACGTCTAGACTGCACAATACTCTTCGTACCTCTTTCATGTGAACTGCGATCTCCGACATCGAAGAGTCACAGTAACGAGGTACAGTTAGTGGTTGCTTGGAGCCAGCGTCCAGACGTGAATTGCTAGCAAAGAGAGATGCAAATAAATTTGCTTTCTCACTTGCAGAGTGGGCCAGCGACCCATCAGGTTTCAGCATTGGTGGTAAAGTGGGCCGACAAAAGTTCATTTCAACCGCTTTCGAAAGGGACCAGAACAGTTTACTACCCGGAGGGTGAGATGCTAGTTTGGCCCCGATACGTCCGACATGGTCAAAACGTGCCCCACGTAGAACTTGCTTGCAGAACTTAGCGGCAGAATTAAAAGCTCTCTCCCTCGCGCGAACCCTGCGAGCTCTAACTTTTTGGTCGCGGGCCTTGACCCAAGCTTGGTAGGCAGACTCTTTTCGGGCCTCAGCGTGGGCGCACTCTGCATTATACCAAGGCCGGGTTTTGTGACCGAGCGGGATGTCGGAGAATGGAATGAAATATTCCATCCCCTGCCGAATCACGTCCGCAATCATGTCGGCACAACAAGACGGGTCACCCGAGGAAAAGCACACATGCCGCCATGGATAAGACGCAAAAAAGTGCCCATCTCATCCCAATCTGCTGACTCGTATCGCCATACTCGTCTCGTGCCTCTAGGGCTCTCATCTGGAGGAGAGCAGGTCGACACGGATTTCACCATGCAGTGGTCAGATGTTCCCAGCGGGGCTGAGACCGATACTGAGTGACTGTGTGTATGCAGCAAGGTGGTCAGTTGATGCGATGAGGATATTAGCTTGTGATGGAAAGACTTGATGACGATGAACTGAGATTTAATAAGTATAAAAATTACAATGGTTTTTGAAAATAGTAGTAGCCCCCGTTCGGTCGCGGGTACGCGGTTTATATAGACGCAAAATTTGAGAGGGGGGGGCGCGGTACTCCCCGCCTTGCGTGGTTCCGCGTCGCCGCCGTTGCCCGTGATGCTGTTGCCCGTGGTGTCCGATGGGTGGCGCCACGTACTCGTAAACAGACTGTTCGGATCAGTTGTCAGCAGAAGGTCCAAGCAATTGGGTGTATGGCCGCCAACATCCGGTACCCGTGTTGCCACATTCACCAGCTGGGTTAGATCTAGCGTTAAAGCAAACTTGCGCGCTTCTAACCCAGCATGGTCAGTTTTCTGCTACGGGAACAACCATTCTTTGTGGTGGGCGTTGAAGTCCCCCAGAAAAATGAGCTTCGCTGTTGGGTACCGTTGTTGGGCTACGTCAGTCGACTCCACGAGGAAATTGAACAGTGCTGTTGTCTCCTGGTCACCACTGTGCGATCGGTAAACGCCGATGTAGAGAAATTTCTCCACGCCAGTGTCCACAAGTAGCCATATGGCAGAAAAACCCGATTTCTCAAAGCAACGGAGACGACGACAACAAATGTCATCGCGGACGTACACACAGACCCCAGCCTGCTTCTTGAACTTGTGTTCAAGAGAGTTACCCGGGTAGTTGAGGTACGCCACGTCCAACGGGGTTGCTTTCTTCGTCTCCGTCAGAAAAAACAGGTGCGGCTTCTCGGCCTCAAGGTGATGATGGACCGGATCGAGATTGGAGTGCAACCCCCTGATATTAGTGAGGTGCACTTTAAGTGGGAGGAAGTGCAGCCGTTGTTAACCCTTTTTCTTCTGTTTTACTTTTGTCATGTTATCGAGTAGTTGGGGGGAAAAGTCCAATTGTCGAGGCGCTGCTCAGTGAACCAAGTGGAACACTAGAGCTAATCCAACCTATGGGGAACTCATATGGAGACTGCGGGGACGCCCGAACCCCCCCGGATATGGCCACCGGGTCCTCCCATCCAGTCGCCGGCTGGCACGGTGGAACATACCGGGATATTTCGCGAGTTGGCGGGGCAGCCTTTGGCACGTAAACTTTCGACTTTGAAAAAGTTTTAATTACACCATACGGAGACGTAAGCGTTTTTTACTATAAAAGAAAATTGTCTACACTGAACTTCACTTTATACGAGTTAGCTACAAAAGCAGCCACTTGCTTTAAGTGGCACGAAGCAATAGCAAAACGTGGCGCGAACGAAGTTTCTAGTTGTCTCTATCAGTTTATTAAACAAAAAGTTATACAAAATAGAGTAAAAACGTTTCGTTTTTGCTCAGATAACTGTGCCCGGCAAAACAGGAACCGCATAGTTTTTGCCCTCTATCTGCTAGCTGCGAAAGAATTTGGAGTCACTATCACCCATCGTTTTATGGAGAAGGGTCACACTCAAAACGAGGGTGATAGTGTCCATTCGACTATTGAGCGCGCTAGTGACCGCAGGTTAATCTATGTTCCAGAAGAATGGTACAGTCTTGTTCGCTGGGCTAAAACTGAAGGTAACCCCTATAAAGTAATAGAGATGAAAACCTCCGATATATTTGACTTTAAGTCTCTGTTAGCAAATAAAAATTGGTCTAAAAACAGTGACAACGAGAAAATCCAGTGGACTCGCTTAAGAGAGGTGACAGCACAACACGTCTGTTCAAATTCATAACCTAGTATCTCAGATTTTTGGGTTGAAACTTTATCTACATCTTTTACGCCTTCTTCTTTTTCTTTCTTCATATACTGCGTTAAATCGTAAATATTTTTTCTCGCCTGGCGATTTAACACAGTATTATGTTTTGGTGGCATATTTGGCGTATAATATAAGTGCCAATTGACACTTGCAAATAACACAAACAAAACAAACTTAACACTAAACAAAACAAAACTTAACAAAAAAAATAACAATGAAAAACAATAACAGCGAAAACTTTTGTAACCGACTGTGCTCAAGACAGAAATAGCGACACGAACACGACACCAATGCTAACGTGTGACTGAGACATATTACCATGTACCGAGCATTGCCGAATAAGCACGAAGTAACCAAAAAGGGATGTCCAATACGCGTGCCTGAGGGTGTTGTTTGATCGATTTACATTCAAATCGATTGAAATTAAGTCATAAAAATATATTTGTATTCAATTTTATAAGGAGGTTTTAGATTTTATCAAACAGTCGTTACTCAAGTAGACGTTAATAGATAACTGATATTTAAGTAAATCATGTCTTTCAACTAAGAAAATATTTTTTTATTATTTATTTAAATTGAAATCTCGTTTATTAACTACAAAATTCACTAATATTTGTAAATCTATTTCGTTTAATATGTTGTTTAAACAAAAATCAATAACTTCTAAATAAAACTAATCGATTACGATATTTTATTGAATAAAGTGTCGATTGTGTTTACTTATGGTCAATCTCTAGCCTCATGCCACCATTTTGTTCCTAAAAAAAGTCATTGCGCGGCCTTCTGCGCGAAGTTCGGACTCGCCAAGATACGTCGGGCGTATTGTACTAGGTTTTAATTTTGATACTCGCTGTTACTTTGTTTTGAAATTGTGCCATTCATTCGTTCGTCGGTCATTCGTTCCAGTAAGTCAGTTTACGCGGGCGCAAAAACTTTTTACACAGTGTTCAATATTGTTTAAAATGAGACGTCAACAGTTTTACCGGTCCAAACTCATTTTTAATGCCATGAAAAATGCAGAAGAAACTAGGTAAGTACAAACCTTCACATAGTTTTATTAAATTTTATATAAATTTGGTCGTAGCATGAAATTAACCTCAAAATATTTCAATGTTTTTAATAGTTGGTTCTTTTATGGGATTCTGTTTATAAGTAAAGCTTTATAATGCCCAGTTATTACTGAAATCCACTTACATACGCATCTTCTTTCTTTTTATTAGCATTTCATTAGCTTGAAACCCTGGTATCTAGTGTTTTAAAAGTACTGAGTACCTATAATTCTGTGAATGTTATAAAGTACGATAGCCAGTTCTTTTTACTTATTGGCGGTAGTATTAAAACGAATTATACTATACATTGTTAAGGGTTTAAATTATTATTGAACTATTACAAAATATTAGCAATAATATCGTCAGCATACTCATTCTCCCGCCAACATGAACTGTCAAAGTAAAAGCTAGTGCGGGGACAAACATCTCGCTGCTTGAAGTAGTGATGTGTAGTGATTTTCTACTGCAGGTCCAGTTCTAGGTCTAGTATTAGTATTCGGTCTAGTACCTCATCACTACATAGTATAAAACAATGTCGCTGTCCGGCTCTGCCTGTATGCTTATATCTTTAAAACTATATATCACATAATAACTTTGTGTTCCGTCCCTATTCATTTTGCTTTAATTTTTTATCTTTTTTTATCAATCATAACTGCTTCTTTCTGGACTTTCCGGACTTGCTTACCAACAGCTTGCTTTTCATTTTCTTTCAGATCTAATACCATAGAGAGTAATAAAGAAGCTATCCCTTATATTGCTATAGATTATGAAAATCCTGTACCTGGGACATCAGCTACGAGCAGCGTAGAATCAGATGATGTAGCCTTAGCGTGTTATATTCAAGCGATGATTCTGTTACTGATCCTGAATACCTCCCAACCTCGAAAAAGAAACTGAAAAAGGGCTTTACTTTTGATTGCAATGACACAGATTTTCTTTTCAACTTTTTCAACATTTTTTTTATCAACATTTCCAATAGAAGATCTGCCCCAAATACCTTATTTTTCACCTACTCCAACCGGCAATTCAATTTTAGAACCAACATTTCCAGCAGAAGATCTGCCCCAAATACCTTCTTTTTCACCTACTCCAACCGGCAATTCAATTTTAGAACCAACATTTCCAACAGATCTTCCCCAAATACCTCTTTTATCACCAACTCCAAACAGCATTACAATTTTTGTTGCTACATATTCAAATACAACTATTTTTATCGATGTTGAACAAGCTTTCCGGTTTGTTGCACCAGCACGCTTTTCAGCAATGTATCCAGGTCCGATATACGATTTGAATAAATCTGATAAACCTTCCGATAATGACACACAATCGAAGGTAGTTAAGAATAAACTGAAATATCCAATAATGGCAAAAACCTGTGAAGCGAAATGTAGGAGATCTTGCAATTATTTGACTGAGAAAGAGCGAGAAGACATATGGAATAACTATTGGAATATGAGTTATTCTTCACGTCGACAGTTTCTGAATAAATGCGTAAAAATTGAACCAAAAAAACAAACTACTACTGCTACTGAAAATTCAAATAAAATGCACCTGAAGAAAGAGTCTAGATACTATTATTTTTCCTATATGGGAAAAGAAATAAATGTGTGTAAGACGTATTTTCTCCAAACTTTAGGTTATAGGACTGACAGTGTCATAACAGAACTGAGCAAAGCTGTCAAAAGGAAACCACTTTTTGAAGATGTCAAAGAAAATAGGGGAGGAAAGAAGCCTTTACTTTCAAGAGGTCCAATTCAGCAACACATCATGAAACAATGCGCCTTTGACAAAATACCTTCCAAGAACACTTACACTTCAGTCTATGCTCAATGATTATAAGTCGAAAAATCCTAACTCCAAATGTTCACTTGAAACCTACCGGATGACGATGAAACAAATTAAGGTGTCATTAAATTTTCCAAAAGGAGACCAATGTACAGATTGCGGAGTTTTTGAAGAAAAAATTAAGAATGGTGACGAAACAGAAACTTTAAAAGAGACATATGACAGTCACAAGAAAAAAGCTGAGAAAGCGATTAAAAGATACAGAGAAGACGGGACAACAAAAATACCGCTACAAATCATACCTATTCTATGGATTTGCAAAAAGTAACTCTACTACCAGACATGCCGAGTATTAAATACTCAGTTTTCCTCAGCAGATTAATTGCATTTAATTTAACATTTGCACCGATAAAGAAAAACACAGACATACACTTTAAATGTGTTGTTTGGCACGAAGCATTGATGGGTAGAGACGCCAATAACATAGCCGACGCTTTAGTTGCGTTTCTTCGTAGCGAGAGAAATGTTAAACATTTAATACTGTGGTGTGACAACTGTGCGGGCCAAAATAAAAATTGGTTTTTATTCACAGCTCTTGTTACTATAGTAAACTGTCAGTCTTTTGATGTTGAAACTATTACATTTAAATATCTTACGAAGGGGCACACCCATATGTCAGCGGACGGTGTTCATGGTAACATCGAAAGAGACTTCAATCGGCGAAACGGAGTTTACGACTACGAGGACTTTAAAGATGTGATTGCGCATTGCAGAAAAAATATTAATGTGATTGAGGTGCAACAATCATACCAATGGCCAAAGAAAAAGCGCGTTGCTCGACGGAATGCAAAAGATGATCCTCTGGAATTTTTTTTAATAGGTCCATTAGTCAAGGCTAAGTTCACAGCAGGATCACGTAATCTTTTGTACTAGACTGATTTTGGGGACCCTTACAAAGAACTCGATTTTTTTATTAATAAATTTGATGTATCAAAGCTTCCACCTTTATCAAATAACATTCCACGAGGAATAAAATCTTCAAAAAAAGATGGTATAGTTTCTAAACTAGTACCACTAATGCCCATTAGTCGAAGAGAGTTTTGGTTACAGTTACCAATTAATGACCGATCTATTGATTTAATATCTGATGGACAAATAACTAATGATGAGTAAATTATCTAGATATTGTAAGAAATTATTACTTGGAAATAATACAGACTATTTCTTAAAATATCGAGTTAATTTATTCATCTATTTATATTCGATTTTTCGATCGCATTCCGATTATTTTTTGTCGCAGTTGATCAACGTTATTTATGTAAAAGTTATTGTGAGGTAGTCAACTGTACTTGTATGAACAATAATAAATACATTCACTTATTATTTTATATTATGTGTTTTAATTTCTGTAGTATAGGAGATACTATCTTTTGAACTTTAAAAGATAATCACGTTTACAAATCAGACGCAATTTTAAAACCTAGTAAGTATACTTACTGTGTTATGATTTGGTTCCTTATTGAAAAGTGTAGCTGATTTTATTACGCACATTTTGGTCTAACATTCATAACCCTAACTCTAATGGTTCAAATAGGGCAGACGATTAAGGATGCAAACATGTTTTTGGCTTTTCCTGGACATTTTTGAAATTATGAGTTACTAGGTTTTGATTCTGAACAGCCGAATTATTTTACACTATGATAGGATTGAATATAAGTATAATTTTGAAGATGAACCTAAAGATCTGGTAACCGAAACAATGAAAGGTTGTCTCGTGAATTTCAAATCAAACAGACTTATGATGGAGATCTCTCTGTCAGTCATAATAAATATAAAGATTTAATAAACTTGTGTCAAAGTTAAATAATTCCAGAGAAATATCACAACTTTTACCAAAACATAAAATTTTATCAAAATGTCCAGAGTCACTTGAAGACATTGATGAGGATGATTAATTAATGATGTTACTCTTATAAGACTGATGATTTTGTTGCTATTCTAAAATGAGATAAATAAGTGCCATTGTTAAATTAATACACTTTAAGACTGATTAGTAGGTTGTTTAGTAAGTGATTTTATAAGCTTTATTGTTAACAATAAACACGTACGTTACGTATATTTAGTAATTTTGGAAGATTATGTAGATTCGGTCGATATTATGTCAGTTCAGTCGATTTTATTTTTTATTCTCCTACAATCACATCTGATTTATTTTTAAAGTATTTTTTGTCCAATGCTTTATAAAATTAAGAGACTTACTCTTAATTTTATAAAATTACAGGCTACGAAAATAATAAAAATAAATAATAGTCAATTAGTTTGTACAAGTAACATTGTCATATGTGGTAAATCCGACAAAAAATACTTGATTTGGTAGAAACAAAAATACTTAAAAAAACAATAACAGTAGCGGAGAGTGGGGTGCATTCGTACAACGGGAGCATTCGTACAGTAGTGATATCTAAGCTATACAGCACACTGGCGTGTTCATGTTTGTGTGCGGAACTCCCACTCGGACGCTCCGCGCGTATAGGCTACGCGCGGAGCGTCCGAGTGGGAGTTCCGCGCGGCGGGACGCACGGCGCACGGCGGGGCAGTGCGGCTCCCGGCTTCGACACAACAGGCCCGTTCATGTTTTCGCTCCACGTAAGTAATTTTTGGATTCACTTTGAAACGTGTTTAAATGTTATTAGTTTTACTCTAGTTATAAAAGTGATTCAATTTAGTTGGTGGAATGGTATTGAGGTCTTAAATGCACGCAGTTGTTTTCTGATAACTATAACGGGTATTTTTATTTTAAATTAAATCGTTGTATTTTTGGTTTGGGGTACCTTCGTGCAGTTAGCAGTGGGGTAGATTCGTACTGTACGAATCCTCCCCACACTAACTTGCATAGCATTAAATTTTTTTTTTATACAATATATTATTATAACAGAATCAAAATGCAGCGAAAGTATGTGAAAAAGGGGACGAGAACGGGACAAGTAGACGAAGATAGCATGAAATCTGCGATAGACGAAGTTTTGAATAAAACCTTATCTATCAGAAAGGCTGCGCAAAAATATGGCGTCAAATCAACTACGCTCTGTTATATCCCAGCTAGGTTAGACCCTTAAGGCTAGCTCAGCACCCCTATAGATGACCGTCATGCTTAGATCATCATTCATAGTTTATTCAAAGCATCCAAGAGATGCTAGCTTCAGTCCGTTCCCGACCTCAGTCACAAGCGGTTGCCAAAAGATCTTATTTCCAAGTCTTTGTAAAGGTGTTTTAATAATAAACTTTCAGTTCAATCTAATTGTCTTTTTTTTTTAAATCGGAATGTTCCTGCTCGCCGTTATCGCCGTCGCCTACGCGTCATTACTGTGAGTCTTTGGTCATTGTTTAGTCTAAGCTTTAAATACCAGTGATTCTCAAACTTTTATTCTTTGAACATTATTGTATCCACTGTTACTTTGTAAAAGAATATTTATTTCATATTGTGCCATCCATCACCTTATTATTATTAGTTTTAAAACATTTTATTATGAAAAAAGCACTCAAGGCAGAAGACAGTAAGTTAACTTTAAATATCCCAGAACCCGAAAAGCTAGTAAGTGATAGCGAAATCGTGAAATCACCCCTTACATCTCCTCGTGTTACTAGGCAGACCATAACAAACCTCACAATGGCGGAAATCAATCTAAATATTTTATTTAAATTCATAAAACCATATGACGGTAAACGAGAAAACCTAAATTCCTTTCTTGTGAATTGTGACAACGCTTACGACCTTGCTTCAGAATCTCAGAAGCCGATACTCTTCAAATTTATCCTTAGCGAATTAGATGGCAAAGCCGAAACTGCTTGTTCAATCAAAGACTTCACTACATGGGAGCAACTAAAATATTTTCTAAAAACGCAATTTAGTGAGCGTAAACATTATTCCCATCTCCTGACCGACCTTCAAGAAAGTAAGCAAGACCAGTCGGAAAATGTAAGCCAATACGCATTACGTGTGGAAACCTACCTCTCACAACTTCTAACCGAAATATCCTTATCTAATACTAAGGCCAAGGAACTACCTGGCCGTACAGCAGCCATGGAGGATCTCGCCCTCCATCATTTTCTCATGGGATTGCATCCCAGAGTCTCGAACATTGTGAGATGTAGGTCACCTAGAAATCTAAATGAAGTCATTAATCTAGCTGTATCTGAAGAACGGATACAACAGACGTTATACATATAAACGCCCACAACTGGAACACAGAACCAGTAAACCAACTAATGTCAAACCGAATCAAAATAGTTCTCAGAAACCACAAAATGTTTCCCAAACTTCTTCTAATGTTGTGTGCCGCTATTGTAAAATTCCAGGCCACGACATATCCGCCTGTAAAAAACGGGAATTCAACAACCGCAAATAACAAAACCCACAACAGGCATCTACTAATCAAAACACAACCAAATCATCTGCTCAGGTGAATTTAGTTGAACAATCTGACGAATCAGCTCTCGTAGATGACGTTGATTCCAACTCTTTAAACGAGTAAAAGTCTCGAATCGGTGTCGCGCGAGACAGTGTCCAAAAGACGATACCTGTCATCCTCCTAAATCCTCTAAATCAAGGGACCACACGGGTAACCAGCCCCAAACAAGTGCTCAATCTACTAACTCCAAGACTAATCGAAAGGGTAACCAGCCCCAAACTGACAGTCAATCTACTAACTCCAAGACCAACCGACAGGGTAGCCAGCCCCAAACCGACGGTCAATCCAATCATTCGAAGTCTAACCTTCAAACTACTACTATGTCTCCTAAAACCAACAAGATTTATGAAATTAATCTTGACACTTCTAAAAGATTACTACCTCATGTTTTGGTGGAATCTCAGATATCCCATGTTCCATTGTCCCTCCTAGTAGACTCAGGTTCTGCCATATGTCTACTAAAAGAGTCTAGTATTAACAAAAATCAAAGACTCGTCAAGGAATCAATTAAACTCAAGGGCATCGACCCTGGTGACGAGCCAACTCCGACCGAAGGTCATTTCCAACTCAAACTAAAACTAAATGAAAAACATTCAACAACGTTTAAATTTCACGTTGTAAGAAATATCAACCTCCCTTATGATGGTATAATAGGTACCGATTTCCTAACCACCTTTGGCTGTAAAATTGACTATATCCAAGACATCCTGAAAATAGGAAACCTGAATGTAAAACTACATTTCTCTGATCCTTGTTATATAATTCCACCTCGAACAGAAACCGTAATCGAATGTTCGGTTGGGAAGACTGACCTTACCGAAGGTATCATAATAGATCAACGTCTCTCAGAGGATTTGCTTATATCCAACTGTATTGTCAAAGTCAAAAGCAACAACCGTGTCAATTTGACCGTTGCTAACAACTCTGAAGCACCTATAACAGTTAAATCTAATAATCTAAATCTTAACATTATGCCTCTAACTTCTACTGCATTTCAAACCTTCAATAACTCTCAAAATACATCTTCAAGAACCAAAGACGTGATAAGTTCATTGAGAATGAATCATCTCAATCAAGAAGAAACCGAAACTCTTATCGAATTGTGCGGTCAATATTCAGATATTTTTCATTTGCCCAAAGACCAATTGACCTGTTGAACGGTAAGTTTCCCATTCTGATAGAAGTTCTGGAGTTAATTCTTCATCCCATTCCAGGCCAGCCAGCCAAAGCTTTTGAATGAAGATCTTGGAAGAAATAATGCAAGGTGCTACCCAGCCAAGCGGATCAAACAGGCGTGCGAAGTCGAATATTGCCTTTCTCTTGGTGATCGGGGTCTGCTGTGGCTCAAGTTGCACTGAATATTTAAATTCATCACTCTCACGATCCCACGAAATCCCTAAATTTTTTATAACTGAGTCTAGCTTATTATCCTTTCCCTGTTCCTCTTCCTCATTCTGTCTTACTCTTGTTACTTCATGCTCTTGAATTCTCTTATTTAATTCATTGCAGCTGCTAACCCATTTTTGTAGTTGAAATCAGGGCTCGGAAACCGGTTGAAATTCTTAACCGGTTACGGTCATTGACCCCAAACCGAAATCGATTTAGGTTAAGGTTTGCACTTTACCGGTTTTTACCGGTATATGTGGGAAACCGGTTTTTAATGAATTTTGGTTTTGAAAGTGAAAATTAACCGGTTAAAACCAAATTTGAACACCCCCGCCCCCGCCACTCACAAGCACGGTCAAGACGTTGCGATGTCATTTAGTTACAAAATAGTAGCATCAAGACGCATGCAAGTTCTCAACGTCGCCGCCACCGTCTTCCTTCACCAAATTTCGTAACTTTGTGCAGTTGATACAAGGACTGTAAATAGGCAAAGAAGGATGAATAACAGAGGTGAGTTTTATTTGAATTAATAATGTTGACTTCATTTTAACTAGCTTTCGTCCTTTCTTTACTTAATTTACTTATTCTTTTCAGGATTAAAGCGAAGCAACTCACCATTTCCTTTAGACTCAGAAGATGATGATTTGGAGCGCCCTTCATCTCCGTCTTTGTTAAAACCAAACATGAGTACGTCGAAAAAAAAAGAATGTTAAAGTAGAAGTGTCCAAAGAAGAAAATAAAATATGCTTGTCTTGTTCAGAACATTCAAAAGTAGAAGTAGACCAAAGGAATGACCATTTTGCAGACCTCATTAAAGAGGAATTAAAGCATATCTTACCGTGTATGCGTACAAGATGTTACGTAAAAATATTAAACTTTTTGAACACTGTAAAAGGTTATCATACAGACCAAATTAAAGTGACTGATACTGAAAAAAATTATCATTAAGGTTTTTGTTTTAAATAAAATATATAATTAATAAAATTGGATTATTTCTGTACTTAACTAGTAAACAATGCCACGACTCCTAATTATATGCTTAATATAAATCACACTAAAAAAGTATTTTTCAAGATTTTTTATAACAAAAATAAAATAATCAATAAATTATTCCGCAAGTACCCATAATAATTAATGTTGTTCTAAATTGTAGGCCTAGGTTTAGTTCACAAATTACAACTTTATTCATTTGTATGTAGGTACACAAATTTTAACTTTTAGAGATGAAAAAAAAACTCTTATTGAATTTGAATTACCAACGATTCATAATCAAGAAATTAATAATAATAATATTTTGGAACTCACACATCACACGGCTATCTGACCCCAAAAAATTAAAGATATATACAGGGTGGATATGAGATTTCCTTTGAAATATCTACTGCTTCTGAACATAGAAGTGAACAACTTTTCCAAGAAAGTAAGTCTATTCCGAAAAAAAATTTGGACCTCCTGTACTAATTTTGATCAGCTGATGATAACTTTACATGGTAATGCCATTTTTTTTGGGAATAGACTATTACTTTCTTGGAAAAAGTTGTTCATTTGTATGGGCAGAAACAGTATTTCAAAGGAAATCTCTTAGGTCGTATCCACCCTGTACAAAATTAATAGAAAAAAAAACGAACATATTCCTAAAGTAAGGGGTATAAATTCAAGATCACTAGGTAAAATATTGTATCATTCTGGTTTTTATGTAGGTACTGATTGTGCCCTTCAGACTTCTATTTTACTCGACTAAGGGTTTTATAAAGGTAATCTAATAGGGTAGTTGACAACTGTTTAAAAAGTATACAACATTTGTTTTAGTATATGCGAAACCCGAAATACGTGTCTAGTATTTTTACGTAAAGAATCTATGTACAAAATTTCAAAACTGTATCACGAAAAACACAATGTTATAAGCTTGTTCTGTTACAAGCAGTCGTCGAACTTAACTTTAAATTATTTTCTTCGCTTGATAGTACTGAACTTTATTGATTTAAGTTAAGAAAAAAATACATGCATATGCTATTTAAATAACAAGTTAAAAAATAGTTGACACCCCTTCATACTACATTAAAATATTACTCCAACGAAAATAAGTGATTATTTCTGACTACTAAAACATCATCAATTATTAAGTCATTCAATGACATACGTAAATTGTTAAGGACAAATTTCAAAGACGAAAAGAGCTCAACACTAACACTTGTCGGTGGTGTCGCCAAAACTACTTTTGCCAGGTTGTATAAATATGGATTCGTCATTTTTTTCTGCTCCCAATACTCTAAAATGCTGCTTTTCGATGGTAATACTGGTTCTTGTAAAAAAACAACTAACTTAAAATTAATTTCTCTATCTAATGATTGTAAATTCTGTTGATCTATATTTATATCTCTGCTGGTAACAAAGTGTTGGCGAAGGTAGCTGTCAAAATTTATATTTTCATTAAATTAATCAAGTTCTGCAGAAGTTCCTGGAACAACGCTATCGTTAACACCTGGACTGGAAGGTTCTAAAGTCGCTTCTGCAGTCGTTCTTCTTTTCAAGTTAGTTAACCTTTTATATGTTTCAACTAACACAGCCCTTGCGCAGTTTTGTTGTGTAGTCGTAAGTGTAGCATTTACTCTCGGGTCGAGGTAAATAGCTGCGAGAAAGTATTCATTGCTGAAAACCTCTTCTTGACGACTTCTTAAACAGGACAGCAAACGCCGTGCAAAAGGGCTATGTAGTTTTGCGACTTCGAGACGACACTTCATCCAAGCAATGTAGAAATCGCCAAAAGTTAGTTGTTGCTTTTGCAATTTTTTTGATAAAATCCTGCACGGCTGTAAGACATTTAAATAATTTTAAATAGAATCCCAAATGACTTCTGGTTCCGAATCTAAGTTAGCGATGCAAAAATCTTTTAGTTTATGCAGTCTTTCTAGCATATCTGCGGTAGAATCCCATCGAATGGGAGTATCAATCACTGCATTTTGCAGTATTAGTAATTTTAAACGCATTGGCATATTTGGCGTACGTAAATTACGAGCAATTCTGCGGCAATGCCCAAGAAATTCCTCTATTTATTGGCAGGCATCTTTAATGGCGAGCTGTAGACAGTGCGCAGCACATCGTACGCTTGTAACGGTGCGAACTGTACCAGATGTGCTACCTGAGCCAATCTCTAACTCACTCTGTTGAATAAAAGCAGAGTCCTCCTCGTTATATTCACCGTCCATTTCGATGTCCAATTCATTAACCCTTAAATGCATATTGTGCCGAAAACGGCACAATAACTTTAAGTTCAAATAGCCCGCCAAATAGTAAACTGTCATATTATTAGCTGTTGTATTTTTAATCTATTATCCATGAAAAAAAAAATACCAGAATATCAGCCTCTATAGTAGGCGCCAGATAAATGTGGAATAAAGTACATTGACCTTTCCCTAATAACTGTTCATTGGTACCTGAACAATTAAATATGAATCGTTTTTCATTATTAGACAATGTTAAGGATCACGAGAGATGATGATTCGGGACAGCTTTGTGTCATTAATTCCGTTTTTCAAATTAAAAATGTCAATAATTGTAGGTGGGTCAATGACCGTTATTCCACGATTATCTGGCGCCTACTATACTTGGTATTACCAGTATATTTTATCTGTCAAATTATGACAGAAGTCAGAGTACTTAGCGCCAACCGAAGTTACGAAAGTTTTTTCGAAAAAAATAAACTATCCGTTTATTATATTCTTTCAAGAAAAATAATATTTTATCAGGTAAGTTCATCAAATATATGTGCTTATTATTAAAATTTCAATCAAATTTCAATAATGCGCTCGTAAAAACGCAAAAATATCTTTGTGCCGAAAACGACCCTTCATGCATATTTAGTACATTTTTTTCCCGCTAAGTGCCTACCTGTTCTAACACGTTTCAAATGTTTTATTTGTTACTTTGCTTCGCTGGGTGGTTGGTTATTGCATGTTGTTGTGTTGCTTTTCAGCTATGGATGACAAAAATATAGAAGAGATGCTTCGCATGCTAGAAAGTGGCGAAATTTCTGACGATCAGCTGGAATCCGACGGGGAAGACCTAGATTATTATCCGTCTCGTCAAGATCTATTAGATGAGTTGGAAGAATCTCCTTTAGAAACATTCAATGGTAATGGTGAAGATATCGATCCAGCTATTGATCCTATTGATGCTATTGATCCTCCCGCAGTAACTGACAGTGACCCTTCAATAGTACGTAATATTTCAACTCCTGAAAGCGCTAAATATATGCCAAGTGGAGGTAGAAGTCTACTATGGAGAAAACGAAACCTGGTCTATTCTGAAGATAAAATAGCATTTTCAGGTTCTGAAGAATTATCTTCTAATATTTTGGAATTAGATACACCATATCAATTTTTTACGTACTTTTTCACTAATGAGTTCTTAGAGTCTATTGTTCAGGAATCAAACTTATATGCAACTCAGCAACAACCTAATAGATTAGAAACATACACAGTAGAAGACTTGCGAAAATATTTAGGGATTATCATTTTCATGTCTGTTTACCACTACCCCAATATTCGGTCATACTGGGGCAAATTTGGGTTCGGCCCAATACGAGATACCATGCCCGTGAACAAATTTGAAAAAATTAGAAGGGTATTGCATTTCAACGATAACTCAAAACATCTCCCAGTCGACCATCCAGACCACGACAAGTTACACAAATTGCGGCCTGTGATAACACATTTGAATGAAAAATTTTCTAGTGTTACGATTGACCAACGCTTGTCAATCGATGAACAGATGTGCGCAACAAAAATCGGACACTTTTTGAAGCAATATATGCCGAATAAGCCTCACAAATGGGGTTTCAAATTATTTGCCCTTTGCAGCTTACTCGGATATTCATATAATTTTATAATATACGCGGGCAAGGCAAGGATGATGAGAGACTGGCAAGTGAACCTGAAATAGGAGTTGTTGGACAAACTGTCATGAGGTTGCTCAGAGTGGTTCCTAAGCAAAAAAATCATATCGTATATTTCGATAATTATTATACATCTTTGCCTCTAATGTATCATTTGGCCACTGAAGGAATCCATTCCTTAGGAACCATACAGCGAAATCGTTTGGGCAAAACTTATAAATTGCCTCATAAACAAGACGTAATGAAAAGTTCTATACCTCGAGGAACATATGAAGAATATGTCACAAATTTTGAAAATGTGGACATATCTGCAGTTTCGTGGAAGGACAACAAACAAGTTGTCCTGGCATCCACTTACGTCGGTGCAGAACCTGTGGAAACAATCCACAGGTATGATAAAAAATTGAAACGAAAAATCGAAATTGCTTGCCCCAAACTCGTAAAAGAGTATAACGCTCATATGGGAGGCGTCGACCTGATGGATTCTCACCTTGGCAGGTATAGGATTCGCATCAAAAGCAGAAAATGGTACATGAGAATATTTTATCATCTGTTGGACCTGACCATCATCAATGCCTGGCTTCTTTACAGAAAAGTTATGGGTCAAAGAGGGAAAGCCAGCAAAGATATCATGAATCTTGCAGACTTTCGTTCTGAATTAGCAGACACACTTTGCAAATATTCCACACCTATACCGAGGGGTCGTCCACGTTCTACATCAACTACAGCAGCTGGCCCGCCTCCCAAGATACGGAAAGGAAAGCCTTGTCAAGTTTTACCCCCAAACGACGTTATACTCGATGGCGTGGGCCATGAACAAATAAGAACACCTAATAGGATGAGATGTATGTTTCCAGCCTGCAATTTGAAGACTGTAATTATGTGTGCGAAATGTAAAGTTCAATTATGCGCTAAAAAAAGCAAAGACTGCTTCAATGACCTTCACAAAAAATAATAAACTAACTAATGCATGTAGTGCCGAAAACGGCACATGTTGATTTTTGGTAAAAATATACGTAAATACATAATACTAATTTTTTTTTTTTTTTTTTTCCTCGAATCTAAGCACAATATTCCATAAAATACATTTTTTAAAATATTAAAATAAAAGATCATGCATTTAAGGGTTAAATGATTCAGTTAGTGACTGGCTCATTGACTCCCTGGCTGCCTCGTTTATTTGGTTAGTCATACTTATCATATTTGCTCCATTGTCAGTAGTGATAGTTTGTATTTGGTTTAGATCTATGCCGTACCTACTAAGACAATCGGCTACATTATCCTTTAAATACTGTCCTGTATTTCTATCATGCAACTCCATGATGCTTACATTTCTAAGGACAATCTTGCCATCTGAAATTAAATTTCAAATAAAATTAAAAATATATATATTTAAACTATATGTATAGTTAGTAATAGTAGTTTGACGACCTGATTGGCACAGTGGCTAAGCAATTGGACTGCTGCGGTAAGGGTTGCGGGTTCAATTCCCTCACGAGACATAAAAAGGGTTCACCGCAGATGTTTGTTCCGAGTCTGGATGTTTGTGTATGTGATATTTCATGTTGAAACGCACACACGATACAGGCGAAATTCCTAGTATGGGGCGACGTTTTTAAAAACAAAAAAAAATAGTATAAATTTCCATTACAGGACATCGATTTAAGGGACGGAGGGGGGAAGGGAGGGGAGGGGGCTACCCCCTGTACCAACTCCACCCCGCGGAACCCCATGGTTATGGAGATATCCATGGTTAAAGTTTTGAGGTTAGAATAGCGCTATTTAGTTATTACAAAAAAATATGAACTTCCAAATCGATGTCCCGTAATGGACATTTTATACAAAATTGTCTCAAAATCATTCTGAAGGAACTTACCCACAACATACTGTATATTTAGTCCCAGAAATCTTCGCAACTTAATAGATGCAACGTCTACTTTAAGTGCAAGTAGATTATTTTTTATTTCGTTAGAGATCTTTCCACGAATTCGTGAGCCATATCTTGTATACTGGATCATAAATTTCTTATATTAATTGCTTGCTGCTGGTTTTGTGTCACCCCTGGTATTAACTTTAGAAGGTCTTTGAAAGCTGTGTCTTCAATTAAGCTAAATGGACGTCCATGATCTGTTACAAGTCTCGTACAGCACTGCATTACACTTTTGGTGGCGTTAGAGGTTTGCGGCGGCATGTTTTCTTTAGCTGCCAAATTTATATTGTGAATTTCCTCGTATTTTGCTCTATGTTGAGAATAAAAATGTCGTAACAAGTTTGCACCATGGTTTCCCTAAAAACATAAACACTATATAAATAATGCGCATATACCTAAAAGGTACAAGTATTATTTTAATGTTTTTCACTTCAATTACGCGATTGTCCATTAATATGAAATTTATCTGTATTGGATTGAAGTAGCATTAAAAAAAAATAACAATGAGTATTTTCGTTTCGTTTAAGACTGGCCACATACCTACCTAGGCCTGAGAAATCAAAAGGTTAGAATGCAATACTAAATGTACCACGCGTCACATCCCTACCGATACGAATAGGTTGGATTGGTAGGTATGTGACGGATTTGGTGTAACATCCTAGCCTTCCGATTTCAATTCTTTTCTGTCGGTTCGGTTCGAAATCGGTAGGTCCGTGGCCAGTCAAAAAAGTACGTAAATACTTTGTTATGTGACTATTCGTTTACCATAGCTGTGTTTATATACTTAGTATTACAAATAGGTACCAAGCAATCATGATATTAATATTTAAAAAAAATAGAATGGAGAAAATCACTTACTTTGATAGTTGCATTACAGCCTTCCATTAGACACTTGGATTTTTTGTTTTCTTCGTCGTACGTAAACATGGAATAGATTCTATTCACTTTTTTTCTCCCCATAATTAATAGGTACCTACTTAGCTAACACATTCACCACAATAATACAAATAGTTATATCACCGCTGTGAGTTTACGAATTGTCCAAACCAGACGCAATGAACGAGGAGTGAGTAGCGACTGGCGTAGGTTTGGTCGACGCTTTGTATGCGGGCGCGCAAAAAAAAACTAAGCAAGTCGAAACATGAATCTACCCGCACCATTTAAGTTCTCCGGTTGTATTTGACGTCCTCAGATCAAACATTTTTTTTTTCCTAATGTTTTCTGGGGTACTAAATATACTAATGTCACTATAACTTGTTGGAAGTGTTAAAAAAGTAGACGAAAAATATTTACGACTTACGGAATTAACCGGTTAATTTGGGTGTCAAAACCGTTTGTGCTTATGTAACCGGTAACCTTTATCATTTGGGTTACATATGAACAGTTCACTTGTTTAACCGGTTAATGAAGGAACGATATATTTACCGGTATTTCATCGAAATTAACCGCTCTTTTTAAACCGGTTCAGAGCCCTGGTTGAAATTGACCTTTGGTAAGTAATTCTTGTTAATTTTCGATGTAAGTGTAAACCTTCTTCAACTGTCTGACATCCTATTATTAAATCATCAACGTAAAACTCATTTTTTAGGATATTCTGATATCCTAAAAAATGAGTTTTACGTTTTACGTATTTCAGGATGACTTTCGCCTGCATCAACTGCCACCTGCTGTAAGGATTTCACTGCAAGGTAAGGAGCCGCTGCTGTACCGAATGTAACTCTTACTAATTTGTATTCTTTTATTTCAGATTCTGGATCATCGCGCCACACTACTCGCTGAAACTCTGCATGTTCAGGAGAAACCTATTAGAGTTAAATTTTATTTATGTAAGTGGCTGTATAATAGGTTTGCCTGTGCTTTTGTTTCATTATTAATATTTTGAGTTTACAATAGTTGCCACTTGGTGTCGCTACTTGTCTTTTCTCATCTATCGATATATCTTTAATCTGTACATGTGCAAGTTGTTCTTTCTAAATAAAGATTAAAACAAAGTGGAGAATTCTTGTTAATTGAATCAACAAGCCTCAATAGGTTATGGGCCCAGGCGTTTCGAGTAATTAACAAAGAGCAGAAAAGAGAATACAGTACAGAAAGTGTTTAGCGCGGTTTATCAAGAGCGCATTGTGCCAGGTCATACGTAACCTAAAAATGGAGTTTGGAAAAACGATGAACCTCGATAAGTTCGACGGAAGCAACTTCAAACAATGGAAATTCCAAATAAAATGTGCGCTGCGTGCCAAAGGTTTGGACATAAACCAGCCCATACCTGAAACGAACACTTGTGAATGGAATAAAAATGATGGCATGGCAATGTTTATAATAACATCTGCAATGGATTTGAAACAAGTAGCACTCATCGAGAATTGTGAAACCGCTCTCGAGGTGATGACTAAACTCGAATCTATCTATGAACAAAAATCGGAGATGAATAAAATGATTCTACATGAGCGTTTTTATCAATATAAAATGTCACCAGGTGATAGTATGGCTCAGCATATAGCTAAAATTGAGAGCATGGCTAAGCAATTAAAAGAAAATGGAGAAGACATCAGTGATACTGCGATAATAACAAAAATATTGAGCACGCTGCCTCTCAAGTATAGATCTCTCCGTCAGGCTTGGATGTCACTTGATGCAAGTAAACAAACTGTGATCAATCTAACAGCTCGGCTATTAGACGAAGAGGCTAGTTTCGGTGTAGAAGAAGAAAATGAGACAGCGTTAGTTGTAGCAAAACAAAATGAAAAGAAGAGAAATTTTAAAACTACAGAAGCAAAGAAAGAATTCAAAGAAACAGTTAATCATCGTTTCGTTTGTTATAAATGTGGAAGACGAGGCCATTATGCAAAAGATTGTCGTGCTACTAAACAAAATCAAGAAGAAAAAAACATGTTAGCCTTCAATATAGATAGCCATGAATGGCACGATGATCATGAAGAAACCAGTTGGATATTAGACAGCGGTGCCTCAGCTCACATGTCTTACAAACGTGAAAATTTTGTAGAACTATATGAATATAAAGGACCCACACTGAAATTAGGAAACCAAGAAGACATAGAAGTTCTTGGACAAGGAAATGTTTTGATTAATAAGTGTGTCAATGGGCAGTGGGAGAAAAGCATTCTTAAAAATGTGCTTTATGTACCTAAACTAAGAAGAAACCTGTTTTCAGAAGGAGTAGTTTCTCGGCAAGGTTATAGTATTATGAAGAAACATACTGAAGCTTTGATTTACAAGGACAATGATATAGTGATGTGCGCATTTTTACAAAGTAACAATCTATATAAGTTAAAAGTAAAAACAGTTCAAAATCCAGTATGTAATGTTGTGCAAAAATTGGACCTTAAAACATGGCATGAACGATTGGGACACTTAAATGTCAAAGAAATTCAGAAAATGTGCAAAAATAATGTAATTACTGGTGTGGACCTATCAGACTGTGAAAAGTTTGTGTGTGAGGGTTGTGCTTATGGTAAGCATGCTCGTCGACCATTCCAGAAATCATCACGACAATCACCACAGCCAGGTGATATTGTTTACAGTGATGTTTGTGGTCCTATCAATGTACCATCAGTGCAAGGTATGAAATATTTTGTTATTTTCAAAGATGCTGCAACAAGTTTTAGATATGTGTATTTTTTGAAGAACAAATGTGATGTGCTGGACTATTTTAAAAAATATAACTCAAAAATAAAGAACCTTTTTTTCACATGGTGTGCGTATTTTACACACTGATAATGGTGGAGAATATACAAGCAAAGTTTTCAAGGAATACCTAGAAAGTGAGGGTATTCTTCATGAACTCACGGCTCCATACACTCCCGAGCAAAACGGCCGTGCGGAGAGGGAAATCAGGACAATAATGGAAAGCGCTCGATCCATGCTTTATGCCCTTAGTGTACCACTCAACTTATGGGCAGAAGCAGTCAACTGTGCTGTTTATTTGTTAAACCGCATGTCTTCTAGCCAGACACCTAATGTTACACCCATGGAGATATGGTGTGGTATAAAACCTAGCCTGGATCATATTCGCGTTTTTGGGTGTGAAGGATTTGTTCACGTTCCTGGTCAATTGAGGAATAAGCTTGATTCTAAAAGCTGCAAAATGATGCTGGTAGGCTATGATAACACTAACTATAAAATGTATGATCCAAACACAAGAAGAATAACAGTGTCCAGGAATGTTATTTTCAATGAACTAAAAGGTCTTGAAGTAAGAAGAAATGAAACTCAAATTTTGATTTATGATGAGGATAATGAAGAGGAAACAGGCAACACAGAGAGGGGTGAGAGTAATGAGGATATTACTTCAGATTATAGTGATAACAGTACATATACTGCTATTGATGAACAAGATGAGACGTATGAACCATCAACAGAAAATCATTCTTCTGATACATTTGATTCAAATGTCACTATTCGAACACGCAGTCATAGAACATTTGAGGCAAATTTAATGGAATTGAACGTGCCAGTGACTTATGATGAAGCGGTAAATAGTAAGGAGAGCAAATTGTGGCTAGAGGCTATAAATGAAGAATTGGAAGCTCATAATTTTAACAATACATGGAGTTATGTTGAAAAACAAAATCAGAGAACTATAACCTCAAAATGGGTTTTTAACATTAAAAGAAAACAGAATGGTGAAGTTGATAGATATAAAGCCAGACTGTGTGCCCGTGGTTTCACTCAAGTGGAAGGAATAGACTATACTGAAATATTTTCTCCTACTACAAGATATGAATCAATAAGAATATTGTTGTCAGTTTCAGCAGATTATAACTGGGAAATAACACAGCTAGATGTCAAAACAGCTTTCTTATATGGAGAACTGGAGGAGGATATATACATGGAAATCCCAGATGGAGTTAAAGCACCTGCAAATAAAGTATGTAAACTAAACAAATCCCTTTACGGATTAAAACAAGCATCTCGTTGCTGGAACAGAAAATTTACTGATTTTCTGGTAAAGTTTGGTTTTACACAGTCACAAGCTGACAACTGTGTTTTTGTAGGTAAATTTCATGGTTATAAAGCTTTGTTGATCTTATATGTAGATGATGCCTTGATAATGTCTCAGTCAAAAAAAGTTTTGGACTATATTATCAGTTATTTGAAACAAGGATTTGATGTAAAAGAGTTAGAGTTAAACCGGTTCGTTGGTTTAGAAATTATTAAAACTAAAAATTCTATATGTATCGGTCAAAGACAATATATTGAGCAAATTATAAATAAATTCAATTTGAGTACAGCTCACCCATGTTATACACCTGTTGATGTAAATGTTCAAATTACTAAAAATGTGGATAAGATGCAGACTAATTTTCCTTATAGAGAGGCCATAGGGTCATTATTGTTTTTATCTATGGCAACTAGGCCAGATATTGCTTTCGGTGTCAATTTATTAAGTAGATATATTAATAACCCAAGTCTGCATCATATAACTCAGCTCAAGAGGATTATTCGATATCTTATTAAAACAAAAGATATGTGTATAAAATACCAAGGTCATGAAAATTTGATTGGGTATTCAGACTCAGACTTTGCTGGGGATTTGGATACAAGAAAATCAACTACTGGTTATATTTTTATGTTAAATGGTGGCCCTATATCTTGGGCAAGTCAAAAACAATCTTGTATTGCCTTATCAACGACTGAGGCTGAATTCATGGCAGGATGTGAAGCTGCCAAGAATTTATTGTGGTTAAGACAGTTTTTCAAAGAGATTGAAATCAATCAGGACTGTACTCGTTTGTGTATTGATAACCAGAGTGCTATTAAATTAATCAATAATCCTGTGTATCACAAGAAAACCAAACATATTGATGTGAAATTTAATTTTATAAGAGAGAAAGTACAGCAAAAGTTAATTGATATTCAATATGTGCAAAGTTCTGAACAATTAGCTGATATTTTAACAAAAGCTCTGCCTACTGTTAAATTTGAGCATTTAAGGGATGAAATACTGTTCAATGAAAATTAATTTAAGTCTTTATTAACGCACAGGCAGTCTTGTTATATAAAATTTAGTAGGAGTATTAGAGTTAAATTTTATTTATGTAAGTGGCTGTATACTAGGTTTGCCTGTGCTTCTTGTTTCATTATTAATATTTTGAGTTTACAATAGTTGCCACTTGGTGTCGCTACTTGTCTTTTCTCATCTATCGATATATCTTTAATCTGTACATGTGCAAGTTGTTCTTTCTAAATAAAGATTAAAACAAAGTGGAGAATTCTTGTTAATTGAATCAACAAGCCTCAATAAAACCTTCACCTGCCTGTACATTTTTATGATGTCAGCACAGAGACTTATGGGATGCATTCTCCATCTCATAATGATGTGACGTAACGGAGGTTGCAACATGGGGCCAACCATGAGATCGTCGTTCAGAGACACTCCATTTAATCCTTTCATTGATGCGTCGAACACTATTCGAACCTTGGTTGTAGTTTTGTCTTCACGCATCACGGCGTGTTGTGGCAGATAAACAGCTGTAGTCATATTACGTTCATCACCGTCTACAGGTTCCATATGACCAAGGTCGATGTATTCTTTAAACACATCTGAGTAACGAGCCTTGATTGTCGGATTCCTCTTGAATTTATTTTCAAGAAGATGAAATCTTCTTATTTACACTTTTTTATTCACACCCATATTGACACTGCGGATCTTGGTCTCGAAAGGGAAGATTAACCACGTAGGGACCTTCCTCGTCACGGTACGTAGTTTTTGCATAAATATGCTCACATCGCTGTTCTTCGTCAGTAAGAATCTTTTTATCAGGGATAGTAGACTCTAATTCCCAGAACCGTCGCAAAAGTGCGTTGTCATCAGCCTGATCTGAGCTGCTGTGAATGACGTGATGACAATGAATAGAGTCACTGCTTGACAAGATCTGTCCAGAAAGGATCCAACCCAGGGCAGTATTCTGAGCTACCGGTAACTTTGGTGGACCTTGAATTAAACCATCTCTAAGAACCTGACCATAATATCGCTTGTTTGCGAGAAGCTTGACATAATTCAAAAATCAGCAGTTTTGAGTTAAGTATACAGGTGAACGCAGAAAATTTTGTTCTATTTGCTACAAAAATGACATAATTCTAAGTACAAAAATGAGAGAGCGAGAGAGGTAGTGCCTTTAAGTTCCGTCGCACTCTTACTACTGCTTTGTTTCGAGACCGTAGCATCTCAATTAGCGTGGGAACGTTTTAGTGTGTGCACGTGCTTGATTTCAGCGAGGACGACAAATTTTGTGTTACGACGTTCTTTAACTATAAATTAAAAGGCTGATGATAAAGATAATTGTTTTCAATAATGACTTAATTTCATTAAAAACTCATTTGAATAAATTACTAATTATCAATATAGACTTATGTTTAAATAACACAAAAAAAAATATTATTCTTTATCTGTAATAACGTCACAAGTGATACCCTATTGCTGAAAACTTGAAATTATAACAAAAGTTCCTGCATTTTAGTCTTGTTTATTTTAGTTTTACATTGAGACTGATAAATCAGAAGAAGATTTTACGTAGTCAATGTTTCAATATATCGCTTGTTTGCGAGAAGCTTGACATAATTCAGAAAGTGCAAGTTTTGGGTATGATGATTTAAAAGTTTAAAAAATAAATAAATATAACGGTATTACGGTATATATTGAAAAGATAAAAACCTACTTAGGTTTTTATCGTTATTCTGATTATCAGAGTAGGTATCGTTAGTCTTTAAACATATTAAAACAGGCTCAATAAATCAAACAACAGATTTGTTGTAGCACTTCAACTATTCGCTATATAAAACAATATAATTAACATCCTTATAAAAAAACATAACTTTTAAACCTCTTTATTATTAATCTTGAACAGTCTTAAAGCGTATTTAATCAGTCTCAAAAAATCAAAGAGTTTTCAAAAGACAACTTTTACATATTTTGTAATCCTCATTAAAATAAACTATCATATAGGGTAAACTTACCTAATTCGTACTTACGCCAAAATCGTACTCCACTTAAAACTCGGCTTTGGTAACAGCTATCAGCGCCTCTAGTGTCAAAAAATAGAAATAACAGTCGGCCATTTCACCACCTGACAGATGACACCTGTGAAGCTGCTCTCGACAAAAATATTGAAAAAGTAAGTTTTTTTCAACTATTGTTGTAATATTTTTACACATTTCGTAAGAGTTTTATTCAAATAAGTTCGTGTATAATCTATTTTACGATTTGACACGTATTCTTGTGTATCTTTGCAAATTCATCTGACGTGTTATCAAACTCGTAACAGTTGTCAATTTTTTTGGCGGTAAATTTAAAATTTGTTTGTCTCTTGCTCCTATTTCGTACTCGAGTTAAATTCTTAAAACGTACTGGTACGATTTAGGAAAACTATTTATGAATCTGTATTTGATAATTTACCAATTCTTAAACTGTTTATGATAAGTTTCTTTTTATGATATTGTTGATAGGAAAAATAACCACAAAAGATAAAAATATATTAAACATAATTATTTTCTATTTTAGAACGCCATGATAAAAAGAAAATATTATTCTTGGAGTAAAGAAGATATGGAAGCGATTAAAAAATATAATAATGGGGATTTAAAATTCAATGAAGTTTGTCGTGTATTTAAAATACCAAAACCGACATTTAGACGGCATTTAAAAGGCTTGAATACACGTAAAAGAATTGGTCGTCCGAGTGATTTAACGGAGGAAATGGAAGCAGAACTGGTCAGACATGTTCTTTTGTTGGAGTCTAGATTTTTCGGCTTGACCATTACCGATTTGCGGCGCTTAGCTTATCAATTAGCAGAAAAATACGGACTGAAACACAGATTCAATAATGAATCGCAACTAGCTGGTTGGAAATGGTATTACACATTTATGAAGAATCATCCCGAAATATCCTTACGAATCCCAGAACCCACGTCTATGGCTCGCTGTAAAGGATTCAATAAAGAAACAGTGATGGCGTTCTTCGATAAATATGAGTCCATCTTAGACGAAGGTCAATTTACAGCCGAAAAAATTTATAATATGGATGAGACAGGTTTGAGCACGGTTCACAAACCTTCAAAAATTTTGGCTCAAAAAGGGAAACATCAGGTTGGAGCTGTCACTAGCGGTGAACGTGGTGTTAACACAACATGCATTTGTTGTATGAACGCAGCTGGAGAATTTGTGCCTCCCATGCTTATATTTAAACGTAAAAGGATGACAGAGAGCTTGATGCGTGGAGGGCCACCGAATACTTTGTATGATTGTTCAGAAAGCGGATGGATTGTCAGTGCTTTATTTACAAAATGGCTTAAACATTTTATAAAATGTCTTAGGCTGCAAAAATCACAAGAAAATCAAATTCTTCTAATCCTAGATGGCCATTCGACGCACACGAAGAACATTGATGCAATTAATCTCGCTAGGGATTATGGAATTATTATGTTATCACTTCCGGCCCATACCACACACAAGTTGCAACCATTAGATAGGTCATTTTTTAAAACTCTAAAACAAAATTTTAACGTTGCTTGCGTATCATGGATGCGAAATCACCCTGGATCTGTCATAAAACAAACAAATATTGCAGAAATTTTGAAAGAGGCTTATCTTCGAGCAGTTTGCATGTAAACAGGTATACATGGCTTTGAATGTTGCGGTTTATGGCCTTGCAATCGCTATAAGATCAGGGATGAAGAATATGTCGTACTTGAAGAAGCTAATCTAAGTCTTCTAGAATCTCCCCGCTCTGAATTGGCTGAAGTCTCCCAGAATTTAACAACTGAAATACAACAAGAACAAACAAAGGCTTTCACAGGTGTGCCACAGTCTAACGAGATTTCTGTGCAAGAACAGACTGAGGAAGCTATGTCCCCAAATCTTCCTGAGGAATTTTCGAGAATCTACCCTTTGGAACAGGAAAATCAATGTCTTAAAGAGAAAAAGAAAGAATGTTCTTCAGATACAAAAGTAGAGGATTATACAGCACAGTTAGTTAGAACGACGCTGGAAACTATATCTCCATTACGTGCTATTCCGGGAAATTCGAGGCCAATGAAAAGAAAAACTACAGGAGCTATTGTTATTACAGAGAGTCCTTATAAAAAAGAGCTCGAGGGTAAAATAGAAGAGTCGAAGAAGAAGAATTTATCAAAGAATCTAAGTGCCATGAAAAGTAAAACAAGTAAGACATCACAAAAGAAAAATAAGAAAAAGAAACAAGATGAAAATGACAGTTGGTACTGCACATTATGTCAAGAAGACATAAAAGAAACCATGATCCAGTGCACACAATGTGAAACGTGGGTGCATGAACTTTGTGCAGGAACCAATAAAAAAACCAAAGATTATAACTGCGATGATTGCCGAGAATTGGCGAAGACCATCCATCGAATTTGTTAAGAATTACTACTTGTTTTAATAACACATTGTTGATTATGATGCTGATTCTCAATACGGTATACCAATGAATAGATCTCAAAGTACGAATTAAGGATATAGCAGTACGGTTTGGGATGAATAGTCTTAAATCGTACTTTTTTAGTTTTTTTTTTAATTGTTTATTTTTGAGAAGTTTATAAGATTTATTTTAAATTTGATTATAGAACTAATAAAGCATTTAGCAAACTAAAATTACTTTTAATTGAAACTAATTTATCTTTTCTAATTTTCTAAATATGATGGTTTTCTCTTAAGGGGTACGAATTAGGCAAGTTTACCCTATGTATTGCTGTATTCTCGTTTTCATTTGCCTCCGATTGTATGTGTTTTTTATTATTAATTTTAATAAAGCGTTCAGTATATTTAGCTCTCTCATCGTACGAACCCAAACCCCAGTACTCCTTAAAAATAAATTCTCTTATGTCATGGGATACACGACTATTGCATTTCATGCGACAGTCCGTTAGTGGGCCCAAATTTCTTCCAGATTTCATTTTATCCAGTTTAGTAACATAACTCTTGCCTGCATTGCGTAAAATTAATCTAGAATCTCTATCTGCCCTTCTTTCCTTTAATGATTTTCGTTGTTTTTTATTTGAATGCGAGCATCCAGGTTTTGGTCCTGTGGTCGTGCTATCTGAGTCATCAGAGCTTTCAGGAATTATCAGTTTTTTGGTATATCTTTTCTTTGGTTTACCAGTCGACGTGCTTGTTTCAGTTGAGTCGGTTTCACTGTTTGGTATAAAATCATCACTGCTACCCGAGCTGAAATCTAAAATTCTAGGTCGATCGTTTTAGGTTAAAGGTTGCTTTACCGGTTTTTACCGGTTTATGCGGTATACCTGTTTTTCATGAATTTTGGTTTTGGTAGTGAAATTTAAACGGTTAAAACCACATTTAATAGGGTCCTCGGCCCCCACCACCCTTGCTCGCACAGTTTGAAGAACAAATTGATAAAATGAAGCCAGTAAAAAAGTTAGGCCCACTAGCTGATTTTTGTTTTTGAGATACACCGAAACTGCTATACTGATTTTTTATAAAACCTCGCAAATATAGTATACATTAATGTAATTCATTACAAAATGTTTATAAGACGTACAAGCATACGTGCAATGAAACTACACCAGGAAAGAGCAAAGATACCTATGTTTTGATTAAAAGTATTGTTGACATTTGATTAACAACAACGTCTGCCTATCCCTATTATACCTACTGAATACTCAGTTAGCATTTAATAAATAAGAATTAAAATACATTGTCAGGCTACCTATATAATTATCATAATAGTCTGTTTTACGATTAGTAAGTTCGAATTGGGTATCTGTCTGGTTTCGTTACTGAGTTCAGTCGTCGATAGCCTCCGCAGGGTCGTATATTGCCTTCCTTCTTTTGCACTACATGTAAAGGACTGGCCCACTGGCTTCTGAATGGTCTGCAGATTCCTAGTTCTTGCATATAGCGAAATTCGTCTTTAACTTTTTGGTACTTACCTGGTGGAAGCGGTCTCGGTTTCGCGTACATGGGTGGTCCGGTCGTATCGATGTGGTGTTTTACCGAACGCGTAGGCAATGATTCTTTGAATGATACGGCTTAGTAATATCGATAAATTCCTCCAGCAAGTCACGGAACGGATGCGTTTCCTGTATTGTTTTGATTGTTGACTCATTGTAGTTTACAATGGTGCCTACCGTGTATAAACAAGTGACTGAATCTACTAATTTCCTGTTATATAAATCTACTAACAGTCGATCAGTTTTTAAAAAATCTGCCCCTATGATTGGATTGCCTACGTCACAAATTATAAAAGGCCATTTAAAACTACGCCTTAAACCTAAATTTAAGTCTAATGTTATTACACCAAACGTTTTAATTTCGGTGCCGTTAGCAGCGAAAAGTTTATAATTACATTCATAGTTACGGTTCTTTAAGCTAACCTTGGTGACTGGCATGACTGACACATTGGCACCTGTATCAATAAGAAAATCCATACCGTTTTTAGAATCCGTCACACACAAGCGATGGTTTTCGTTGACGTTGATGCATGCTACCACCGCCTTGGGCTGCATCCTCTTCAGTTTTCCTTTTTGTGTAACTTCGCCCAGTTGCACGGTGACTCGCATCGCCGTGCTGACTCGCGGAACCGGAAATGGTATCGGCACAACCAGTCCGGATTGTGCTGTGACCGCTGCGGCGTCCGGGATCTGTGACGGGAACGAGAACGGTTATGCCTCCATCGTCCCCTGCCAGCTTGATGTTGGCGTTGTCCTATACTGTTCACTTCATTGCGTAGTGTCTTGATCTCTAGTGCCATGTTCCTGAACTGGTTCAGTAGCTCTAGATTTACGTCTGCCGCTGCTGTACCGGTATTCGGCGCTGCACTATGAGCATGTGATGTTTCTACGGCGGCAAGCTCCCCGTTACGCAGATTGTCCATGATCTTGTCGGCCATCTCTGCGAGGTCGTCCAACTTTGTGTCTGCCTTATTGGTGGCCAGTATCGCGCGAACCCACGCTGGTAGCCTCGCTAACCATAAGTTCTTCAGCGTGTCTCCCGCAGCTCCGGAGTTTCTTGCCAGCTGACTCACCTTAGCTAGCAGTTGGGATGGGCGTTGCTGTCCTAGGTCCATTTCTGAGACTAGTTTGTGAAACTGTACTTCCGCGCTGACCTGGAACGTCTTCAGCAACCTGTTTTTCAGCGCCGTGTAGCGCTGTTGCTCCGGCGGGTTGCTTATCAGGTCTCCCACCTGGCTCAGTTCCTCCTTCGTGAGCTTGCTGACCAACATCTCGTACTTGACTTGCTCACCTTGGTGCTGCGGTCCCATCATGGCCTCAAATTGAGAGAACCATATTTTGGGCATGTCCACCCAAAAAGGTGGTATTCGGGCTGATAACCCGATGGCGGCTAGGTCGCTCACGACCGCCTATGCCGTCGGCGTTGGTAACGCCATTGTAGAACTGTCCGCACTTGTATAATTGTTCACTTTCACCTCCGTTCCCTACGCAAGGCCACGTCGAACGCGGAGTCTACGCGGGGTCACCAATTGTTGGGTCCCTTGTGGTGGTGTGTGGTGTGTGTGTGTGTGTCCTGTGGTACGGTGTAGCCTTGTGTGGGGAGTATGATTAAAAGTCACTGCGTAAAGTTACACGAATATTTATTGGTTCGGTTCACAACCATTGTCCTGACATAGTACGTACGCGATTTATCATGTGTCTTAAATTACAGACATGTTTGCACCACCACTGTGCATAAGGGACTGGCGTTCGTGCCTGCCACGATCCCGCTTGGCGGCTACACATTTTGTCACGTAAGCATGTGTGGCGTGAGCCCCCACAAAATAATAATAATATAATATATAATAATAATATAATATATCCTGGGACAACTCACGCACGGTCATCCGATCCCAAACTAGGCAGAGCCTGTACTATGGCAACCAGACAACTGATAAACATACTTATATATTTCTAAATACATGCATATTATACACAAATTACACCCAGACACAGAACAAATGATCATGCTCATCACACAAAGATTTGTCCTGGGTGGGAATCGAACCCACGACCTCCGGTTAAGCAGTCAGGGTCACTAACCACTCGACCAACAGGCCAGTCAAATATTTTGTTTTCAGAGTGCAAGTAGCAACGATGACGAAATAAATTAAAACAACATTTTTCATTTTCAAAAAAGAGAGCTCGATACGATAACGTTGGTGACGTAATACTAACGTAAGTAAGGATGGGAAAAATAGAACGAATGACCTTACTTTTGAATGAATGTTTCGTTCAGAAACTGGATAAGTATTTAGTTAATTAAATTTTTTGTGATTTTAGGGCATTTAAAACTTTAATATTCTTCAATTTATGACGCAATACGAAGAAACTGCAGAAAAAGTTAATATTCAGTTGGATAAATGGTATAATAATTTAACTTTTTACTAAAACGTTGGTTTGGTTTGACTGTATTCCTTAACGAACGACGGACGCTCGAATATCATTCAAGGCCAACTTTGTTTTCAAGTGAACTTGTGTGTTGTGATTTAAATTGTGAAAAGTTTGGAACTATTTTAATCTTCTACAATGAGAACCAGCCACCCGCAGTACACCATTATGATAGAATTCATGGAAAAGTAAGTGTATTACATTTATTGTCTTAAGCATATATGTTGATTTTAATAGTGTTTCAATGGGATATTTGGAATATATTTTTGTAAAGTTTAAAAGAGCTACGTTTCTGTAAAGTATTACGCTAGTCATGTGAAATGTATAAAAAAAAGTTGAATAAAAACTAAAATTAAGATAAGTGCTTAATTTTTGTCAATTATTTCAGTATAAATAGAAAGGTAACATATTATTATAATAAATATTAGAGCGCACAGTCCTTTAAACTCACGTTAAATTTTTTTTAGGCATGGAGACTTATTCAAACCCGGCGGGGGTCCTCGTGGTAGACATAATGTGCAGCAAAAATGGAAAGAGTTAATAGATATGCTCAATAGTGATGGCACTGGGGATTCTCGAACAGAGGAAAAGTGGCGGAAGGTAAGCCTATTAAATTCTAATTACGCACATTTAAGGATATAAACTTACTTTACACAAATTATGTGTTCATTTATGTTTGTTAAGGTTTGGAGTGATTTCAAAAATAATGTCAAGAAGAAGTGGGCTAAAATAAATAGATCTGCTTGATCGGTTTAATCTCAGGGAAATATAATAAAGTGATAATAATTAATGATTTTCGAGTCATCTGATTATTGAATTCCATATTGGGACAGAATATGGTCAAAAGTTTAACTTGTCAGCAACTTACCTACCTAATCCTGTAAGTAATAAAAAAGGGTCACCACTTGAGTGTTTTTGTTAGTATTGTGACACTTAAAATTCTTGTGTGGATGACTGGCTGGGGTTTGAGTGCCACATTTCAATTATGATTTTTGTTAATATACAAAGTCTAAACTTTGATGTTTCCATGAGCATTTATGATTTCTGTAGGTATAATAAACAGTAAAGGTGGCCTTTACTCACAAATTTTAAGTAAGCACTAATACTCAATTATTGTTTTCTATAAAATAGGCTGTTGGTGGGGAGGAAGATAGCTTGCCAGGTCTACAAGTACCTGCCACAGAAACTGTAGATGAATTGACTGTGGATGATGTTCCTTATGTATATACACCAATTCCTGAAGGTTGGCATATTTTAAATTTATCTATCATTAACTTGGTAACTAACTTATACTCTTTTGTTTGATATAACTACTAGTAATAACAAAATAATTAAAAATAAGATCTTATACACAAACTAGTCAAAAAGTAAAAAAAAAGATCCCTGATAACTAAAGCTAGCAGAATAGTATTTACATTGAATCACAATTTTTCCAGATGAATGGAATACTCCAGGAACATGCAGTCAACCTACAGTCGCTCCACCTCTTCCTCCTCCTACTCCACAGCCACCAGCACTTACACCACCACCAGCTCCAGTGCAAACCCAGTGGCAACCGCAGAAAAAAAAGAAGAAGCTAGAAGACTCAGTTTTAAAAATATTCAAGGAGTGTGAGGAGAACGCTAGGGAGTATGAAAGGGAGCGTGACCGAATTGCGCAAGAATTAGAACGAGAGAGGGTTCGTCAGCGTGATGTAGAGCTTCAGCTGCAAGCTCAGTGGTTAGATTTTACGAAAGAGGCGTTAGAGTTAATAAAATCATATTTAACAAGAAGAAGTGAATAGTGTCTGTCTGTATTTTTTATTTTATTTGTATTAGGTAACGTTTGTTAAACTTCACATACACTATTCACTTCTATTTCTTAAAAATAAAACATTTTGTATATGTTAGAATTAAATTTATTTTGTTTAAACTATATTCATACTTGGGGAAGGCCTATGTCCAGCAGTGGGCGTCGTACGGCTGAGATGGTGAAACTATATTCATGAAAGTAATATCTATAAGGTACTAAATTCTGTTTTGTAAATAACTAACATTATATTTGTTTCAAAAATATTATAAGTACTATGTTTTTTATTCTCTAATGCTACCTTTATTATAGAGTTCAACAACTTACCTAAAAACCGAAATTAATTATTAACATTATGAAGCCGATTAATCCTATCTACTTACTAACATGTTCCTTATGGCTCTACCACGAATCAAATCATCTCTAGAATCACTTTCGCGAAAAGCTTCTTGAGAAGAAAATGTTGAAGAAATTATTATATCATCTTCAGGATCAGGCACCATAAAATCTAATGCCAAGTTGTGTAAAACGCTACATGCCATTATGATCGAAGCACACCTCTCAGGGGTGTAGTGTAATGTGCGGTCCTTACAAAGGCATCTCCACCTAATTTTAAGCCTTCCAAATGTATTTTCAATCACAACTCTGGCCTTCCCATGGATGGTGGTATATTTTGCCTCTGGAGTGCCTTCAGCAGCATCTGTGATTGGTGTCATCAACCAAGGCCTCTGTGGATATCCAGAATCCCCTGAAAATATATGTTTTGTACATTGAATTAAATAATCTTACAGTATTAGTTAATGTATTAGTATTAGTTAATGTACACATTATAGGTATAAAATATAAAAATATTTTAGTTAGAAAGGTACTTAAGAAGCTTATGAATAACACTTACTTTGTGTTCCAGGCTGATCCTTTTACTTGATGTTAGACTGGATTTTTCTTTTAATTCGCGAAACAAGAACAAAAATGCTTCCTTACTTAGACGAAATCTATTCTTAAATTCTGTGTCGCTAAGGTGTTGTAGATTAATATATTTTGCCAAATTCTTTCTGAGTAGAGCTCTCCTTGAGATTTCTCTGTAAATGAAATAGTAAATTTAAAGATAACTTATTGTTTATTTATTAAAATATAATTACTTATAGTGTTCTAAAATAAATCACTCACCTTGTTTCTCTTCGTACATTTCTACTTTCAACGATCAATCGCGCTGCAAGATAATAGTACAATGCACTACGTCGAGGGGTGCTTCTTGTTAATCTAAACATTTTCTAACAAAATATATGAACACAATCACTTAAATTATAATTTTATGCTAAAAATAAACTCCGTCGAAAGTTTTCTCACTGTCAAATTTAAAGTGAATAAAGATTCGTGAAACTCGTAAGCCAGCCTTCGACAATTACGATACTATCCGTCACTTTATGCCTTCGTGCTAGCTATCTTCATACAAACGGCTCAAGTTACGTTTCGTATTCGATACGA
Source organism: Mamestra brassicae (assembly GCA_905163435.1). Lineage (NCBI taxonomy): Eukaryota > Metazoa > Arthropoda > Insecta > Lepidoptera > Noctuidae > Mamestra > Mamestra brassicae. The sequence continues at coordinate 3,632,677 of LR991009.1, forward strand.
TGACGATACGAAACTTACATATTTTTGTTCGTGCTCTAAAAATTAGTTCAATTTACGCACACCAGAGGCGCTGTTCAAGTTCCCGTACAAAATGCTTTCGATGACGATACGAATGTTTTTTCGATAGTGATTCGTGCTAGGGCTACTGAACGTCTTAATTTTATTCGTTTCAACCAAGCAAAATTAAGTTCCGAAGAATACATTCATTTGCAATTTGCGATAGCGAATGATGCTATTGTAGCGCGTAGGCATAATAATCATAGTTAATCTTAGGCACATTAGATTAAGTTACTGTATATATACTGTTAAGTTCACTGGAGTCAGACAGTCGTTCAATAAACTTCGAACCAAGAACACGCACTTTACTTTGCCGACCCTTCTGATAATAATCGACCACACACACTCACAATTACCGGCAAAGTGGTGACCCGACGTGTACGCGCGCGCCCCATAACTCTCGCATAATCTAACCGCGCGCGATAAACGACCCGCGTTATCAAGCCGCTGCTCAACCACAGCCTGCAGCCATGTCTACGCCTGCACCACCAACCCCAGAGCAGCCACAGCAGATGACGGCAGTTACCATCACACCGAGAATACCAGACTTCTGGCGAGACCGGCCGAGGCTCTGGTTCCACCAATTCAGCGCCATCGTGGACCCTCAAAAGGCAAGTGACCTCCACAAAAGTCAACTTTTAATAGCTAGGCTAAAACAGAGCGAACTAAGTGACATTAGTGATATTTTAGAAAACATGCCCGAATCAAACAAATTTGAAACCCTAAAAAACAGGTTAATTTCCGTTTACGAGGAGTCGGAAACTAAACAACTAAACCAACTCTTAAACGAGATAGAGCTCGGGGATCAAAAACCGTCACAGCTACTTAGACGAATGCAAAATCTAGGTAAAAACCGAGTCCCAGATGAAACTTTAAAATTATTGTGGACCGGGCGCCTACCACATTCTGTTAGAGCCGTCTTAACGGCATGTGATTCAGATGATGTAAAATTAGATAGTCTAGCCAAAATCGCTGATAAAATTATGGAGAATACCAAACCGTCTGAGATAGCTTTCGTTTCGAAGCCTTCTCAGAATTCAGAAAAGAATACTTCCGAAATATTAAGTGAACTAAACAAAATGAAAATGGAAATTTCGGGATTAAGTAACAAACTAGGCAAAAAAAATCATCACGAACCGCGAGGACGAAACCGACACGCTTCCGGCCCGTCTCGACCGCGTTCCAAAAGTCGCGAAAACTCTCAAAAAAATCGAGAAAAGTTTTTGAACCAATCCGCGAAACCCGGCGACTCAAATTTTCTGTGTTTTTATCACTACGTCTACGGCAATAATGCGCGCAAATGCGGAGATCTCATTAATTGCCGCAAACATCCTACACAAAATTCGGAAAACTAATTCAGACACCGGCACGAATAAATAACGTCGCCGGTGTCGAACATTCATATCGTTTGTGCGTAACAGACACTACAACAGGTGTGCGATATTTAATCGACACAGGTGCGGACGTCTCCGTATTAGCCGCAAATAAGCAAAACTCGTGTAGGACGTCAGACTATGTGTTATATGCAGCAAACGGCACAAAAATAAAGACATTCGGTGAAAAAGTCATTACGGTTAATTTAGGCTTACGCCGTACATTTAGATGGAAATTTATATTAGGCGACGTACGTATTTCGATAATAGGTGCCGATTTCCTAGCCGCAAACAAACTTATGGTAGACCTACATGGTAAGAAATTGGTCGACAAAGTCACATTGTTATCGCGCACCACATACGTAATATCTTCCAACGAACCGAGTATTCGTTCAATAGATGTCAATGACGAATACCATCTTATCTTACAAAAGTTTCCTAACATCACCAAACTAGAAAATTTTATGACAGACCCCAAACATGACGTACAACACCACATTTATACCACCGGTCCCCCGGTTCATGAAAAAGTACGTCCGCTCAATCCGAAGAAATACAAAATAGCGAAAGCTGAATTCGAAAGAATGATGCAACTAGGTATTTGTAGGCCTTCAAATTCCTTGGGCTAACCCACTAGTATGTGTTACTAAAAAAGATGGTGAAATAAGACCATGCGGAGATTATCGTAGACTCAACGCACAAACTATACCCGACCGTTACCCATTACCGCGACTACTTGATTTCACCTATCTACTCAAAGGCAAAACCATATTTTCTAAGATTGACGTGCGAAAAGCCTATTTTAATATTCGCATGGCACCGGAAGATATTCCCAAGACTGCGGTCATAACTCCATTCGGTTTATTCGAATTTACAAGAATGAACTTTGGGTTACGTAACGCAGCACAAGACTTCCAAAGATTAATTAATAAAGCACTGGAAGGTCTAGATTTCGCATTCCCATATCTAGATGACATTATTATCGGATCGGAATCAAAACCTAAGCATTTACAACATCTAGAAACAATATTAAATCGTTTAAATAACTATGGTTTAACAATTAATACAAATAAGTGCGAATTTGGTAAATCTGAATTAGATTTTCTCGGTTACCATATCGATTCACAGGGCGTAAAACCGAGTGCAAAAAAAACAGAACTTATTCATAACTATCCGCAACCGAAAACAATTGAGGAACTTCGACGTTTTCTCGGCATGATAAATTTCTACAGGCAATGCATTCCAAAAGCCGCAGAGATTCAAGCACCACTTAACGCGTACTTGCACAACTCAAAAAAACGCGATAAAACTGAGATTACATGGAACGAAAGCGCGTTAAGAGCGTTCAGTCAATGTAAACAACACATAAACAATGCAGTCATGCTAGCCCACCCAGACGCAACCGCACCCTTAGTATTAATGACAGACGCTTCTAGTAGTTGTGTAGGCGCAGCTTTAAATCAGAAAGTCGACGGAAAATTACAATCCCTCGGATTTTATTCAAAAAAACTGACGGATAGCCAAACAAGATATAGTACCTACGACAGGGAACTTCTAGCTATATACATGTCAATAAAACGTATCCGTCATACGATTGAAGGTAGAGAACTAACCGTTTTAACAGATCACAAACCATTGACTTTCGCACTAACAAAAAAAGTTTCGCCATCAGACTCTCCAAGACGTTTGAGGCAATTAGATTTCATCTCTCAATTTTGCGATAGTATTAAATATATAGAAGGCGATACAAATACAGTAGCCGACGCCTTATCTAGAATTGAAGAGATCACCATGCCATCTTTATTCGATTACCAAAAATTATCTGAATTACAAAAAAGTGATTCTGAATTAGAATGTCTACGCAAACGTAACAATCTTCAATTTAAATTAATTACTATGCCCAACACCGAGATAAAAATAGCATGCGAAACATCTACGAACGATATACGTTCTTATCTGCCTAAACAATTCCGGGAACTCGCAATCAAAACATTGCACAACGTGAGTCACCCCGGCGTCGCTACTACGAAAAGTTTAGTTAAATCTAGATACTTTTGGGGTGATATGAACACCGATGTCAAAAATTTCGTTAAAACGTGTATACCATGTCAAAAAAGTAAAATTCAACGCCACACAATAACTCCTTTAGGCGAATTTAACACTGGAAACCGTTTCGAACAAATACACATAGACATCATAGGACCTTTACCTCCTGTTGAGGATTTCAAATATTGCGTTACCATTATAGATAGAGTTACGAAATGGCCTGAAGTTATACCAGTAAAAGAAATAACAGCTGAAACAGTTGCTAGGGTGTTCGTTGAACATTGGATCGCTCGTTTCGGTTGTCCAGTAAGAATAACTTCAGACCAAGGTCGTCAATTCGAATCCGATTTGTTTCGACAATTATTAAAAGTACTCGGCATCGAACGCATCCGTACAACAGCGTACAACCCAAAGGCGAACGGTATGGTCGAACGACTACATCGTACTTTAAAAGCCGCTATTATGGCAAAATGCTTAGATAGCAAACTATGGGTACATGAATTGCCATTAATACTCTTAGGTTTACGAACAGCTATTAAAATAGACTTAGGATATAGCCCATCACAATTTTTGTATGGTAGTAATATAAGACTTCCAGGCGACGTATTCCAATCTAAACCTACATCCAATATTAACGATCGCGAATTTATAAAACAATTAACGCAATCTTTATCATCAGTACCAAATCTTAGCCTTTCAAGCTCACATAGCAACACAAACAACAACGTATTCATTCACAAAGATTTATCAGCTTGCTCTCATGTATTTATTAGAAACGAGGCAAAGCGAGCCCTAGTGCCACCGTATGAGGGCCCATTCAAAGTCTTATCGCGGCATAATAAATTCTATACGTTGGAATGTAAAAGTAAACAAATCACGGTGTCACTTGATCGCTTGAAACCAGCCTACTTATTAAGGTATGACGACGTGTTGGTCCCACGCCCGGAGAGCACCGTAACCACTCAAAACGACGCGCCACATACGTCGAGCGATAAGACGCCATTCAATACCGTTCCGCATCCGCCAAGCCATACGACGACATCCGACACAACAAAGCCCGATTCACAACAAGTTACAAGATCAGGTCGCATCGTTAAGAAGACCGTGAGATTCAACATGTGAACCGTCACTTTGTCGTCAACCACAGCCCACACCAGCACTTCACCGCCACACTACAACAAGCACGCATCACCCAAGTCAAAACACCTCGACTCTATAATGGGCCAACCAGACAGCAAAATGACCATCGTAGCACAAAACAGCAACAGCCTCAAGATGTCCTCGGCCGTAGTCGTCTTAATCAGCACAGGCATAATCCTCTGCGTACTCTACGTGGGGTGGCGATACTGCAAACGTCGCGTCGAAACCGCGCGCCGTAGAGACAAGAATCAGCCGTGCTATCACACAGCACGCCAGCGATATAGCACCGCCCATCATGCAGACAAACCACCCGCATCAATCTTAAACCAGCTTATAGTGTAGCATAAAGTGAAAAGTGCGCGCTAATAGTGCAACCGTAACGTTTAAGTACTTTTATTTTCGTAGATATAAATAGTTATAATTTAGTATTGGGGTTCAACAATAAAATTTAGCTTCAACTAAGGGGGGAGGACTGTAGCGCGTAGGCATAATAATCATAGTTAATCTTAGGCACATTAGATTAAGTTACTGTATATATACTGTTAAGTTCACTGGAGTCAGACAGTCGTTCAATAAACTTCGAACCAAGAACACGCACTTTACTTTGCCGACCCTTCTGATAATAATCGACCACACACACTCACAATTACCGGCAAACTATGTTAATGACATCGGACGTTTTGCCATCTTCGTATATTGGTAGCCCACGGCATTTGAACGAATATGCACAAGACGCAATGGCTTATGTACGAAAATACGGTCGACCGGATCTGTTCATTACATTTACATGTAATCCGCAGTGGGATGACATCAAAAACAATCTATTTGAAGGACAGTCGACAACTGATCGTCATGACATTACAGCACGTGTTTTTCGGCAAAAATTGAAAGCAATTATGGATTTAATTGTGAAATTATGTGTATTTGGAGAGGTGCGTTGCCATATGCACTCTATCGAATGGCAAAAAAGGGGATTGCCGCACGCACATATATTAATTTGGCTGGTACATAAAATAACTCCGGATCAGTTCGATAACGTTATATCAGCTGAAATTCCTGATCAAACAGTTGATCCTGAGTTATTTCACGTTGTCGTTAAAAACATGATACATGGTCCGTGCGGTGAACTCATTTTTAATAAATTTACTTCAGACACAATAACGGGCAATGACGGATATCCGTTGTATCGACGTAGATCACCTAATGATAATGTCAAAACGACAACTATTAGAATGCGTAACCAGGACGTTTAAGTTGATAATCGTTGGGTGGTACCGCTCATATAAATGTGTAGTATTGTAATTCAGTCAAATCCATTAAATATATTTGTAAGTATGTAAATAAAGGGAGCGATATGGCTGTTTTCGGTGTCGCTGGTGATAATAGAAATTATGAAATTACTCAGTATCAAATGGCGCTACATTAGTAGTAATGAAGCTGTCTGGAGGATTATGTCATTTCCAATACACGAACGACATCCTGTGGTTGTTCACTTGGCTGTGCATCCTGAGAATGGCCAACGTGTTTATTTTAATGAAGCAAATGTGTTGGAAAGTGCAGCACAACCATCAGCGACTACGTTGTCCGCTTTTTTCAAGTTATGTGAAACTGATACATTTGCGATAAATTTGTTATATTCTGAAGTGCCTCAGTATTACACATGGAATGTGTCTTCGAAAAAATTTCAAAGACGTAAACAAGGAATAGCAGTCGATGGACATCCAGGCATTTTCCAAACAGATGCAATTGGGAGAATATATACAGTACATCCAAACAATGCTGAGTGTTTTTATTTGCGATTGTTATTAGTTAATTGTTTATGTTAGAATTTGGATCATACTTTAACCTGTGAGCCCCCGAACATAATATAAATGTCAACAGCTGTTCAACGGCCGTGACAGTTTGAAATGTTTATGACCCGGCTCACAAAAAATGGTTTGCTGGCGTTTCTATTGGCTCTAGGCCCGTACTGTAAACACACTTGAGCTCTTAAATAAACTGATCATAAATTAAAATGTAAACAATACTCGTATTACGAGACTTGTATTATAAACAAAAGATGTTTTCAAAGAGCTAGCTGAATAGTGCGTTTGTTCCCGTGTTATGTCGATTTCTGATAAAATTACCGTATCAATTTACACGAAATTTTGCATATTCCAATAAGAATAAACAAGTTATCTAATAAGATCGTTTTTTTTGAGAGTCCAATACAAAATTTTCATAATATTCATACTTAAACTTAAAAGTTCACCGAGCTGTTTTTTTGAAATTGCGTAATAAAATGCATGAGTTTGTAACTAGAGTAATGAGAGGTTTCTAACTAGATTTTTTTTCTAGGTTACTACATAAACCTTTATTGATTGATAGCTAACTATATGTCGTAAAAATATGCCACTATAATTGTAAGATGATAAGATGTCCTTGAAGAGGGAACTAATCGGCAACTTTTTTGTGTTAGCTACTATGACATGGTATAGGTGTAGGTTGCGTTGGTTTTAGAATTTGAATATCAGTAAAATCTACACAAGATTGAGCTATATTTTCATATTACTATAAATACTTACTCACTTTGATGGAAAAAACAAGATATCAACCTCTGAATTCTCGTAAACAAAAGAAAAAAGTTATGTTTTTTTTCACGGTACATTTCTTTGCCAAAATAAGTCTAATTATGAAGTAAACTTGCAAATACATTATGTAAAACAATGTAATAAGTACTGATATAGGAATATTAATTCACATACCGTTAATTACAAACATACGCCATAACATTCACTTAACTTTACATTGACCAAAAAAGAAAAAAGTATTATTTTGATGTTGTTTCGTGCAAACTTTTATGTAAAACAATGTAATAACTATTCATAAATGAATATTAGTACACTTACTGTGGAATAACTAGGAAACACTCACTCAAACGCTTAAAATTACACAGGCACACACTGCACGGACGAAAAAACAACAACAATTTTGACATCTCGTTCAACTTATTTTTTAATTTATACTAGCACTTCGCCCGCGACTTCGTCCGCGCGGATTTAGTAGGTACTCCACAAACTTCAACGCCCCCTAAAACCCTTTTTAAAGGTAAGTTTTGGAAAATTAAGCACTACGATATCCATTCAACGGTCTCAGGATCAGCCTACTATCCATTCAGTTCACCCCGTTCACCCCGCCAGAGGTTGACTATGTAAACATTGTTAGATCTGTTTCAAATTTCCCACTTTTAGCTTGTTCATTCCAATTTCCACGTAAATTGAAGTAAGCAATAATGTCCTCCCCTGAAAAATTCATCAACCCTTTTCGCCCCTTATATTTGTTATTCTTAATTTTTTATCCAAAACATTAATGCCGTGCATTAAGTTTCTCCCCAGTTCGCTCAAACCGCAACATTTTTCTTACTTAGAGCATCGAAAAATCCAAATAAATGTTATTTTTCTTTTTTTATCCAAAACATTAATGCCGTGTTTCAGCTTCATCGGACTAAGCGTTAAGATTCTCCCCAGTTCGCTCAAACCGTAACATTTTTCTTACTAAGACCATTTTTATGCCCGTCGTAACTTTAAAACGAAAGGTCCGATTTGAGTAATTTGAAGTGTAGTTTACATGTACATTATCAACCTTAATTCTAAACAAACAAACTAACTAATCTTTACTCTTTATAATATTAGTTTCGATAGATTAGATATATAATCCTGATGATGTGTCTATTTGAGTATTATTCGCAAATTATCGGCATTCGATTGAACTGAGTCTGTAAAATAATCATTAAAATGTCTTGCTATCATTTTAGGAATATTTAATTTCATAGAATTGGTTACCTCCCAAGTTGCTTTAGACTTGTTAGTGCTAGTTCCTATAAAATAGCTGTTTTGAGCCCTTTGTGTTAATTTGATCACTTTTTAATATCTCTTTGAGAATTATTTGAAAGCCGCTTTTGTATCACTATTTCGCTTTATTCTGTATTGCTATAATAAAGTTCATAATAAAGATCAAATAAGTTCATTGAACTTTATAGAATTTACTGGTGATTGTGGAATACTGAGCATACAAATGATAAAAGCACTCAATACAATTGCAAAAGAACTTGGCCCAAAGGAAATAAATAGTCGTCTAAAAGTGTTAACCTGCTAACTCCATTTTTATTCATTTAGAGATTTTAGTATCATTGGAAAGAGAAAAAAAATACCTATAATACTGTAAAACATGCTAAATCCATCGGCTGTTCATAAAGGTAAAATTCATGCTCAATCATAACTGATAACTCCATCATGTCAAAATGACCCGCGTAAAAATTGACAACTCCGCCATTTTGTTTGAACGCGTTGGCTGGAACAGAGCATAACAAAGTGTGTGTGATATTTTATTGAAATAGAATACTATAGTAAAACGTTTGTTTACATAGTTTTTTCCTAAAGGTAAGTACCACTGCATGTGTTTGTTATTAATTGATCACCTTTACACACATAAATAGAATTTATGCTAAATAACCTTTAAAATATGTGTACATGTGTTAACTGGGTAGCAGCAGTTCTGACTATGTTTTTTTTTTGGTTGCGCTTTAGAATTACTTATAGAGAGAAAGTTTTATGGTTTTAAGGTGCACTTTTATTACAATAAGTCCCACTTGTGCCAGACTTCTTAATCCGGTGTTAGCTTATTACAGGATTAAAATATCGTTCTAATTGCTGTCAGTTTGTATGGAGATGACAGAGACGGAATGATGTTTTACTCCTTTATGAAACTAGCACTAGATTAAGAAGGCTGCGCAAGTGGAACTAAGACTGCAAAACGTAAATAAAAGCGTTTACGCTTTGTTTTCGCTAGAAGTCTATTCTGTGGGGCCGGCCCTAAAAGATAAACTGATTTGCTTATCATTTAAAGGTTATGGATCCCTTCGTTAATGCTTATTTAGCTTTTTTTGCTTTGCAGATGGGTAAAGATAGTGATATAGCTTCAATTAAATTATCTAGAGGGAAGCGTATTGCACAAATGTGTATAAATGACACCCCGCCTGATTTAAATAACGCTTTTTCAACTTTGGCTGATGATTTCATGACTCCTTGTGCAACTGAAGATTCTGAAAATGATTCTGCCGTTTCAAATATAGTTATTTTGACACCTACCGACTTCAGTGAAGATCAAGCAATAGAATACAATCAAACCACAATAAACACTAACAATCTCTCATTGCATCCGCCTTCTTGCACGTTTTCTCCTGTGACTCATTCTCCTCTTATGCCAACTCCTGCTACTGAAGTGATTGAAGATACTCATACGCAAGCATGTGCCTCTTTTCAATGTGACGTTGGGTCTTTTATTTCTTATGACTTGGCTCCTAACAATAGCAAGGGCATTTTTCAGTTTAGTATTAACACGCATGACGAGGAAGTTATTCCTAATGTTAATAATATTTCGAATCTTCAGCCACCAAGTCTTCAAATGATAAATTTTACTGAAGTTGAGAACGTCGATATAGAAATGGTTGATGAAGACACTTTACAAGACATCATTCCTTTGGTGCCATACTCAAGTAGTTCAACTGATTCTGATTCCGAATTGCCTGTAAAAAGTACAACTAGAAACAAAAAATCAAAAGTTAACCGTTTAAACTGGTTTGCGGAAAAAAATAGGAAGAGTAAAAAAGGATTCTAAATGGAGATACGAAAAAGAAAAGGAACCACGAAATATGAAGGAGAGATGTAAATTTGAGGGGTCAAAAAGACTGCAGTGCAAAGAGGTTCAGGAAAAAAACAGAGAAGAAATATTTACCATGTTTTGGAAAAACTTGACTTGGGGTGAAAAGAAAGTCTACGTTAACGAAAATGTTAAATGTGTAGCAATTAAACGACCGAGGGACAGAAAGAATGCCGAAGAATCGAGACGGACTCAATCTTTGGAATATTATTTAACAGGAGATGAAGAGACCAAGCTTAGAGTTTGTCAAACTATGTTCCTGAACACTCTTAACATTGGGAGGATGACAGTTCTTGGATGGAAGAATACAATGAAAACTGACCGCAAACCTTGTCAACAACGTGTCGCATTGGAGAGCGTTAATCCTTACGAAGAAAGGCAAAAAAGTGTAATGGCATTCTTCGATGCTATCCCAGTCATGGAATCACACTATTGCCGCTCGTCTTCTTCAAGAGTTTATTTGTTGCCTGAGTGGCAGACCAAAAAGTCTTTTTATGATTTCTATGTTACAGACTGGTGTCGTACACAGCAAAACTCAGAACCATTATCGAGCACCGCATTCTATAAAATTATGGAAGACAGAAAAATTTCTCTATTTCGCCCTAAAAAGGATGAATGTGAAAAATGCGCCAGTTACAAGCAAGGAACTTTTGAAGAAAGCGAATACCGCTTACACATGGAAAGAAAAGATGAGGCTAGGCAAGAAAAAGCGAATGACAAAGAGTCAGACAGTTGTTTAGTTTTTGCCGTAGATACACAGGCAGTTTTACTTTGCCCTGTGTCAAAAGTAAGCACACTGTATTACAAGACAAAGTTACAGGTGCATAACTTATGCTTTAAAAATTTAAAGAACAAAGATGCCTACTCATACTTATGGAATGAATGTGAGGGTGGCCTGAACGCAGAAGAATTCACTTCCATTTGGGCAAACTTTTTAGAAAAAAACATTATACCACATTTACCAGTCGGGTGTAATAGAATTGTATTTTATTCAGATGGGTGTGGTTACCAAAACCGAAATGTCGTGATGTCCAATGGGTTGCTAAATGTAGCTGTTAAACATAATGTATGGATAGAACAAAAATACTTGGAAGTGGGGCATACCCAAATGGAAGTGGATTCAATGCATTCAGCAATAGAAAGACGTCTGAAAAATAAGGTTATAAACGTCCCTGCAGATTACATTGACATTATAAAAAATGCTCGTAAGGAGCCATACAACGTGGAGTATTTAAATTACAACTTTTTCAAAAAATTCGATCTTGTCCAATGCTACAAAAGTATAAGACCAGGAAGGTCAGTAGGAGACTCAAAAGTTACCGATATTCGAGCACTCCAGTACAGCCCTACTGGTATTATTTCATACAAATTGAGATATAATGAGCCATGGTCGGAGCTGCCACAAAGGAAAATATCTATTGATAATAAATTTTACCATGAATTGCAAAACTTACACGAAAATCGTTTGTCAATAAAACACCGTAAGTTTCAGGACCTGCAGCAAATTAAATTAGTTCTTCCAGAAGACTATCGAGAATTTTATGACAATCTGCCACATTAAGCTTTTTAAAAAAGTTTTTTTGTTGATTTAATAATGATAAAATTTTAATAATTTAGTAGTTTTAAAAAATTGGTTGCCTGTAAAGTCGGTATACGGGCGAAAGTTTTACGTGACAACGACTTTGAGTGGTAAAATAATTTTAATGTGAATATTCATTGTGCCTCTCACTCGCTCTCATTGTGAGCGCATAACGTAAGCGGAGCGTAACGCAGTTTCTTGAAGTGTCACCCGGCAAACCAATTTATAAGACGTTGTTACGTCAAAAATAAAAAGTGTTGACTCCGTTCCTCATAGTCAAAAATTTAAAAGTTAACTGTTATAACTCCTTTTTTTATCTATAACTTTAAGAAAGTAAGACTTAGGATGTTGTTTTTTCTTTTAATAATTAATAAATAATATTATCTATAAACGGTATTTTCAGTCTTTTATTTAGTCACCTAAAATTAAAATGGATGAGTTTTTTTTGTCTCCTGAAAATTTGTACAAATGGAGTTAGCAGGTTAACACTTTTAGACGACGAAATACTAAAAATATTCTGCTTTTAATTTTCAAGATTAGAAACAAAATTTAGGATTCGTTGAATCTCAGAGTTTGGAGGAATTACGTTACCCAAAAAATTGAGGCGTTTTTCAATTCTATTATATTAAAATTCCTTTAATTGTATTAGAAGTTTCAACTACAATTACCGAAGTTAATGCAATTATCAATGTCTTCAGAACTGTTCAAAACATTATGCGCGCGTGGATTTCCTTAGCAGAGTTATTTTAGAAATGTATTTATTATACTCTTCAAAGATCTTATACTTACAATCATCAACAAATATATTTCGAAAAAGATTATTACAGGATTTTATGTTGATAAAAAACTCTATGGCCCATCATAACTCATTAATAGGTACCAACTCTTAACATCTTACACACGTGATAACTTTTAAACGTTAAATATCCGATTGAGATGAAACAAAAAGTATTTTACTTCTACATAAATACTCTTGATAACATAATGCTTAATTTCGATAAAGATTAATATTACGATACATATTTAACGTAGTTTTTTTTTCTTTAGACGATTTAATAATTATTTTGAACACAAAATGGGTTATTGTGATTAAACCATGATAGCTAGATATATGTTCTCGCGGACTTTTTTGTAGGTCTTAATGGGATCTACTAATACTAACCCGTAGTACATCATTTTGTTCTATTGTCAATAGTTTTTGCAGCGCACGCAAAAAAAGGTTTTTGTTTTTACACCTTGTGTTACGAAATAGCAATTTTATTACGGATCCCTAATTTTGAAAAAAAGCCTATTGCCTATAGCCTTCCTCGGTAAATGGACTACTCAACACTGAAAGAATCATTCAAATCGGACCAGTAGTTCCAGAGATTAGCGCGTTCAAACAAACAAACAAACAAACAAACAAACTCTGCAGCTGTCAACACTATTGTTGATATATCTGAAAGTCATTCATTATTTTCGCGCCGTGTGTGCTTGTCATATAAAACTTTACTTTTTGCATTGGACGTAGTTACACGATAAGGATCCAATCCACAAAACTACCAAAATTGAGTTAACTATACCAAAGAGACCGTAAAGGTCGATATTTTTGGTCAGCAAAAAGATCCCAGTGAAATGCGAGCACATGACATTGTCATAAACACGAGGTACCAGTCCACATGTATGGCGGGCGTTTATTATGAATTTACTAAAAAATCCAATCCTCATGGATCATTAGTGAGAAACAGTCCACATGTATGGCGGGCGTTTATTATGAATCTACTGAAAAAATCCAATCCTCATGGATCATTAGTGAGAAACAATATTTATTGGTAATAGTATAAAATAAGTAATCTTAAAAGAGATCCAATTCAATTGGATCCTTTCTGATTTCTGATTATTGTTACTTCAAAAACCGATACATAGTAAATCACGTAAACGATCCAAAACACTTGAAGCCTTACTGTTGAATATTGTTAATTACTTATTAAACAGTATTTAAAACCTAAAAAAGAATCCAAAGCACACGAGTCACTTCTGAAATAGTTATTTGTGTTTGTATTACATTTAATTTAAACAACTGAAGGAATTCAAAGCACCCGAATCATCTAAAACAGAAAAAGATTCACATTTTTTATATAATTCTTACAATAACTGGCAACATTCATTGTCAGTTTATCAATCGCAGTGAAACGTTTCCTAATCTGTGAGCCGCAAGTGACGGGTTGCGTACGCGACGTGGTTGAGTCTCTTTTAAAAACTGTGAATTGAATAACATTGTGGTAATAAACTGTGCTGAGATATGAGGAGAGCAGACCGAATTTTAAGTAATGCCTTAGGCGGATTAAAACACGGCAATAATAAGTCAGGTAAGTTTCAAGGTCATTTTTGTTATTGGCTAAATAACTGCTTATAGTTTGTAAACTACGGAGAATTTTGCTTTTCAGATGATATGGATGATAATGAGGTACCGCTTGAGGCTACAGCATGCAATAATAAAAAAGAGCATAATTTTTCTGATTGTTGAGAAAAAAATAAGTACCCACTTACGTGATGAGGTGATCTCTTGATTGTGAAAAATTTGGTCGAAATTAGTTTTTTTTATAATTATCTGATCTTGAAATGTATGTATTTGCTTATGTGTGACCTGTATAGTATTTAATAAAATGTAGGTACGCACTACGCACGACGGCCTATCAAGCTATGCAAAACCAAATTTAGCTGATCTCTCATCGTACGGGAAGCTCATACAAAGCGAAGTCAGGTTATACTAGTTATGTATAGTTTGATGTGCCGCCGTGTGTACTTACCTCCCATGTACCTACCCCTTCCTATACCACCTGTATTCCTGTATCTACTTATCTCATACTTCATACATCTAAGTATTATTTTGTTGTTATCTTCCTGAGGCATGGTAGATACATTTTTAGATAATTTCCATCTCTCCCTCCAAAATGTTCAAAAGACAGAGCTTCTCTTTTCTTTATATAGCTTAGCTATAGCTAGATTTGGGTGATGGGGCTTCTACTAACTGATAATTTTTTTCCTTTTCAGCTTATAATAATAATGATCCTTATCTTGACACAATTGCAATACCTAGCATAGAAACTAACGATTTAGAATCGCCAGTGGCACCATTGTTTTCTCCTTTAACACCATTATAAATAAAAAACCAACTTATAATACAACCATTGTCAATAATTTTGAAATGTCGTCGCCATTACGCCCAATGTCTCCTGGTACATTAGAGCTTTTACCAGATTTGAATGGAGAACAAAGCCCACCAGAAGTAGCCCATTAGTTGACAATTTTCTGGAAAACAACGAAAATAATATAGAAGTATCAGGAACTGATTGTTTACGTAAATTAGGTGACAATGAAGCAATTGGTACTCAAAAAGGGGACTTTAGTAGTGATTATTATTCTCTTTATTCGTTGTAAATACATATAAATTACATTTTTAAATATGAAAATACAAAGATATAAAAAATAGTAGCCCACCAGTATCGGGAACAGGGTCCAAGCTACCGGTGGTTAGGGCCCCTGAGAGAGGAACCTCCTCACTATGCGCGCCGTGTCCAGGAGTACTGCTTTCTGGATCAAGCCCTTGATCCAGCTGCCCAACGAGAGCCTCTTTAGATGTTGGTCGAGGCTCTTGGCAATTATGCCATTGGCCGTCACGACTATCGGCACAATGACTGCTGTGTTCACATCCCACATGTCGACAACCTCGCGAGCCAAGTCTAGATACTTCGTTTGTTTATTTTTCTCAGTCTTCACGAGGTTCTCGTCATGAGGGACTGCTATATCAACAATCATTGCGCGACGCTCTAGTCGATCTATCACCACTATGTCAGGCTTATTGGCAACAATTGTCCTGTCAGTGATGATAGACCGATCCCAATACAACGTGCAGTTGCCATTTTCGAGAACTGGGTCGGGCACATACCTATAGTACGGTACTTCCGATTCCACAAGATTGTATTTAAGAGCAAGTTGCTGGTGGATAATCCTGGCTACAAGGTTGTGTCTGTGCAAATAGTCTCCGTTAGCTAGACTAGAACAACCGGAAATAATGTGGCGGATGGATTCCCCGGGCCGGTGACATGCCCGACATATGTCAACGGTACCATCCTTCACAATGTGTTTCCGGTAGTTGTTCGTCATCATAACTTCATCCATAATCGCACAGACAAAACCTTCGGTTTCCCCGAAGAGGTCACCAAAACGCAGCCAGGCTACGGACGCTAAAAAGTCTACATCGGGCCCATGTAGGACCCGGTAAAAGCGTCCGTGAAGCTCCTTGCTCTGCCATACCTCCCTGCGGTCATTAGTATCTAATACCACAGGTTTGCGCCAGTTCTCGTTAGCCAAGGAGAGCGCAGTGAAGCCTTTGTCCACTGCTACCACATCCCGATGCATACCCACGTTGGCCTCTAGGAAGAAGTCCCTAAGGCTGCATATCTCGCGGTTGTGCAGGGTCTTAGCATTTAAGAAGCCACGACCTCCGCACTTCCGCGGGATATACAGCCTCATCACCGATGACCGTGGGTGATGCATCCGATTTGCGGTAAGCAGCGAGCGTACCCTCCTATCCAGGGCGTCAAGTTCCGTCTGAGTCCATTTGAGTATGCCGAAAGAGTACATCAATACCGGCATGACCCAACCGTTAAAGGCGCGCACCTTTATTATTATTATTAGGAATATAGGATTATTAGTTAGGAATATAGGAATATAGATTTCATACCATATAGTGATGAAAATACCAGCGATGAAGAAGATTTAGGTACATCTAGACACCTAAGAGTTGTTGCTTTAGTGCATAGTTCAAAGAAACAAATACCTGATAATGAAGTACCACCCACACTGACACCAATGTTGGAGAAGTTATAAATAACAATGACATGATAGAATGTGAATCGAATAATGAAACGCGAAATAATGATAATATAGAACATGAAATAGAGAATTTACCTTCAGAAGGTCGACCAAAAAAGGGTAGAAAACGAAAATATCCAAATCACACCATTGCTCAAACTAAACAAAGAAAATATTTAAACTTACCATATCATTCAAAGAAAAAATACATTACATCGAAAAAGTTTAAAGATTATACCTGTAGTTGCCTCAAACAATGTCACCAATTAATTACAAAAGAAAAAAGAGAAGAAGAATTCCAAAAATATATTTCATTGGGATCTTATGAAGCCCAATTATTATATATTCTAAATAATGTAGAAGAAAAACCCAAAACAAGATCCAGAAGAAAAGACCCAGAGAATTCTCAAAAAAATACACTATATGCGGAATTGAAGTTTGTAGATCCATGTTCTTGAATAATTTTCAAGTAACAAAAAAAAATTGACGTATGTCTACGAAAAAATCGGAAAGGGAACGTAATTAAAGACAGAAGAGGACTTTCACAAGGTGGTTGGAATAAGACGAAGCAAGAAGATATTGACTTCGTCAAGGATATCATAAGCTCTTTAACTAAATATGAATCACACTATCGAAGAGAACAAAGTAATGGTGTTATGTATTAAAAATTAGGAATGACAATACAAAAAAATATATGATATTTACTTGGAGAAATTTGGGGACGTATATGGTAGCTCCAAGCATCCATTGTCATTGGCTACGGTAAAACGTATATTTTATAAATATTTCAATTTACACTGCAAATCACTAAAAAAAGATACTTGCACAAGGTGTGATGCTTTCACTAATAAAATAAAAAACTGTTCGTCAGATGAAGAGAAAGAGAAGTTAAAGCATGAAAAGGAAAGTCACCTTAAAAAAGCAGAAGAATTGAGAAAATGTATGAAAGAAGATTTAGCAAAGGCAAAAACTGACGAAGAATTTGAATGCTTAACATTCGACTTAGAGAAAACACTTCCACTTCCACGAATTCCGACCAGCATTGTTTTCTATAAAAGGCAATTGTGGTTGTATAACTGTGGCATCCACGCCGGCTCTAATGATACTGGGTATTGTTATATATATATGGCTCGAAGGTGAAGCTGGTCGAGGGGCCCAGGAAGTCGGGTCATGTTTGATCAGTTTTATAAAGAACAAACGACTCAAAAGTAAAAACTTAGTGTTATGGAGTGATTGCTGTGGCGGACAGAACCGCAATATAAAAATAGTAATGACGCTTAAGACAGTGTTAAATTCTCACCATACTCTGAGGTCAATAACTTTCAAATACCTCGAGTCAGGTCATACTTTCCTGCCCAATGATACTGATTTCTCAAAAATTGAGAGCCAATTAAAATTTCATCAACACTGCCGACGAATATATGCAGGTTATTAGAAGTTGCATAAGAAATAACCCGCTCGAAGTTAAAAAAATGGTAAAAGAGGACTTCCTGAGCTCACAAAATATTGAAAAAAATATAGTCAGCAGAAAAACTTTTACAAACAAGCAGAAAACTAATTGGTTAAAAACAAAAGTAATTTCATTAAAAAAAGAGGAGAAATATATTATTTTCATAAAAAGTGAAATAAATGAAGACCAGTATTGTGAACTTAATATACAAAAAAAAAGAAAGGAAAATCTTGTGATTTTTCTGAAAGGGACTTTACCATTTTATGGCCTATAGGCAAAAAAATTGCTCAACCCAAAACTAGACGATCTGAGGTCAATGTTCCATTTAATTCCAAAAGATTGTTTAGACTTTTACAAGTCTCTACAGGGGGATGAGAATATAGAGGATGACCTCAAAGGATTCAGTGGTCAGCCTGATTTTCATATTAAATATGAAAGTCAGGAAGAATAAGCATATTAGAACAATGATTATGCAATGAATCTCATTTTTTATCTTTTTTTTATATTGATAAGAAAAGATGTGTGCGGTTATATGAATAAAACTTTTTTAGTGAATTATTAGTAGTTTTATTTATTTTTCAAGATTTAGTTAACAGTTCATGACCTGGTTCCTTATTGCGAAACATAATTTTATGCTGGTTTTATTGAGAATACAATTTATCAAAAAGGATCCAAACCCATATTTTCTTGAATAATATTTGAAATATCAAATTAAACTTAGTAAATTGGAACTATTTATATTAAACTTAGTTAAAATATAAATAGTTTTCTTTATAATTTCAATAAAACCAACAAATTTACAGCACTGCATCATAGAAGAATTCCGATGCAAACTTTAAAATTCAATATTTCAAAACTAGCTTAATGTGGATTCGATCCTTATCGTGTAACTACGTCCAATTCTGCTTTTTAACGTTGAAAATGCCTAAAAGGAAGTGTGAGCGTAAAGAAGAAAGGTACCAAAGGAAGATTAAAAAGTTGAAAAAGAAGTTAGAGATGATTAAAAATCGTTCACCATCACCAGAATTTTCGTCGCCGTCGCCATTACCAATATCGTCGTTCGAGGCAGAAAGTGATGCCGGTGAAAATGAAGTACCCATCACAGAGCTTGCAGGCAAGTTTTTTCTACAAGAAGTAACCTGTCTAGTGATCGTCACTGGTTTTTATGATACGTGGTACGTGTCATACAGGCACTCCGGTGGAGTGAGATCACCACGGGGATACCCTGCCGTGTACATTGTTGTTACAAAAGAACGCTGTTCTTGCATGACTCATTGCCGCTGGCTGTGTGTTCAATACAAATTAATTTCGGTAAAGAAAAGTGTTCTTTACTAAATTGCCACGGGGTGGCATTATGTATACCCGTAGCAACCTACCTAGTAGGTACATACAGCTGGTAGCTGTGTAACTCAATCAAATGTGATTTGATATTTTTTCTAGGTGCTGAATGTGTAGACAACACAGAAGACCCTTTGATAGAAGAAGTGTTGGATGATTCTATTATAATGGGACTAGGCCAAACTCTATCCCTGGAAAGGGAATATGGGCCAGAAATTCATAAAGAACTGGTAAAAAGGGTTGAAGGTATTATTACCAAAGGTCTTAACCAGGATGTTAAGGACGATCTTTTTAAGAAATATCTGATACCCTCTAACATCAAGCTGTTAGATGCACCAAGGCTTAACAAGGAGCTGGATGGGCTCTTAAATGAGGCTATGAAAGCCCGAGACAAGCGGGTTCAAGACCGCCAACAACAGATTGGTGTTGCAACAGCGGCCTTGCTGTCTGCTACAGACAAATTAATTAAAAATGATGTTGATAAGATAAATCTAATTTGAACTATCAGTGATGTCACACGCTTATTAACAGACCTCCATCATCAAGACACAGTCACTAGAAAGAAGCTGGTAATTCCACATCTTGATAAAAATGTAGGAAAGACAGTTGAGAATCAAGAACGTGATGAATTCCTCTTTGGAGAAAAATTTAATGACAATGTCAAATCTGCCACAGCAATTAAAAAATCCGCTGGCACCATTTTGAAGCAAATTACCACTAATAGGAAAAACTTATCGACCAACTCAGTCTCAAAATTATCCCAAGAAACAGGGAAACTTCAGGGGCCCTCCTCGTGCAAGTATGACTCAGTTCAAACAGGGGGGGGGGGAGATATCACCAACAGACACAGCACTACAAGCCGAGACCCCCACAACGTACTCCAGCCAAGGCACCTGTTCGACAGTCTTAGAGGTAAATACTTTTGCTGGTAGACTTAAGTCCTTTTATTCTTGCTGGTTGAAGATAACACAAGACAAAGTTGTCTTATCTTGGCTAAAAGGTTATGACATCCCCTTTTTAGAGGCTCCTCACCAAGATTATGTTCCAAAAAATACATTTTTTTCTGTAACTGACAACTTTATAATATTGAAAGAAATAAATAGACATAAACAACTTGGAGTACTTACAAAATGTGTAGCAGAAAAAGGACAATACTTTTCAAAGATTTT
The DNA here is from genome assembly GCA_905163435.1 of Mamestra brassicae. Taxonomy (NCBI): domain Eukaryota; kingdom Metazoa; phylum Arthropoda; class Insecta; order Lepidoptera; family Noctuidae; genus Mamestra; species Mamestra brassicae. Next base: position 3,653,383 of record LR991009.1, read on the forward strand.
TACTGTGCCCAAATCAAACGGGGAAGTGAGATTTATTTTAAATTTAAAATGTTTGAATAGATTTATTTCAACAGATCATTTTAAAATTGAAGACATGAGAACACTTTGTAAATTGATATCAAAAAATAATTTTATGTGTACCATTGACCTAAAAGAATCATATTTCTTCGTCCCAATGGGTGAAGATAAAAAATATCTAAGGTTTTGGTTTCAGAATATAATGTATGAGTTTAACTGCTTACCATTTGGTCTAAGTACTGCTCCATTCACATTCACTAAGTTATTAAAGCCAGTTATTAATTTTCTTAGAAGAAAAGGTTACAAATCGGTTGTCTATCTTGATGACATTATATGTATTGGTAATTCTCATCAGGAATGTTTAGAAAATTGTCAGGTGACCATACGTTTACTAGAATGCCTAGGTTTTATTATAAATAAAGAAAAGAGTGTCATTGTGCCAACCAAGATTGCAGAGTTTTTAGGTTTCATAGTAAACACAAGAGAAATGTTGTTGTCAGTGCCTTCCAAGAAGAGGGAAGCAATTGCTTTATTGATTGTAATAAAACTCCGATCACAGCACAACTTTATATATTTTGTAACACTTATTTTGCACACAATATAATATTTAAATCCTAACGTCAACCACGTCCGACCCGTACGGCTGTCGTGACTAGAATGCCCGCGCTCGCCGAGTGTCGTTATAACATCGATTCCTCATATCGATTATAATTATATTATTTTGTATTTTTTTAAATGTTTTAATAATTTACTTGAAATCATAAACCTTACACTCGTCCATCCTGACCTCGTGTATGTCCTCATACACAGGCTGGACAGCACTCCTTAACATTACACTCGGCGAGAGAGAACATTCGTCATCTTTACAAAAAGAAAGAGAAAAAAAATACTTACAATTTCAACAAATCACTCATTCAGTAATTCTTATGAAATAACCTATAGTAAGTCCATTACATTTTAACAGTACAATATTAAACAATGTGTCGTTACTGTAAACCCATCCAATTCTTACGGCAGCGACAACATTATGATTTGCGAACCCATCCAATTCTCGCAAAAGTTAAATCCAATACTTGCTAACCCATCCAATTCTAGCAAGATTGGCCACCGTTTAAACAAAGTTCTTGCTAACCCATCCAATTCTAGCAAGAACTCTATCCAATATAAGTTACAATGAATTTCATGCCAACCCATCCAGTTCTGGCAAGAAAATTATTTTATTTTAACAATTACAAACTTTTATTTTATAATACCAACATCCTTCATAAGACATGAACACAATTAAAAACCAAACAATTAAAACCCTCAAAATGATATAACAGTATTAAATCGGATTATAATTAATAATCAACTAATTTATCATATAACCATAAATTATCGTTATCTGGCTAAACGACATAATTAACTACTAATTAACATTTAGTTTGTTTTCATAGCAATCATAAAAACCAAAACATCATAAAAAAATAACAAAACATTATTCCTCAACCTCGGAAACATAATAGTTAGCATCTTCATCATTGGAATCACTATTAACTTCAAGTGCCGCCAGGTGAACCCAGGGCAACATTCGATCGGAAGCTACCGTTGTATTGCGCTTACTTTTACTGCTCGTTAAGCCCGGTATTGCTGCCAGTTTGTAACGGTCATTTCCCAGTATCTTAACAACTCTATACGGCCCTATGTAAGACGGCATAAGCTTTGTACTTTTACCTTCGTTATGGAAAGCCACTTTGGTAATTTTTACTAATTCACCTACTTTGTAATTGCGCGCTGGTTTCCTATCCTTGTCGTAGTATTTCTTTTGTTTTATTTGCTGATCCCGTAACCTATCCTTGACCTCCTCCCGTATCGTTACTATGTCGTTGTCTTCGCGTGTATTTCGCCTTACTTCATTAAGTTTAGGATCGAGCTCCGCATTCATGGCTGTACCAAACATCACCTCTGCGAGGGTCCTACCAGTACTGTTTTGAATGGTATTATTTAAACCCCATTGCACAATACTAGTCTTCTCATCCCATGCTCTCTCGTCATTGTTTAGGTTTTGAGCGGTTAATGAATTAAGGATTGAGCGATTATAACGCTCAACCTGACCATTAGAACGCGGGCTAGATACTGCATTCAAAACGTGCTTGATTCCTTTATCTAAACAAAATCTTTTAAAAGCATGGGATGTAAAGCAGGATCCCCGGTCACTAATGATGCGATCTGGACATCGGAATGTATAAAATACGTCCTCTAAAGCCCGCATTACGTTTTGTGTGTTCGTGTTTCGCACCGATTTTATGAAGACAAATTTAGTGAATGCCTCAACGATGACCAAGAGGTAAGTATTACCGCGTTTGGATCTCACAAAAGGCCCCAAATGGTCGATGTGGACGGTGTGGAAAGGAATCTCAATCTTTTCAATGGTATGTAAGTAGCCTTCTTTTACGCAAGCTGTTTGCTTCGCGTAAGCGCACTGAACACAAGCCTGAACGTACTTTTTTATGAACCTAGACATCTTAGGGAACCAATACGACTTTTTAATCCGTTCAAGGGTCTTATCCACACCGAAATGCCCAATATCGTCGTGATTTAGTCGGCACAACTGCCACCTCGCGCCCTTTGGGACCACCGTATGTTACTGTCATCACCGTCAATAATTTTGAACAGTTGGTTGTCTTTAATTAAATAATTGTCTTTAATATGTTTTAAGCCATCAGCATCAATATCCGAGGAAACAATGTCTTTTATTCGGCAAAGTTCAGAATCTCCTAATTGCAGAGTCTGGAGCCAGTCATCACTGCTAATGGACATTACTGTCGGATATTGACCTAATGCATCAGTAGTCTCACTGTCCGGAATGGGATTACGAGATAGTGCATCCACGTGGGACATTTTGGAGCCAGCCCTGTACTCGATGGTACACTGAAACTCTTGCAGCAACAGCCACCACCGTGCCACTCGAGGTATTAAGTCACGTTTAAGAAAGGTACTGCGTAACGCACTGCAATCCGTTACTATTTTAAAAGTTTGTCCAAAAAGATACACCCGAAACTTCTTCAAGGAACAGATCACCGCCAGAGTTTCTAGTTCATAAGCATGGAAATGCTTTTCTTCTGGAGTGGTCTGTCTACTATAGAATGCCACGGGATGAAATGCGCCATTAGATGCGGATTTCTGCAATAGAATCCCACCAATGCCGACTTTGCTGGCATCCGTGTGGAGCTCTATCGCAGCCGTTGGGTCATATATGGACAAGATAGGTAGCTTCGTTAACCGGTCCTTAAGATCCTTAAACGCCTCCTCTTGTTCACTCGACCAACACCATTTAGAATCTTTCTTTAACAGCATATTTAGGGGATGGGCTAGTTGTGCAAAATTTCGAATGAACTTTCGGAAGTATCCAACAAGTCCCAGAAATTGTCGTACCGAGTGCTGGTTGGTGGGACGCGGCAAATCAATTACACAACTGATTTTCTTATCCCCTGGTCTTATGCCAGCAGCACTAATTTCATAGCCTAAGTAGTTTACTTTATCCACTAAGAATTCGCATTTAGATAAATTTAGCGTCAAATTAGCTTCGTCCAACAATTTAAGGATGTTCTCAAATCGGTCTAGACATTCCTTCTTGTCTTTCCCGTATATAAGGACGTCATCTATATAAGCAGTGGCTTCAGTATAACGTGCGGATCCTAATACTTTGTGCATCATCCGCTGAAACACAGCTGGAGCGTTTGCAAGACCGAACGGCATATGGTTGAACTCGTATTGCCCGTCCGGTGTCACAAACGCTGTCAACGGCTTTGATGACTCTGACATAGGGACCTGATAATAGCCTGATGCCAAATCGAGCGTAATGAAATATGCTTGTCCGGACAATCGGGCAATTTCATCCTCAATTATTGGCATTGGGTACCGTTCCTTTACAGTAACCGCATTTAATAACCTGTAATCTATACACATTCGAATCTTGCCGTCTTTCTTCCGTACCAGAATTATCGGACTCGCGTATTCGGACACAGATTCCCGAATGATACCGGCGTCCAACATCTCGTCTACCATGACGCGGACCTGTTCTCGTTCTTTGTGGGACAAACGGTAGGGACGATATACGATTGGCTGTTTACTATTAGTCTCTATTGTCATCTCCGTCGCATTTGTGCACCCCAATTCCTTAAGTGTGGACGCGAAACAGTGTTTATATTTGTGTAAAATTGTGAATAGTGCGTGCTTATCATGTTTATTGATGTTATCACCCATTCGGACCATTTCGTCATCAATCTCTCCAACTGATTTTACAACTTCCAGATCTGGGGATACAATACGGTTCACTATGTGAATTTGTGTAGCGCGGCACAAAGTAGTTCCCATTAGCAACTTTAACCGGTAGGTAATAGGAGAAATACTTATTCTGACGTTACCGTTTGTCACTCGATACACACCACCATAAATAGTGTACTGATTAGCTGTTTGGCCTACCACCTTACTGCTTATGACAATATAGCCATCTATCTGCGGTTCCGTGATAGCCCTTATAGTCGCCGGACCGTATAAGGCAACGCAAGAAACAGCCAAGACCTTGAGGTCTTGAGTGTCTTGTGCATCCAGTTCGGCATCAGCGAAAGGCAATTCGTTTCCAAAATTATAAAATTTCAATTGTTCGGAATTTTTGTAAACAATGACATGTGATTGTTCGGTAAATGACTGCCCAATAAGAACGGGCACTTCTAAATATTTGTCATCGACTACATGGAACTTAACCTCGGCTTTAACTCCATCAATATCTAATTTAGTTCTAACACTTCCGACAGATTGAACAATTTCATTCCCGAATCCTCTCAATGGTGCCAAACCATAGTCATGCTCGAGCCCTAATATGGGTATCATTGATTTGGTTAAGAGAGAGACTTCGCTTCCAAAGTCTATAAATGCCCGAACCTGCGACCCGTTTATCGTTATTGTTTTTATGTACTTAGAGTTAGAATTTGAGTGAGAATTTGAATTTTATTGTTATTTTTATTTTCAAGCTTCGATTTGCAATTCTCAGTCCGATGTCCAAATTTCTGACAAGTTAGGCACTTAATTAGGGGTTTGGGGCATTTCATAAAAGGGTGACCCTGCTCTTTACAATTGTAACAGATCAAACCGGGATTAACAGCTGTGAGATTAACTTTTTTACCGTCTGGATTATTATTATCTGAAGGTTTACTAGCGTCCTGTACTGTCCTACTCCTAAAGTTGGTACGATCCTGGGGTAAGAACGTTTGAGCTAAATCTCTGTTACTCATGAGAAACTGCAAGAGCTGGTCAGGATGAATGCAACGTAACGTCAAGGCACTAGTTTTCAGCGTTTTGTCGGCTAGACCATGTATAAGGCAATCAACGGCACGCTTGCCAACGATGTCACACCGATTCAACAAGGCTAATTTTTCATAAAAATACACCTCAATAGGCTCAGTATGCTTACTCCTACGTCTTAACATATCCTCCAGGGATTGACCATAATTCTCCTCACATGGAAAAGCTGGCAAAAGCTTTTCCTGCCACTCTGACCAATTAAAAAGAATAGAATTCAACCCCTCATACCAAGTTTTGGCCAATCCCTGAAGCTTCTGCATCGCGAAATGAACAACAGTTTTGTCATCCCACCCATATACGGCAGCACATTCGTTCACTTTTCGTAGCCAAATGTCAATTCTCTGATTCCTTGATGAAGGGTCAAAATCAGGTAAAATGTTTTTGTGATTCAAATTATGTTCACCGTGTGCAACCGTAGATGGCTGAGATGGTTTTAAAGACTTTAAAATATCGATTACATCCTTCGCGGAAAAAGCTGGACTTCCCGATCTTCGAAAAGAACGAGAGGTGGGTACCTCATTATCCTGTTCACGGTGTCGGTCGTCCACTCCAGCAGGCTGTTGCTCCAATTGCTGCTTAGATGCGGCCCGGTTGGAGCCGACGTCACGTCTTGAGCGGCCACGTGGTCCCGAATCGGTTCGCAAACGACTCCGCTCCCGGTCGATTTCCTCTTCCAAGCGCCTGACTTTGTCTCGTTCCCGCTCCAGCACGCGTTCCTTCTCCCTGATGCTCTTACTGCGTCCGCTGTGACGACCTGAGCTGCGACTTCGATAGCGAGTGTGACTTCGGCGTCGTCCTTGCGTCTCACTGCGCAGGCGACTCCGACTCCGTCTGCCTCCGTCAACATCGCGTCTCGATGCAGCTTTTTCAGGCGTCTCCAAACGGCGGCTTACACGGCTTTCATTTTGTTCCGTTATCTGTAACTCGGAAACGAAACATCGGTTTGAATTTGTTCAATAGAATGTGTGAAAATAGAAACCAGGAGGCTTACTCCCGAAACTGATTCGATTTCGATTTTGTTTCTGATTCGAATTCGTTTTTGATACAAACTCGATTTAAAACCGTACTCCTGAACAAATTCGAATCGTAAACCAGGATCGTGTCACGTTCGAGTGTTATCAGCGTCGTTAAGTGTATCCGGTTGATTACGTCACCATCAAGTGCTGTTGGTCTATGGTTAAAAACTTTCAAGTAATAGAAAGAAAATCTTTTTTTATTATCCCTAGCATTCAAAAAATCATATATTCATTTTTATTCGAACGTAAAAAGCTAAAACCTATGAAAATAAGTATGATTTGTAATATTTTTTGGGAATAAAGATCAATCATAAACAATAAGAACGCAATTTTCGTTTTTAGTCTGTGCTATAAGCTGTCAAAATGTTTACATTTATTTATGTACGCGAAGCATTATTTGAATTTTAGCTTTGTGATTAATTTAACCCTAGACACCTAACCTTCGTCGATTCGACGAGTACGCGACAAAAAAATCGCTGTCTCTTTTCAGCGGTTGGGGCGATTATAGCAACGTTGCTTGTCAACTCAGTGTTCGCCGAGCTCTTCCGAGAGGCGTTCGTGTCCGGGGGGTAAGTACTTCTTTTTTCGAGATATTACAATAGTGCTCGTCGTTTCGACGAATGGTTAGGGTTTGTGTATTCTTTCGCAACTAATGTTTTTTTGTTTTCTTGCAGTTTTCATCATGACTTCAAGACAATTGCTACCTGATGAACAAATAGCGCGTTTGTTATTGGAAGAGGAAGATGTCAGTGCTTCGGAGGAATTATCTGATAGCGAAACTGAAGATAATCTGGAGGTGGATGCTGTTGAAAGTGATAATCAGACAGAAGAATCTTCCGGTTCTTCCGACGATGATGTTATTCAAGAGCGTGTTTCTCCTGCTTTGATGGATGATGTGCTGGAATCACAAATACCTCACCCACCTCCAGAGGTGAGCTCAGGTAATGATCCAAGTATATTATCCTTCTCAACAAACACGATCCGCAGTCGGTCCCGCCATGTTTGGGCGACTAGCAAGGGGCGTTCTTCCAACAGAACAGCAGCAATAAATATTGTACGTGTTGCCAGGGGACCAACTCGCGCACTAAAGGATATTGTCGATCCGGTATCGTTATTTGATCGATTCATGACTGATCAGATAATAAATGAGATTGTAAAATGGACAAACTCAGAAATTGCGATAAAAAAACGGAACTATGCGCAAATAACCTCTACGCAAAATGACACTGGCAAAGAGGAGATCAGAGCTCTATTGGGTATCCTGGTGTTAACTGCAGCTCTGAAAGACAATCATCTCACCCTGGATGAACTGTTCAGTACAGAATATTCTAGTAAAAGATATGTATCGTGTATGAGTAAAGAGAGGTGTGATTTCCTTCTGCGATGTCTACGTTTCGACGACAAAACGTTTCGCTTACAGCGGCAGAAAGACGATCCCTTTACGCCCATAAGGGATATATGGGAATTGCTTATGGTCCAGTGCCGTCAAAATTACGTTCCTGGAACAAACGTTACTATAGATGAGCAGCTGCTGGCATTCCGAGGGAGGTGCAAATTCCGGATGTATATTCCAAATAAACCCGCTAAGTATGGAGTCAAGTTAGTAATGATGTGTGACAGTGGCACAAGGTATATGCTGGACTGTATGCCGTATCTTGGAAAAGGATCCAATACAGGAGGTTTACCTTTAGGAGAGTACTTCGTAAAAGAACTTACTCGCAGTATACACGGCACGAACAGAAACGTTACCATGGACAACTGGTTCACCTCAGTACCAATTGCAAAACAGTTACTTCGACAGCCTTACAAATTAACAGTTGTGGGGACATTACGATCTAATAAAAGAGAAATCCCAGATGAATTGAAGAACCACAGAACGAATAATGGAACCAGAAGAGTCAATACGTCGATGTTCGTGTATGATGGACCTATTACACTTCTTTCGTACAAACCTAAACCTTCTAAAATGGTTTACATGCTTTCATCTTGTGATGAGGAGGCCTCAATCAACCCGGAAACAAAAAAGCCACGTTTGATTGAATTCTATAATAAAACAAAAGGTGGTGTAGATACGTTCGACCAAATGTGCTCAGTAATGTCATGCAGCAGAAAAACCAACCGATGGCCAATATGCGTCTTCTATGGAATGATGAATATAGCATGTATCAACAGTTACATAATTTACTGCCACAATGCCTCTGTACAGGGTCAAAAACTTATGAAACGACGTGATTTTATGAAGAAGATGCATTCGCAACTTGTTGAACCATGGTTGAAAATCCGACTGGAAATTCGTACCATGCCAACGCACATCAAGAACAATATCACAGATATATTGGGTTTAGGGCATGATGAAGGTCAAGGTCAGAGTCAGCCACAATCCGGTAATGATCTTCAACCCACTGAGACACCAAATAATAGAAAAAGAAAAATCTGTGGTCTATGTTCATATACCAAAAGGCGCATGACAAAGTCATCATGCGCTAAATGTAATTCAGCAATATGCGGGGAACATAAAGTTGATTTTTGTTCAAAATGTGCTGTAAAAAATTAGTTTTTTTTCTATTTTTCAAATTGTTTATAGTGTTATAATTTAGGTACGCCAAAGAAGAAAAGGCTGTTTTTTGTTGTTTTTTTTATTTTAATTTTTATAAATATGTTGTCTCTATTGATCTCATAAAAGTTAGTGCCTTTCTAAAATTGTGATAAAATGAATATAAATAGTAATAATACAGAAATTCATTGTTTCATTTTGTAGAATAATAGTTAAACCAAGTATAAATGCAATACATTTAACGAAAAGTTATATTATAACTTGAAATTAAAACACTCTAAAAAGTATTCGTCGAATCGACGAATGGTTAGGGTTTATAGGGGGTAGGCAAACGTTAGGTGTCTAGGGTTAAAGAAATTTTTTATTGTACGAAAATGTCTCGTCCCTCGCAAGTACAAATGGAGAAGCTGGTGCAATTCCTTGAAGAAAATCCGGGAATTGCAAAAGGTCATTTGCGTACGGCTCAAGCACGCCACCAAACAAAAATAAAGTGGGAAGAAGTAACTATTTCGCTGAATGCTCTAGGTGGGACCACAAAAGATGCCAAGTCATGGGCTAAAGTAAGTTGAATACACTTAGGATAACAATGTTTATATTATATGAACAAGTGGTTTTGTACTGCTCCATTGTGTTAAAGAATTAGGTTTGGTTGTTTGTATTAAGTATGCATTTTAAACTATTGTTTCACTTTTTTATTAAGTTGTTTTTTTTTAGTTTTGGGCTGACAAGAAATATGCTTTAAAAAACTAGTGGCACAAAGAAAAGCTTCAGCAAACCGCACTGGTGGTGGAGTCAGTAACCTGCAGCCTACAACGGAGCTGGAAGAAAGATTGATTTATGTCATGGGAGGATCCAGCTTTGCAGAGGGTGATCAAGAACTGAGTGTCCCATTAATTAACCCTTTGGTAAGTTTAATTTATTTACAATAAAGCAAGTCGGTTAAACAAGAAAATCAAGTAGAGATTATTGTTGACAACAAATTAATAAGTAAAGTAACTGACGTAGCTCAGGCATTTAATGATTTTTTTGCTAACATACCTATAACTACGACTCGCTCCTTAAGTTCGTCCTCGTCTAATGCTGAAAACCTTTTACATAGTAGTGTGCCTAAATGTAGTCAATTATTTAGTTTCGAGCACGTAACACCAAGTGATGTAGTTAATGTTTTCTACACACTTAAGTCAAAAAACACAGGTGATTATTGGGGCATTTCCATTAAACTTTTGAGTAACATAATAGACATCGTAGCCCCTTACCTTGCTGTTACTTTTAATAAATGCGTGGATTTAGGAACTTTTCCTGATCTCATGAAAAGTAGTAAAGTCATACCTTTATTTAAATCTGGTAATAAAAATGATATAGGAAACTTCCGGCCTATTTCTATCTTACCTGCATTTAGCAAAATATTTGAAAAGTTAATACTCAAGCAATTGCTAAGACATTTTAATCTAAATAGCCTCCTCCATAATGAACAGTATGGATTTACAAAAGGTCGTTCAACCACAGATGCAGGTGTTGCTCTCCTGAAACACATATTTAACGCATGGGAGAACTCGCAAAATGCAATTGGAGTTTTCTGTGATCTCTCTAAGGCCTTTGATTGCGTACACCATGATACGCTTTTGCGTAAACTGCGTCATTATGGTCTCCAAAAGGAAGCTCTTAACGTAGTTGATTCATATTTGCATAATAGGTTTCAATGTGTAGATATCAATGGTGTGAAGTCCTCCGGGCTACCAGTTCATTTAGGGGTGCCTCAAGGTTCTATACTGGGTCCATTCTTGTTTCTGGTGTATATAAATGATTTACCATTTTTCTTAAAGGGTATCTGTGATGTAGTTCTCTTTGCAGATGATACCTCTCTTGTCTTTAAAGTAGATAGAAATAGACAAGATTTTGATGACGTAAACAGTGCTCTCTCCATGGTTACGGATTGGTTTACGACAAATAACCTAGTTCTCAATGCTAAGAAAACAAAATGTATCAAGTTTGCCTTACCTAATGTTAATAATCTAGGACCGAATATCATCTTAAAGAGATGCTTGAAACTGTGGACTCAGCAGTATTCTTGGGAATAACTGTTGATTCCAAACTACAATGGGGCCCGCATATATCAAGCCTGTCAGGAAGGCTCAGCTCGGCTGCCTACGCCGTCAGGAAAGTAAGACAATACACTGACGTTTACACAGCTCGGTTAGTCTATTTTAGTTATTTCCATAGCGTTATGTCTTACGGTATCCTATTATGGGGAAGAGCTGCAGACATACAAAATATATTTGTGTTACAAAAACGGGCTGTTAGAGCAATATATCAGCTGGGGTCAAGAGTTTCCTTAAGAGAACTTTTCAAAGATATTGGAATTCTCACGGTAGCATCTCGATTTATTTTTGCAACCATATTATATATTCGGCAAAATATACATTTATACACTAAAACCAGTGATATCCATAACTTTAACACTAGAAACAAGCACAAATTACATGCACCATCCCATCGTCTTCGGAGGGTCCAAGGCTCATTTGTGGGGCTCGGTATCCGTTTTTACAATAAGCTACCTCTTTCTTATCTTGAGCTGCCTTTTAACTCGTTTAAAGCTAAAGTTAAATCTAACCTTTGTTCGAAGGCATACTATTCTATCAATGATTATTTAGACGATGATAATAGTTGGTCGCAGTGTTGAACGCAAGACATACTTCGTTTTTAATGTTCTTTCATAGTTAGCTTATGACATATGAGTTCATATATTTGTTAATTTATATGTCCGTAGAGGTCAATTATTTGTTATTTTTTTTTGTATTGACTTAATATTCTCATAACAATGTTTTATAATGAGTGTATTGCAACATGTGATTAACTAGTGACTTCGACAGTTGTATGATTTTATTCTATCCTGAGCAACCGGCAGCAAGTTCGTCATGCTCCCTTAGATTTTACTGCTTGCGGTAGCGTCGGGGGTCGGGTTACCTCTTTCCCTCAAATATGGCGAGGGGGGTAATGGCTGATCTTTGCGTTATGCTCGTGAACGGGTGCTGCTTGTGGTGAAAGGTCGTCTTGTTAGCCATGGATTTTACTATTGTTATAAAGATTATATGCTTAATGTTTAATTTTGATGGCCCTGGTTTATCACTTGTGGCGTCGAGTCACAGATCTGTTTATTAAATTCTACCCTCTGCACGTGTAAGCGGGCACACCCTTCATGTCTGGAGGCTTATTTAGTTTGATTTGATATTGTTTTTATGCTTGAGTTTGTCTGTTTATGCTGGCATAATGGAGTGTGCTAGCTTACAAGTAGCGAATTATTAAGTTTTATGTTTTTACGTGTTACCTTTGTTGTATTGTTTTCTTTGTAAGAATACTGACTACTTACATACCTTTGTATAAGTGATAGTTCTTATAACTCAACAGACAGATGTGTTGCTGGGGAGTTTGTTGCGCCACTTCTTCTTCCCAGCTAAAACACTAGGAAGTGGTGACGGGCGGGCGTTTTGGGGGACTGTCTTTATGTAGAACTTTGACGTTCAAAAAGTGCTGGCACTCAGCCTAATTTGAATAAATGACTTTTGAATACTTAGCACCAGATACTTGTAGCCTCTGCTGATTACTTATAATGATCGTTGTAAAATATTATGTTTATACTTTTTTTGAGGTACTAAAATCATCAAATGAGTCCCCCCACCCTGGGTGGGGCGAAAGGGGCTGCCAAACTTTTACTGACTAAACATCCACCCTGTTCCTACAGTTGCCCTTTGCGTTCCAGGGCCACGGTATCCTGATGAGACAGTACCGCGAATGTTTATACCCTGTGTGCACATGTAAGAATTGTATTTTTTTTTATATTTCATAGGAACCTGAAGCTACAGTACCCCCTGTACCTCTGTCGCCCGTCCACATTGACATGCAAGTTCAAAATGAACCCATGCCCAGCACCTCACAAGCAACTAATTCACCATCAAGACGAGGATCAACTCCCATTCCATCCAGTCAGTATTACAAATACAATTTTATGTTCTATGAATTCTTCTAAATAAATTATAGCACCTAATAATAATTTAATCATCCCTTACAGGTCCAATACAAAGTCCACGTGTCAGGCGTCGACGTTTGCCACAGAACCAAATTCATATAGAGCGGCAAAGATTGATAAGAATAGAAGAAAAGAGAGTGGCAGCTGAAGAAGTGAATGCTGCAGCTTTGAGAAGTATTGGGCCTTCTATAGATAATTTAGCTAATGCTATAATAACAGCTGCAGATAAGATTGCACAAGCCATACAAAACCAGCCAAATAATTCCTAATTTATTTATAGCTTGATTTTCTTCCCCAATATGGGTATCTTTTAAGCGGGTAATTTGAATGTTTTAAATTTTTATTTAATATTATTTTAATTTGAATGTTTTAATTTTTATTTAATCTTATTTTAATTTTTATTTCATCTTATGTTTATCTGAATGTTTTATTTTATCTCATTTTAATTCTTATTATAATGTTAATTTTGATGGTAATTTCTAAAAGTTAATTGTTTGTTTTAATTATTTGATTGAAATTGTTTTAATTGCACTGGATCAAGTTATCTGAATTAAACGAATTTTATTTTGCTTTATGTGCACATCTAAAAAAAAATGAAGCTATAACTAAATTCCTAAAATTCTGGTGGTTGGTGGTTTTGTTGAGCCTCTGTAGATGTGTGTGTGGTGTGTCTGTTGATTGTAGTAAAGAGATACTACACCTGTATCTGCCCTTTCGGTGAAAATTTGATATTATATTTAGATTTTCATAGTTTATTCTTTGTTAACCTTATGTTGTCAAGCTAAAGTTTTACCCATGTACCTACCTAACTATACATTAGTAGTAGTGGACTTAGTTTTTTATTATTAGATTACCTATTTTCATAGTTTTTTTAAAAATATTTATGTCTTTCTGTGTCATTTCTCTATATTATGTTATGTTATTATAAGGATTTTTAAATAAAACTATATGTTAAATATATAAAAATGTTGTTTATTATCAATTCACTTAGGTGATAATGTTTTTCTGAACATGTAGAATATATTCCATATTATAAAGAGGTTTAGTTTAGGAGAATCAGGTAGAAAAGTTAAAAAAATAATATTATAGACTAATTAAAACAAGTTTATCTTTGCATTCTACTCCTCCACAAAATTTGAACAAGCCTTTGTCTGGCTGCTTGCCCCTGCCGCAACTCATCATTATGTGATGTTGATGGCTGGGTGTCATTGCTTACAGCATGCCCTTCTCGTTCTCCATCTTCATTTTCCGTGCTGACAGGTGCAGGGCAGTTATTTTTGTTGCACAGATTATGCAGCACGCAACATGCATTTATTATTTTACTAGCAGTTTGAGGATTGTAGTGCACAACTCTGTGACGCAACAAACACCTCCATCTGGCTTTTAGGAGTCCTATTGTTCGCTCAACGGTGTTCCTGGCAGAGCAATGTCTTTGGGTGTAATATTCCTCAGGAGATCCAGTTTCCGCATTAACAATAGGTGTCATCATGTAAACTCTCTGGGCATAACCAGAATCACCTAAAAAAGATAAATAGGGTGTAGTGCTATATCTGGTATCTTTATTATATGCATGTGTTATTAAATTGATTTAGTTTACCTAATAGATATGCAGTTTCTCCCCTACTTAATAATTCTAATAAATGTGTCTTGATTGGATGCTGGTTAAAAATAAAAGAGTCATGAGTGGCACCCCCAAAAGTGGCATCTACATTTAAAATATTCATTTGACTGTCACATATCTGAAAAAAAATAGTGAATAGTTAAATAATTGTATTATGAGTACTCTTACTATATACTCAATGATAAATCGAAACTTACAATTTGTACATTTCTGGAATGATAATGTTTCCTGTTAAAATATCTTTCCTCATGCTCTGTAGGTCGAACTATAGCCACGTGTGTTCCATCTATACAGCCTAAAACACCTGGGATGTGACACTTTTCATAAAATCTGTAATAATCAGTAGGTATAGGTAATAAGTCACAATCACAGTCACATATTTCAAAATAATGGTTAACTGCAAAACAGAGTGTACACATACTTTCTTTTAATAGTATTTCTTTCTTCAGTGGTTTGAGGAAATTTGATAAATTTTGTCAATATATCTCTGTGGTTCAATGCGTTGGTGACTTCCCTTATAGCTTTTGAAACCGATTGTTGAGACATTGTCGTGCCATCGTTCCGTCCAACTATTCTTTGGTAACTTCCAGTGGCAAAAAATTACAATGCGACCAAAATCTAAAATTACAAGTTCTATTACTTATGTATACAATTGCAACTAATAACTCGAAATATCTTAGACAACAAGTATCTCGGACATGTAAACTCACCTTGCATTTAACAGAAATATCACTTCGTCTGTTTGGTTTCTTCATGTATGGTGTTAAATCTGCCACCAATGCATCAAATAGTTCCTTCGTTAAACGGTAATTTCTTCGGAATTCTTCAGGATCCATTTCCATAGCTCGGATGTTGTAGCGACTCATTCTTAACATATTTCTTCTCGCACGAATGTTCACGCGATTTGCTTCTTCGAGAACATTGAAAAATGCCGCAAGACGAGCCATAATAACGTTTAATTTACTTGTAAATACGCGAAACTATCTTACTCGATCCAAACAAAGTAGCTTTTTTGTTATCGTATTTTTTGAACACCGAGCACCTTAATGTGCTCAAAAATTGACCTTGACCTTTGAGGTCTTAAGGTCTTTGCAATAACTCAGGTAAACTCGGTAAACATTCATTTATATTAGCATAAAAAAAACATTTCCCCTCGAAAACAAAGATACTAACCTACCATACCATTAAATAGTGTTTATTTAATTATCGGACCTCTAAAACAAATGGATTGAAACTACGCCCTAATAATACCTAATCTATAATCATCGTGCAGCAATAAACATAAAATATACTTTGAAATAGCATAAGTATTTAATACTATTTACTGCACCAACAGTAAGACACGAAGAAACTAACGGTTTTCCTCTTTTGAAATTATCGTTTTAAAATTATACACAACTGTAATTTGAAACTATGTTTTGAATAAATCGTTACGCTAGTATTCCTCGATACCACATTCCTTTCTTTATTTTATTTTATTACCCGTCCGTATCGGTTAGTACAACCGTACAAAATTCAATACTAAAGTTATATAAATGTGAGCATGTACTTACCACTTCTGATTTGTAATAAAACGCCGCACTAACATAGATTTTGCATAATTATGCGGCCAAAATTGAAGATTTTAAACTAGTTACAAATACAAAATGTAATATCTTTCTACGTTAACAATAGAACAGACGATAATAAACCGGTCTTCTCGGCTTCAATACCCGCGCGGGGTACGTATGCAGGTAGTCGGAACTTGTTAGTCTCCCGCTACGCACGCGCTTTCGCTCTTTACGCTTTTAAAGTGACTTGTTTTTCGTCGTCAATATTTTTGATTTAAAGACAGTTTTCAAAGTAAACAATATGGATTCGAGTGCTTCAGGTAAATACTATTATTTATTATAGCAATTGTCAACCTAGTATAATTAAAAAACCTTTATTTTAAACCTTCAAAACTTAGTACGTTTTCTTGAAAAAATATTCTTGATTTTTCAGTTTAAAAGTAATTTAGTTATATTATCGCTTCCTCTCGCCTCAAAATTATTATTTATAATAATACTTAATACTCTTTTCTTATAATTCTGATAAAAATCAGTTGCAGGTAGGTGCAGGTAGGGTAAAAAAAGTTATGTTGAAAAATGTTCCAAAAAATATATTTTTTTCTTTTTCGTCGTAGGTTCTCCTGGCTCATCCGGAACAAAATTAGTCACCCGTCAATTTCTCTACGATAAAATGAAAAGCCAATATTTATTAACAATGGATGAAAAATTGGCCTATTTAGAAAATTACCTGTTTTCATCTTACGGTGACACAGAGGAAAATATAAAAAAACTAAAGCGAAATATTGCTTACTTCAAGACTGCCATAAAGAAAAAATGGTCTAAAGCACAAAGAAAAGAAGAGGATTTCTTAAAATCTAACCACTCATGGTTAAATGAGACGTTTGAAATCCCATTCCAAGCCCAAAATCGCCCAGGCCGCCCTTCAAAATCATTTGAAGAGTCAAGTGAGAGAAGCAAGCGTCGCAAAACTGAAGTGGTTCGCTCGGCCGTAGGCGATTCTGTTATCATTCATGCTGCTCAGTCAACTTTGAGAGCTAAGGGACTTCGAAATGCATCAGAAATCCTTAAAGAAATCACTAAATCGCCAACAAGGGCAAAAAAAATAAGAAATGCTTACAAGTCATCGAGTGAACCCGACAAACACAATATATTAACACCTCAAGAAGCATTGGCGATGTTTATAGAAGCCGACCTTACACGACAGCAATATGAAATCATACGTAAGACAAATAAGTCGCTCTATCCTTGCTACGACAGATTATTAGAGGCCAAAAAAGAATGCTATCCACCTGAACAACACATAAAAGTGACGAGTCTGTATGCAGAGAGTACTTTGCAAAGTCTTATTGACATAACTCTTATGCGCCTTTCAATGTACTTAGAGGAAGTACTTTTATCTATTAGTGAAGAAGAGAGACAGACTTTAATTATTATAAATAAATGGGGATGTGATGGCTCTCAGCAAGCTAGATATAAACAAAAGTTTGAAAATCCTGCTGATTCGGACGCCAATATATTTTTGAGCTCATTTGTCCCGTTACAAATACTTTGTGTCAAGGATAACAAAAAAGTTATTTGGGAGAATCCTTCTCCATCATCTCCCCGGTATTGCCGGCCTATAAGATTCAGATTTCTGAAAGAATGCAATGATGTGACCAAAGAAGAAATCAGTTACGTTGAAGAATCGGTAAAAAATTCGGTTCTACCGAAATCGAAATAAATGGAAATAAATTTACCTATAAGCACATTTTCAAGATGACTATGATTGATGGCAAGGTTTGCAATGCTGCAACCGACACTAAGTCTACCAGTCGATGCTTTATTTGTAAAGCCACTTCAAAAGATTTTAACAATCTAAGCAAAAAATATGATGTAAGTCCTGAAACTTTAGACTTTGGAATATCTGTGCTGCATGCCAGAATCAGAATTTTTGAGAGTATTTTGCACTTAGGCTATAAACTAGTAGTTCAAAAATACAGACAGAAAAAAACGACGGAAGAAAAAGATTTGGAATTGGCCGCTAAACAAAAAATCCAAGACAGATTTAAAATTGAAACCGGGTTACTCATTGACATGCCTAAGTCCAACTATGGGAATACAAATGATGGAAACACCAGCCGTAGATTTTTCGAGAATCCCCAATTGGCATCCGACATAACTGGAGTGAACTTCGATTTAATTTACAGACTGAAAGTCATTTTAGAAACGATTTCAAGTGGATACATTATTGACGTCAAGAAATATGATGAGTATGCACTAGATACCGCCAAATTATACGTGCAGCATTATGGGTGGCACCCGATGACCCCTACTTTGCACAAAGTGCTCATACATGGTGCTGCCATAATAGAGAATTCACTTCTCCCAATAGGCCAATTGTCGGAGGAGGCTCAAGAGGCCAGAAATAAGCACTTTCGCATGTATAGAGAAAATTACGCAAGAAAATTTTCCCGCGAACAGTGTAACCGCGACATCTATAATCGACTATTATTGAGCTCTGATCCGCTCATTAGCAGTATTAGTATAAAACAAAGAAGGAGAAAAAAAATATCTAAATCCTTTTCTCCGGAGACTTTAGATATGCTTTTACCCACCAAACCAGACTCCGCTTCACCAGAATCCTCGGATGATGAGGATCTGGAGTAACGAATTGGCATGGAGTATGTGTCGACTGTCGGAGGGGATACGTCAATTCATTACTCACTAACGTTTAAAATGTACATTTATGAAATATACTTTTTTATGTCTGTGACGTTAGGTTTTTGACTTTTTTTTCATAAATATGATATTTTCTTGAATAAATATTTAAAATTTCAACAGAAAGTGGTTTTTTATTATCATTTATGTCATTTAGAATAGTTATAGCAATTAAAATAATTTTGGCCGCATAAAACCTAAAAACCTATCTATGTGCCCCGATCACAGCACAACTTTATATATTTTGTAACACTTATTTTGCACACAATATAATATTTAAATCCTAACGTCAACCACGTACGACCCGTACGGCTGTCGTGACTAGAATGCCCGCGCTCGCCGAGTGTCGTTATAACATCGATTCCTCATATCGATTATAATTATATTATTTTGTTTTTTTTTTAATGTTTTAATAATTTACTTGAAATCATAAACCTTACATGATTAACAAATATATAAAAATGGATCAGTCTCCAATAAGAGAATTTGCAAAACTTATTGGCACCCTTGTAGCATGTTGCCAAGCTGTGTCTTATGGCTTTTTGTACACTAAAACACTTGAACAGCAAAAATATCAGGCTTTATGTGCAACAAACAATGACTTTGATGCAATTATGAACATCAATGATGACTGTAAAAATGATTTAAAATGGTGGCAAAATCAAATTAAAATATCAAAAAATTTAATAAGACAGTACCTACAATTTTTCTTTAGAAATAAATTTTGATGCATCAAGGGCAGGCTGGGGAGCATGCTGTAAGGGTAAAGTTGCAAATGGATTTTGGACTTTAAGAGATAAGGAAAACCATATTAACTTCCTTGAACTTTAGCTGCATTTCTGGGCTTAAAATGTTTTGCCAAAGATTTACACTCTTGTCAGATATTGTTGAGAATAGATAATACCACCGCAATTGCATACGTAAATAGGATGGGGGGTATACAATTTCCAAAACTTAATTCTTTAGCTAGGAGTATATGGCAGTGGTGTGAGGCCCGTGGAATATGGTTGTTTGCTTCATATATCAAGTCAAAAGAAAACAAAGAAGCCGACTAAGAATCCAGAATAAAAAATTTAGACTCAGAATGGGAATTGGGTAACAAAACTTTTCTAAATATTACTAAGTCACTTGGAGAACCGGATATAGATTTGTTTGCAACCAGAGCAAACAAAAAATGCCATAGATATATATCTTGGCATAGAGATCCATATGCAGAGAATATTGATGCATTTACTGTAGACTGGTCAACATTCAACTTATTTTATGCCTTTCCTCCTTTTTCTTTAATTTCGAAATGCATACAAAACATTATTTGTGATAGGGCAACAGGTATCATAGTTTTCCCTCTCCCTCACAACCCTGGTATCCCGTTATAGCTGAATTAGCAACTTCAGAAATTTTACAGTTTATACCATCAAAGGATTTGTTAATATCACCTTTCAGAACACTACACCCCCTGTACAACAGCCTTTTCCTGGGAGCCTGCATCTTATCAGGGAAGCGTTCCGGAGAAAACTAACTCCTGACGAAACAATAGAAGTCATGACAGCCTCTTTATCACAAAACACTATTAAACAATATACAACAGCACTTAAAAAATGGTGGTCATTTTGTAACGGAGAAAACATATATGAGTTGTCAATACCTAAAGTTTTAAAATTTCTCACAGAAATATTATCACAAGGCGCTTCGTACGCTACTCTTAATACATGCCGTTCAGCGCTGTCTCTTATCATAGATACAAGTTTAGGAACAGATATACAAATTAAGAGATTTTTTAAGGGAGTTTTCAAACTAAAACCCTCTAGACCTAAATATAATGACTGTTGTTCTAAATTATATCCAAGATTGGTTACCAAACAGTAGCCTTAGCTTAGAAAAATTAACTAAGAAATTGGTTATTTTTTTAGCTCTCACAACTGCTCAACGTATTCAAACATTGTCAGTTATCCGATTGAGCAATATAGAGTTTACGGAAAACGGTGTAAAAATAACGATTACCGACCTTTTAAAAACTACGACTCCATGTAAAGATCAAGTCGTAATAAAGCTTCCCTCCTTGGATACGAATCTAGAAATATGCACCGTATCGGCACTTAGACTATAGACCAGACTAGGGCACTCAGAAAAGAAGACACAATTAACTCGGATAAGCTACTTATATGTTATAAAAAACCATATAACTGCGCCAGTAACCAAACAATTAGTCACTGGATAAGGCAAGTTATGGCTGAGTGTGGTATTGATGTTAAGAAGTTTACCCCTCACTCCACGCGCCATGCCTCCACGTCCCTGGGGGGTAGGGAAGGCGTAACATTAGATTGTATATTTAAATCCGCTGGTTGGTCAGCAGAATCTAGTGTTTTTGCCAATAATTACAATAGACCCTTAAGTACAGGAAATGACAATTATACTTTTGCGAAGACCATTTGTAACATTAAGGTTTAATTTTTTAGTTACCTTGAAATTCCATAGGTATCTGGTTGTGGAATTAGTGTGATAAATCACATTAAATTGATTCTTATTAAATACTGCTTTTGATTGTACATATAGTATATCGTTATTACCTATTTTATGATTTCCAACAATTCTCTAAACATCTACACAGTGAATATAGAAGATATCTCGGACTAAGCTTGAGTATAATTACATAATTAAACGAACTTACCTGAAGTGAAGTTCTATTGTAATTATACGAAGGGCTTAGTCCGAGATGTCAATCTCCCACCCACCCCTTTTCATAATCATAGATTATAATATCCCTAAAGGTAGGTTGGAAATCATAATCCTATATACTAATGCTCTGAAAAGAATGACTTACAGATATAGTGTTGACAGCAGACTGCCTTATATCCGTTTTGGATACGAAGCTTTTCGCTTCCTCTAAATATTCGCGGCACACACAATACGAGGATTGTGAAGCTACACAGTGAACATAGAAGATATCTCGGACTAAGCCCTTCGTATAATTACAATAGAACTTCTTCTCAAAAATCCTTTTCTGCTCTAAGTAGTCATGTCCTACAAAATTCATCAAAACATTTAATAAGTGTATTAAAATATGGGTGCCCAATATCATTCGAAATCTTGAGAATACTTAAATCGAATTAATGTGGTAATAAAAAAAATAAAAATTAGGTTTAAATAGGTATATATGTATTATTTTTATAAGCTTTTTAATACCTACTAATCTAATTTAAACATCAAAATGCCGATAATAATTACACATCAGCATAATAATTATTTGCGAAAGTTATTATTCACTTCATTCCATAATACCTATTTTGTTTGTTAAATAAAAATACTTGCATAGAGTTTTCTTCTTTTTTTTGTAATAAATCCAGAATAAACTTAGCTGGATTCATTGTATTGTTGCACGTACAATCAATATTATTTAATTCTCGACGAAGCAATATTATTATAACGTGAGCACCTTATTTAACGCACGCGTCGCGACTGGCGGGCCGCGTCGCGTGAAAGATAACTAACTCCCTACTCGGAGCCAACGAAGGCGGCAAACTCACTAAATCGCGCGCGAAATATACCTAACTAAATACTGCCCCCGATGTCATAATTACAGTAAAGCCGGCGCCAGACATGTGTTCAAATACGCAAATACCTACAAAGTCGCGAAGTGTGGCACTGACATTTGCGTATTTGTGCAAAGTTTGAACACATATTTGTAGTTTGCCATCATGTGTCGGTTTTTAGTGCGCCCATCAAAGTAAACAAAGTTCAAAGTTTGTGAGGCCTGCCACACTTGTTGCAGTGTTTAGTCGCGTGTGCGCCGCTGAACGGAGCAGTTGTATGCAATAATTAATCTGTGAGTGGTATTTTGAGCGTCAATAATGGAGTGGGGTAATGACGCAGTAATAGAATTTATTGAGCTACTTCAAACAGAACCCTCAATATGGAATCCGAAAAACAGGGATCACAAAAATCGAAACCTGGTAAACGACGCATGGATTAGAATAAAAAATAGTTTCTCCGTGCCGTTTACTGTAGAAGAACTTAAAAAGAAGAGAAATAGCCTACTAACACAGTACAGAGATAATTTGAAAAAGATTAAAGACTCAACAAAAACAGGCTCAGGAACAGATGAGATTTTTAAACCAACGTGGTTCGCGTTCGATGCGATGCACAATTATATGGGTTCCGTATACGATTATCATCCAACATTATGCACTGAGGTGAGTAAATAGACAATAAATTATTTCATAATATTATTAAAAACCAATTATTTAATGTAAAAATGCTTTATTTAAAAATGATATATTTACAATTTTACTAATTCAAAATCATATCGACAATTCGACACCTGCATGCAACAACATCGTAACTCACTTTTTGGCGATTTTGAGTTACAATCATATTCTTACTCTACAAAAAATGGAGAATTTTTTGCACTCACTTCGGTGGCTCTAGTCCTTTAAATAAAGATTTTTTTTATGTAAATACATCGTGAGTGTCCACTGAAGTTCATAAAAGAGTAAATTTAATTGCACATCATTGTCAACATTGCTCATGCTCACCAAATTACTAAATTACATTGTAAAACAAGTTAAATTTTTTGTTATTATTGGCGAGGCGGTTACGATCCCTTTCCGTTTTGATAAGTGTGCTACGACCCTTAACCGAAATCTGTAGGATTTTTTAAAATCTTCGACGCGCTCTCCTGTAAAGTTGCTCAAAGTGAGTTACGATGTTGTTGCATGCAAGTGTCGAATTATTAAAATTAATTTCTTGATTGTAAGTACTCTGCGAACTCCTCCTGAATTTTTTGTGCAGAAATTGATCCTCTTCTAGGAATTGATGTAAGCGGAATGAGACCTGTAGGTGGGTCTTCATTTCGCCAGATTCCAGGCATTAAAACATTGTTAATTATTCGATCAAACGACTCTGGTGGTGAATAAAAATGGGATGAAGTTCTGCTTTTTCTCAAAAAATTATGTAAATATATACATGCCATAGCAACAATTGAAGCTTTATCTGGTTGGAGAAGCATGGGCTTTTTGAAGACTCTGAACACTGACGTCATTATACCAAAAACGTGTTCTACCTTGACTCTTGCCTTAGATAATTTTCGGTTAAAAATTCTTTTCATACTTTGTTCAGGGTGGTGTCCTGGGTACGGTCTCATGACATTGTTACTTAATGCAAAGGCACTATCAGCCACAAACACATATGGCACATTTACATTTCTTCCTGGTAACGGACGGGGATTCGGTAGTTTTAGAGTATTGTCGTTCATTTTATCCCATAATATACTGTTTCTTAAAACACCACCGTCGCTCATTCTACCTTGGCAACCCACATCAGCAAACATAAAAAAATAGTCACTGTCTACTAAAGCCAATAGGACAACACTAAAATCTTTTTTGTAGTTTATGTACTCAGACGCACTATGAATAGGCGATTCCAACACAACATGCTTGCCATCTATAGCTCCCAGGGCATGTGGAAATAGCCTTTCAAAGCCAGCTGCTTTAATTAGCCACTCATTCGTAGATTTCGGCAACTGAAACAGAAATTAATAATTTTTGTCATTTTTTACATTCACAATGCACAATTTATGCCTAATTTTAGTACTTATTATGATTGCAGGAGCGATCGGATTCGAGTATTGAACGGAGAGGCCGTTCACATGAACCGGAATCAAGTAACTTCATGGACTCAAATACAGTAAGATCTGAATCACTTGTATCAAGCAATCGAAGTGAGACTCCTGAAAACCAGTCTGATTCTTCTGTGATTCCCAAAAGACGGTGTCGAATGCAGGATGTACTAGTTGCAAAAAAACAGATGGATGAGGCATTTGCATTAATTAAAGAAAGATCCAAAAATACGAAAGCAGTCGGCGAATGTGATTTATACGGCCAACTACTCGCTGAAAAGCTTACAAGAAGATCACCGACTGATATTAATGAACGAGATTGATAATTTAATATTTAGGTACACTATGAAAATCAGAAAAGAGATACGTTCACCGATAACCTATAATGACCAGCTTCCTATTCCAGTTAATCAACATTCTATTTATGTACCTAGATCGTCTCAGTCTGAACAATCTTCAGTTACACCACAAGAGTATGTTCTATCGGGGTCATCCACACGGCAATATCCAGCAGCTTCAAACGATTTTAAACTAAGATCTCAATCGATTAAAAAATACGATATTCAATCAACACCAACGCCATATGAAAGAGACATACGAATACAGACTGAAATTCATGAGATACCGGGGCGATCATTTGATTCTCAAACTGTGTCGCAGCAACCAAGTTACATAACAAATACTAGCATCGCATGTGATTATGATAATAATATAGCATCATTTAGTATGAACAGTCTTAATCAGGAACCAGAAGTGCCTAAGAATAAGAAAATTAATATTATTTCGGAAACCACTATACGCCCTAAAAATAACAAAGATATAATTCAAGAAGCATATGAACGATGCCGTGGTACCGATATTAGTGATGATGATGAACATTACCACTTGAATGATTACTAAATTCGGATAACTTTTGATTACAAAATGACATATTTAATTATGAAAACACACTAATTTGATTATTAATCTTTATATTCATTAATTCATTATTCTTTAACTTCATGAACAATAAAGAAATGGTTGAATTTACTATGTAGTTTTCTTGTACTCACCTTCACTTCATCGCGAAGAACTCGAATCAGCGCATTACAAACTTCATATACAATAGTAGAAATAAGTTGATGAGAAATTTTAAATAGGTATTGCAGACTCATATAGCTGTCACCTGTTGCTAGAAACCTTAAAGTCAATGCTAATCGAATTTTTGTAGGAACAGCAGTTCTCCATTTAGTGTCTTTTTTTGAAATTAAAGGAGAAATTCTTTGCAATATTACTTCAAAATCAGCACAAGACATTCTGCAAAAATTATCGAAGTAGTCTACGGGTCTAGGCATCAAATCTTCTAGCATATTAGTCATGAAACCACTGAAAAAAAAAATGAATTGGTTAATTAATAATTAATTCAGTAAATTCAATGTTTAAAATTGCAAAGTATTTAACTTACCGTGTTCTCTTACGATACAGTGTAGACATCCATTCACGCCTTCTTCTTGGAGTTTTCACAATATGAGAATGAAAAAAAAAATTAAAGGCACTCAAATAAAACAGACTGACGGAGTCATCAAAATCGTCGTCTATTCTGTCAGCCATCTTTGCGGTAACTGTGCCCGTAAATCATTTGAAATACAAGTCTAGCCGGATACATCTGCGCACATAAAGTTTGATCAAAGTTTTGAAAATGTGTGCTCAAACTTTGATCCCAATGTCTGGCGCCGGCTTAAGTCGTGTTACTGGTGTTATGACTTTTTTTTACAGTACTGTGATCTTTAAATGAAGTCCTTTAAGGAACATTTTTCTTTTTTTTTATATCTAAATTATTAACAAAGTTACGATAAGCACAATCACAGTAAATGTTGAGAAGAATCAACCGTTCGTTAAAATAATGACAGTAAGTAGACTTACTCTAACAGTAACTAATGTTCCGGTAGATTGACATTATTTAAATATGGTGTTTTCGCTACACATATTCACAGTAAGTATAGTTACTCTATTTATTACTTGTGTAGTTCACAAAAAATAAAACCAATCCGTAAGCATACATCAAGTAAGTGAGTGAGCAGATATACTTACTGTAACAATGCTAAGAAAAACGTCACCATAGTCGAATACACTTTTTATTTTTAACAAAGTAAGACTATTTACTTTAAGTATACTAAATAAATATAAAAGGTGAAAATCGAAATATTTTATCTATCTAACAGTAAAATCGATAGTTACTGTAAATATGTTTTTGGTCCTCGCAAATACGTGAGCGTGCGCGGGGGGTACGGGGTGCGGCGGGAATTAGTCTTGTCGAATCCTGAACCCCGCTTAGTTCGCAGTCGCGCGACAGCGTTTGCAAGACAAGGTTCGGGCGTGTGTGTGTTCGGGCTATTGGCGCCAAAACATCATTATTGTCGTAAGTATCTATCATTATTTATTAACTAGGTAGGTTTTGACTCAGCGTCTATCTCTCTCCCAATCAATTCGGATTTAGGCGCGGCAAATCAACTAGCAATGCCGTCACGGAATTAGTCGATTGCGTCGTCAAAAATATTGACAAGAAGAAAAAAGTATTGTCAATATTTTTGGACCTGAAAAAAGCATTCGACACAGTTTCAATTCCCAACTTGCTTTTAAAGCTGGAGAAATTAGGGATCCGAGGTAAACCTCTTGAATTTATGAGGGATTATCTTCAATATCGAACTCAGTGCGTAAAAATACAGGAGCACTACAGTAGAGATGCGCCTGTCACTTTTGGTGTCCCCCAAGGCAGTGTGCTTGGGCCAACTTTATTCTTAATTTACGTTAACCAGCTCTGTAACATAAAACTGAGAGACGGTAATATAATAGCGTTCGCCGACGACACTGTCCTTACTTTTTCCGGCGATTCTTGGCACGACACCTTTAACTCAGCACAAAACGGACTCAATACTGTTCTGCAGTGGCTTGTGACACATACTCTCACTCTAAACACTGACAAAACCAAAATCGTTACCTTCTCTATGCGAAACTCCACACAACCTTCTGACGCTTTAACTTTAACAGCACACTCGTGTCTACTGCCGGGTATGGTAGCTTGTACCTGCCCCAAACTAGAGCGCTGTAGGACTATAAAATATCTCGGAGTGACAGTTGACAACGGCCTGAGTTTTGCAGCTCATATAGAGACTCTTACAAAAAGAGTAAGAAAACTTATTTTTGTCGTTAAAACACTTCGCCACGTTGCTGAACCTCAAATTATGAGATGTACGTACTACGCTCTCTGTCAGTCTCTTCTAAATTATTGTATATCTGCCTGGGGTGGTGCTCCCAAAACCTTACTCTTAAAATTGGAAAGAGCTCAGAGAGCCGTGCTAAAAGTCAGTACCTTTCGACCTATCTTTTTTCCAACTGAGGAGTTATATAAGAACTGTAAAGTTCTCACAGTCAGGCAATTGTTTGTGCTTAACACTGTACTTCTTCAGCACCATATAACTCCCTACGACGTAATCACCACAAGACGCAGAGACAAAATAGGCCAATCCTACCGTTCGCATTACTCTTTCACAAGAAGGTTTCCCTGTTTTCAAGGCCCCCATCTGTATAATAAAATTAATAAAATATTAAACTTCCACTCACTTCCAAATATATCTCTTAAAAAGAAACTATCTTCTTGGCTCCAGACCCTCAACTATAACGACACAGAGCTCTTATTGACGACTTAATCAACTAGGTAAAATCTAAACAGCGCATTATCACACATAAACACACAAACCCACACACACACACACACCACACACCCACTCACACACACCACACACCCACTCACACATACACCCAATCACACACACCCCCACACTCTACACCTATCTTTTTTATTTTATCATTGTTTCGTTGTTTTGCTAAATGATTTATTTGTCTGTCCATCTACCTGCAGCAAAAATGTAAATCAGTTCTCGTAAATTGGACAAACTTTCTTTTCTAGGCACCCATGAAAGGGTTGGGCCTAGCACCTTTAATACAAGTTGTCTTGTCAACTTAGCAAGGGTGCTAGAGTCTCCAAACATATTAGTGTATAACGTCTCCATCTGTTTGTTTGTAACCACATGTTGTTTAAATGTACACCTTTTTATTGCAAATAAATTATTATTATTATTATTATTATTATTATCTGACCCCGGCCAGGAACTCGAGTAAGTAGCGTGCGGCACAAAAATTCACCAGCAAGACATACCTATTGATTTCGTACCATTCAAAATATGTTACCATTCAAAGTTTTTAAAATAATTAAGAATGTCTTTTTTATGTGTCATTCATTATATCAGTGTAGTCACTTTTTGCTTCTTTTTACAGGAATCAAAATGAGTTCAAGAAGAGATTTGATATTAGAACTAGCCAAGAAATCTAACAGAGAACCAAATTCCAGTCGAGATAATACTGATACTAATTCTAAAGCACAAGTCCAAAACGCTTTACTTTGTGATGAATGTATGCCAGAATCAGATGAAGAACCTTGTGAACCACCACTGGAACAAACGACGACATTATTTGAAGACTCTGATGACAGCGTCCGAGATAAAGATTATATTCCTGAGGATCTATCATCTTCGGAATCTGACGAAGAATGTAATTATAAGACAGCAGCATCTCAAACCTCTCAAGCTCTGCCGCCACGCTCACCATCAGCTTCACCACCAAGGCGTTCCTCACCGGCTTCACCACCAGGTTTTCCACTAAGATGTTCGCCATCATTACTCGAATCAGGTTCGCCAGGTACGCTATCTTTACTTGAATTAGGCTTACCACTGCTACGTTCACGATCTGGTTCACCTCAACATCTTTCAGAACAAAGTACTTCAACAGTGTTACGAGGTTTGCCAGTAAATGCTTCACCATCCACTGAAACTCAAATGGATAGAGGAGTAAATAAAGCAGGTTTGCCGCGAAAAAGAATGGTTATTTCCGAACCATTAATAGAAAGAAAAAAAAGAAAATTAGAGTCTGAGATTGCAAAACTTGAATTAAAACCCCCTTGTGGAGAAAAATGTCCGAAAAAATGTTCCTATAAGTTTACACCTCTTCATAGAGACAATATTAATAATATGTACCGTATACTTAACAAAGAATCTCAAGGTATATTCGTAAAAGGAATGGTTGACACAAAAGAAGTTAAAACAAGAAGGACTTCACAAAGGGAAAATGCTAAACGGAATTTATCTTATGCATATCATTTGAAAGATAGTAATGATGACAGAATTGAAGTGTGCAAAACTTTTTTTTTATCTACTTTGGGATACAATGCTAAACATGATTGCAGGGTTTTAAACATCTTAAAGAGAAATGTGGATGATCAGAAAGATGAAAGAGGCAAATATACACGGGAAAATAAAATAGATAGAGATATTATAAAAAATCACGTATTAAAATACAACCCAGCCATATCACATTATAGACGTGAACATGCACCAAAAAGACTTTACTTACCTAGCGATATAAACATGACAGAAATGTACAAAAAATTTTGCGAAGCTGAACCTGATACTAAAGTGTCTATAGAAACATACCGTCATGTTATAAAAAAAGAGATGAATATATCCTTTGCCCACCTAGGCAATGAAGAATGTGAACTATGCGCGTTATTCCAAGAACACAACAAGGATCACATTGAAAGTCAAGACCAGACCTGTGATACTTGTAAGCAATACCTATCTCATAAAAATAATTATACCACAAGCCGAATTAACTACAAATTCGATGCAGAAAATAGTGCAAACGAAACTGACACTAAATATTATTCAGTGGACCTTCAAAAGGTCATAATGCTTCCGAGAATGGAACAATATAAAGCAGCGATTTTTTGCAGTAGAATTATTGCTTTTAATGAGAGTTTTGTTCCACTTGGTAAGTCTTCAAAAAACTTTCCTGTTGCAGTCTTGTGGAATGAAACTGTATCAGGTAGAAGCTCGCATGATATTCTTTCGGCATACAGAACATTCTTTTTGCAAAATCGAGATACTGAAAAAATTGTCTTGTGGGCCGATAACTGCTCCTCACAAAATAAGAACTGGGCTTTATTGTCTTTTTTAATTAATATTATAAACAGCGACCTAATTGCCACGAACACAATCGAGATTAAATATTTTGAGCCTGGTCACACTTTTATGTCTGCGGACCAGTTCCATCACCAAATCGAGACAAAATTGCGTAACACCAAAGTATATGATTTTGATGATTATGTTGCACGTGTGAAAAGTGTAAATTCTATGAAAACTATCGTTAAAGAAATGAACTTTACTGATTTTTATAACTATGATGAATGTGTATCGCAACACAAAATTCGAAACTCCTCACCACGTATTTATCTAAAAGACATCACATACGTTAAAGCAGAAAGAGGCTATTTTACCCTAAAATTTAAAAAAGATCAAGATGACGAAGACTTTCAAACTTTGTACTTTTTACAAAATAAAGTCTTAAAAAATAAAACATTTCCTGAACTTAAGCCCAAAGCTGCTCCACGAGGTATAACAGAGGAAAAGAAGAAAGAGATACTGGAAAAGCTGGTCCCATTGATGCCAGAAAATAGACGAGCATTTTGGTTGAATATACCAACTTCTAATGCTTCTGATTTTGAAGATTAAAAAAAGGTTCTCTTTGGCCTTCAATGCCTAACACAGATGTAAAAACGACACTACCAGAATTATTAAAATCACACACTATAAACATCCTTAATAATAATCAATCATTACCTATAACTAATTCTATTCCTAATACAAATAATAATCTATTTCAGACCTTAATTAATAATTCATCTAATTACTTACATTTACAACGTCTATTAGCATACGTATTTAGATTCATTAATCGTTGTAGAAGGTTACATAGTCATAGTCTTGCTCTTACTAATTCAGAGCTATCTCACAGCGCTGCGTTCATAACTAAAACAGTTCAGAAGGAAATGTTTCCTGAAGAATACGAGCTGCTTTCATCATGCAAAACATTACCAAAGAAAAATCGCTTAAAGAAATTGTCACCTTTTATTGAGGCAGGTATTATACGAGTCGGAGGAAGATTAGATAATTCTTGCTACGATTATAATGTCAGGCACCCAATTATTATCTGCAGCAAACATAACTTTACCAAACTTATTTTTAAAACATTTCATTTACGCCTATTTCATGCTGGTCCACAACTACTATTAGCTACAATTCGACACGAGTATTGGCCTTTAGGTGGTAGGAACCTTGCCAAATCAACTGTTCATAAGTGCGTGAAATGTCAGAGATTCAACGGTAGGACAGTTCAACCCATCATGGGTAACTTGCCTAGGGAACGAGTTCAGTTAGAGTTTCCTTTCTTAGAGACTGGCACGGACTATGCCGGACCCATCCTCCTAGCCGACCGCAAAGGTAGAGGATGTAGATTAACTAAATCATACATTTGTGTTTTTGTTTGTCTAGCCACAAGGGCGGTTCATTTGGAGCTTGTCTCAGACCTAACAAAATATGCCTTTATTGCAGCACTGAACAGGTTTATTGCTCGTCGTGGTAAACCGAAGACCATTTACTCTGACAATGGCACTACCTTTATTGGCACCTGTAACGAAATAGCTGACATATTAAAACAGGACTTTTCTTCAGAAATGGCAAATACAGGTATCAACTTTTCCTTTATTCCGGCCTACACCCCACACTTCGGTGGCTTATGGGAGTCTGCCGTGAAGTCCATAAAACATCACCTGAGGCGTATATTAGGCTTTGCACATCTCACATACGAAGAGATGTCTACTTGTCTGATTCAGGTTGAGGCAATACTAAACTCTCGTCCTCTCACTCCTCTTTCCACTGATCCATCTGACCTATACCCCTTAACTCCTGCCCATTTCCTAATTGGGAGATCTCTCACATCCCTGCCGCATCCGCAAGTCGTAAACCAGAACATCTCCAGTCTGAAACGTTTCCAGCGTATAGAACATCTCAAGCAACAGTTCTGGAACAGATTCTCTAACGAGTACATCTTTTACCTCCAACAGAGAACCAAGTGGACGGACTCCGATGCGATACTCGAAGAGGGATCAATGGTGGTATTCAAGGAGCAACACTCACCACCACTGATGTGGCCACTCGGCCGAATCGTCCGGCTCATACCTGGGAGAGACGGAATAAGCAGAGTCGCAAACGTGAAGACGAATAAGGGAATAGTTCGACGAGCCTTTAACACCATCTGTCCTCTTCCAGTATAAACCTTGAAGACAAGTCTTCAACGCCGGGAGCATGTTGAGAACATCACTACGCGCCGGGCGACCGCGCGGGACGCCTGCGGTCGCGGAGGGGGTCAACCTGCAAGCTCGCACCGGCCGGCAGCGGCGGCCCACGACACTGCGTCATCGTCCACCTCACTGAGCGCACTCATTCCTTTATTTTTAACCGTAGTTTCGAATTATTGTTTGATCGCTTGTACGCTTCATTTAAATTAATACAGTCCACTATTTTATTGTTACCGGAGTTTCTCTGCTGTCCTAATACCACCCTTAGGATTTAACCCACTCCTTTCTAGTTCATTGACTTAGGCGGTATTGTTAACTATTATATTTTGACTTACGCTGTGTTCCATAAACATTTTAATGGGACTTGAGCGGTATTAAACAGACTTTAGGTGTATGGTTTTTATTATATTAACTTACTTTTTATTAATAAAAAGGAATATTATGAATTATTTTGGGTATAATTATGATTTTTTATTTTTTACCAAACGAATTTGTGTGCATGTGTGGTAAGTAATAATAATAATTTATTTATTTTCTCGCCACAATACACATTGAGTACATATTTAAAGGAACAGGTGGATACAGCAAGTATATTGCGGGAGACTGGTGCCTAAACTAGGCTTGTGGCCTGTATTTCAGGATACCAGAAGTAAATATTATATAAAGTTTTTTTTTAACTTATGAAAATGACTGAGCAGCTTGATGATACCGCTTGCAGCATGAACGAGGAGGAGAAAGACGTGGAGACTCAAGTTAAAGTCACGACTTTATTCGATATAAAAAAAAAGGCGGGAAGCGTTGATGGCACAAAAAATGTATATCTTAACACGTTAACTGTGGATACAAAATTTTTCGACAACCCCAAATGTCCAAATTTTTTTTTGTAATAATCTGTCTCAAATCAATACAAAATAACTAGTTTTGGCTAGATATGCCTAATTAATTACTAATTACTCGATTTATTTCCACACACCTTTTACCCGTGTACCGTATTCGGTACACGGACTTGTCGTGTTGAATCAGCGTGTACACGGACTTGTCGTTTTGAAACAGCGTTTACACTTAGCGTGTACCGGGGACTTGTGAACGGCTAATTATTTAAAAAAAACACCTTTTTTTATTCGTATTCTTGTTTATGGTCACAAATTGACATTGAGAGAAAGTAAAAAAGACTTTTAAATTCTGTCAACTGTCAAATGAACTCGCATTCAAAAAGTTTTGCCCGTTTGAGCGCAAATTTTTATTGTGTGAATAATATTTGAAAAATGTGGTAAGACCTATGATAAATATGCAGAACTTTGACGACGAAGATATAAGGAGAGTGTTGGAGGAGTCTGATGGTGAAGATACACTGTTCAATGTGTATGACTATGAAGAAATTGGCGAAGACGATGATGTGGACATTGATGGACGTGAAGAAGAGACAATCGAAGCAATCGCCAGAGAGGTACAACATGGTGGAGAAATGGGTGAGTCTGCACACTCTGAAATACTAAGTGGACAATATGAAAATGCTGAAGTAGAGATTACACATTCCGAAATACCAGACAGCCCCATCACCATCAGTAACCCACCAAATGTTGTATCTTCACGAACGTCGAGGCCAACACGAATACAATCACAAGTGTCTCTTGACTCCGAGAGGCAGGTGACAGTAAAAGATTTATCGAGAAAACCATTCACAGGGCACGACGAACCAACTCGCCAAAATCTGCATGTTGCATAATCATGCCATAGTCAGCATGTTGTGTAATCTGCAATTTGATGTAAACACTGATCTTTTTACAATTTTCCGAAAAATTGTTGATGATGATGTCCTAAAACACATGGTACAACAAACAAATGTGTATGACGCGCGGCTTTTACAAGAACCGGCAAAGCCACACAGTCGCAAAAATCGATGGTCAGATGTCGACGAAGCGGATTTACACCATGGAAAGGACGGCCACACTAGAATTGTGACATTACAAACTGCAAAAGGCGAAACTAAACGACCTATTACAAAACTGGTTCCACTAGTGGAGGCTGAGGAACAAAACAACACTGACACTGAGAAACTACCCAAAAACAGGCGAAACCGAGCTAAACGGCTTACCTGGAACAACTTGGTATGTTATATGCTAATGCTAGTTATGACATTGATAACACCTACTTTCCAGCAAGATATTAAACTTACTCAACTGACAAAAAATCAAACAATTTACTTTGACAAGATTGCAGATCTACAAGAAATAAGACATGAATGGAAACTTGTATTCTATTACAATATGACAAATTACTGGCGCAATATGGACACTCTGCAAGTATTCGTATCTCACATCAAGCAAGTTCGTTGCGAAGAATGGTTGATGCAATTCCATGTTCTGACTAACCAATTTGAACAAAGCACGAGTGAACTAAATTATTACAACGAATTACTGAGGTCCCAGCGGATAATTCAACACAGGTTCAAAAGAGGATTGATCGACGGAGTAGGTTATGTTGCAAATTCGTTATTTGGAGTGTTAGATCAATATTTTGCAGAACAATATGAACAGGACATCGACACAATCCAACATAATAAAAATGACCTATTACAACTGCTTAAAAAACAGACAAGTGTTCTGGAAACCGAGAACAACATTGTACCTACAGCATAACGAAGCAACAATGGTGAAGCAGTTCACTTTAATCAACGATCACCTCACGTCCCTAGAAAACAAGATGCTCAAAGATAAACTTGAGAGTTCAAATGCATTCTACATCATAACATCGGCCATAGCTACAGGAAGAATGGCCCAAAACTTAAAAGATATCCAAGAATCACTCATCAACACACTGACAAATATGTACCAAGGACATATGGACGTACATCTATTATCACCAACCCAAATGCAAAGCGAACTAGATAGAGTAGCTCGACTACTACCTCGCGATTCTACACTACCTGAAGTTTGTAATGACATAAGAGACATCTACAGGCTGTTCAGAATACATGCGCGCATAACACAGCACTACCTGTTGATGGAAATAAAGGTACCGATCTTGGTAAATTCGTCACATGTAAAAAAACATGTGTAAACTCGTCACAGGTTCATGAGGGTTATTGAAAATTGTCACAAATCCTCAATTCACATATTTTTTTCTTTAAGTAGCGATAACAAGCAAGTTTTTAGCACTCGAAATTAAATATACTTCTGCACACGCCATCGTGCTCGCTCGTTCCCTGCATCCATCCCTTTCTAAAAGTATCGGTCAAACGCATCTAACAACTTATTAGCTCAGTGACTCCCTTGACCTTGTCGATGCTTTCTTTAAGTAGCGATAGCAAGCAAGTTTTTAGCACTCGAAATTAAATATACTCCTGCACACGCCATCGTGCTAGCTCGTTCTCTGCATCCATCCCTTTCTAACAGTATCGGTCAAACGCATCTAACAACTTATTAGCTCAGTGACTCCCTTGACCTTGTCGATGCTTGTGTGGTGATCTGTGATAGGTGTGTCTTTGAAAAAATGGATCTTGATCAACCTGGTACAAGCTCGGGAAGCCATGGTGTATTTTATTATTTAATGCTATTGTACAAATCATTACTATATTATACACTTCTGGACACATCTATTGGCCCGCCTTGTATTTTCAGTTTCGTTTGGTCCTAGCTAAAATTTTATATTAGGTCGAGCAAAAAGTTTTTATGCAGTTTTGAACCTGGCACATTCACAATTTCATTCAATAGTCTTTTTTTGAATTTCGAACACAGAATTTAAAGAAACAAAAGACAATTTGGAGCCTGTTTGTTGATATCAAACAATCGAATACTAAGCAAACTTGGTTTTATTGGTTTACTTGGATTTAATTCTTGAAAAAGTGATTGATGTCTTTGGTTTTGCAACAAACATTACTTATTCTTAACATTAAGGTGAGGTTCTATCAATAATCTATGGATACTTCACCTGAAGTCGCCGCCCAAGCTGTGGCACTTATTCAGGCCGGACACAGC
Source organism: Mamestra brassicae (assembly GCA_905163435.1). NCBI lineage: Eukaryota > Metazoa > Arthropoda > Insecta > Lepidoptera > Noctuidae > Mamestra > Mamestra brassicae. The sequence goes on from LR991009.1 coordinate 3,690,024, forward strand.
CAAAGAATCGTGAGTGCTCAACTTAATTTAAGTCGATCTGCGGTCCGAAATGTTTATCGGAGGTACCTAGAGACTGGCGGCTTTGTTCGTCGCCAAGGAAGGCCACGATCTCGGGTCACAACTGAAAGGCAGGATCGATTCATCGTGACGACCAGCTTGAGAAATCGTCACCTTACCTCCATTGAGATACAAAACCAACTTCGCGACTTCCACGGAGTATCTGTGAGCGCTCGAACTGTTCGGAGAAGGTTAAAAGAACGCGATATGGTACCACACAAGCCAGCTAATGGGCCCAAACTAACGCGAGCCCACCGAACAGCGCGCCTTCATTTCGCACGCAGTCATTTAAATTGGACACAACAAGATTGGAGCCGTATACTCTTTTCTAATGAGTCTAAAATTGTGTTACATGGCAATGATGGAAGGAAGAAGGTCTACCGACGTAAGGGAGAGCGTTTCGCACAATGCTGCTTTGAAGAGAAGGTTGCTTATGGCGGTGGCTCATGGACTGTCTGGGGCGGTATATTCGCGAGCGGCAAAACTCAACTTGAGGTTGTTACAGGACCACGGCTGCCAACATTAAATGCTGAAAGGTACATTCGTGAGTGCTTAGAACCTCACGTGATACCATACGCGGACTATGTGGGCCCAAATTTCCTTTTTATGCATGATACTGCAAGAGCCCATGCGGCCGGCATCGTCAGGGAATATCTTCGGGATGTGAACATCACAGTTATGGACTGGCCAGCCAGAAGCCCAGACATAAACCCCATTGAGCACATGTGGGACGAGCTAAAAAGACGTGTTAGGGCTCGTCAGCCAGTTGCCCAGACGATGCAGGAGTTGAAAACTGCCATAGAAGAGGAATGGGAGATGATCCCTCAAAATTGCATAGAGCGGTTGATAAACTCTATGCCTAATAGTATGAGAGCTGTGGTAGATGCCCATGGAGGCAACACGCGTTATTAAATTAAACCTTTATTTCATAAAACATGTTTTTTATTCAAAAATCAATTGCCTTTAACAAGGCGCATATCCGACTTGTTAAGCGTAGCTCCATGTCGTATGGTATTCTGAATTCAAATTTAAAACAATACGATCGAAAAAGATGGTAAAATGTATCAGGTTTAAAACTGCATCAACAGTTTTTGTTCAATCTAGCAATCATATTTCGGTAGGGGCCATCGAAACCTAAACTCTAAGGTGGGCCAATAGATGTGTCCAGAAGTGTATTATCTATCTCTTAGATTTAATAAGGTACTATAAGGCACTGGGCGCAGGATTAGTAGTTTTCATTATAAAAACATATTACTACTATTGTGAATATTGTCAGTTTTATCGACATTGTCCCCGCTTCAGGTTCGTGAAGTATATTTGTTACCGCCACTCTATACACTACTACTGGAAATAATTCTATTTCCACATAAATTGAATTATTTCATGTATTTAGAATGATTGTGAATAAATATAAGAGTATTTTATAAATAATACTCGTGTATAGCTTACTTTCGACACGAGCACGAGAAACGTAAAACAAAATGTCGGACGGCGTGATCGGTTACATAGAATTTGAAGCTTTGTGAAAATAGACATGTTTTTAACTCAAATATAACAGAAAGATATCACTTGCCTATGAACTTTCATCAATAAATATTTTTTTTGTAAAGTAGATTTTAGTTTATTTCTAAATATATTAAATGTTTTGCTCGTTAATTAAAAAACGTTTATATTTTTTTCAGATCACTTTTACTAAAACAGAAAGAGGGTGAGAATGTTGTAAGACAAGGTCATACGTACAATTTCCACCGTGACACTAAGATTGGCACTGTATGGAGATGCACTAATCGTTCATGTAGTGCAACTATTAAAATTTCGGAGAATCATGACATCAGAATTTTGCATGAATCGGTGAATGAATCATTTCCCACAAGTGTCAACCAAATATAGTAAAAACTGAAATTATAAAGGCAAGAAATCTTTGCAAGGAAGCAGCAGCCAACACGATCACACCTATGCCTCAAGTATATGAAGAAGCTTTTCAATCAGCCAAGGATGAGGGTTATGAATTATTAAATGCCATACCAAAATTTTCGAACATTTCACGATCTCTTTATAATGCTAGGAATCGTGAACTAAACGTGCCCAAAACACATTTTTCAAGACGCGAAGATGTCATAATTCCAGAAAAATATAAACTTAATTTTTTGTTATTTGATGATAACAGTGAGCCTGAAAACAGAATAATACCATTCTGCACTGAGATGCTGATGCTGATCCGGGGGAAGATGACATAAGATTGGTTAACAAATTGACGGACTGTCATGTCATAAAAGAAAAGATACCTAAAATGAAAGTTAAACATGCAGCCCAGGTGTTCAGTCAGAGGGTATCAGCAACAATGAGATATTTAGCGAGTAAGTATCATTGGCTTAAATTAAGCAGTAATCATATTGATGGGCCTCGGGTGATTTCACTGGTTGTCTGTTTTCAAGATGCCTATTAATTATTTCAAGATGCATCAATGATTTTAGACCATTATAATTATTCAAAAAAATGTCTTTGTGTGAATTATAATAAGAACCTAAGTGATATTGCTTTCTAATATTTATGATAAACATCATATATCTATAGAATAATAATTAAGATTTTAAATCTCCAAATTCTAACCATTTACATTATAATCTTTGCAAGACCTTGCTTATTCAGTAATTATAACAGAAATAATATCAACATGATAATATACATAAGTATTGTAACTATTAATATTTTTCAAACTTGTCATCATTGTTTGTTTATTTCAGATCACGACATTCTTCCAAAGGAGTGCCTAGACACTGCAGAATTGTTGCTTGTGGTTGACATTTTATTCGACTCATTTAATGGTCATAGCTACCAAAATTCAGATAAAATGTACAAGTGTGCACTAAAACAGAACTCGCCACATTTTAAATTATGGGACGATTTACTCCCAGTATTAAGATCAATGAGATTTAAAGTGGAGAAAAAATTAAGGGATGGAACGATTTCAAAGAAATTTGAACAAGTACCAAGTCTCAGGAACTGGATTTCAAATATTAATGTCTATAAAGAAATGTTTAAATATTTAAAAGAAAAACACGATGTAAGTAGTCTGTTGACAAGAAATATTAACCAGGATCCATTAGAAAATTTTTTCTGCAACATAAGGAGTAATGGTGTCAGAAACACGTCTCCAACTTGCTCGCAGTTCATTGGTTCATTTAAAACATTACTTATTAATAATTTAACCTCACCACACTCAGTTGGAGCAAACTGCGAGCAAGATGATAATAAAATATTAAAGCCATTAAAAATATTAGTAAATTTCAAAGAAAAGGACGCAAGAGAACAACCTTCAGTCTGTTAATGTGGATTCTGTAATAAACTGCTTCATGCAAACAGACACAGATAACTTTCGGAACACAACCAGTAAAGAGGCAAAAAGATATGTTGCTGGCTATATAGTTAAAAAAACTTTACAGCAAATATGTCGAAAATGCCATACTTGTAAAATGCATTTGGTAAGCACAGTGCCTCCGAGTAATAAAGATTATATATTAGAAAGAGACTATACAAGAAGGTCACTTAATTATCCATCGGAGGCATTGTGTGACCTTGTAGATGATGTTTGCATGATAATTCAAATACTGTTAAATGAGGAACCGCAGCAGAAACATCTGAAGGGTACAATTAAACAAATTATAAATATATTTTGCAATTTATCGCAGTTCTCTTGTGTGACACATAAAATCCATGTACAAAATTTCTTAATGGATATTATAACAAATATTATTATAAATAGCTGGTGCACTAATGTCAACAGAATACTTAAAGGTAAAACAATTATGTGTCATAATAATTCAACAAAAATTCAAGCATTAAATTATTATAATACCCATTGTAAAGGGAAATAAATTCTTTAAAAAAATAATCATTTTTATCTACCATGTTTTCAGTTTCATTTATTGATACGGCTCTTGATGATGTCTAAGAATTTAATGAATGATTTTCCCTATATTGAAAAATTATTGTTATTTATTTATTTATGTGAAATAAGTAAATTCTTGTGTTTCGAATTCTAGATTTCCTTTGATAAGACTAGAATATGATGTTGTCATCATGGTGTTATTTTATACACAAGAATTTATTTATTTCACACAAATAAATAACAATCATTCTTCAATATAAGGATTAAAAACAAAAACTCCTAACAACGCCATCTAGAGAGGGTAAGGGGAGGGGGAGCATTGGGGCATTGAGACACAGCGGCATCTCTTTGTTTGGGAACTCACGTTTTACAAAACGAAAACGTGAGTGGCCCATCTATAGGTATATTATAGTGTATTATCTATGATTTATACCAAATCTAGATACATTCTTCTTGGATGGCACATTTGCAAGCTGCTGTACACCATTTTATCAACTATATTGTATACACGGAGACGTGAACAGTAACGACAAATTTTCGAAAATAGTGCCTCTTATCTAGCGATGGGCGACTCGAGTTATCTAACTCGAGTAACTCGGGTCAGACCGTAAGCGAGTCAGCCCGAGCTAAAATATTTGTAAACAGAGTTGACCCGGGGAGCGCGCGCGGCGGGCGCGGACGGTGCGGTGGGTTGGCGGCTCGCAGCTAGTCGCCTAGCCCGCGAGTCGCGAGGCCCGAACCGTTCGGGCTTCGCGACTCGCGGGCATTTCGGAGCAGTTCGGAGTCGTTCGGGCCGAGCAACTCCGAACGAGCTCGAATCACCCCGACCGACGACCGAACGTCCGAGCCGCGAGTGAAAGAGATAGTTCTCGTTGTTGGTTTCTTATCAGACGGTTAGGCCGAAAGAACTGATGAGAGAGTTTTGAAATTGAAAGCCTACTCGCTTATCTGTTTTGTTTACTTTTTTGTTATTGTTACTTCATTCGTTGTTTATTGTTTTGTTGCAGTTTTATTAGTTTCAGTTTTGTTTGTTTTGTTAACTTTAATAACTTTAGAATGGCTCCTGGAAGTAAAAAAAGTGTTGCGTGGGAGTTTTTTTCGAAAACAGATAACGATACTAAAGTAGTTTGCAAGTTATGCTCCTGTCAGTATAAATATAGTGGAAATGCCACTACTTTAGTGAACCACTTAAAAAAGAAACATATAATTCAATACAGTGAAACCGTTGGCGCAAATTTACCCAGAAACGAATGTGCAAGTAGTGAGTGTGAGGTTTCGAGAATTTACTTGCCAATGCCAAGTGTGTCAGGTGTTCGTGTGTCGGAGAATCGGGAGGAGAATAATACCGTTGTCGGTTCTGTTCCTGAGCCTCCTCAGCCTCCTCCAAAGCGGGCGCGACAGATGCGCTTAACTGCTCCTTACAAAATAAACCAAAAAGCTGGTGATGAAGCCTTACTAGACCTAATAACAATAGATATGCAACCCCTACAAATAGTTGAAAACGAGGGTTTTATAAAATATTCAAAAAAGTTAAATCCTGATTATGTATTGCCATCAAGAAAAAAATTAACTCAAATGCTGGAAGAAAAATATAACATATGCAGTTCTGAAATAAAACAAAAATTACAAGATGTAGAATATATTGCTCTAACAACGGACATTTGGAGTTCAGATAGTCAAAAAAGTTATATTAGTGTTACTGCTCATTTCATTCAAAGTTCAAAATTAAAATCGCTTGTTATATCAACATCTGAACTTGCCGACCAGCATACGTCGTTAAATATAGCAAACGCTTTGCGAGCTATTTTAACTGAATGGAACATTTTCGACAAAATAGTTACTATTGTGACCGACAATGCCTCGAGCAAGAAAAAGGCTGTACAAGATTTTTTAAATAAAAGAAATCATTTCTGTGTTGCACACACCATAAATTTAGCTGTCAAAGACTGCATTCAAACAGAAAATGACGCATTCCCACATTTAAAAAATAGCGCTGTGTCAGAGGTAATTTCAAAAAGTCGCGCCATAGTTACTCATTTTAAGCAGAGCATAAAATCGTCCAATGCACTGAGAGAAATGCAAAGCCAAATGAATTTAGATATAATAAAACTTAAACAAGACGTACAAACGAGGTGGAATTCAAGTTTTTATATGTTGCAGAGATTATTAAGAACCAAAGTTCCCCTATCTGCAACATTACCTCTGCTTACGTCACCTCCACCAAGCTTGAATGCAGAGGACTGGTTGATAATAGAAGACTGTGTTGCACTTTTACAGCCCATGGAAAAAGTCACGTCCGTGTTATCTGGCGAATCGTATCCGACGCTATCTTGTATTATCCCAATAGTCAGAGGACTACAAAATTCTATTAACAATAAGTCTCCAAAAACCGAAGCTGGAAGACATGTTCAGCAGTCGCTGCTGGAAGTCATTGACAGAAGACTAAGTGTCTATGAGTCCAACAGAACAGCAGCAAAGGCCACCTTATTGGATCCACGCTTTAAAAAAAAGGTTTTGGTTTAGAGAGCAATGCTGAAAATGCGGTTAAATTTGTCCTTGAGGAACTTGCTCAATACCTGGCTCAACACCGACCAGTTGAAGAAGAAAATCGGTTGCCGACTGTATCTACGGCGCAAACTTCTACAGATGATGAAATCTGGGATTTTTTTGACAAAAAACTAAGTGAAACTGTAACACAACAAACACCAATATCGTCTGCTTCAATGATTTTAAAACAATATTTAGATTTGCCTTACTTAGACAGAAAACAAAACCCGCTACAATTTTGGGAACAGAGAAAACATATTTTTCCAATCCTTTATCGAATAGCCTTTAAGTATTTGTGCATACCGGCTTCCTCTGTCCCATCCGAGCGACCTTTTTCTAAGGCTGGTTTGGTTACAAACCAAAGGAGGAACAGGCTTAAGCCAAAAAAATTAGACCAAATATTGTTCTTGAACTCGTACTGTAGCGAGAAAGGGAATTCTTGAATATTTCAATCTCAAGAATCTAGTATGGCGAAACGTACACTTAAAGTTACCGTCATACAAATATCCGGAAATTTTACCACAGGACGCCAATACAAGACATATTATGCAAAAGAGAGAGGTAGAACCGCGATAAAAAAAAATATTTTATCGCGGTCCTAACTCCTACCTCGTGATTGTGTACGCTTCACAGTTTTTTATATTAATTATTTCATAATTTTTGTTGCTAATATAAGAAATTAAAAACCTATTATGGTATGCGTTGTGTTAAGTAAGAAACATTTATCTAGAGTCGTTTGAATTTTATAAAAGTACGACCTTACAATGTTGTTCTTTTGAAGTATTGTTGAACTTAAGACTGAAATTCAGAAACAAGTGCCATTATACATAGTCATTTTTATATAATAACTTACCAAGTAAATATTGTTGTATTTAAGACTGATAGTCTAATATTTAGAAATAAGAGCCTTTAGATTTATAGGTAAATACGGTCTATTAAGTATATTTAAAAGTTGATTAGTTTGTATTACAGTTATTTTTATAGAGTTACCTACAAGGTATTTTTTGATCTTAAGACTGGTATTCATTCAGAAATAAATGCCATTACTTAGATGTTGATTAGCTTTTTTTATAGGTGTTAGTTGATAGATAGATGACCAAATACCAAACGTAATTTTAGTTTCTTATTATTTACTAGGTAAAAAATGTTGCCATTCTTTTGCGCTACATAGGTAGTTCCTTTTGTAATGTTTTGTTTGTAAACACTTAATAATAATAAACGTCTGATAAAGTCTGATTTTTGAACGGGCTCAATTTTATTTGACTACCATTGACTCGTCGCCACTCAGCCCGCCATACCCAACCCGACGAACCTTGAACGTAGCAAACTAGCAACCCGCGGAACGATGCACCGAGTTGAGTATTTACTGACTCGGACGGCGGACCCGGCGGGCGACGCGACGGACCTTAAGGCAGACTGAGTCGAGTCAACTCGAGTTGCAACTCGAGTTGATAAGCGAGTCAACTCGAGTTACTCGAGTTACCAAAAAGTCGACTCGGCCCATCGCTACTCTTATCTACGTTCTTATGCCTAATAAGGAGGAAAAGTCTTACAAACGACTTTTCATATCTCTATTGCAAAATTTAACCAACTGGACACCGCTTACAATGGTCGTCGACTTTGAAATTGCCGTGATAAACGTCATAAAACAAGTGTTTCCTCATGTTAAATTACAAGGATGTAACTTTCATTTCAAACAAGCTCTTGCCAGAAAAGCACATGCCCTACAGCTGAATGACATAGAAGAGAAAAGTCACTTAGATATGTGTGCTGCATTAGCACATATAAAGGAACAGGACATAGAAGACGCTTGGTTGCACATCATGGAAAATGCTCCACAGAGCGAAGCAGTTACAAAATTTAACGATTATTTTGTGTCTCAGTGGTTAGAAAATAAAAGTATACAGTTTATGTGGAATGTACATGGGGCTCGTCATAGGACAATAAGCCTAGCAGAAGCGTGGCATAAACGGTTAAACAATAAAATGGGGAAAAGAAAACCTAAAATGCTTCAATTTCTTGATATACTAAAAAAGGAGGCTGAATACATAGATTGGAAATTAAAGAATTTCAAATTTGATATATCCTTAAAGATGAGAACACGTCGATCCATAGCATATGATAAAGAATTGAAAACTATTTTGGACAATTACGATAACATGTCTTTGGCTGAAGTTCTTAAAAAAAATTCTGTTTTGCAGCATTTTAAAAACATGTAACATTTAATTACCAATCAATATATTACATTTAAATATAGTTTTTTTACATAGCTGCACTTATAAATCTTATTATTTTTATATAGTTATAGACAAGTCAGCTACTCAGAATCTGTGATTTTAACTTAGGTTAAGAAAAAAATTGATTATAACTGTGATGTAATTATTTTTCTTATAATTGTAATGTTCGTAAATCAGCCACTCAAAATCTGATTTTTACGTAGGTTTTAGGTTAATTAAAGACTGTTTTTCTTATTATTTTTAATGTTACGGGCATACCAGCCACTTGAGAACTATGATTTTTACGTAGATGTTAGGTTATTATATTTATTTATATTGTTGTAGGCAAGTCAGTAAGTCGAGATTTGTGATTATAAATGTTATGTTAAATTAAAAAAAAAAGATGATTATTGCTGTGATTTCATGTATTTCTATTGTTTATCTTATTATTGTTAAGTTTTAGGCAAATCATTCACTCGAGAACTGTGATTGTTGTTATGTTTAATCACATCAATATTATTGTTGTTATGTTTAATCACATCAAGTTTAATAATTTACCTTACATCTATGTAAGGTAAATTATTAAACTTGATGTGATTCTGAAAAATATACGACATTTTATTCTACTTCTTGTTTATTTATTTTTGTGCTATCGGTGCGAATAAAACCCATGTGACGAATTTACAATAAACAAAATTAATATATTGGAAATTGTGGCAAATTTACACATACTTTTTTCGTGACGAATTTACTTTGTGACGAATGTACAACAACCCCTTATTTTAAATTACATAATTTTCACTACATACTAATCCAGCGTCAGAAATAAGTTGCGGCACGAGGTTTTAAAATCACAAGTTTTTTTTGTTCAGAATATTATTTTGGGGAGAACTAGCCTACTACTGGCGTCGCACGCGCCGCCGCCGTCAAAGGAAAGCGATGCATAAATGGTCAAACCAAAATAAGCTCTCGCACGTGGTGATACGGCATAATAGTTTGCACGCAAAAATACAAGAATCCACCGCTAAGCCGACAAAGCAAAGACCGATTTATTAAATGTTTAAAGTAAAATAAGCTCTCGCGTGTGGTGATACGGCATAAAATAGTTTGCACGGAACAGTACAAAAAATCACCGCGAAGCCGACAAAGGGTTTTGATAACGCGCGTTTACAACTACATACATTTTATTCAGGCCGTACACATGCTAACGCGCGTTTTAGTAACGCGCGCGTTCAACGCTGCGCTAGCGCTCGACTGTTGTCAGCGCGCGTCAACGCCGCTTTGAGATCATTGGTTTTCTATGTTTCCGTTCAGTTGAGCGCGCGCTTTCGACGCGGATAGACGTATTTTAGGGTTCGTCAAGTTCGTCCGAAAATCGTCCGAAATGGAAACCGAAGCTTTTAATACGGAATTATTAATTGATGAAATAGAGAAACGTCCTGCGATATGGGACATGACAAGTAGCGATTATTCAGATAAGAATTTGAGAAGACGGGCTTGGGAAGAACTCGTCCTTATATTTTGTGAAGGACATGACAATGAAGAAAAGAAGAAAATATTATGTGAGTATATATATTTATTTACATTTACAATCGGTTTGTGTTACAAGTTAAATATAACGATCCTGCCAATCTACTTTTCCTTCATTAATGAAATAGTTTGTTAAATGTACTCGAACATTATCCGCCTGTCGCACAGCACGTCCGGTATAATGTGAGGCTAGATTTTCCAGGGGTGGCGTATAAAGTGTGTCTTCAAAATTGTAGCCATCCCTGATTCTGACATAATTATTTAGTGTACATATCGCTTTTACGATCTTTTCTGCAAAACCGATGTTAACATCTAACGGCCTGTGTAAAATGCGCCATTTATTGCACATTATGCCAAAAGTACATTCAACATACCGGCGTGCTAATGTCAAACGGTAATTAAATATTTTTTTAGCATAAGTTAGTGACCTTCCCCCATATGGACGCATTAAATTCTCCATCATGCCAAAAGCTTCATCAGCCACTATCACATATGGCAACGTTGTCGGTCTATTTTGTATTAACAATGCCTTTGGCTCAGGTAGATCTAATGACCTTTCTGTCAGCTTTTTGTACAATGAAGAATTCTTGAATATACATGAGTCACTGTTTTTACCGTAGGCACCTATGTCAACCCACACAAAACAATAGTTTGCATCCGCTAGCGCCAATAAAACTAGCGAAAAATAATTTTTATAGTTATAATACATAGAACCCGTGTGTTCAGGCTGGATTAACCGTATATGTTTCCCGTCCAAGGCTCCCAAACAATTGGGAAACTTTGAGTTCTTTTCAAATATCGTGGATATTTCACACCACTTTTCTTTCGTTGGTTCACTCATAACAACGGGCCTTAATTTTTTCCAAATAGTTTCACATACATGTGGTATTATAGTAGCCACAGTAGATTTGCCAATTCTATAGTCGTAGCTTAATGTCCCAAATGAACATCCAATGGCCAAATATCTGGAAACAAACATAAACTATTACTAAATACTGTTTTTTTTTTCAGCGTCATCCCTGCAAAAAAAGTGGAAGAGTTTACGGGATAATTATATGAGAGAGGTGAAGAAAATAAAGACTGTCAAATCTGGATCAGGAGCTTCCAAAACTTCGACATATATTCATTATAATAGACTACGATTTCTACAGGCATCAATTGCCAACAAAGATACAGAAAGTAGTTTCGATGCAGATAATGCATCAACTTCGTCAGAGGTTGCTGAAGTAGAAATAAGTTCTGGCTTTAAGAGTCCTAAATCTACTTCAAGAAAAAAACAAAAATTAAATCCTGCTGATGAAAGATTTGCAAACATATTAGAGCAGAGTTTAGCACAGAAAAATGTGTCTCATCCAAAAGAAGATGACGATGAAGACAAGCTGTTTTGTTTGTCACTCGTTAAAGAGATTAAAAAAATTCCGGAATATAGGCGACTTCAAACTAAAATTGCCATTTATAATTTAATTTTGCAAAACCAAAATGAATTTCAAGGACCACAACAACAGACATATGAAAATCAAAATTACCCGGTATCACAACGAAGAAATTATTCATCACAAGAGCAGCGTCATCAGTCATCAGCTTCTGTTGAAGGCTTTCGTTATCATGATTATAGATCACAGCAGTCTAGTGTGTCAAATAATTTTGCACATTATGGTTATACTACAGCAATGGGGTCTCCATCGCCAGTAACACCTACTCCATCGCCAGCACCAACTAATGTCAGCAATGAATCAGAGTTAGAGTTATTCTGCGAGTAACAAAATGTTATTTTTTCTTTAAAAAAATTGTTCCTAAACAAGTTGATTTGATTTATTTGATTTATAGATTATGTTGATTATTAAAAAACTTACCTCAATGTAATTATGAGTTTTTCTTCCGGTGAAATGCTATATCGCACAGCGTTTTTATCTGCTACGAGTTCATCGTTTATGAGAGTCAGTAAGTCATCAAATGACTTGATGGACATTCTGAAGTAGTTAAAGAATTTGGGCTCAAATTGCCTTAACTTAGGATATAAAATAATGTACTGACTTTCAGTCAGCCTGGTTGACAAAATTGGGTGAACCCAATATCTCCGTCTTCTGTTGTGTCGTTTCTGCCGTCTGTATAAAATCACCGATAAAACTGTTTCTACGTCCATCTTCGACAAATGTAGAACTCAAACTGGCCGCAACAACGCGCGTTTAACGCCTGACAAGCGCGCACCATGTGAACACTATACAAAAATTCAACGCGCGCTGAGCGCTTGTCATCTGAACCTACCCTAATCCTTTCGACGGTGACCCTGACCTACTTAGCACCCGGGTCAACGCCCCGCTGTCGTTCGGCCGTAGCAAAGACTATAAAACCACTTGACTGCGCATCCAGTGCCCCGACGCACGAAAACTATTAGTATTTTGTCGCCTATATGTAGGCTTCTGTCCTAGTAACCATTTTAGTTGTGACCAATCGTTAGACCTGTGTGCACGCTAATAATAACAGATTGTTGTGATTTTTTATGCAATTTATAACGCATAAAAATGACTTCATGCGCGGTGAAGTGGTGTGGGAAACATTCCAAGACATCTAATTAAGCCGGCGCCAGATACAGCTTCAAACATTTGAACACTTGAATGAAGCTATGTCTGGCACGGGACTTTGCATGTTTGAACAAATAAGTGCGCATTGAAATACACTTTGCCAAGAGGTGTCGGTTTTTTAAGCCGGCGCCAGACATGTGTTCAAATACGCAAATACCTACAAAGTCGCGAAGTGTGGCACTGACATTTGCGTATTTGTGCAAAGTTTGAACACATATTTGTAGTTTGCCATCATGTGTCGGTTTTTAGTGCGCACATCAAAGTAAACAAAGTTCAAAGTTTGTGAGGCCTGCCACACTTGTTGCAGTGTTTAGTCGCGTGTGCGCCGCTGAACGGAGCAGTTGTATGCAATAATTAATCTGTGAGTGGTATTTTGAGCGTCAATAATGGAGTGGGGTAATGACGCAGTAATAGAATTTATTGAGCTACTTCAAACAGAACCCTCAATATGGAATCCGAAAAACAGGGATCACAAAAATCGAAACCTGGTAAACGACGCATGGATTAGAATAAAAAATAGTTTCTCCGTGCCGTTTACTGTAGAAGAACTTAAAAAGAAGAGAAATAGCCTACTAACACAGTACAGAGATAATTTGAAAAAGATTAAAGACTCAACAAAAACAGGCTCAGGAACAGATGAGATTTTTAAACCAACGTGGTTCGCGTTCGATGCGATGCACAATTATATGGGTTCCGTATACGATTATCATCCAACATTATGCACTGAGGTGAGTAAATAGACAATAAATTATTTCATAATATTATTAAAAACCAATTATTTAATGTAAAAATGCTTTATTTAAAAATGATATATTTACAATTTTACTAATTCAAAATCATATCGACAATTCGACACCTGCATGCAACAACATCGTAACTCACTTTTTGGCGATTTTGAGTTACAATCATATTCTTACTCTACAAAAAATGGAGAATTTTTTGCACTCACTTCGGTGGCTCTAGTCCTTTAAATAAAGATTTTTTTTATGTAAATACATCGTGAGTGTCCACTGAAGTTCATAAAAGAGTAAATTTAATTGCACATCATTGTCAACATTGCTCATGCTCACCAAATTACTAAATTACATTGTAAAACAAGTTAAATTTTTTGTTATTATTGGCGAGGCGGTTACGATCCCTTTCCGTTTTGATAAGTGTGCTACGACCCTTAACCGAAATCTGTAGGATTTTTTAAAATCTTTGACACGCTCTCCTGTAAAGTTGCTCAAAGTGAGTTACGATGTTGTTGCATGCAAGTGTCGAATTATTAAAATTAATTTCTTGATTGTAAGTACTCTGCGAACTCCTCCTGAATTTTTTGTGCAGAAATTGATCCTCTTCTAGGAATTGATGTAAGCGGAATGAGACCTGTAGGTGGGTCTTCATTTCGCCAGATTCCAGGCATTAAAACATTGTTAATTATTCGATCAAACGACTCTGGTGGTGAATAAAAATGGGATGAAGTTCTGCTTTTTCTCAAAAAATTATGTAAATATATACATGCCATAGCAACAATTGAAGCTTTATCTGGTTGGAGAAGCATGGGCTTTTTGAAGACTCTGAACACTGACGTCATTATACCAAAAACGTGTTCTACCTTGACTCTTGCCTTAGATAATTTTCGGTTAAAAATTCTTTTCATACTTTGTTCAGGGTGGTGTCCTGGGTACGGTCTCATGACATTGTTACTTAATGCAAAGGCACTATCAGCCACAAACACATATGGCACATTTACATTTCTTCCTGGTAACGGACGGGGATTCGGTAGTTTTAGAGTATTGTCGTTCATTTTATCCCATAATATACTGTTTCTTAAAACACCACCGTCGCTCATTCTACCTTGGCAACCCACATCAGCAAACATAAAAAAATAGTCACTGTCTACTAAAGCCAATAGGACAACACTAAAATCTTTTTTGTAGTTTATGTACTCAGACGCACTATGAATAGGCGATTCCAACACAACATGCTTGCCATCTATAGCTCCCAGGGCATGTGGAAATAGCCTTTCAAAGCCAGCTGCTTTAATTAGCCACTCATTCGTAGATTTCGGCAACTGAAACAGAAATTAATAATTTTTGTCATTTTTTACATTCACAATGCACAATTTATGCCTAATTTTAGTACTTATTATGATTGCAGGAGCGATCGGATTCGAGTATTGAACGGAGAGGCCGTTCACATGAACCGGAATCAAGTAACTTCATGGACTCAAATACAGTAAGATCTGAATCACTTGTATCAAGCAATCGAAGTGAGACTCCTGAAAACCAGTCTGATTCTTCTGTGATTCCCAAAAGACGGTGTCGAATGCAGGATGTACTAGTTGCAAAAAAACAGATGGATGAGGCATTTGCATTAATTAAAGAAAGATCCAAAAATACGAAAGCAGTCGGCGAATGTGATTTATACGGCCAACTACTCGCTGAAAAGCTTACAAGAAGATCACCGACTGATATTAATGAACGAGATTGATAATTTAATATTTAGGTACACTATGAAAATCAGAAAAGAGATACGTTCACCGATAACCTATAATGACCAGCTTCCTATTCCAGTTAATCAACATTCTATTTATGTACCTAGATCGTCTCAGTCTGAACAATCTTCAGTTACACCACAAGAGTATGTTCTATCGGGGTCATCCACACGGCAATATCCAGCAGCTTCAAACGATTTTAAACTAAGATCTCAATCGATTAAAAAATACGATATTCAATCAACACCAACGCCATATGAAAGAGACATACGAATACAGACTGAAATTCATGAGATACCGGGGCGATCATTTGATTCTCAAACTGTGTCGCAGCAACCAAGTTACATAACAAATACTAGCATCGCATGTGATTATGATAATAATATAGCATCATTTAGTATGAACAGTCTTAATCAGGAACCAGAAGTGCCTAAGAATAAGAAAATTAATATTATTTCGGAAACCACTATACGCCCTAAAAATAACAAAGATATAATTCAAGAAGCATATGAACGATGCCGTGGTACCGATATTAGTGATGATGATGAACATTACCACTTGAATGATTACTAAATTCGGATAACTTTTGATTACAAAATGACATATTTAATTATGAAAACACACTAATTTGATTATTAATCTTTATATTCATTAATTCATTATTCTTTAACTTCATGAACAATAAAGACATGGTTGAATTTACTATGTAGTTTTCTTGTACTCACCTTCACTTCATCGCGAAGAACTCGAATCAGCGCATTACAAACTTCATATACAATAGTAGAAATAAGTTGATGAGAAATTTTAAATAGGTATTGCAGACTCATATAGCTGTCACCTGTTGCTAGAAACCTTAAAGTCAATGTTAATCGAATTTTTGTAGGAACAGCAGTTCTCCATTTAGTGTCTTTCTTTGAAATTAAAGGAGAAATTCTTTGCAATATTACTTCAAAATCAGCACAAGACATTCTGCAAAAATTATCGAAGTAGCCTACGGGTCTAGGCATCAAATCTTCTAGCATATTAGTCATGAAACCACTGAAAAAAAAAAATGAATTGGTTAATTAATAATTAATTCAGTAAATTCAATGTTTAAAATTGCAAAGTATTTAACTTACCGTGTTCTCTTACGATACAGTGTAGACATCCATTCACGCCTTTTTCTTGGAGTTTTCACAATATGAGAATGAAAAAAAAAATTAAAGGCACTCAAATAAAACAGACTGACGGAGTCATCAAAATCGTCGTCTATTCTGTCAGCCATCTTTGCGGTAACTGTGCCCGTAAATCATTTGAAATACAAGTCTAGCCGGATACATCTGCGCACATAAAGTTTGATCAAAGTTTTGAAAATGTGTGCTCAAACTTTGATCCCAATGTCTGGCGCCGGCTTTAGACCACTTGAAAAATGACAGGTGAATTCGTAGTTTGAAGTGTCAAATTTCGACGAGTGAAGCTGTAAATCCCCTTACAGAATACCGAATTCATACTACTAATGTCAACAATCTCACGCAACAGGGTTCGTCTCGTCGCCACACTCACAAGTGTGGCGCTACCGGGACTGTCGAGTTTTAGAGAATACGAATTTGATATCTCACCGCGGATTCCGCTGTCGAGACACGAAAATGTTCTTACAGAATAGCACTACTGTACTAGTGACTACCACACTCAACAAAATGTAAGTTGAGATTTATCGGTTTTTTATTTTACCAGTTTTTGACACAGAATTTTAGCTATTATGATGTTTAAATTAAAATTTCTTATTTTAAGGAATTTGAGACAGCTAATAAGTAAAAAAAAACAGAAAACTCTAAATTCGTGCCGTGAATATAATCTATGCTTACCTTACGAAAAAAATGATTGACAGACAATATCATTATTAATCTGTGGACAAGTGCGTTGCATTGTTTTGTTTACGTTTCCTTTTTTGATCATTTAGTGCCGATAATAATAAAATTGTGAAACAATCATGAAGTAAGTTTATATTTCTGGTTGTAAAGTTCAAAAATAATATTAATTAAAGAAGTGTTTATTTTGTTTTCTAATCCAACAATAATGTTTCAGTCCAAATGAGACACGTTCTTCTCACCCATCGTCGGCTCAGGTTGAAACTCTGGTTGAGTTTATGGAAAGAAACCCTGGCATGGCGAAGGGTTTCTTGAGAACTCAAAATGCCAGAGAGCGAAGTCGACGCCAGTGGGAGGAACTAGCCGTGCGCCTAAGTAGTATAGGTGGCACTATCAAAAACTACAAACAGTGGACTAAGGTTAGCAGTGCTTTTTTTTACATGTTAGAACCACTTAACATTCCTTAAAGCAAACCACTTAAAATGTGCGACGAATCTTGGTTTAAAGTGTGTTCCTAGTTTTTATAAATATCTTATTTTAACGTTAATTTTACTCAATTCTTGACTATTAATAATAAGAAAATGGAGATTTGAATGTAGTTTGCATAATACATGTGTATTTAATAACAGCATTTTTTTATAATTTCTTTAACTAAATGTCTGATTGTAGTATTGGTCTGACAAAAAAAGCGCCATAAAAAGAAAAATTGCAGCACGCTCTGCTGCTAGGCGTAGAACTGGTGGTGGGGTGGAGGATGAAGTGGAGCTATCAGAACTTGAAGAAAGAGTTGTTGCTTTATGTGGTGGTGAAACTTTTTCAACAGGAGATGCACATTTAGGCATACAGCCATTTCCGGTAAGAAATTTAGAAATACAATAGGTAAATAAGTAGTACTGGAAGCACTCTGCAAGGTTTGCTGTCGTTTTTATAGCACCAATTTTTTGTTTTTGGTAGATTTGACCGTTTCGAATGTAAATTTGAAATCATACCCTTTCTAATGTAAAGTTTTTTATTAGAATTTTTTGGTAAATTTACCTACCTGTTTCAGGAAAATGATACTCCATCTCCATCACATGAAGTGCAACACATACAAGATGCTGATACTGATAATGTATGATATTTGAATTTAATTCATAATTGTATGTAATTAATTAACGATATACTCTTATCTAGCATTTATCTGTTTATATTTACTTGTTATAGATTAATGTACCACAACAACAACAGAGTCAGGCACCTACAGAGGAATCACCAGCTATTGTATTTTATGTAAGCTATATTGTACTAAATGCTAGGTAGGTAGTACCTAGTCACATCAGATTTATATAGGTATACATATACCTATATAAATCTGATGTGACTAGGTACTACACACACTATGTACTACAGATTTATAATAGTGGGTACACACCCACTATTATAAATCTGATGTGTCTAGATTATATTCTATTAGATCTAAATGTAGTACCTATAAATGTTCAAATTCATTGCTAATACAATTCAAATAGTAATTTATCTGTAGGGTACTATTTGCAGTCAAAATATTTTAATCTAATTTTATCCCACAAGGAAGATCTGGAGTAGTCTTGCTTCTTCATCCAGCTCAACTGTTGGAACAAGCCAAAGCATTTTACGGGTATGTATCTGAGTAGAGACAGATTTGAGTTGTCACAGCAAGTATATCCTGTGACTCTGATGATTCAAATCATACCTTGAGAACAGATCCACTACACTCTGACTCAAGCTATAGGGCTTTAGTCACCATGTCACATGTTTTTTTTTTGTTTACTTTTATTTAACTACTTAAACCTAAGGAGTATACATAAGATTTAAAAAAATATATTTTTGAAATTTCAAGTAATATTATTTACTGTGTCACTAGCAACTTTCCTTGGAATTGCCAATATTTAATTAAGATTGTTTCTGTTTTTTCAGAATAACCAGTTAGAACACACTCCTCCTCCAAATCCTCATGTATATCATCCTAGCCTGTCCCCTCCAACTGTAACACACACCCACACCTTCACCTTCACGCCGTGGTTCCACCCAAGCAGTCTCCCCAGTGATTCATCGAACTGCTGCTTCATCATGTAAGTGACCAAAATCAAAATCAAATATTAGTCTCGATCTAACAGTAGTGAAAGTTGTTTAGCATTTTAAAGAAGTTGCATTTTTCATACTAAAATTTTCTTATTTATTTATTACTTAATTTATTAATTACTATAAGTATTTGATTTTAGAAAAAAAAAACTTGAAATAAAAGGTACTATTAGGAGCAGAGCTGCCAACTTTAAGAACCTTTATTAAGTTATGTAAATATTTATCTTTTTAGCTTCACGTCACGCAGCTTCTGCCCTAGGACAGTTCGTGGTAGTCGAGGTGGTTCTGTGTGTAAGTACGAACTAAAAATAACTATCAAAATTTCATTTTTGAAACAAATGACAACAAAAAGCTGCTATTTATTTAAGAGTTTTTATTGACGCATCGTAGTAATAGGTGTTCTCTTTTCAGCATCACGTCACACGTCTTCAGTTGCTGCTCCTCCACCATCACAACGGCGAACGGAATTCTCCACCATCACCGAGAGATTCTTGAGGGTGGAAGAACAGCAGCTGGAGTTACAAAGATTAAATTCGCAGATCTTGCAGTCCTTTCTGGAGAGGAGTGCAGAGAGAGATACAATTTTAGCTGAAGCTGTGGCTGCAGTCGGGAAAGGGCTGCAAGCATTGGCAGAGGCCAAGAATAGATATAGGTTGTAACGGGTGATTCATTTGGAGTTACTTTTTTGTCTATGCATTTTTTGACAGATAAAGCGTCAGTCATGACAACCTAACCTAATATTTTCATTCACTATAGTTTGACATTTCATCATGGAAAGAGCACGGCACAACACCTGTTGCCTGTTGCCCGGCACAACACCTGTTGCCTGTTGCCCGGCACAATGTGTTTCGTGCACTTAGAGCAACATATGGTCCACATAATCGCCCTACCGAACGCACTATTCGCTATACCATCGACAAGTTTGAAAGGGAATTTTCATTATTAGACAATACACGACCAAATAGACCACATCCAGCTCGCACTGAAGAAAACATTACGGCGGTAGCTGAGAGTGTACGCAATGATCGCGAAGAATCGATTCGGCGCCGCTCGCAACAGCTTGGCTTGTCGTATACCACAACTTGGCGTATTTTACGCAAAGATCTTGGTTTCAAAGCATACAAAATTCAACTGGTGCAACAATTGAAGCAGACTGACCTACCTAATCGCTACCGATTTAGTCTCTATCTTGAAAAACTTGCAGAAAATCCACTGTTTTCAACGAAAATTTTGTTTAGCGATGAGGCACATTTTTGGCTCAACGGATATGTTAACAAACAAAATTGCCGTATTTGGTCTGAAGAGCAACCTGAAGAGATTCAAGAGCTACCATTACATCCAGATAAAACAACAGTTTGGTGTGGTTTATGGGGTGGTGGACTCATCGGTCCATATTTCTTCAAAAACGAAGCCGGCCAGAACGTCACTGTCAATGGTGACCGTTATCGTACCATGATAACGGACTATTTGTTTCCTGAAATTGAAGCCCGTCATCTTCAAAACTTTTGGTACCAACAAGACGGCGCCACTTGCCACACAGCACGTGAAACCATGGCTTTGTTGCGAGAAAAATTTGGTGAACAGTTAATTTCGCGTTTCGGACCAGTCAGTTGGTTGGATATCACACCCTTAGACTTTTTTCTGTGGGGTTATGGAAAGTCCAAAGTTGATATGGATAAGCCGCGTACGATTGATCAACTGGAAGCCAACATTACTCGCGTTATTCGCCAAATACCACTGGAAATGCTCGGTCGGGTCATCGAAAACTGGAACTCCAGAATAGACCACCTTAATCGCAGTTACGGACAACATTTGAAAGAAATAATCTTTAAAAAGTAAATGTAAGGAATGGTTCTTTTGTATTATAATAAAGATTACCCGATAAATTTGTTTTATTCATATTTTTTTTAGTTTTGGAAAAAGTAACTCCGAATGAATCACCCATTATTAACAACAAATTCAAAACTCTTACCTAATAGATAAATATTTGAAGTGTGGAAAAAAGACAATGCATGACACATGGCACAAAACATAAATTTCATATCAATATGCTAAACCTAGTGTTGGTAGGTATTAGGGAGAGAATAAAATACTCTTTCTGAAGTGTAGATATTTGTGTTCTGTCAAGAACACCAAATAAATTTGTTCTTAAGGTCAAAAACATGCAAGATTTGTACATAATTATAATATATAACAAAATTCTCTTTTAGTAGGGGTTAGTTTTTATTCTGACAGTTATTTGCTTATTTTTTCCAGATGTATCTATCCATCAAGAGCCTGAGAACAGTGGTGATACTCAACCTAGCACCTCAACTGCTGCAGCTGCTTTTATTGCACCAGGTAAATATTAATCATTCAGGCTTCATACTCATGACGTTTATATTATTATACCTTGACTCATTTAACCGTTTCCGTGCGGATGATGCCGCACAGGCACCATGTAAAACTATTGCGTATGGCGTATGGTGCCCGAGAGGATACAATACTAAGACATAAAAAACTCGGCTAAAACGACATTTGTCAAAAGAGTTCCCTAAATAAAAGTGTCTTTATTTGTCACCCATATCATGCCCACAGTGTTCGTTTCAAGTAATTTCGCAAATTTGCAGACTTCAGGGGTTGTAAACCAAGGGCCGAGTCACATTTTATTATTGATTACTAGCTTTTGCCCGCGTCTTCGCACGCGTAAATTCGTAGTAAAACAATTCCCCTTTTCCTACATTGTGAAGACTTCCACATTTTTGCTTATTTATTTTTTTGCATTTTTCACGGCCGCAACCGCGATATCCCTATATTTTAAATCTGTAATATCTTCGAAAATATTCATTTAAATTACATGCTGTAAAGGGCTATATTGTTCCATATTAAATGTAAAATGTATTTATGGTACTTAATTAGATAAGGATTAATGCTGTATTACTTGAAATCGCTTTCGTAAATAAGCCATTATTTCTCGTAAAATGTAGGATAAAAATTGGTTATTGTGGGTTAACCCTAAGAGATAAACATATAACATCGCGGACTTTCTTGTTAGACCTTTTTAAGGTATACAATATTGTAGTACATTATTTTGATCTCTCTCGTAGAGTTCAGCCAGCGTTTGCAATGTAAGCGCAAAAAAAAATGTGTTTATTTACGACTTCGCATTAGAAATCTTGAAATTATTAGTGGTTCTCTAATATATTAAGCATGTTATTATAAACCATATTAAGCATGTTATTATAAAACCTTCCTCTTGAATCACTCTTTCTATTAAAAACAAACCGCATCTAAATCCGTTTCGTAGTTTTAAAGATCTAAGCGAACAAAGGGACATGAAGACAGCAGAATCGACTTTGTTTTATACTATGTAGTGATAATTCTAACAGCCAACCTTCTGGAATGTTTCTCTAAAATCAAAAGCTTTTGTCATAAGGTTCATTTTTGCCCCAAAACATACAAAGAGTGTGGGGCGGATCGGCGACTTCACAAAAAATGGACTTACCCATTTTTTCCTCGGCCCTTCGCCTACGAAGTTCCGTATTTCCTTGCGTATACGGTTGATTACTGTTTAAAACTACGCACCGTTCATAATTGTTTGCGCCGGCGCATAACTTTTCCATCCCGCACTTCTGTCTTGCTGCCCTTAGTAAACAGACGTGATCTTACTGCTGATATTATAGACGACATTCGCTTGTGCACTTGGACTCCGTAATTATACATTTGTGACGACATTGGCTTGTGATAATGGACTCTTTGATACAATGTGACGACTGTATCCTGTTTACCTGAACTCCGAGATTTGAGATTGCCTTTCACAAATTCCGCTACGTACCGTGCATTAAAGGTAAGTTTTTGATCTTATATTTATAATAAAAGACAATATGCTCCCCAGAAACCCATAATTTATACATTTTACCTATTTATTTGATTTAACCTATTTTCCGTAAGTAATTGCGAAAAAAAACATATTTTTACTAAATAAAATATATTATTTTTTATAAGTATTAACTTTCTTTTGCAATGTTTATAATCAAGGTTTATGACCATTTTCACTCACACCACACACAGCAGGTATAGAATAAAACGAAAAATAAAAGTAATAAGTTCAATAAACAAATAGCGAAACGATATTACAGTGATTTAATAGGTAAATATTTTGTATTTGTATGTTTAAAAATGTATATTAAAGTCGTTTACTGCGACATTATGAAGTTAAATGAATCGGAAAATTATTTATTACATTAGAAATATTTATTGTGTACATTTTATATTACATTAGAAATAGAGTACCTACTTAGTTAGAAAGTGTGATTGTTAGGATGAAAAATTAAAGGGAGAAACTTTTGTGCAGTTTTAATTATCGGAGTTGACAATTTAGGTGAATTTTGGTGCTGGTAGCTTATTCTGGAATTTATTTTTCAGTTCCTAACGGAAATGGCTGCGAGTCCACCATCTCCTCAACCTGGGCCGTCAAACTGGGATGTCTTGTCTGCGGAGTTGTCTGGCATAATGTCTCCCCAAAACATTGATTTACAAGATATGTCAGGCTTAAATGTTGAACTAAGTGACGCTGATCTCTACGGGATTTTAGCAGATAATATGGACAACATAATTGACGAATGGGTCAATGAAAACCCTGAAGCCGAAACAGGCGACTATGACGAAGAATTGCCAACACAGACGCTCGAGAACACGCCTGAAGCACCGAATACCTGGTATCCCGGTAATCCTACCAGTATGATTAAGATTCCTTTTAGCGGTACACCAGGCCTTTTACCGCCTCATAACATGCATGGTAAAAATTATATCGATTTTTTCTTTCTATTTCTTAACGTAAATTTATGTAATTTGATTGTAGAGAGTACAAATAAGCGTGGCAACAAATTAAAAACCGAAGCAAAGACCTCTCGCGCTAGGTTTACTAAATGGAAAGATTTAACAATACCTGAATTAAAAGTGTTTATCGGCGTAATATTGTTTATGGGTACCGTTAAATTAAACAGAATGGCTGATTATTGGTCAACAAATTACTTAATGCGGCTTAGCCCACATTTATTTATGTCAAGAGACAGATTTTATTTAATTTTAAGGGCACTAAACGTCCAAACTGACGAAAGACCCGAAAGCATTTTTAAAATAAAACCTTTGATTGATTTATTTAACCAATCAATGTGTTCCATTTATTACCCGGCAAAAAACATCGCGATTGATGAATCTTTAATATTATGGAAAGGTCGTCTGTCCTTCCGCCAATATCTAAAAGGGAAAAGACATCGTTATGGCATTAAATTATATATATTAGCTGACATGCATGGGATTATACAAAAAATACACCTTTATGCTGGTTCTGGGGATCAAACGGTGGGTGGCAGAAACCACGTGAATAAAGTGGTAATGTTATTGTTGGAAAAATATATTAATAAGGGACATTCACTATATGTTGATAACTTTTATACGAGTGTGGTATTAGCAGAGGAGTTATTAAATAAAAACACATATGTAACAGGGACTCTTCGGGCAAATCGCGCTGGCAATCCTAATTTAATACACAATAAATTAAAAGCCGGGGAATCTTGTATAATGCACAATAGAAAAAATATTGTTGTTACCAAATGGTTGGATAAACGAGAAATCTTGTTTTTGAGCTCTGAACATGACGGTAATTATAAAAAGACTACTAGTCGCCGCATACGCAGTGTAAAATATAAGCCTGCGCCGCAAGTAGAGTATAACAAATACATGCGAGCAATTGACAGGCACGATCAACTCTTAAGTTAATACTCGTGTGAACACAAAACGATGCGCTGGTATAAAAAAATTATTATACATATCATCCAAATATGCTTAGTGAACGCTTTTTTGTAATATCGAAAAATTAACAATTCAACTATAGAACTTTACGATTTTAGAAAGGGTATATTACAAAATTTATTGCCAAATGTCCCAGGGCTTGCTCAATCTCCGAATGAAAGAATACATTTGCCAATACTACTCCCAAGCCATGGCGGAAGGGTAAGTAGAAAACAGTGTAGGATATGCTACAAAAAAACAAAGAAAAACAACCAAGTTCTGTATGGGTGTCCTGATTGCCCAGGATTCCCAGGGTTGTGTCTTACCCCATGTTTTAGGGAATACCATAAATATTAAAAATGTTATTTGGCTTTGTGAGTAATGTTTCGAGGTAGACATGTGTAGCTATAAGTGTCTAGGCTCAATGAAAAATGGAAACACATTAAAACGATTACTTTTTTTAATTAGAAATGGTTCTATCACAAAAATCAGGGGCTTACATAATGAAAAATCAGTCTCTCAAATAATTATAATAATTAGCCTTATTCATAAGTATCACGTTGTACGTAAAATATTAATAAATCTATATAAACACTAAACTTGGTTTCATTTTACTCTTATTCATCAGCTCTATCCTCACACATTACTATAATGTTGGTAAATGATTATTTCAGAATTTCTATAATATTTTGCATGATTGCATATCTTTCATTTATACTAAATCGTAGCAATTCGTTGGACACGAATTGTCCAAAATATTTGCAACCATGCAAATCAGTAATTGTTGGAATCTGCCGCTCATCTATTTCTTCCCGGGTCTTTTTGGTGCTCGTGGAATTATCTTTTGTTATTTTTTCTGTGCATGTTGCACAATCCTTCGTTGTTTTTTTTTATAGTTCCACTAACATTATTCGGTATTGGTTCCCAATCGTCATAAGTTTGTGAATTCTCATAAAACACGTCGTCGTCGTCGCATTGAGTCTCGACTTCTGATTGAGGAATATATTTCATTTTTTTTCTGGGTGACTCTACAACAAAAAAAAAAGGTTGTCAATTAAACGCTTAACAAAAATCCACATTTTTAAATAGATACACATAAGTGTTTGTAGGTACGAGTAGAATATTTTTGATTCATTAGAATCGGACTTCCCATTCAGTTATATGTTACAAAACACTATTATAAATAATAATAAATAAATATCACCGCGCTGCAAACGCAAATGGTACGTGAATAAATTCTGTATAACACTCTTGAATGAATAAATCAATAAATAATGCAAAAAGGTTTACAACACCTGATAGAAATTAATCACTTACCTTCCATTTCCATAAAAACACACAGATCGTCACTTTTAAACGCACTGAACGAATTTACTGACTGCTTACGTTAGATACACAATGGCAAATGACATTTTAGCAAGTAGAAACACGAGAACAAGCTACAAGTTACAATTCATGGCGGATGATTCCCCAGGGGAATCATCAATGTCTCTGGCGCTTGGTGCCTCAGAGGCATCACGGAATTTATGTTTGACGCCAGGAACTAAAGATTACTAAAAAGACCTCCGCACGGAATCGGTTAAGATCAAATCATCAAATATTTAACCATAAATCTTGTCTATAAATAATATTATTTCCTTTAAAAATATATTTTACTTTACAAGTTTACACCATCATGCTGTTACTGCAGCTACCGTGATAAAGGAGCATAATTATAGTGTGTTAAGCAAACCCAGACAAACACCACTTGTTGAAGGTACATTTATATTTATAATATTTTCCCTAGTCTTATTTTCACTCCATTATATTTTTTTTTATCCGTTAAACAAGTTGAACATTGCATATAAAAGTAAAAAAATAATCATTAATTAGTTTATTTTTTAGAAATAACATTACAATATTTACAATGAAATTGAAAATCCATAAAGGACATTTTCATCATGTATGTCTTTATTTTTTCAGGTGCTCCCGAAAGAGCTGCAGT
This sequence comes from Mamestra brassicae, assembly GCA_905163435.1. Lineage (NCBI taxonomy): Eukaryota > Metazoa > Arthropoda > Insecta > Lepidoptera > Noctuidae > Mamestra > Mamestra brassicae. The sequence continues at coordinate 3,717,027 of LR991009.1, forward strand.
TTACAAATGCATGCTAATTAAACCGTTGCAGACGAAAATTAAATATTTGCGAAATGAAATATGCCGTTTACGCAAAAAAGGTCAGTCCTTTACCGAACGATTGGCTAATGCAGAAAAAATATCCAAAGATCTTGCATTTCAACGCGTTACCAAACACATGACAAAGCCAACACAACTTTTCATACAAATGCAACTCCAATCAAAAAAGAAGGCTAAGGGTAGGCGTTTCTCAACTGAGGAAAAAATCTTATGTTTGTCCCTGTTCAAAAAGAGCCCCAAGTGTTACAGACTATTATGTAATTATTTCACACTGCCATCTACAAAGGCAATGAAACGCCTACTGAGTGAAATAAAAGTGTCCCGGAATAAACCCAATAATATTCGAACGAATAAAAAGTACACTGCGACATAAAGAAACATCCGACCGCTTGTGCAGCCTTATGTTTGACGAAATGTCAATTACGCCTCAAATTAATTATAACGTACCTACATAAAGATCCATGGGAAGGTTTTGCATTGAACAAAGAGAACAAGTTCTCAGACCATGCCCTTGTTTTTATGGTTAAGGGCATAAAGCGTAATTTTAAGCAACCCATAGCTTATTATTTCACGAATTCATTGAATAAAATTGAATTAAAGACAATGATTAAAACTGTGATTCAGCATTGTATTGAGTCGGGGTTAATAGTATTATGTACCGTGTGTGACCAAAGCCAAGTTAATGTTGGTGCCGTCACGGAACTAGTTAATGACACTCGAGCTAGTTTTTTACGCCAGCAAAAGGAGTGGCATAGTGACATAATACGGATAAAAGGCCAATTTATCACTCCACTCTTTGACACACCACATCTTATAAAAGGTCTTAGAAATAATTTAATAACAAAAGACCTTATATATTATAAAGACAATGAGAGAAAATATATTAAATGGGATTATTACCAAATGGTATATTTAGCAGATAAAATGTATGGAGAGCTGCGACTTCTGAACAAACTCACAGAAGAGCATGTTAACCCTGAGAAAATTAATAAAATGCGGGTAAAATCTGCAACACAATTATTCAGTCATAGTGTTGGTGTCGTGACAAACCATTTAACGGCAAGAGGAGATCTTCCTGAAGAGTGCCGTCAATTAATAGACTTCACTATTTTAATTGATAATCTTTTTGATTCATTGAATGTTAGCAGTCTCTCCATACCAAATGGTAAAATTTTTAAAGGGCCTGTGAAACGCAATTCGCCCCACCATGAATTGTGGCGAAAAGCCAAAAATATATTAAAAAGTGTTAAATATGTAAAGAAAAATAAAGTTGGTGATAAAGTTCAATTAACGGAGACGGTTGTGCCATCAATAACAAATTTAATTAAAACTATTGAGGGCATGGAATCTCTTTGGAAGGTGTTGTCTAGTAAATACGGTTTAGATGCGATGTTGACAAGAAACTTCAACCAAGACCCAGTAGAAAATTTCTTTGGGAGCATCAAAAGTTACGGGGCACGAAATATTGCACCAAATTCAATAGCTTTTGAAGGAGCTTTCAAAGCCTTCATGGTAAATAATTTCAATTCCCCACATTCAAGGAGGGCCAATTGTGAAGAGGACTCCAATGAGTGCCTCCAAACTTTAGACTTTTTTTTAAAAGAAAAAGTAGTAACCCCTGATGTTCCTGAAGAAAATGAAAGAATTCATTTTAATAATGAAATATGTTAAGGCCAATCATGTGAAAATGACGCGAGTCAAAGCAATTATGTCTGTGGTTGGGTTATAACAAAATGCCTTAAAAGTATTGTAAAAGGTTGTCAACATTGCAAATTAAATTTATTAGACAACTCATCTAGTAATACTAACAATACGTATATTAAAGCGAAAGAATATCAAAATAAAAAGTGGCTTTGCTATCCTAACAAAGAAACAGAAAACTTCTTTAGAGATTCCCAAAATATAGTTTACTCTTTTTTAAAAAAGAATGTGCCCAAAAAGTTTTTAAAACGGACAATTTTATCATTTATAAATATGTTTGTAGATTGTCCTTTTAACTGTCCAAAACACAAAACAGTACTTAAAGAAATGTTTTTAAATACGACGGTGAATATTTTAACATGCAGTTGGTGTCGATCCGTCAATCGAATTTTGTCAGGCAAAATCATTTATAATGGTGAGGATGAAATAAAAATTGCTGCCCAAATTTATTTTAATAAGCATAAAGGTATGATTCCGAACCACGCTGCACGCAGCAGTGCTGCCGCGACACTACTGGTCCCCGTACAATTTCTATTGGCTTATATGAGATTACATTCCGAGCTAGGCAGCAATGTCGCGGCAGCAATGTAGCGGCAGCACTGCTGCGCGTCAGTGTCGCCCTACCGCCGCGACAGACCAGTAGTGACGCGTCTCAGCAAGAGTACCTACTTGAATGTTGACACGTAAATTGACAACAAAAGGATGAATTTCTCTGACTCAGAAGAGGAACAGTTAATTAACTATGTGACTTTATATCCAGCCCTTTACGATAGCAGTCATACTAATTATCGTAATAATTTAATAAAAGAAAATATATGGAAGGATATATCGAACAAAATCAATAAAACAAGTGAGTAAATGTTCTTACCAACTTTATTTTAATTTCATGATTATGTACCTAATAATTACAAGTATTTTACTTCTTTTCTATGAAAAAATTGAACCGACTTCAAATAAAAAATAGTTACTGCACTAAAAAGCAAAAAATAAATAAGTAAGTTTACGAATAAGAGGGTAGGTGTAGAAAATGATCAGTACCTACTCAGATCAGTACTCTCACATTTTTAAAGTCGGTTATTTTTTTTATTGAAAAGGTTTATTTTTTCATTGTTAGTGTAGGTACATATACGTAGATAAGTAGTGGAATGTTTTGACCTACACACCTTTTTAAAAAGAATAACCGTAACGCAGAAAAAAGAAAAACACAAAAAAATACTGTTGAAATGATAACCTCCTCCTTTTGTGGAGATTGGTTAAAAATGTATTTTGCTTGAAATGTATTATATTCGACTAATAGCTGCTTCTTGCCATGAAACTGAACCGTTCTCAGTAACGAAAAAATCTTTTAGTTTGTCTCTGACTTCGAATCCATTGCTATTCGAAAACCCACCTGAAGCCACTAAATCGATCATGTTTTGGTCAGGGAGATTGTCACTATTTGTTTGATAATGTGGAATGCTATTTTCTTCGAGGTAACCATCCCGAAGTAAATTGTGCAAACAACAAGCTGTTAATATAAGGTCATCAACCACCTCGGTCGATATACCGATAGGCGAATAGAAAACTCTGAAAACTTGACTTAAAAGACCAAAAGCATTTTCTGTCACTCTCCGAGCTCGACATAATCTGTAGTTATAAATTTCTTTGTCTCTAGACAATCTCGCTGTTCTTCTTGGGTATGGCTTCATCATAAATCTACTAAGAGCAAACGCCTCATCTCCAATTAAAAAGTGGGGCAGAGTTACATTTGTTCCAGGCAAATTCTTAGGTGAAATCTTTCATTTGCTATGTCATTGCCCATTCTTGACTTTTGAAAAATGCCATTGTCAGATTCTTTGCCGTAAACACCTACATCAACGGCTATAAATTTGTAATTTGCATCCACAATAGCTAACAAGACAACTGAAAAGTAATCTTTATAATTAAAAAAGAGGGATCCACTATTTTTTGGAGCTTTGATACGGACATGTTTGCCATCGATTCTTCCAACGCAATTCGGTATATTCCATTTATGACAAAAACATGTTTCAACCATTGTAAAGTCGTTTTCCTCCAGAGACTTCATTAGGAGAGGTACTAATTCTTGCCTTAAAACTTTTAATACATTTTTCACGATACGTGATATATAGCTCTCAGATATACGGTATGAATACGATAAAGATCTGAAACTTTCACCGGTTGCCATGAACCTGTAAAAATCATAATACTATTTTGATATATATAGAATAATAATAATAATGATTTAACAAAGTGAGAGACATGATGAAATCCTTTACTCATTTTGTTTAGGTATTTAACTAAACTTTAATCTCGATGTGTTTCTTTATTCTTTTTCATTTTAAAAGCTCAGTAAGTAAAAATGCATCTAAAAACCAATCTTAAGAGGTACCACAATAGTTTAGGCAGTAGTTTATTTGTTAGAAATGTGTTTTGCTTAAAAAGTTACATCAAGATTGTTTAACTTTTTTTACATATCTAAACAATACTAGTATAGTCTGATGTAGTTATGTATTTAAATCTGTACAATACACCACACTAATTTAGAAAAACATACCTCAATCAAGTTCTTGGTTTTAGGTGATGACTGCAAGAAAATGGAAAATGATACGCGATTCCTATACAAGATATAGAAAAAAAAATAAGGCGGGTACTGGGTCAGCCGCAGCAAAAAACACAAAAGACAAAAGGTACCAACAGTTGTCGTTCCTAGACAATATTCCCGAACACAGATCGGGGGGTACGAATATAATAGCCTCACCTCCGAATGTAACTTATAATGAGGATAGTGTTGATTTAGATCACCTAGAAAGAGAATCACAAAATCAAGATACCGAGGAAACGGAAACATCACTGGTTCTTAATGAAACTTCAATCAAAGTAAAACGCCTTAAACATAGCGACGATAATATAATAAAAATTTGGAAAGAAAGAAATGAAAAAAGGCAAGATTTGATAAAGACTATTGTCCAACGCAAGGATGATGACGTACAACTTTTTTGCAATTATATTGGTAACGTTTTACGAAGTTTACCGCCTTTACAAAAGGCTGAAGCGAAAAGGCATATTAGCTCTGTTGTATCAGATTATGAAATCTTGGCAGCAAGAATTGCGACCGGAACGGAGAGATCAGATACGCTGAGTTCCTCGTATTACACATCTTCACCAGAAGGGTCAGAGTCTTCAACGAATTTATCTGTAGGCCCTAAAGATACACATCATTCATCAATACTTGGCCAAAGCCCTGTTCAACATATTACGGGCCCATGTTCTCCTATTGCGGATGTTCAATCACCAGGACATGTATCATCACCAGAACCTACAGATTTACGTACATCGAACCAAGACAGCGATGATAGTCTCCAAGACTTTTTTAATTTATAAACTTAACTCACCTTAATGTTAAGAATAATTTTTCTTCAGCGTTGATAACTTCCTTGCGAGAAACTCTTGCTTCAATTTTGTCAGCAATTAAACTTTGGATAAAACTGAACTGTTTTTTATTTAAACGACAGTACTCTCTAAATTTTTCTTCATCACTTATTAAATGGTTTTTAATCAGCGTCTTGTAACATCCTTCCCGTTGTCTGCTTTTATAAAACGAGTCTGTTGCTTTTCTTTTACTATTGACATAAAGCAACAACAAATCATCGTCATCTTCTTCCTCTTCCAACAGTATAAATAAAAGTTGGTCATCAATCGACATCTTGTCAACTCAAAGTAAACTAACGAATACACAACAACGCATCACCACGAACAGAGCGACACTGCCGCGTTGCTCGGAATCAGCGCGGCAGGCAGCACTGCTGGGCAGCACCTTAGTGGCAGCACTGCTGCGTGCAGCGTGGTTCGGAATCATACCTTAAGCATTATAAAAATAGAAAATAAGTGTCACAAAAATGTCACAAGAGGGCTCTCTTCCCCCCTATCTTTATTCCTCTCTTTGTCGTCGACACTCGACAGTATCCAACAATATCCTTGCTTTGATCCTTGCATTATTCCGGTATTCTACAGTGAAGACTGTTTGTGAGTGTGGCACGACGCACGTTTGTAAAATCAAGTGAACATTTGACAATTTTTAAATATCAAGATGGGGTCCAAAAGTAAGTGGTCTTTGAAAAGTATTGCATCTAATGTAAATGGTGATTTAGGTATTTACAAAAACTCATGTTTGATTTGTTTTGTAGGGAAGTTTGAAGAGAGCCAGTCAATTTTGGCTCCCTTTGACTATAGCCAAGACGAAGTAGACATAGAGTGTAGCCAAGATGTTAACCTTCCCTCAACGCTGACCAACGACGAGTATATGGTTTATTTAAATGAGGGTCAGTCGCAAGTAAGAAGTTCTGATAGTACGCCAGATTTATATAGATCTACGGTGACACAAACTTTAGTCAAAACAACAAATGCGAGTACACAATACGAGCAAATTGATAATCCAATCAAAGAAAATGCCAAAATTTTAGCCGACAGTTATTTTGTTGGCGGTTAAACTCGTAAAAATAAGTTTATCGTATGTTACACAAATGTGGTCTCGTCAATAATTCGCCTCGTCGATAGCGAGCATAAATAATTTTTCGACTGATTATTATTATTATTAATGAAAAATTTTACCTGTGATTGTTAGACTGATTTTATTGAAATTAGTTTTAAAAATTGTGATTGTGATATCGTTACTTTTAAGTCATAGGTAAATTGATAATGACAAGTACAAGAGTAATTTTTTTTTATGTTTATTGTTAATTAGTGTGATACAAATGATTGTGATAAATATCGTTACCATTTAAGTCTTTATGTAAACTGATAATGACATCGCCCCTTTAATCATAAAACGAAACAACTCAAAATATACATTCTTCGAGTTTTTATCATAAAGTGAATTAACTTCAAACAGAGAACACGTACAATCCAACAGCCAACTCGATACGATGAAAATGACAGAGATAGAAGATTATCGTTCTCTTTTTGATTAATGGACTCGAACAAGTTGGTACCGGTAAAGTGATCCATTCAGTGATGCACCGACTTTGCTCAAGGTAAGTTCTCGGAAAAAAATAAAAAAAGCGGAGTAAAACCAAAAGAAATCGGTGTTTTGCTAACAGGTAATTATTTTATAAGCTTTTATTTATTCAAAAAGTGAATTTATTTGAGTTATTTCTCTTTATTAGAAATGTAGACGTAATTTGTGTCTATAGTATTTTGACTTAATTCAGTTTTTTATAAATTGTATGATACCGTATTACGACACATTTCGAGTTCATGCAGTTTTATAATAAAACGCATAAGCAAATCTAAATTAGATTATGTATTATTCCAGTATTGTACTATAATTTATCAAAAACTTAGTATTGTTTTGGTTTGTTCCTGTTTACTATTAATTTGTCAGTTATGACTTTGTTTTCATTTAGAGTTATCTTACTATTTTAGTAAAATAATGAGTTCCGTTAATAAATTAAAATATTAAAAAGGGTATAATATTTATTATCTTATAATGAGAGTGAGGTGGAGGACTTGGAAGGAGTTTAATAGATACCTACGAGTACTTACTCTTTGTCCTGTTTTAGAATGTCTTCAAGGGCACGAAAAATTTTGGGTTCTGATGCAAAATAAAGTACCGGATTGTGAAAACCCTTCACCGGACTTTGGGTTAGAATATGAGAAACCCAATAATAGTAATATGGATTCCAACCACGAGGTGAGTACCTAGTTAATAATTACTATTATTGTAGACTATGCGCATATAAGCATCTACATTCAAGTGGTTAATTTATAAAACTGCGATTTATGTCTACCTGTGACTCCACTACATAAACAGACGTATGCACACGCGCATGTGACTTGTGTGCGTGAGTGAGTTCTACGAAATTTCTTACGATCATTCTTCGAACTCGCGGGTGATGCACCTGCGTGGCATGGTGAGGTGGGGTGCGTTACCAGTGTGAGGTAGAGCGCAGTTATAGGTACCCACTTTTATAATACCTAATCTGACGTCTATGGTCAGATTCCCAGGTGGAGACAAAAATAGTTCTGAATTAGCAGCCTGCACTCAGGACATTGTTCTTATAAATTATAAACCACGGTATTTATTTCTTACTAGCTTCTGCCTGCGACTTCGTACGCGCATATCCCGTTTTTTCCCCGTTCCCGTATAGCCTATAGCCTTCCTCGATAAATGAGCTATCTAACACTGATAGAGTTTTTCAAATCGGACCAGTAGTTCCTGAGATTTTCGCGTTCAAGCAAACAAACAAACTCTTCAGCTTTATATATTAGTATAGATTACTTATTAAAACTATTTTTTTTCTACTATTTTAGGTACATGTTGTACCTAAAATAGTAGAAAAAAAATAGTTAAATAACAAAATTTCCCTGTTGAAACGGAGGATAAAACAATTGCGGAATCAATAGAACACTTCGATAAAACAAATGAAGTAGCTATAACAGTGAGTAGAAAATGGTGATGATTAAATTATCGAGAAACTAAATGAAAACATTTCAGTTTATTTATTCCTGGAAAAATATTTAGTTAGTGCTCATCAAAATTGTATATTTATTAATTACAGAAAGCTCAGTTTGAACAAGCCAAATCCAATAAATGTAATCTAGTGCCTTATTCTGATAGTGACATAAGCTTGTCTGACCATGAAGATAATACTACACGATACACAACTACTGAGGCAGAGTACAAAAATGAAGAAAATACTGTTCTTCAATCTTCATCATCTTCAAATTCGTGTTCGAGCTCATCGTCTTCAAGTTCAGACTCGGATAGTTCGCAATCAAGCATCCCTCGGTCACTCACAAAAACTGCTGGACACTACGTGACTGTTGATGAAACAGACGACGATGAAGTTATTGAAAATACTCCTCCGCAGCAACAGTATCTTGAGAATAGAAGGAATGTAAGTTATTAACTGGTATATGTAAAAAGACCAAGACTTGTCGTTATTTCAATAGAAATTGTCTTACAATTCAATTTGAATGTTTATTTGTTTTTCAGGAACTAAATCGTCATCCCAGGGAGTTAAAGAATACTCAAAGTTATTTTACATCTCCAGTATATACCGACGAAAGTGATATAGACCTCAGTGATACAGATCCGACATTTACAAACATGGAACCCAGAAGAAAGAGGAACTATATCTTTTGCCTGTCGAGCTCTTCTTCTACTAGTTCGTCAAACTCGCGTATGACTCCAAAAAAGGGACGCAAACGTACCAAAAATCCATCCCAATGGAAACAAAATAAAGTAAAACGTTTGCGTAATAGGGGAAAATCATATATTTCCATGTCGAAAACACAGAAGAGTATTCCAGCCCGGTATCTCAAAGAACCTTGCTCAGAAAAATGCAGGCTTAAATGCACCACAAAAATAAATACAGATAGCAGATACGAACTCTTTCGGAAGTTTTGGGATTTGGGAGATTTGGCAAAACAAAGAGCGTTCATAAGTGCATCTATGATTGATGTTCAGCCTAAATACAAATACACGAACTCTAATCGGCCTAGGCACAATAACAAAGCATTTCATTTTACAGTCGACAACACTATGATTAGGGTCTGCAAAACTTTTTATAAAGCCACGTTAGACATCTCGAACCGTATGATATTTACGACACAAAATAAAATAAAGGATAATGATTATTCTCTTAATGATTTTAGAGGAAGACATCAAAATCATAAGAAAAATGATCCCGAATTACGAGTTGCGATCAAGCAGCACATAAATTCTATCCCTAAAATTGAACCTCACTACGTACGAGCTTCTTCAACTAGGGAATATATAGAAGGCAGCAAAACTATTAAAGATTTATACAACGATTTTAAAGAAAACCAACAACAAAATAATAAAGACGCAGGTACATACATAACATATTATAAAATATTTACATCTGAATTTAATCTCTCTTTTTTCCAACCTAAAAAGGATCAATGTGATCTTTGCAACTCATACTATAATTCTAATGCTGATCAAAAGAAAGATCTAGAAGAAAAATATAACACTCATTTGGAAGAGAAGAGTTGTAGTAGGGTTGAGAAGATGAATGATCGCATGAAAGTCAATAAAAACTTCAGAGCAGCTGTGTATGATTTGGAGGCAGTATTACAGTGCCCAAAAGGCGATACTTCCTCTTTTTATTATAAGTCTAAACTTAATTGTTATAATTTAACCGTGACGGAGCTAAATGGATAGGACTGTAATGTAGCATATAAAAATGTGCATTGTTATTTCTGGTCGGAGAGTGATGCAAAACGTGGCGCCATTGAGATCGGCTCATGTGTATGTGTATGTGTATGTGTAAAAGCTTTAAGCGATGAAGACAATGATGAAAAGGAAGTTATATTTTATTCCGACAACTGCTGCGGACAGAACAAAAATAAATATATTACTTCACTGTATTTATATGCAGTTCAAACATTAAACATAAAAAGTATAACACATAAATTTTTAATACGGGGTCATACACAAAACGAGGCTGATAGCGTCCATAGCCTCATCGAGAGGGAGGTGAAGAAGAATTTAAAATCTGGTCCTATATATACACCCGACCAGTACATACCTCTTATAAAAAATGCAAAATAATCGAATCCTCCATTGATGGTGCATGAACTGGATTACGAATCATTTTATGATTTTAAAACTTTACAAGAAGAATGGGGGTATAATTTTACAACGAATAGTGATGAATGTGAACTGGAACGAAATAAAAATTTTAAAAGTTAGCAAACAAAACGCTACAGTATTTTTCTATAAAACGTCTTATATGCAAGTAAACTACCAGGAAGTTGATGTTAGAAATAAAAGAAAAAAAATGAAAGCACTAACGGAAATAACACTATAGCGAGCCTATTCCACGAAACAGGAGATTAGTGCGAATAAAAAAAAAAGATTTAAAAGAGCTTATCGCAAAAGCTCTGATCCCTTCTTTTGATGCAGGATTTTATAATACGATATTTTAAGTTTATAATTATTTTGATTAAGTTTGATCTCATTTTTTAGTTGATTTTTTGTGATAACAAAACCAAAAGAATTAGTTAAGTCTGATTACTAGAATACACTTTTATTCGTTTAAATAAATATTAATAAACATAGAAGAACATTTTTATATAGTTTCGTTTGGTTTTGACTTATAACTTAGACTGTTATTATTTTGTGTTGTGTGTTTTATTTACAATAAGTAGTTACAACAATTTCACATTTTTTTTTGTAATAAATTTAGATAAGAAGAAAAAACACGTCTTTTTTTTATTAATAAATACATAAATTTTATTTGTGAATATAAATTAACATAGAAATAATAAGGAATGTTTCTCTGACAGTTAATGCTTCTTAGTTTAACAATGCACTAAATCGAAATACTTCGTCTACTTGCAAGATGATTTTAATATAAAACTGCAACACTTTGAGTTACTACGTCTATATAATAATTATTTGTTTACATATTTTATTGTAAAGTGAATTAACTACGAACTTATTTTTTAATTCTTGATTTAAGTGTCTTCCTGGTAAAAATATTTTTTTGTTTTTTGATAATCATGTAGTTTATTAGTTAAGCTAACTATATCTACTTTTGAAACTGACCTAAACTATTTCTTTACTTTTTTGTGATAAATTAAAGCCATCATTGTAAACATGTCAAACTTTAAATGCGTTTTCCCAAAAAAAATCAATTTTGAGTTATTTCGTTTTATGATTAAAGGTGCGACATGTTGTCACTGTCAGTCAATCTTTATATAGTCTGTGTGTCACTTGTTGTTTTGTTTGAAATATATTTGTAACGGTTTCTTGTCGTTGTTAAAATTAAAAAAGTGTAAGAATGGCTGATAGTAGTGATTCAAGCAGTTACTGTGACAGTCCGAAGAAGAGAAAAAGAGGCGTTATCAATAAATCTGCTTATAAATCGGAAATAATAAAACATGCTCTAGTAAAAGGACTTCAATACACAAACTCGAAGGGGCGGATTGTTAACCCTTTAACACCCAAGGAAGATTGCCGGTAAGGTTCAGTTTATACATATTAGCGAATATTAATTCTAATTTCATTAGGTACAAGATTTTCTACGTTTGTTCCAGTTGCAAAAGAAAGTGTTACGATAAAATCAGTGAAGAAGAACGGTTATTGATTTTTAATAAATTTATCAGTTTTAACACAAAAGACGAACAAGATGGTTACCTACAGAGCCAAATTTCAGTTGTTGAAATAAAACAGAGAAGACCACGAAGGCCTGCGTTGGATACTACAAGGCCGTCACGTAGTTCAAGTTACGAGTATACTATATCGACATGTTCTGGTAAATATCAAGTTTGCAAATTAGCATTTGCTAATATTCACGGCATTACCATCGACCGTATAAGACGATTGTGCTCCCTACTGTCTCAAGGAAAGGCACCTATTGATAAACGAGGACTGAATACACCCGGGAACGCCAAAGACGGAGCCCTAATACAAGCTGTGAAGCAACATATTGAGTCATTTCCCCAAAAGATATCACATTACGCTAGTCAAGAGTGCCATTATTTGGATGCTAGACTTAATGTTAAAATTATGCACTCAATGTTTCGAGCGAAACATCCATATTTGGATGTAAAATATTCCTTTTACATAAAAATTTTTAAGGAACAATTTTTACTTCGTTTTGGGCGACCCCAAGTAGATACCTGCTGTACTTGTGAAGAGTTGGAAGTGAAAATAAAAAGTAAAGGAGACGGGGACTTCTGGGCCTGATTGTAATAAGTTGAGGTATGGCTTAAAAAAAAGGTTTAATTTTTCTATTTCATACTGTGAAAAATCAATTCAATTTACAATCTGGGAAATGAAAAATCCAATAATTAAGTTAGGGTGTTACGAAGTAATTGTAATATCGATTCAATTGTAATCGATTATCTTTACAGAGTTCATACTATTTACGAAAATGCTTTCACCGGATGATTTATTTAATTAAAATAATTAAATCAATTAGAATTAGAGTATTAAGAGTTTAAACTAATTAAATATCTACATAATTAAGATTAGTCGATTCATATTTACTAATCGATTATTGTATTTTTAATCTGTGCTAACTCTGACAATCATGCATGATATGACATCGATCGACACTCGTTTCGTATCGTCTTGCGTGTGCGTTCTGAGTGTTTTTATTTTCCTCCCATACTTTTAATTGATATTTTCCTCGACTCGGCTTTTCTACGGACCTCTGATCTTCCTCCTTCTACGACCTTTGCCTTGCTACCATACCGGACACGGAGAACCCCGCTTAAACGTTGAACTTGGACTTGTTATTTTGGATTCGACGAACGGCCTACCGATAGGATATTGATCGACATCATGGATCGTTGTATAAATTGTGGCATAGCGACTAGTCGCTGCAATACACTAGGGCATCGAGCTTTTATGACGAAATGATATTAGCAGTGATTCGAAAATGGCGTGAACCACAATTTGTAAGTACTTACTTCCTGTTTATTAGCTCACCAGCGTATACGGTCGGTGGCTTGCACTCTTTTTTATTATATGTATGTTTTCCTCCATAACTACACTCATGTTTTCACTAAATAATAAAGTATAGATAGATAAAATTCACAGGATACATATTTTTTGACAAGAACAAATTGAAATATCTTTATCTTGTTAGCCTTCATCCTCTCTCCTAGCTTTGCTGTGCCCGACAGGGTCCATATTGATCTTACTATCTATCTATATTGATCTTACTTGGTTATTATTAATTATTTTCTTCAGTTTATATGTGCTAAATAACTTATAAACCCACCGTTACGTTGTATTCTCCTTTCACTTTCTTTCTATCACTGCCACAACACTTGGACAATTTTTACCATAAACATGGACTTGGACAGCAAGCTTGCATATAGTATGGAGGAACTGGAAAAGCTGTTTAGCTCTCGCATGCGTGAGTACGAAGACAAGTTGCACAAAGCTTCAGCTGGTGCTGACACCTCTCACTTGGACCTTGCTTCTCTATCAATGGATTTCACAGAATTCAAGTCCTTTGTCTGTAAAACTCTTGCTCACTTTAAAACGCAAATAGAGATCTTGTCACTCAGCCTAGATAGTCATGAGACTGCAATGAGGAGAAAAGTCTTGCTGTTTCACGGTATCACTGAGAAGCCCGGTGAAAAGTTGAGTGACTCAATCGTGAGTATTATCTCAAAGCAGCTGCAGATTGATGACTTCAAATTAGAATATTTGAATGTGTGCCACAGACTAGGAGGCCCCAAGGGTAAAACTAGACCTGTGCTGGTTCGTTTTAACAGTATGGAGCATCGTCGGTTGGTGTGGGACAGTAAAACGTCACTCAAAGGCAGCGGGATCACCATATCCGAGTTCCTGACCCAAGCTCGGCATCAGGTATTTATGGCTGCCCGCAAGCACTTCAGCATCAACAGCTGCTGGTCTGCAGAAGGAAAGGTAGCTGTCGGAAGATAGCGTCTATGGGCGAGCTTCACAAGCTAATCGCGTTATTTCCTGCTGCCTCCAGCGCCGCTACACCCTTTTTTTTTTTTTTTTTTTTTAGGGATGGGAAATCATCAAATGACTTCTTCCGCTCTGGGCGGAGCGGAAGGGCGTGTCAGACTCTTACTCACTAAAACCCATCCGTGTTCCTTCTAAGCCCTTTGCGTTCCAGGGCCGCGGTGACTCTTTCGAACAAACCCGATCCGGCTACATCAACCTCGCCAGCAATCGCAGCCACATTGCCTAAAACCGCAACCCCAAAAGCAAAAGTTGCAAGTTCTAAGTCGACGGTTTTTCGCAATGTAGTGAGTAATGTCGGTACACTTAATAATATGTTTCCTTTGTAAATCTACCCAAAGTTTCTACTTTTTATTCTGTTTTATATTTCTTGACACTACGAATGGCTGGCGGTAGATGTTTATATTATGACATTTGACGTCTGTCAGCTTCAAGAATACTTAACGTTTCGTTACACATTGCGTTTAACTTAGTCGACATATATTGAGGTTTGTCATTCTCGCTAGCTTACTTTTTAATTTTGTTTCGCACTTTTATGCTTTTTACTTGTTTAGTTTTACACTTTGAGTTTTGTTAAAATCTCTCTCTACAGCGTTCAGGTGGTTTTATTAGTTGAACGTAGTTAATTATTATCGTTTTACTTTTTAAATTTTGTTCCTTTTATCATATTATTTTTTTTTTCGTGTGTTTAGTCTGTAGTTTTAGTTTTTTTTTTTATAGTATATTATTTTATTTCATTTATTTAAAACAATGATCGATGGTAATTTTGATGACAACTTTTTCTCCTGTTCTTCCTCTTCTAGCAGCTTCCATAGTGCAGCAAGTGGTTCTTCCTCTCCTTTAACTCTTGATGATCAAATTTCTTCTCTGTTCTCCCACTACCCCAATAACCTGAATATAGCTCACATTAATGCCCAGAGTGTTCCTTGCCATTACTCTGATCTTCTGGCTTCCATTAACAGTGCCCATTTAGATGCTTTACTGATCTCTGAGTCCTTTCTGAAACCTTCTCTATTATCTGTTTATTATGCCCTTCCTGGCTTTGTTCTTATTCGTAATGATAGAACGGGGAAGGGCGGTGGTGGTGTTGCCATGTATTTGCGTGCTGGCATATCCTATAAGATTATCAGTGTATCACCCTCTTCCTACTCGGGGTCAGCAGAGCATCTTTTTGGAGAAATATCCTTACACCACGTCAAAATGCTTCTTGGCGTGATGTATAGTTCTAACCTCAATGTCGATTACTTTGATTCTTTTGATTCTCTTTTAAGCGATTTCTGTCCTACTTATGACCACGTGGTCTTGATGGGTGATTTTAATACATGCCTTCTTAAAAATGACTGTCGTACTCACAAACTTGAAGCTCTCTTATCTTCTTTTAACCTCAGTATTCTGCCCCTCACTGCTACTCATCATTTCCCTAATTGCAGCCCTTCTCTTTTGGACCTTATGATTGTTTCTAAACCTAATAATGTATCCGTCCACGGTCAGCTTACTGCTTGTTTCTCCTATCACGATTTAATCTTTATGTCATACAAAATTTGCCCCCCTAAGCGCAAGCCGCAATATATTTTCCTACGGAACTACAAGGGCATAGACCTGGAGGCATTGCTGCATGATGCTGGTAGCATTGATTGAACAGAAGTTTTAGAGAGTTCCTCTATCAACGATATGGTTACACTTTTCAACAGTAAAATACTAACTCTATATGGTCGACACGCCCCCATTCGTCGAGTCAAAGTAAAGTTTGTTCTTGCTCCCTGGCTCACTCCTGCCATTAAAGATGCGATGGCTAGTAGAGATCGAGCCAAAAAGAAGTTGAGTGAGTGAGAGAGGTTGGCAAGTCCCCTGTCGTTTCTAGCAAAGACACTGACGTGTGTGCTTTAAACCAATATTTCTCTCTTCCTCCTATTATTTTGGATCCACACGTGAAATCAGCAACTTTAAATAAGCTTTCCCGCTTGCCATTGCCGCAGTGTTCCTCTTTCGACTTCAGTCCTGTGAGTGAAATTGATGTCAAAAAATCTATTTCCTCTTCCGCTGTTGGCAATGATAATCTATGCTCAAGAATGATCTCTCCTATTCTCCCTACTATACTTCCCGTTTTGACCCACATTTTTAACTTTTCCGTTTTCTTGCACAGTTCCTGATGCTTGGAAACAAGCCCGTATCATCCCGTTACCTAAAATCCCTAAACCGGTCTCTCTGACCGATTTCAGACCAATTTCCATCCTTCCTTATCTCTCTAAAGTTCTTGAGCATATTGTACATCAGCAACTTTCTCTGTTTCTTTCTAGCAATGATCTCCTTAGTCCTTTCCAATCCGGCTTTCGGCCACAGCACTGTCACAGCTCTTTTAAAGGTAACTGATGACATTCGCTGGGCTATGGACCACAAATCTTTGACATTACTTGTACTTCTGGATTTCAGTAGCGCCTTCAACTCTGTTGACTTCGATATCCTTCTTGGGATCCTTAAATCTTTCAATTTCTCTTCTTCCCTTATTAGTTGGTTCGACTCCTTCGAGGCCGCTCGCAGCGGGTGCGCCTTGATGAATCTTCTTCGGATTGGTGCTCCCTTACTGCGGGTGTGCCCCAAGGTGGCGTTCTCTCTCCTCTTTTCTTTTCTATTTTTATTAACTCTATTACTAAAGTTATCTCCTCTAACTTCCATCTCTATGCCGACGACCTGCAGCTTTACCATCACTTTCTGAGGCAAGATGCAGAACTCTTGTTGAATGGTGTTCAGATTGAATACGCAAAGTCGGCTAAAAACCTGGGGGTGACCATAGACTCCTATTTATCGTGGACTAACCATATCGCTGAAGTCAGTCGCAAGGCGCACTACACATTTCACTCGCTAAAATGCCTCCAGAGCTTTTTGCCCTTGAACACTAAAATCTCCCTTGCCCAAACTCATTCAGCCCATCATAGACTACGCTGATGTCTGTTATTTGGATGCCACCGAGGAGCTTTTAAATAAACTTGAGCGTTTGCAAAATATTTGTATTCGTTTTGTTTTCAACCTCAAAAAATACGATCATGTTTCAGGATTTCGCAAGGTACTCAAGTGGCTCCCTATCCGACTTCGCAGGAACTCTCGGATATTGTGTTTGCTATTTAACATCCTTCACAACCCTAAAACGCCTTCCTATTTGCGTGAACGCTTCTCCTATTCCCGTCCTTCTGATGCGCCTTGCAGGTCGCATCTTAGAAATCTCTTTAAATCCCCTCCCCACTCTACCGATTTCATGGTCTGTGCCGTCGGCTTGACCTGTGAGATTACATCCTTCAATTTATCCTTTGATTCATGCGTGTCTTAGCTTCCCGTGTCGTCTAGCCGAGCTGCACCCTTCTCCCGCGCGACCTCACCCCTCGGGGCGGGGCGCGCGGCCATGTGCAACAGCGCGGTGGTCGTCAGTACGCTTTCGATTGACCCGCGATACATGCGTGTCACATTACTTACGCAAATTAACGACGAGTGTTCGTTCGAGATCGTAAGAAGAAACTTATGATCGACAGTGTTGTGTTTTACGAGTGAATAATTGTAAGTTATTAATTTTTTTGTAGCTGCTTGTAATCTTTATTTTAGCCCGGTATACCGGATACCTAGTTACTTTTAACTCACTTCCCTCATTTAGGAAGTAGTTATTTAAATGCGTAACATATAATCTGCGTGCCACACAGCCCAGATTTATGATCTTTTTGCCAATCAAGTGAGCCTCGGTTTCATCCGGTAAGCTTGTGGGTGTAACTTTGCAACCCGTAACTGTCTATTAACATTACGGTTGAAAATTGTGAAGTTTACAGATCAATACGCTGACCCGTACGGTCCGATTTGTCGAGCCGTACGGGCCGATTTGTCGAGCCGTACGGGCCGATTCTTCGACCCGCACGGGCCGATTCGTCGAGCCGTACGGGCCGATTCTTCGACCCGCACGGGCCGATTCGTCGAGCCGTACGGGCCGATTCTTGGAGCCGTACGGGCTGATTCCTCGAGCCGTACGGGCCGATTCCTCGGGCCGTACGGGCCGATTCCTCGAGCCCTTCGGGCCATTTCCTCGGGACGTAGGGCCCGATTTCTCGGCCCGTACGGGTCAATTTCTTGACTTGTACAGACTAAATTTTGATAAGTACGGGTCATAACATGTCCCCGAAACTTACCGATTATATTGTAATAATAGCCTATATCTGGCGCTCACGCTCAGGTTGGTAAGATGAAAAGGCTAACTTTGTCTATTTGTTTTAGGCAACATCCCCTGCGGACATGCACACTTTCGAGTCACTCATGGAATGGGAAGCAGACGACCCTGGGGACAACATCATCTTGAGCAGAATCAAACAGATTATAAGAAACCACTTACCAAGGGGATGGAATGAGTGGAAAATTAGAATCTTCAAAAAGGAGGAGTTACTAGGCAGCGAATTCGACTCCCAAAGAGTCATGTCCAGTCTTGACCTGAAAATTTTCTAATGCGTCTAGTGATGTCAAATATCTTAAAAAATTGCATTTTTTTTTCTTATTTCGTATCGTATAATAGAATTTCCTAATAAAGCCAGGGAAAAAAAAACAATTTTAACTCTGTTTATCATTCTCAATAGACTTTTGGAAATGAAACGTGTCATACACACGTTCCGTGTCACAGAATACGAAAACTGGATTGTTCGTCATGTGGCTAGTGAATGTTAAAAATAACCAACTAGTATTTTTATCTTACTTTACAATGACTAGCTATGGTTTTTTAAGGTTGTATTTAAAGGTGTGGAAGGAAAATAAAGTGTATAGTTGATAGGGTAAATGCGTAAAACGAACTGCTTTAGCCACAACAACGCCAACGCCAAGTGAATGACAGGCTGTCATTTGTTTGACGTTTTGCAGTCATTCGTTTGCTCTTGCTACGTATTGTACTGTGCGACTTTGTTTTTTTGATTCCCTTACAACTTCTGCATTTTCCACGGACTTCGATACCCACCACTTACGATTACTTTGGCTTGTGCTATACGGATACCGATTTAGTGCTTTTGATTGGGATCTAAACCGTTATCGTTCATGTTGGAAAGCGTTATGGAGCCTTCTACGAGATTGCTTTGCATAAACTGCAACATTAGTGTTAATACGCTTCGGCGTTATCGGGCCCTTCAGCTTGATAGCAGAGTCATCTCGCTAATTAGCACTTGGATATCTCCAGTTATAGTAAGTATAATAACAATCAAATACCTACCTAACGATTTAATATCCAGTCAACGGACGCTAGTGTAATGATTGTTTTTATAAAAAAGATTGATATTCAGAAGTGGAAAAGTATATTTTCTCAAGTAACATGAAAAATATAACTAGTAGCTTTAGGAAATGGTGACAACCCCTAAGACGACCCACTGACCAAATGTTTTTTCCCCATGTTTAGCTAGGTAGTGTTCTTCTAGACAGCTGTTAACAAATTAAATATACTTATTTCCATTGCATTCAAAACACATAATTGATTTGTCTTTCAAATAATGGAAGAAGATTACATTTGTGAAGCATGCTTTGATATATCCATGCAGACTATTAATGATCAAATTCATGGAAACAATGAGTGTGATCCATCTGCTGGTTCATCTCGCCGTGGTCATGCTCAAGTATGCCCCGTTTGTGGTCGATCATTGCTCAATCGTCAAAGTGACCACATTCTCAAAGAAAACCCATCAAACCTCACACTAAGGATGATTGACTTAATTCGAAGTACTGTAGCACCTCGTCAGGTTTGTATTTAAATATTCAAACTCATTGTAAATTGCATGCAACTTTTTCTAATACATTATTATCACATTATATTCCATGAGGTTATTCTATTTATTACAAATATGTTTTTTGACAGATATCACAATCTGATCGTGTATGTCATGCCTGTTGGTTGCGATTTAAAAGACAAGCCCTTTCAACTCAGCAACAGGATGAGAGAAGAGGCTTAGACCATGCTGAGGCTCTTCAAGGTGAAGAAATTGAACCAGAAGTGGAACAGTATGTTGATCCAGTCCATGTTCCAGAAACACATTCTCCCCCACTCCTTGAAAGTCCAGATGAGGGGCATGATAGGGAATCATCTGTAGAATCAGTTCCAGCTTCAGAGGTTCAAGAAGCATCAAGTAACATAACATTACATAATTATAAACGTGCTCCCAATACAGCATCTCATTGTGTATTTTATGGGTGTGAGAATGAAAATCTGCGTACTGTGTCAGATGCACTGAGGGCTACCATTTTGTCCAACTACAATTTTTATATTCCCAAACTGGCTAGGGTATGCACACAGACCATTTACATGGAAACAGTTGGGATTACCTGTATGCCAGTGAAAACAGCATGAGTGATTTCACTGTTGAACAAGTTGAGCACGTTTTTTCATTTGTTCAAAAACACAAGCATTTTCTCGATTTTACAAGCATAGAATCAGTACATGAAATTGATGACCATTTATTTGGATTTTGGATGGGCTTAACAAAAGCAAAATTCCTTAATTTATTAGAAGACCTTCCCCGACTGTTAGAAAAACACAGGGGTATATTAGGTCTAGCTGCTGTATTAATAAAGATGCGGACAGGTGATTCTGACTTAAGAATATCCACATTATTAGAAGTTCCTCGCACTACACTTGAAAGGTTAATGAAAACAGCTCAAGAGATACTTCTACAAGACTTTGTTCCAAGTAACCTCGGAATAAACCACTTGACAAGAGAACAATTGATAGAACACAATCTCATGATACCAAATGGAATTTATAATGAAAATAATGAACAATGTGGTGTGATGTGATGGAACATACATTTTTTTAAATAAAAGTGGCAATTATATGTTTCAAAAAGACACATATTCATTACACAAATATAGAAATCTGTTAAAGCCATTTTTGATAGTAGCCTGTGATGGTTACATTTTAGATTGTTTTGGCCCATACAAAGCTACCACATCTGATGCAGAAATAATGTCTTCTTTGTTCGGCGATGAAAATTCCCCACTGAGACAGTACTTCCAAGATAATGACATATTTATTTTAGACCGGGGATTCAGAGATAGCATCGGCTTATTAGAGCATTGTAATTATAAGGCATATATGCCAGAGTCACTTTTGGAAGGCGAACACCAGTTAACCACAATCCAAGCAAATAGAAGTAGATGTGTAACTATATGCAGATGGGTGGTGGAGGTTGTAAACGGATATTTTAAAAGAGATTTTAGATTATTAAGGTTTGACCATTTTAATAAAACTGTACCAAATATGATGGCATATTTCCAAATTGCTGCAAGTTTAATAAATAAGTTTGGTGTTCGCCTTCGCAATAGAGCTGATGCTGCTCAAATTCTTAATATAATAAATGAAAGGATGCCTCTGGAAAATAACTTATCTATTATAGTTACAGAATACAATTTAAATCGCCGGGCATCCTTTTTTCAAAGCATTTCTGCTGATAATGCTAATATTGAGTTTCCCCGTCTAGAATTCAATGATTTAATATTATTCGCCTTGGGGACGTATCAAATTCGTCAAGCACGTTCATATTATGGTGAACACATACGTTTCCATGGCGGATACAGAATAGAAGTTTGTCTAGACAATAATCGTATACCGGAGTTAGGCAGTGGGGAAAACTCGCTTATAAAAGGAAAAATAAAATCAAGACATATCTCAAGACGTCAGTACTATGTGTACATTTTGATAGCAAATGGTATTAACGGACGAGAAGGCATTATAGAGTACTGCTGCAAC
Organism: Mamestra brassicae; assembly: GCA_905163435.1. Lineage (NCBI taxonomy): Eukaryota > Metazoa > Arthropoda > Insecta > Lepidoptera > Noctuidae > Mamestra > Mamestra brassicae. Next base: position 3,738,992 of record LR991009.1, read on the forward strand.
TGCATCGTAGGACGTCGCACTGTAGGTTGTTGTGCGCATGTTATGACGTTGGTGTGGTACTTAGGTTGGGCCAGACATGAAAACAACATTGGGCTCCAGCGGCATTTTTAGATGAAGTGGTTGTACGAGAAGACATAGAATAAATAAAAATAAATGAAATCCTGTTTTTTATTTAATTTCCCTGTCATTGACAAAAACATACAATATGTGTAGGCAACTTTTTTGTTATCTATGTCGTGATGCCACAGAGGTTAACACCTCTCCTCTTATACATGAGGTCCATTGTCTATCCATCGGGTGACTAAAAGCACAGTGTCAAGCCGACGACTCCTGGAGTCATTTTGACGACAGATTTTGACCGATTCTTCAGTGGACTATACCTAAATTGCTATAACTTGCACTAAGTGTAGTGTAGAAGTCAAGGATGCACAACAAGGATGGCATAACATCACACGTGAAGTCTTTAAAATAGCATCGGCAGGATATTACGATCATATAGATTTTGAGGTTATAAAAGCTGTCAAACCTTATCTGACAGCTGTTATAACCTCAAAAACTTATTCTGTTCTAGGGTTAATAGCATTTTTCCCTGGCCTCTAGAGGAAAAGATGATTAGTTATTGTGTTATTATAATCAATAATTGTTTTTATACAACACTAGTTGTAGGTAGACGCGACCTGTAAAAAAAATCAAGTGACAGGTCAATCAATGTATGGAAAGTGGGCATGATTCTTTAAACAAAATCAGGTTCGCAATCCCTACTGTTGACTTAGCTAGAGCGTTTTCACCAAATTGTACCTCTCTTAAAGAAAAATCTTATCGGGACATAAAATTGAAGCTCTTGGAATGGCCACTGTGCATTGGTCTTATCGTTCACCCCATGTCTCTAGCTGCTAGAGTCCGTGGCTCAGCAGTCCAGAACGAACTGGTGCTTGCATCCATTGCGGAAATGAAGCCATTACTTAAAAGCAGGGAAGAAGCAGATAAGGAGTTGGGTGAGCAGGTTGGTCATTCTGATGATGAGGTATCGATCCAGTCCACAATAACCACATCTGGTAGAACTAAGAATCCAAGTCGTTTGGACAGGTTAAAATTAGAAAACATGATGGAACAGTTTATAAAGAAAATGATTCCACTTCCCAAGAATCATCAGAGGATGAACAAAATATTCCTCAACCTCGAACATTATCACCAAAACCCTGGCAACCGCCTACTCCCATCGCTGATGATGACTTTGACTGGACTCCAGCTACGAAACAATAGGAACCCTTGATACCAGCTGCTAAACCTCACATTGCTACACAAGGCACTGAATGTCAACGATTAGGTGATATAACTTTCAACCAGATCCGATATGCAGAGGTTCAGAAAAAACTACATGCTAGCCCTGTCTTCGGCCCTCTAAAAGTGAATCCTATTCTTACTGCTGCGCATGGAACCTCCCCTAATCAAGACCACTTGGTTCGAATGGACTATACCTTAGGTACTATTTCCCACGGTCTCCTGCTTCAACGAGAGTCTCTGGCGGACATACTAAAGGATCTGGCTAACAAACATCCATCTATGAAAAATGATTTAAAAAATATTTTGTCTACAGACTCAACTTTTAAATCTCTTTCGGATGACCTACTTCAGCACGTATGTGGTAGGAGAGCAGAGATTATAGAGCAAAGAAGAAATGGATTCCTTCCCAAGGAAGAATATCAGGCAGCTCTCCTTGGTGCCATTCCCCCATCAACCACCCACCTCTTCTGTGAAACAGGACTAGCAGAATTGCTGAAACAACTATCTCAGCAAACATTTTTTCGCAACCCCCACAGAAAACCCTTGCAACCCAAAAACTATAATTCAACGTATTCTGCACGTCAAGCAAGACCAACACACAAAGTTTCAAAGACGTCGAAACCTTATAATAGACAACGAAAATCAGGTACCGGTAAAACGCAGGAAACTTTTAAACGACATTTCAACACCAAAAACAAAGACCATGGCCAAACCTTTTCCCGAAACAAGCCCTCTAAGGACCATACCTCAAAAAGAAATAGGAAAGACTGACGTATTCAAGGCGGGCCGCCTCTCACAATTTGTAGAAGTCTGGAAAAAGGAGGGGGCACCACTAAATATCCTTCAAACGATATCTGGATACATAATTTCTTTTGTAAAAAAACCCCACGGGTACCTTTTCATTCGAAAATAATTTCCAGATTCGAAACAAAAAACTTAAATTGAGAGATCCAGACACTCATACAGCAAAAGGTTTTAGAAATTTCAACGGTCCAGACAGGCTTCTTATTAACCAGTGCCAAAACCCAACAACAAAGTACGTCCAATAATAAATCTGAAAGGCCTCAACAAATTTCTCACCCCAAAGAAATTCCGCTTGTTAAACCACTTCAGAGTACCCCATTTCTTACAGAAGGGAGAATTCCTCATAAAATCGACATCTCACAGGCATATTTTCACATACCAGTAGCCAATCGTCATCGAAGATTCCTATCAATAGTTCATCAAAAGAAGGTATTTCAGTTTACATGCCTCCCGTTTGGTCTATCAACAGCCCCTCTTACCTTTGCGAGGGTATCAAACTGGGTAGCATCCCGACTGCGACAGATGAATATAAGGTTCATTGTTCACCTGGACGATTGGGATTTCTTCTAAGATTGGGATGGATAATCAATATGAACAAATCTCTACAAGACCCATCACAACGTATCGAATACGGATAGAATAGGACACCTTCCACAACACAAAAGCCCTACCGGAAAAGAAAATATTCTCTTTGAAAAAAAGATCTCAACAAACTTCTAACAAGTCAAAGATGGAGTTGGCAGTCCGCAAAGAGCTTGCTAGGAAAGCTAAACTTTGCGTCTTTTGTAATACCACTTGGAAGACTTTAGAAAGATACAAAGAACAGCCAACATTTTACCAGAGGAATCAGTCCGCAAACAGTTTCCCATTCCTGCAAAGGCACTCGAAGAATGCAAATGGTGGATTCAAAATCTCGAAATGAAAAATTCCCTATTCAAATCTTCGGAGACCATATTCATCACATCAGATGCCTCGGATCAAGGTTGGGGAGCACAGATAAACGAAAAGCATATAAGTGGCATTTGGGATTCTCACCAACGTCAGTGGCACATCAACAGATAAGAGCTGTTTGCTGTTCTTCTCGCTGTTCAGTCCGAGAAAGATGCAATAAAAAACAAGAGAGTTGTTGTACAGTCAGACAAACGAACTGTAATCGCATACATAAAAAATCAGGGCGGGATGAGATCATCGCAACTAACAGGTCTAGTATACCAACTGTTAACTTTGGCCAAAAAGCTACATGCAGAAATTTGTCCCCAATATATACCAGGGATATACAACGATGTAGCCGACAGTCTATCCCGACAAAAGAGTCTCTCGGATTGGCATCTTTCGACGAAGATATGCAGCCAGATATTTCAAAGATGGGGCACTCCCGAAGTGGACCTCTTTGCATCGAACAATTCAAAGGTAGTTCCTGCCTATGTCTCCCGAGATACAAAGGACAAAGATGCTCTATTCATAGATGCCTTCAGCAAGAAATGGGAATACAAGTTAGCATGGATCTTTCCACCCCCGTCGTTGATCCCGAGGGTGTTAGCTCATCTAAATCAAGCCAAAGGCTTATGCATTCTGATTGTTCCACGCTGGGACAAGGTGTTCTGGAGATCGGATCTACGATCACGAGCGATAGACCGTCCATTTCAAATCCGGAACCTGCACCATCACCTGAAAGATTTAACACTCCAAACGAATCTAACGAGAGTTCAACATCTACGTTTGGAGGCTTGGAAGGTACGGGGTGGTCAATTTTAACTAAAAACTGGCCAAGAGAAGACTATAGCTTAATTCAAAAGGCATGGCGCATTTCATCTTTAAAAACATACCGTGCTCCATGGAAAGCATGGTTGACAAGATGTAAGGTTCTTGGTCTTAACCCTAACAAACCCGACGCAGCATCAGTAGCACAACATTTGAGTTTTCTACACAGAGTGAAAAAGCTGTCTCCCAGTACCATAAAATTGCATAAATCAGTTATTGTTACATTTGCTGACCCCACTAATAGGGATTCTATAACGAACAGCCCAATACTTAAGTAAATTATCAAAGCCATTGAATTATCAAAGCCACCTTCAGTTAAAAATCAAATTTGGGATGTTATGCATCTAATTAATTGGTTAGAGAATATTTCAATTCAGGAAGATAGTATTTTTCAAGTTTCGCGCCATCTCGCTCTATTACTATTGTTAGCATCTGGGAGAAGAATCCATGACCTTACCTTACTTAAGATAGATGAAAACAGCATGGTAATAGATGAATCATCGGTTACTTTCTGGCCAGAATTTGGTTCTAAAACTGATAGTCACTCCTATAGGCAATCCGCTTGGAAACTATTACAAGTCCCAATTCGGAATCTTGATCCCGTTCTATGTATCAGGTTATATCTTAATGTGTCAGATTCGAGAAGAAACGCAGGTGGCAATCAGATTCAGTCTTTGTTTATCACCTCTAGAGGTCGAGTAGCAACTGCTTCCAAAGCAGTAATTGCAGGATGGATAAGAACAGCTTTTTCAGAATTAAACATTAATTTCTCACCTGGCAGCATCAGGTCTGCTGTTGCTTCCTCCAGAAAGCACAATAATTTTCCTATAGACATAATATTAAGAAATGGTAACTGGAGAAGTGATAAAAATGTGATTAAACATTATTTTAAAGAAATAATTCATACTCCGTCCAAAGATGATTCCAATGACTTATGTTTGTAAATTCTAGCTTTACTACTTTGTGATAATTAGCACTTAATTAATGAAGGTTTCTAACCATTTTTATACCATCTAAATAAACATGATTATGATTACAATGTCATTTTATTGAATTCAATACAAGCACTTACATAAATTCATACAACATACAATAATTATTATTTCACAGTACGCTATTCCCGTGTCGTCAGAATCCAAATATTTCTCACAGGTCAAGCCGACGGCACAGACCATGAAATAACAAACGTTTTTCCCCCGAAGGGATAAAACCGATATATTTCATGTCTTGCCTCTAGGCTTGACCAGGTAAGCCCTTGACGACTCTGCCATCTCAAGGTACTGACGACCACCGCGCTGTTGCACATGGCCGCGCGCCCCGCTCCGAGGGATGAGGTCGCGCGGTAGAATGGTGCAGCTCGGCTAGACGACACGGGAAGCTAAGACACGCATGAATCAAAGGATAAATTGAAGGATGTAATCTCACAGGTCAAGCCTAGGACCAAGCCAAGACATGAAATATATCGTTTTTATCCCTTCGGGGGAAAAAACGTTTGTTATTTTTATTCCTATTCATTTACTGTGCACGCGGTACGGTTGTGGAATGCACTGCCGCCTGACATTAGGGAATGCAAAACTCTTCCAGATTTTAAAAGAAGAGTGAAAGAACACTACCTTTCGGTACCATCATAGTTGCATATTTAAAGTATATATTATTATTATTCTTATAGTATTATTTAAGTAGTATGTATTAGTATGATATTAATTGTAGTCATATTTATTATAGTATGTTATATTTAAAGTTTTTTTGTCTTTTTATGTTAACATAACTTTTACACACGATGTCTACATATCTTTTATTCGACTCTCCTTTCGCAGGTATGCTGGAAGAGATTTCTTTAGAAATAAGCATCACCTTTGTACCTATTTTTCTGTTCCCTTCTTCTTATTTATTTGTTAAATGTGTGTACATAAACTGTTAAATAAAATAAAAAATAAATAAAAAAATACTATATTTTTATACCATCTATGTGTACATATGGAATGCAATAAAGTATTGAGTATTGAGATAAACATTTAAAAGTCACTAGATACATTACATTGAAATAAGTAACTATCGAGCACAGTAAATCATTAATTCGCATAGAAAGTAGGTATTTTACAATAAAGTTGTTATAAAAATATATTGAGCCGGGTAAATCCTGCCTGAGTAGGTAGATTTTAAAAAAGTAATCATGTTATCTCTTATTAATAACTTTTTGCATATTTCAGGTAAACAGCAGTGACCATGTTTGCCAAGCTTGCTGGGACCTGGCTCAAAGATCACCTCTTGGCGAAGCTAGAAATCTTGGCCACCGTAGTATTTGTCTCCGATGTGGACGTTCTCTGGCATCTAGAGTCAGCCATTTACTTCACACTGGCTCACCTCGTGAATTGAGAATTTATAATGTTATTCAAGAGTGGATTATGCCTAAAGCTGTAAGTTGAATCACACGCCGAGTTTACATTGTATTTTATTAATGCTTTTGTTGTAATTTAAATAGATTTTTAAATACTTAAATGATCATGTATTGTTTGTTGTAGATAGAAGTTACCAGTCGCATATGCCATGCTTGTTGGGTGGCTGCAGACAGAACTGCTGTCCATATTGTCTCTCGCCCATAAACTTCTTCCGAAGCAAGCCGAATTGAAGAAATACAGCCACCAGTACATTTTCTTGCTGTTGACCTTCCAGTTCAAGAAACACAGCCACCGGCACAAGTTCTTGCTACTGACTCTTCCGTTGAAGAAATACAGCCACCAGTACAAGTTGGTGCTGTTGATCTTCCAGTTGATGTAATACAACCTCCGGCACAAGTTATTGCTGCTGACCCTCCAGTGGAAGAAGTTAGAAGAAATCAGCCTGAACCTACTATTGTATTACCAGATTACATGAGAGCTATTGAAACAGAAAGGAGGTGCTTTATTGAAGGATGCCAGAGAACAGAGAGGTATAGGGTTCCACTTTTTACCAGAAAAATGTTGCTCAGTCGGTATAAATATTATGTCCCTGAAAATAATCGACTTTGTGATCGCCATTTAGTTATAGAAGCATGGGATTTTCTTACCAGTTTGAGAAATAATTTTGTGCAGACTTTTACAGCAAAACACATCCAGGACATGATGTCCTTAAAAGAAGTTGTAAATTCAGGATTACTTCATTTTGAGAGTATAGATGATATGGAAGACCATGTCGTTCACACATGGACAGGGTTAAACAAAGCACAGTTCCATCAAATGTTTAATAAAGTTATTAGAAATACCTAGAGCGTCTCTAGCTTTAGCAGCATATTTAATTAAACTTAGAACTGGGGATTCTAATGAAAGGTTGTCAACTTTATTAACAGTCTCTAGGCGAACTCTAGAAAAATGGTTGCACCAAGTGAGAGATCTGGTTCTCTATTGTGTCACCAAAAGTTAGGTGACACAATAGAGAACCAGATCTATCCATAATTTAAAGTGCCATAACTTTTTTTGTCCTAATCATCATTTGTCCGAATGCTAACTTACCCGAACTTAATATCACATAATATCACATGCCATAACATTGAAATCCCTAAATATTATATGTCCTAAATTCGTTTGTCATAAAAATTACAATCAATAATAATAATAATAAATCTGTGGCCCGGCTGTCAAGAAGACAGTCAAGAAAATTTTTTCTCGCCGATTTTTATTGTGAATAATTTAAACAAAACCATCTTAAACCATTAAAATGAAATTGAATCCGAAAACCATTAAAAAAAAAACAATAACACAACAATAGAACTGGAAAAACAAAGATATGACGAAGAAATTATGAAATGCTGACGAGAAGCCGGGCACGTCACCTAGCCACACACCCATCACCTTCGGCCTCGTCGCTCAGCTCCGCCTCGCCGCCGCCGGAACCCAGCCCCACTGTGAGTGCTGTGACACCGGCCGTGGCAGTTGCGTCGAGCTCAAGCGACGAGTACTTCTCACCGCCCACGACGCCACCACCTGCACGTCGGCGAAGAGGACGCCGGCCGCCGGACGGCTTAGGACCTCGAGGCCCACCGGCCTCTGATAGGGTCCCAGCTCCCGGCGGAAGTGTGCAGCGCATGCGATGGACACAATCCATCAATGAAAATGTCATGCGCTCATACTTTGGGGCTACAGAGGGGGGAACTAACCTGACTGCGTACCGTGGTCGGATGCTCTCTCTGTTTCAGGTACTTGAACCAGCTGTCAACGTTTCGGCCCAACGACTGTCGGATCAGGTGCGCGTCATCCAACGTAATCGTATGTTGGATGACAGTGTGCTTGATCGCCTCCGAATGGAAATGTGTGGCCATGTCATTACTCCTCCGTCGCAGACTGTGGCACCACCACAGTCGCAAATATCCAGCCACGCTGACGAGGAGAGTAATGACAGGGTTACAAACGTAAGTACCCAGTGCAATGAGGAATTGAGGAGTGCTTTAGAGTGTGCTATTCGGGAATATCGCTACATACCGCCTGAACTAAGACCACGCTTACCTCGTTTGCCCATGCATAACAAAAATAGGGCGCTGGTAGCTGCTCTGGATTCGCAGTTGTCAAATTATTTTGATGACTGCGAAGACCTCACTGACACACACTCGATTATGTACTGCGCGGCTGTAGCGGCATGTCGTGTAGCTCATGTCAAAATGACTAATGACAGAGTTACACGACCAAAACCAGCCGTACCGGCTTGGCAGTGCAGGATCGAGCGTCGTATCGGTGGGGCCAGAGCGCTAATCGGCAAACTAATCTGCTTCAGGGAGGGCAACACTCGCCCTAGAGTGATGCGTTTTGTGAGACGGGCGTTTTCGGGGACTGATATCAGCCCCCGAGATTATATGTCACGTGTCACAGAGCGCATCGACTTCCTGAAGCAGAAAGTGTATGCATGGGCAAACCGTATTCGTAGGTATAGGCGGCGAGTGAAACGATACACCCAGAATCGCACATTCCGAAGTAATGAAAGGTGGGTATATAGGGTTTGGGAGCAACCGGACCAGGGTGTGACTGACACGCGCCTGCCGGATGATGACGCCATGTGTTCGTTCTGGCGCAACATCTGGTCGGTGCCTGTCAGTCACACCGAAGGTGGTTGGATTCGAGAGGTCGAGCGAGCGTGCGATCCATTGCCAGAAATGGGGGCAATCACAATCAGCCCCCAAGATGTAACCCGTGCAGTCCGTCCGTTGCCTAATTGGAAATCTCCAGGGCCGGACGGACTGCACAATTTTTGGATTAAGTGGCTACAAAGGTCGCACGCTCGTTTGGCATCTCAGTACCAAACTGCCTTAGAGTCCGGCTCGCTACCCGAATTTCTTACGACAGGAGTTACCCACCTGCTCCACAAATCGGGTAGTACCGCGGAACCCAAAAACTATAGACCGATCACGTGTCTACCGACGGTCTATAAGGTTCTTACATCTATTTTGAGAGCTAAAATTAATAATCATATTAACAGCAACAACATCATGTCTGTCTCTCAAAATGGATGTAGGAATGGGTCCCGCGGTACTAAGGAGTTACTCCTCATTGATATGGCCATTAGCCAACAGGTTCGGCGTTCCCGAAAGGATCTGTCGACATGTTGGATAGACTATAAGAAGGCCTATGACTCGGTGCCTCATACATGGCTCATGAGGGTGCTAGAATTGTATAAAATTGATACAATGCTACGCACCTTCCTGATGTCGTGTATGGGGCAATGGAGGACAGTTCTTCGCTATCCAGGATGTCGAAATATCCAGAGGAACAGCGAACCGGTAAGGATCGAGCGGGGTATATTCCAGGGCGATAGTTTGAGTCCGCTTTGGTTTTGCCTAGCCTTGAACCCTCTAAGCACACTGCTGGAGAATTCAGGGCTGGGCTATCGGTTGAAGAGAGGAGGTCAGGTTATATCTCACCTCCTTTACATGGATGATTTGAAACTCTTTGCCCCCAGTAATCTGCAACTGATGGAGCTACTGAAGGTAACTGAAACTTTCAGTAGTGCCATCAGGATGGAGTTTGGTGTGGACAAATGTGCGGTCATGCATGTAAAGCGTGGGGAGATTATGGAATCCGTGGGAACTCAACTCTCGGATTCCATAAACCTCAGATCCCTCTCTTCAACTGAAACTTACAAGTATTTGGGTATGTCGGAAGCGTTAGGTATTAATGTTACTGACATGAAGCAATCGTTGAGGGAGCGCTTCTTTGGCCGCCTGAAGAAGGTATTCAATAGCCTTCTATCAGGCGGAAACAAGGTGCGCGCCTTCAACGGTTGGGTCATGCCGGTATTGATGCACTCTTTCGGCGTACTCAAATGGACTCAAACGGAACTTGACGCCCTGGATAGGCGGGTCCGTACACTGCTTACTGCATATCGAATGCATCACCCACGGTCGTCGGTAATGAGACTGTATATCCCGCGAAAGTGTGGAGGTCGAGGCTTCTTAAATGCTAAGACTCTCCACAATCGCGAGATATGCAGTCTCAGGGAATATTTCCTAGCTGTCGACGTGGGTATGCATCGAGATGTAGTGACGGTGGACAAGGGACTCACCCCGCTCTCTTTGGCAAATGAGAACTGGCGCAAACCTGCGGTGCTAGACACTAACGATCGCAGGGCAGTATGGCAAAGTAAGGAACTTCACGGACGCTTTTTCCGGGCCCTACATGGGCCCGACGTAGATCAATTAGCGTCCGTAGCCTGGTTGCGTTTCGGTGATCTCTTTGGAGAAACCGAAGGTTTTGTATGTGCAATTATGGACGAAGTTATCATGACGAATAACTACCGAAGATTTATTGTGAAGGACGGCACGGTTGACATATGTCGGGCATGTCACCGTCCGGGAGAATCGATTCGCCACATTGTCTCTGGTTGTTCTCGTCTAGCTAACGGAGAATACTTGCATAGGCACAACCTTGTAGCCAGGATTATCCATCAGCAACTTGCTCTGAAATACTCTCTTGTGGAATCGGAGGTGCCGTACTACAGGTATGCGCCCGACCCAGTTCTCGATAATGGCAATATCACATTGTACTGGGATCGGTCCATCATCACTGACAGGACTATTGTTGCCAATAAGCCTGATATAGTGGTGGTGGACCGAATCGAGAGGCGTGCAATGATTGTAGACATAACCGTTCCGCATGACGAGAACCTCGTGAAAGCCGAGAAAGATAAGCAAATCAAATATATTGACTTGGCTCGCGAGGTTGTCGACATGTGGGATGTGGACTCAGCAATCATTGTACCGATAGTTGTGTCAGCCAATGGCTTAATAGCCACGAGCCTCGACCAGCACCTCAGGAGGCTCTCGTTAGGCAGCTGGATCAAGGGCCTGATTCAGAAAGCGGTACTTCTGGACACGGCTCGTATTGTTAGGAGGTTCCTCTCTCTTGAGCCCTGACCGCCGGTAGCTTGGACCCTGTTCCCGATACCGGTGGGCTACTATTTTTATATTTTTAAATGTTTTTGCTTAGTTTTGTATTTTTTTAAAAATATTTAAAAATGTAAGAAATAAGTTTAAAAAAATGAATATACGGAATAATAATAATCAATTTATTTCAAGTATCAAGACTCAATTACAGAAAAATAATACACACATTAGTCACAATTAAAATGTCAGCAGCATTATTAGGTCATTATTATAAATTACATAATATTACAAAATTACAATTATTATATTAACAAGTCATATGTGTCGCCCACAACAGTGCACAATGATGGAGCAATCCAAACGGTCCGCGAGCGTGGCCAGCATGCTGTTCGCACTCCCCCGCACCCGCCGCACCAGCGACGCGCATCTCTTACGCATCGTTGTGTGGAAACAATCCACGCGCGCCTCCGCAAACATTGCTGACGCGCTGCAATAGCGGGGGAGCCCCAACATCATCCTGAACGCGTGAATACAAGAGACATAAAACTGTTTTCAATAAAAGTTATAAGTCCTAACTTCAAATTACATAATGTTTATTTATAATAAAAATATTCTTTGAACAAATTTGTATAACAAAGCTTTAACTCGGTACTTGCAGTTCAACGCCTAAATACGACCCAACATTTTGGAGCACAAGAGAACTAATAAATGAAGGTATACCACGAACACAAAATTGTGCAGAAGCATGGCATAACAGAATCAATCTTCTCGTGAATAAGCCTAAATCAGGCTTCTACCATTTATCAAATTATTTAATGATCGAGTTAAAACATTCAATATCAGAAATTGAAAAAAATTTGAACGGCGTTCCTATTCCAAATAAAAAGAGAAAAATAATTGACAAAACAGCAAGAATTGAAAACATTTTAAAAAAACAATCGGAATGTACAAAATGTGATTTTTTGAAGGCAATCGCAGCTAATATAAAATTAGCTTAGAATCTGTCTACGAATTAAAATTAGTCATTATAATGAATACTAAATTATTTAATAATTATTGTATACGTTTAAGTATATTTTTTTATAATTTTAAAATATCTGATTTTGCATTATAATTCTTATTATACATAAATTAATATATTATGCATGTACTCAATAAAGCAGTTGATTGTGAACATGTGGTTTTTCTAAACAAGCAAGCATGAAAGCAAGCATGCAGTATGCAAGCAAGCAAGCATGCAGCTTGCAAGCAAGCATTCAGCATGCAAGCAAGCATTCAGCATGCAAGCAAGCATGCAGCATGCAAGCAAGCATTCAGCATGCAAGTAAGCATGCAGCATGCAAGCAAGCATGCAGCACGCAAGCAAGCATTCAGGATGCAAGCAAGCACGCAGAATGCAAGCAAGCATTCAGCATGCAAGCAAGCATGCAGCAAGCAAGCAAGCATTCAGCATGCAAGCAAGCATGCAGCATGTAAGCAACCATGCAACATGCAGCAGGCATGGTTTCTGTCACGGCTCCGGCGCTGCGGGGCTCCGGCGGTCCCACGCGAGTTTATCGTCGCAGATTGATTGTAAATCTCACCACCGCAGCTTCGGCCGCGGCGGCGAGTGTTACAACCACCTGCTCCTCAACTCGCGGCCCGCCTCGCCCCTTCGCGCCTACGCAATTTTAAATTACACTCTAGGGGTAGGGCAGACAAGACTGCGTGGAGTCGGATTTACAGCGATTCGTTTCTGTCACTAAAACCTATTTATTAGCGAATGTTTTAGGACTAAAAAAAATATTATAAATGAAAATTCGGAATAATACACGTTATTTAACACAATACTTAGGACATATGACTTTAGCTCATGTAAAATTAGGAGATTCAATTATTGTAGTACTCGATATTATGACAGAATACTTTTAGAACTAAAGATAATTCTGTCAAACAAAATTTCGGGATTTTGAACATTATGGTTACTGAAGTTTATAGCAAAGGTGTTATGGATAATGATTTTCGGACAAACAATTTTAGGAGAAGTAAGGGAGTACCGAGAGATCTACTTTACGAGTATTTTGTACCAAGACACCTAGGTTTACATAACATTAATAGGCAGTAAATTGTGCAAAGAAATCTTTCTATACCTAAAACATTGTTTGGTAACTTTGAGGGAGTTGATAGGCCCATTGTAATATTTGCTGGAACATATTGTTACATTGAAAAGAGTTCGAATTATTCATACCAAAAAATAACATATAGCATGCACAAATATCGTAATCTAATGAAACCGTTTTTAATGGTATGTACAGATTAGGGCTTCCAATCTCGGTATACCGAGATCCCGCATGATTTCGTCAATCCCGCTCACTGCGGGATTAGGTTGCGGGATCCCGCGGGATTTGCGGGATTGAAAATTATTACGGGTACACCCTTTCGCGAGCGCTGGCGCTCGGACACTGAGGCTGCGGGCGCGCGGCACGCCGCGGCAACGCATACGGACTGCGCAGGCGTGAAAATTGTCGTCTCGGCTGCGTTGCGCGTGGACGGCGTGGTCGCCATATTGTTTACTTTGCTTGTTGTGATCGTTTGTTTGCAAAGTTATTGGTTATTACTTAAGTTAAATTGTGGTGAAAAAACTTTAATACAAATTTAAAACAATTTTATATCGATTTCTTTGAACATGTCTAATTCAAATATAGTACGGTACAAAACATTTTCTTCTACCAATAAAATCTGGAAGTATTTTCACAAATCTGAAGACTATCTAACTGCAAAGTGTTTGTTGTGCAAGGCAATTTTGAAGACTACAGCAAGATCTACGAAGGGACTACATGTTCATTTAAAATCAAAACATGGAATGGAAGATTTGTCTGTGAGTGAAGAAAGTGTCACTATTACCGGTGCTGCCACAAATTCCACAACGGGATCCGTATCCACTGAGAAGACTGCAGATATAACTTCAGGTTCGTTGCCAAAAAAAAATAAGATCACTGATGATACTGATGATGACTACTGATGATAAGGATAACGAGCAGCAGGAAATGGAAGAGGAGATGATTTAGGAGAATAAACAACACGAAGGTTTTATTGTCTCACTATCCTCTACTAACGGTGAAGAAGTTGAATTATCTCCAAATTTTAGAGAACTTATCAAAAAGGTACGGAAAGTCGTAATTTTGTTTAAAGGCTCACCTACCAAAAATGACAAACTGCAGGATTACGTACAGAAAGAATTCGGAAGAAAAGTTGAGTTGATAAGAGATTGTAAGACTAGATGGAGCAGTTTATGTAATATGATTGAATCTTTTAACAGATTGAAATTATGTGTTGCTAAAACTTATTGATATTGGCCTCGGAACAAATAATGACTACTGCTTTTCAGAACATGAACTAGAATCACTTTCTGACTTGGAACGCACGCTTAAACCAGTAAAGTTGTCTGTAGAGGTTCTTTGCCGTCAAGATGCTAACCTTCTAACGGCGGAAACTACTTTGAAGTTTATGATTACCAAATTAGAAGAAAATCGTAACTCTGCGCTGGCCAAAGAGTTAGCTGATTCTTTGCGAAGACGTATATCAGAAAGACGAACAAATATGACTGCAGTTCTAATTTACTTACATAATCCAGTTGCCTACCATGCTTCCGAAGGCGATGTAACTTTTAGCTTGCCACCAAAAACTGTAATTCGGAAGGAAATTAAAGATATAATACAGAAAATGAAGTTTAGTTCGTCATCCTCCGTCGAAGCACTCGAAGCTGATGATGATGAAGTTCCTCTTTCTGTTGTTATGGCTGAAAATAATGTTCAGCTTCAGAGTCAAGCTGTTGATGCTGCCCACATGCAAGAGAGATCGGTTACTCGAGCTCTGACATTGCAAGAGGAGCTAGAGCAAACTTTAAACTCCGCCATGACAAGGATTTCTGCAGCGCCCGCTCGAATTCCTCTTATCGAAAAAATCAAGAAAGAGATGACTCTATATGAAACAGGAGGGTCGATGGGTAGGTACTTAACATTAACACACAATGTCCTACAGTCTGTAGTGCCTACAAGCGTAGAAGCTGAGCGGGCGTTCTCTGCTGCTGGTTATCTCGCCAACAAGATACGAAGTAGTTTGGCTGACGACACTTTAGGAATGTTATGTTTCCTGCGAAAACACTTCCAAAATGTGAAGTAAATTTATTTTTGTATTTATTTTGTTCTTGTCTAATAAATATTTCAAACTTTAAGTATGCTAGGCTGTGTTTTACTCCGCACTTTTAATAACTTTTATCGAAAATTGCGGGATCCCGTTATACCGGGATCCCGCGTCATTGAATTTTTTTGATCTCGCTAATACCGAGATCCCGCAAGGGTGTGCGGGATTGGAAGCCCTAGTACAGATGGCCATATAATTGATGTGCTGGAAAAAAAACGATTTTTCAAACGGAAAACCATTACGGGAATACTTCCATCAAGGTGATGCTTTTATACTGGATAGGGGCTTTCGTGATTCATTGCCCTTATTGCATCTATGTGGATGTGTTACCCGAAAATATTCTCCATCTCTCCGAAAGTTTGCGTTATGTTTACATTTCATAAGTCCGCGTGCATACAATTTCGTAAGAAAAACTTTTAACTCTTGTCTGCCACATCCATCCACCTTACGTTCTTGGTATAAAAGCGTTGACGGCAGTCCTGGATTCACTAATGAATCTTTAGAATGTGTAAAGCTCTTAGTAAAACGTGCTCAAGCGCAGAGTAAAACTTTGTTTTGCGCACTTAGTATAGACGAAATGGCGATACGTAAGCATGTCCAATGGGATGGAAAGAAGTGCGTAGGGTTTGTTAATTTCGGGGAAACATAAGGTGACAGTGTGGCTGTTGCTAGAGAAGCGCTAGTATTTATGCTTACGGCAATCAATAATTCTTGAAAAATTCCCGTGGGTTATTTTTTAGTTGATGGTTGTAATGGCGGACAGAAGGCAAATTTAGTAACACAGTGTTTGGAGTTGCTAAACTCTTGTGGTGTTAAGACTATTTCACTAACTTTTGATGGGTGTCCCACAAATTTCGCTATGGCCAAGAGTCTTGGGTGTCTCTTAGAGCCCTCAAATGTCACCAATCTTAAAACTCCATTTAATGTAGGTGATCAAGAAATTGTGATTATGCCGGATCCGGTTCATATGCTCAAGCTAGATAGAAACACACTCGGCGAAAAAGAAGAACTCTTTAATTCAAGTGGCCAAAAAATTGCTTGGAATTACATAATCAGACTTCACGAATTACAACAAAACGAAGGACTTCATTTAGCCAATAAGCTGCGCAACCAGCATATCAATTATTCAAAGCAAATAATGAAAGTAAAGCTTGCAGCGCAAACTTTCAGCAATTCTGTGGCTAAAGCCATTGAGTTTTGCAATAAAGAGCTTTGTTTGTCTGAATTTGCTGGATCGGAGGCTACCGCAGATTTTATCAAAAAAAAAAAATATTATGTTTGATGTATTAAATAGCCGGAATTTTAATACATATGGTTTAAAAAACCAATTTATAAAAATAATATCAAAGAAGTAGAAACTTTTCTTAAAGAAATGTAAACCTATTTAATCGGCCTTAAATTAGACAAGCAAAACATTTTATTAACAAATAGAAAAGTTGGCTTTTTCGGGTTTCTTATTTGCATAAAAAGTGTTAAAAAAATATACAATCAGTATATACTTCCTGAGGAAATGAAATTCCTGCCCATATACAAATTAAGTCAGGATCATTTAGAATGTTTTTTCAGTTCTGTTCGTGCAAGAGGTGGTTTTAATAATAATTAGACATGGGTGATAAATAACGTCACAGTGAAAAAATCACCGTGATCTGCCACCTGAGAGTATCACAGTGACTTTTATTATAATATCGTCGTTCCAAAATAACGTTGTTCCTTTCCGTCACATTTACTCCGTCTCACTCCCGTCGCTGCGATGGTTAATGTTAAATATGGAACGAGAATAAATCGGAACGTGTCCGCCCGCGTCCCGCCTGCGCCGCGGCCGTTCGGAGATAGTCGTATACTTTCGTGAAAAACGAATATCAACGATGCAATTCTAACGTGCATGACCTCGAACTTTGACAGTCAGTTGACTCAGTTTACTCATTGTAATTTGTCATATTTGTGCAACTATAAATTTGGCGCCATTTTTTTTTCTTTCATTTTCTTTGCGCGTTTATGCAAAGTAGGTACGACGTGCAGTGTTAGTACTTAGTTTGTTCGTGTTTATTCGTTGTGTAAATAACAATAATAGTGAATAGTTCAGTGTATTTAGTGTAGATATAGTATAAAAACTGATCTCTGCCATTATGGCGGACTCACGCAAAATGAAAACTAGTAATTTATGGAATTGTTTTGAAGATTTTGGAGACAGTGTAAATAAGATCGCAATTTGTAAGTTATGTAAAGTTAAGTACAGCTACAAATCTTCAACTTCTAATTTAAGAAAAACACTTGGAGCGAAAACATCCAACTGTTCAGTTTGTTTCTACAAAACAGCAGTCAGTCCAATTTGTTCCTGTTGCACAAACTACGTCAGAATCAAACCCGCAACCACCGTCGGACTCTACGATGGCTTCCACCTCCAGCGCGAATGTGCAGCAACTACAAAATTCAAATGTGCCAACTACGTCAATGTCCAATTCTGATATTATGACAAATTGTATAAGTAATACCAACATACAAAACGTAAAATCCCGTATAGTATTACAGAATCAACCTATGACTAAATATCTAAAAAGAAAACACACAAAACGAAAAAAAAAGGTTAGATGATCTGTTGATGCTGCTATTTATTTATGATTATCAGCCTTTTTCAATCGTCGAAGATAGAGGATTTAAGGCTTTTGTTGAAGGATTGAATCCCTCGTACATCTTACCGAACAGGAAAGTACTCTCAAACAATTATCTACCTGCACTTTACGAGACATGTTTAACAGAAACTAAAGAGAAACTTGAGCGTGAAGCACTTAGTGTTTGTTTAACTTCAGATATTTGGACTTCTAGCAACAACGATGCGTATTTAGGACTCACAGCCCACTATATTGATGAGGAGTTTACTTTGAAGTCAGTCTTATTAGAATGCGCACCTCTGAGTGGTTCACATGCCGAAAATATCAAAGAAAATGTACTACGTATTCTTCAAAATTGGAAACTGAAAGACAAAGTTCTAATCGTTGTCACAGACAATGCTAGTAACATGAAATCTGCTGTCGAAAAAATGGGCTATAGGCATTTCGGATGTTATGCCTATATTTTTCAATAAATTTAAAAGTGAGAAGTTGTACCACTGAAAGCACTGCAAACGAAACAATATCAGGAGTAATCACGAAAGTGAAAAGTATTGTAGCACATTACAAACGAAGTGTAAAAGCCACTGAAAAGTTACTAATATACCAAAAACAAAATAATATTGCAATCCCAAGAAAGGTACTTCAGGATGTATCTACTAGGTGGAATTCTACTTTAAAGATGTCACAACGCTTTGTGGATTTGGAAGAAGCTATTAAAGCTACAATGGCTTTGACTGACGAGGAATGGGATACCTTGTCAGCCGAAGAATGGCGTATATGTCGCGAGTTATGCACTGTACTCAAGCCTTTTGAACAGATAACTGAAGCGATGAGCGTGGAAAAATACGTATCCGGGAGTCAAATACTCATTTTAACTTGAGGTCTGATTTCTGCACTGAATAAAATGCTTCAGATTACTGAAGACCCAATGGAGGAAGATTTTTCGGACAGTCTTCACGACATAACTAAAAACCTAATAAGTTCTTTGAGATCGGAGACTGAAAGAAGATTCGCTAATATCGAGGCTAGTAAGACGATTGGAGTTTCGACAGTGCTAGATCTAAGATTTAAACTACATGTGTTTAGAAACCAGGTTTACGCAGCTGATATTAAAAAAACAGTAATTGACCTGGTCAGTGCCACTATAAATAAAAATTTGCCAGTTCAACAAAGAGAAGATGTGGAAGCCCCTGAAGAACCCGTATCAAAAAGAAATAAGTTTGATATTTGGGATGAATATGATACCATAGTTAAGACAGTGGGCCCTGAAGGTACACCTAGAACGCAGGCAGTGCTGGAAGTACAGAGATACCTAGAGTTACCTGTTACGGGAAGACAGCAAGCATCCATTAGAATGGTGGAAGACCTTTAAGCATAGCTTTCCGAATTTAGCAGTTTTGGCCAGAAGTAAATTAAATTTTATGGCTACTTCTGTACCCTGTGAGAGGCTCTTTTCTAAAGCAGGAAGTATTATGAACGAGAGACGTACAAGGCTTGGCATTAAAAAAATGCAACAGCTTTTATTTTTAAATTCTAATTATAAAACCAAATAAAAATTTGAAAAAAAAAGTATATAAAAGTAAACATGTAAATAATGTACATATAAAATCAATGTAAATAGTTGATCAAAATATAAAACACGCCGCTTAATTTTCAAAATTATGCGACAGTCCTAAGCCTGTGTAAAGTGTGAAGGATATTATGATCTAATTATTAGGATATAATAACACCGAGATGTACTTTTTTCTTTATTCTGCATTGCAGCTACAGGCGATAGTTTATATTGATAATAGCGAATAAGTGAATTAATTATCAAATCGTGTAAGTCACATTACAAAACGTTCTAAATATCTATTACCTATCCGACGTGATCGACTTGACAAAGTCACGGTGATTTTTCACCGTGAAATTTTTATAACTGGAACAACAGTCACGGTGAATGAAATATAACGACTGCCCATGTCTACTTCATAACGCACGTAATCCCATACATTTGCATAGAGAAACACACACATATTGAATTCAGATTATGAATTGCTCAGTTCACACTGCTAGTGATTGCGGCTGGACGTGTCACGACGAGTTTTGATGCGTGATGTCTGAGACGCAAAATTTGATTTTGTGCATCGAAAGCCATCCTTACTTATGGGATACTTCTATTGAAGACTATCACGATAGGGAAAAAAAAGACATAGCATGGTTGAAAATATTTAACGTTTTAATTTCAAATTATGACCAATTAAGTGTCGAAGAAAGAAAAATAAAAAGTAAGTACAAAAATTATAATACTCAGTCATCATTGCTAATAAATCGGTTATTGTATTGCCATGTTATTTCACCGCATGGCATCATGAAGTACTGTGCAATGTTATCTCTAACGTGCCTTCCCGTATTAGATGCTCTGTAATGCGGTGTATCATATGGAAGATCATCGAAACAGTGTGTTAACATATCTTCAAATTTGTACCCATCTCTTGAACGAACATAATTATGTAACACACATGCTGCTTTCGTTACTTTTACAGCAAAGTCAGGCGGTATTGTCATATTTGTGTGAAAAACTCTCCATTTGTTGCTCAGAATACCAAAAGCGCATTCCACTACTCTGCGCGCTCGACTGAGTCTATAATTAAAGACTCTGCGAGTGTTATTTAAGTAGTTTCTTGGATAAGGCCTTAGAAAGTCTGAATTTAGTGGAAAAGCTTCATCTCCAAGAAATACGTGAGGGGTCTTTATTGTGGAATTAGGTAAATCTTTTGGGGCTGGCAAATTAAGGCGATACTCGGACAACATTTTTCCAAAATTCCATTGCTTAAATCCATATACTGCTATCTCCTTCTCTGCCATATGAACCAATATCCACCGCTATAAAACGATAGTCTGCATCAACAACGGCCATCAATACAATTGAAATTCTTGTAATTGTAATAATTTGAGCCACTGTGATGTGGCGAAATCAGTCTTATGTGTTTTCCATCCACAGCTCCCAGACAATTAGGAAAATTAGTTTTCTTATAGAAGTTTTCAGATATTTCAAGCCACTGCTCTTGTGATGGTGGTGGTTTCATTTCTAATGGTTGTAATACTTCCCATATAATAGAACAAGTTTCCGAAACAATACTGGAGATTGTGGTACTACCCATCAGAAAAGCATACTTCAAAACTTCGAAGTTATCACCAGTAGCGAGATATCTGGAACAATAACAGTAAATTACTTATAACTTCTATTTTACTTACAGGTTTAGAACTTAAAAGGAAATGGAGTAACTGTCGAGATTATTACAAAAAAGATAAACAAAAATTTAAGAGTTGTCCTACAGGATCCGCTGCAAAAAGGGGAAAAAGATATGTTTACGCAGACATTTTAAGTTTCTTGAACAAAGTAGTTGCACGGAGAAACCCCGAGGGTAATTATGAAGCAGAAGAAAATGACGAGCTATCAGTAAGAGATACAGAAACACCTATGGAAGATGGAAATAAGGAAAAAATAGATATTGAAACACGAAGAGCGCTAGAAAAGACAAAAACCGAAAATGCCAATAAGAATACCAATGAAGAATCACAACCAAAAAAGAAAAAAACAGTAGATGTACCAGGAGAAATACTGAATATACTAAAAACGAAAAAAAAATACTCCAACTGAAGACATTGATGATGATAAAAGATATCTTTTGAGTTTTCATGGTGATATGAAAAAAATGACGCATTTGCAAAAAATTTACTTTAAGTTAGGCATGATGCAGTTACTCAAAACAATATTTAATGGAAATGCGAACATCTCTTCGCCGTACTATATTAATTCAACCACCCATAGCCCACCAACTATATACACTCCGATCTATCAACAAGTTTCCCGCAGCAGTTCAGCGCAATCAAGATATTCAGGGACATCCACTAGTGGCCCGCAAACTGTAATCACCATTCTTAGACCATCTGCTCGAACACGTGGAGTTCTATACGACACTGATTCTGCCCCGAACGTTATCATAAATTCATTGGAAACCTATAACCAACCTACTGCATCCACTTCTGCTCAGCAGGATATCGTTGAATCTATTTCAAGTGGTCAACAGTCCAATGCTCATGGCAATTATTACGATCAACCTACTGCGTCCACTTCAGAAACAGACGAAAACTTAATTTATGACGAATGTAAACAACAAATCAGTAGTTATTTGACTTTCAAATGAGAACTGTACTTTTTAATAAATTTATCTGACTTAACTACTTTATTATGATTTTAAAATATGTACCTACCTACATAAATAATCTTACCTTAAAGTTATTGTGAGTCTTTCTTCAGCAGAAATGGCTTTTCTCATATGTGTGTCTTCTTTTTGGAGTTTATTCTTCAGCAAACGTAGTAATTCATCAAATGATGCTATCAACATTCTGTAGTAATCGAAGAATCTTTCAGGAAATTGTCGTAATTTTGTCGCCGTAATGTAAAACTGACTCTCTTTTATTCTGTTTACATTAAGAGGATGAATCCAGTGTATGCGTTTGCATTTCTTTTTTTTTTCTGTATTGAGCCAATAGCAATTCGATTATTATTAATTCCTCCTCCATTTCGAGACGTTTGCGTGTGTCGTGAAACAAGAGACTACTGATCTATCTCAATTTTTAAGATAATGTGAGTTGAAGGAGCCGGAATTAAGAGTCTGAATTAAGATTCTTAATTCAGATAGGTTTTCCGGATGTGTGAGGCCAGCCTAAGAGTTCATGTTTTTGCCAGTACAATGGACGAAACTTCTGGCACAGGACACACAGAAAAAATTGTAGAAAAGTTATTGCAAAATAATTTAGATTCCGGCCACGCTGTCTTTATGGACAATTTCTATAACAGCTATAGCTTAGCTACCAAATTATTGAACAGGAATACCTACTGCACTGGCACATTGAACAAGAAACGCAAAGATAATCCATCAGAAGTGATTTCCAAAAAACTAAAAAAAGGTGAAAATATTTCACGCTATCGTAACGGTCTTCATATAGGAAAATGGAAGGACAAAAGAGAACTAAATTATATCTCATCGCAATTCGCGGATCAAATGCAGGAAATTACCAACAAACGCGGCATTGTTGTATTAAAACCATTAGCTGTCCTACAATACAATCAAATCATGTCAGGCGTAGACTTACAAGATCAAATGCTCAGCTATTACCCCTGTGAAAGAAAAACTAAGGTGGTATGTGAAAATTTTCATACATGGTATAATGATGAGCATGATAAATGCTCGACAACTCTACAACAAATTCTCAGGCAAGCCTAGCTTTTCGTTATATGATTTTAGGGAAAAAGTCATTGAGTCATTTTTGCCTGAACGTCAAGTTGAGCCACAAGTGTCGCAGGCGTCGCAGCAATCTATAAACCACAGATTGACTAAAATTAAGAAATCTAAAGAGCGTCTTTTCAGTACTGGTAGAAAAGCTATTCCCAGAAAGGATTGTCGAAATTGTTATTCGAATAAAAAAAGGGTAAATACTACTATGGAATGTAAGCAAAGCCCTGATTCCCCCCGTTTTGTATTGATTGTTTTTTTGACCTGCACAAGTTTGCTGGTTTTTCTTATAAGTAAAATCACCTACCAAAGTGTAATTTTTGTTTTTCTTAGTCTATCTATAAGTTCATTGTTACCTATAAGTTACATGTTTCTACATTATTATAAGAAGTGATTTTAATCTCTAATAAAAGTTTATTACAAAATGCATTTGAATGTTTTTTACTAATAAAATCCTATTTTGCCATGTAAATACAAATCACGCGAATTCGCGTTACCGGCCATGTGGGCAATATGTATACATATAAATGCGTCCCGTATGGCCGATCACACGTCTTCGCGTGATAAAAATATACACATATATTTATGAACTTATATATTATATAATGGTAGATTCCTTATATAAAAGCATTACTGGCACAATAAAAACCACATCCAACGATTTTTTTTAATTTGGCCATCTATGTAAGTTCAGCATTTTGGCTTGGCAATGAACGTGTTAAAGGACCTGTGAGACGATCGTCACCTCATCACGACCTATGGCAAAAAGCTATAAGAACACTAAAAACGATTAAATTCATTGCCACTAAAAAACTGATGGTAAAATTAGATTAGTTGAAATGACACCACTTTCAGTAAAAAACTTCATTAAAACTTCATTAAATCATTGCAATTAATTTGGAAAACTTTATCTCTAAAGTATCAGTTAGATTGCATGTTAACTTAAAAAGAAACGATGTCCCAAAAAGAAATTTAAAAAAATCATTAAAAATTTACATTGATGTTTTTTTTGATTTTGCACAACAATGTGAAGTACATGCCCAAAAGAACAAAGATTTTTTTATTATGGTACCAACAAATTTGTTAATTTATAGTTGGTGTCGATCAATTAATAGAATTTTAAGTGGCAAAATAGAATACCGTGAGGGTGACGATTATTTAAAAAATGAAGCACAAAAATATTATAATAAAAATAAACATTATAAAAACAATAAATGAAAGATAAATTTATTACTTCTTTTATTTGTGATTCCATTCCACTATCTTGAATATAGAATATTTACAACACCATGTTTGTAAAATAACTTCAACTATATTTTTATGTCTAATATTTTTTCACAAATAGGGCTTGAAAATATTGTACTATATTAGAAATTAAAAAAAACAATTCTTTTCAACATGCAACAAGACCAATTTTGTAACATTTAAACTGGAGATATAAACGCAAAATAAACAATCTCCTAAAAGTAAAATATTATTTACGTTATTATCCACTAAATGTTCAGTACCTAATGTTTTACTTTTCAAATGTATTTGGAGAAAGTGTATTTTGAGATAATAATATCCCTAGTTTAAATGTTACAAAATTGGACCTATGACCATGAGAGGCCTCCAGTTATAGATAGCTGTGTGCGTACAGAGCTTGTGTATGTGTGTGTGCAGAGTGTGTATGTGTGTGTGCAGAGTGTGTGTGCAGTGTGTGTATGTGTGCGTGAAGAGGTTGTGATTGTGCGCGTATGTGTAAAACTCCTCACAGCGTCATCTCTGCTATGAGGTACTCATGTTACTCTCAATTTGTGGTTCAAAAATTTACGTGAGAGGGCTCTCTTTTCCCTATTACTTTATACTCTTTGGATGTGATCCTATGATCAACAAAGATCATGATTATTTAACAGATCCTTCTAGGCTTACTCTTTATTCTAAAGAAATAATAACCTATATTGCTGGTTTTATTGCAAGAAAGTTGAGGAAAGTTATTAAATGTGAGGATTGTCTTTAGGCTTTGATCACAGATAAGTATCACGGAATCATTGCTAGAAGAGACAAAGGAGGCCTTATTTTTATCCTTCTACTGACTTAAATAAAGTCTGTGAATTGGCAGAAAAGATATTTCGAGCGCGTTCACATAAAGGAATTTCATTTTTTAATGAGAAAAATGTGATGTCAACACTTATATTATCGTGTTACAAGGAATGCACACGTACCAATATTAATATATTTATAAATGACCATTTCGACAGTCAGCCTTTTATAGGGAATCACAGAACTCTCCTCATTAAATCAATCGCAATGCATTACTTCGAAATCCGTATTCACCATAGTACCAAACAATGTTTTGAACCACAATCGAAAATAAGAAATATACATAATAAGTTAGTGCTTTTTCAAGGACAGTAATTTGTTTATAAATAAAACATTACAGTTGCATCATTGCTCTTTTTTTTATTTCTCATCCTAAGAACCTGAAAACAAACCTCATTTAAAAAAAACTTATTTTGTGAAAATAATGGGTAAAATGTACATCACTAGGTAACCCTAAACAATAGATGTACTTTTTTTCTGTCCCTTTCGGTGACACAGATTTCGTGAGTCTATAGAATACTCTTCTGTCTACGTAACTGACAGCCGAAAGTTTGTTATGATTAGATCGGCAACAGCGCATAGGCATAGACCGTATTCCCGCGCGCGGTCGCATTGCGCGGTTTGGCAACGCCGCGCGTGAGCAGCGCTCCAGATTAAGGCCTGCGCAGACGAGGTACTGTCCCCCGGGTACTTTTTTGTCCCTCATTATAGATCTCTTATAACTGTACGGAATAACGCACACAAAGGATTAAAAGTACCCCGTACAAAAAGTCCCCCGAACCACCGAGGACACCGAGGGACCGGACTAGACAAAAGTACGGGGGAGTCCCCGAAAAAAATAGAACCAACGTGACTAGGCCCAGCAACGCACACAGCGAACTTTAGTCTGCATTGACCGCTCGATGGTGACGCACGCGTGCACGACAAACAATGGCGCACGATATCGATTGTAAAATTTTAATAAGTGAGATTGAAAAAAGAACTCCATTATATGATACGTCAAGAAAAGAGTATCACGACCGAAATTTAAAGAAAAAGTTGTGGAACGAGGTATGTCAGGAAGTTTATTCCTCTTCAGTTTGGGATTTAATGTCGAGTGAGGACAAAACCAAATATGGTAAGTTTTTCGGATTTTCAATAAAATGCGTATTTAGTGATTTATTGTTTTTATTCAGGAAAGTTGCCACTTATTTATTAAATTTGGTTATACTGCCATGGTACAGATCCTTGAGGAGACGTAAAGTAATTGGCCATGTAATTTCGAGTTTCGATACCAGTATCTGTACCTCTTACACCAACTGGAGGTATATCCTCGAAAGTACAAGAATACAGTGTATCTTCAAAATGAATGCCATCCCTTTTACGGACAAAATTATGAAGAGTACATGCAGCTTTTATTATTGTTATTGCAAATTTCATATCAACATTCAAACTTCTTTGAAATATTGCCCATTTATTACTCAAAATACCGAATGCATTTTCAACTATTCTTCGTGCTCTTGATAGACGATAATTGAAAATGCGCTGCTTTGGACTTAAATTGCGATCAGGGTAGGGCCTCATCACATGATTTGAAACAGCAAACGCTTCGTCTCCAACAAAAACGAAAGGCATGGGATTTCCGTTCTCATCATTAGGAAGATTATGATTATTGGGAAGGGGTATTGAACCACTTGAAATACCCTTTTCTAAATTGGAATTTTTAAATATGTTTGAATCACTATGTTTCCCATACGCTCCGACATCAATGAATGTAAAACAATAGTCAGCATCAACAACCGCCATTAAGACTGTAGAAAAATATGATTTGTAATTGAAATAATTTGAACCTGAGTTTGGTGGCATCTTTAAGCGAATATGTTTACCGTCCACAGCTCCCAAACAATTTGGGAATTGAGTTTTTCTGTAGAATTCACTTGCAATCTCTAGCCATCTTTCCTCATTAAAGGCAGGAAAACATGCATTTTTACACAGCTGCCAAATTGCTGTACAAGTTTCTTTAACGATAGAACGTATAGTAGATGCTCCAATTAAGTAGTCTTCTTCAAGATCAACAAACGATGAACCTCGTGCTAAATACCTGTAAAATAAACCGGAGAAATTAAAAATCTTGCAGCCTTTTATATTGTCATTTTATTTTGCAGGAAAGGAGTTACAGAAGAGATGGACTTCTCTTAGACATTGTTTTAGAAGAGAACTCGCCGCCCAAAAAAATACGCCGTCTGGAAGTGCAGCCAAGAAGAGGAGGAAATACATGTACTTCGATTCTCTTCTATTTTTGTTGCCTTTTACAGAAATTGTAGATACAGAAGGATCTATTGAAAACGATGAACCTGAGCTGAGCAATGTGGAAAATAGGAGAGATATAACTTCTCAAGCTGAAGCAAGGTTTTCAAAACCAAGAACGGTGAGCAAAAACACCGATGAAGAAATAGTAACTCTACTTAAAGAAGGTAATCAAATGCTTTCTAAATCAAAAACATGCGATAGCGGGCAAGACGAAGATGAGTTTTTTTTACGTTCGCTTACTTCATATATGAAGGGATTTTCTGAAGAACAAAAATTATTATTGAGAATGGAAATTTTAAAGTTAATTTTAAATTTTAAGCAATCATCAAACGACAATTCAAGATTTTCTCAAATGACCGTAACACCTAATGTTAGAAATGAAACACCTAGGAGAGAGCCGCTGTCATCTATTCAAAATCGTTTTAATAATCCAATCCAGTCTGTATCGTACACCACCGCAAATGACTTGTCTGAAAATCTTGAATATATTCCTCAACCATCGACATCACAGCTCTCAAATGTAGTATCTTATACACCAACACCTGTGCATCGGGATTACGTTTTAATCACATCTCCAGAAAATGATACCTGCGACACTTTATTCAGTCTTGGCGATGGCGATGAAGAAAATTAAGTGTCTGGCTCAAGCCTCAGTAGGTACTTTAATTATGGTAGATTTATTATATAACATAAAGACTGATTAATAATTATGCATCCTTCCAAAAAAATTATGAAAAGTTGTACCTAATGTGAAAAAATATTTTATTGTGATTGATGATGATTACCAAATCTAAGATGATTAAATAATTATTACGAACTGGAAATGCATTTATTTACTTACTTTAAAGTTACTGACAGTCTCTCTTCTGGACCAATACATTTCCTCATCACTGTTTCAGAATGACTTATAGCAGGTTCCAAAATTGACAGCAACTCATCAAAAGTTCCTACCGACATTTTATAATATTTGAAAAATCTTTCTGGATATTGTTTTAACTGACCATGCTTCACATGAAAATATCCATTCAATAATCGATCTGAAATAAAGGGATGGACCCAGTATTTTCTTTTAAAACGTCTTTTTTTATTCTTAAAGTGTATGTAAATTATAACACAACGCAATTTCAGAATATTTGCTTCCATAGCGTGCGGTGCGCTTCACTTCTGGGCAACAAATGACCGCACACCGTCTGCGTTAAGTCCTTGGCAAGTCCTCGGAGGACATTTTTTCCACCGTACAGGGATTTTTGTCCTCCAGGGACAAAAGTACTTCGTCTGCGCAGGCCTTTAGTCTAATTTCTCATACAAAATCTTTTGTTTCACGTGTCGGACTGTGTCGATGTTTCTCTTTCGCACTCATTGAATACAGTACTAGAAATCGTACTGAATTTTGTTTCATAGGAGCGCAATCGCTGGCGCTCCACGCGTTACAACTTGACGCCAAATGAACGCGTAGAAAATAGTTTCTACGTTTCTAGTAAACTGTTATGAAGACAGAGTGTATTGTATAGGCATAGTAGAAAGAATATATATAGAGGATTATAGAGAAATATAGGTTATGCAATTTTCGTGGGAGTGCACTGCACCAGCGCTCTTTAATGCGGGCTACACACCTTCAGTTTTAACTGTGCGATTTAACTGTACAGTTAAATCGTTAGGTGTGTAGAACAAACAGTTGAACTGTACAGTTTTAACTGAATCTAATCAAAATATGAATAGATAAATCTATACAGATAGAACTGTACAGTTAAAACTGAGAGTGTGTAGTCGGAACTGCGCAGTTTTGTCAATTTTGTCACAGCGAGCGTGAAGTGAACACGTATCGACCTTGCTATCTGCCTTTGCGTAAACTTATCGACCATGGCTCAACGCAAAAGGCTGGAAGAGTTTATACTACTATACCAATCGGAGCCTTCGTTATGGAAAATCAAGAGCAAGGATTATCATAATAGAGTAATAAAAGATTCAGCTTATGAAAAGCTTATTTTAAAACTACGCGAAATAGATTCTAAAAGTAATAAAGAGGCTGTTATAAAGACAATTAATAACCTACGCTGTACGTATAACAAGGAACATAAAAAAGTCATGGCCTCAAAATCCTGATCAGGCGCCGAAGATATTTATGAGCCAAAGTTATGGTATTACCCACTATCAGTGTTGGGCACAATTGAATTAATTTTTTAATTGTAGAGGCAAACAATTACAATTTTTATTTCAACTAAATTAATTGCAAATATTTTTTAACTGTAAAATGCAATTAAAATCAATTGCAATTAAATCTGTTAATTGTGGTTTACAAATAATTCAATTGCAATTAAAATTTTATTTGCATTTAAATTAATTGTTTTAAACAATTAATATTTAATTTAACTACGTATTTGATGAATGTAAATATGGCAGGAGTCCATAGCGTGCCCACTGCACGCCCCGCATCCCCCCTTCGTCTTGTGCGTTTCACTCGCTCCTCAATATTTCTTTTGTTAGTTTACCGCTGACCGCTGTACGTGTCGCAACTTGATTGTGTCGCGCACTCACGCAGAGCGATTTACAGCACGAGTCACGTCATTCAGTGCGTTTTGGTTTTGAATGTACATACAACGTGTGATTTGAACAATTCATATAGGGACCTATTTTACGGATATTTCTACAACTTCCTTAAAAGTTATTAGTTATGGATGAAGATGATTATAGTAACATGTCGTCAGCGTCAATTAATATTTCGGACACGGACAATAATGATTCATTGGATCGAGAGTTGCAGTCTCAGGGCTCAAGTACATCGACGACTTCACTACCGCGTCTTGGACTACTTGACGGTACATTTTTTAAATATATACCAGAGGAATCAACAGCGCATAAAATCACAGCTATGTGTACTAAATGCTTGCCTAGTACTACTAAAGTCAGGGGATTTGATAATTGTACATCTAATTTTCTGAGTCACCTCAAACGTAAACATGGACAAGATTGCGTAAATGAATATAAAGCATATTTAAAAAGAAAAAAAGAAGATAAAATTAATACATTAGTTCCTGGCAAAAAATCGAAGAAAGGTGGAGAAGTCAAGTCATATACTCAAGAGGATTTTGTACAAAATATTATTGAGTACTTTATTCACTCTATGATCCCATTGAGATCTGTAGAAAACCCATACTTTTTGAAAATATTTACCAATTTGCAGATATCTGATAAGGGTTTAAAACTTATAAGTCGTCGAAGTTTGAGTCGCCTTATAAAAATTTACTATGAAAAACAAATGTCTACTATTAAATCGGAATTGATGGATGTTGATTTCGTGTGCACAACAACAGATATCTGGTCTGGAAAGAAGAGAAGCTTTTTAGGTATGACAGCACATTGGATAGCAAAAGATTTGAAACGGCATTCAGTGGCATTAGCATGTCAGCGGTTCAAAGGAACTCATAGTTACGACCGCATTACTGATTTAATTAAACACATTTACACAGAATTTGATTTGACCGGTACTAAAGTAGTTGCATCAGTTACTGACAACGGCAGTAATTTTGTTAAAGCATTTCGCACTTTTGGCGTGCAACTTACTAACATCAGTACTAGTGAAACCAATGAGCCGGAAGATCCTGTGTCTGAAGATAAAGATGTAGAATCCGATTCAAGTCTGGACGAAGTAAACTCAGAAGATTTTTTTTTGCCTGCCCATCTAAGATGCTGTGCGCATACTTTGAGCTTATGTGCTGTGGATGCCAATAAAATTTTGACTAACAAAGGGACTCCATTATGTGATATACATGCTAATACAATAAAAAAATGCAACTCTCTATGGAATGCAGCCGGCCGCCTAAACAGCTGAAATTATACAAGACATATTAAAACACACATTGAGTCGACCGGGTGAAACCAGATGGAACAGCCTGTATGACGCACTTCAACACCTATTTTGGTGTTGTACTGCCATGTCTTTTAGCATTAAGAAGAAAAATACAAAAAATTGAAAGAAGAGGCGATTTAGTTTACTGTGCACCTTTGATTGAGACTTACAGAATAAGCATTGAAACAAGATTTAAACAGTATTTTGATCTTAACACTGCTGAGGCAGAACATGTAGCAATAGCTGCTCTTTCTTATCCTAGTTTTAAGAATAAGTAGCTATCTTGCTTAACCATTCAAGACCAAACTAAAGTACAGAATCTTTTTAAAACCGTTATTTCAAGAGAACTCAATGAAGAACCCCACCAAAATATACCAAAAAAAAAGAAATAAAGAAAATATTTTTTTTGAATTCTATTCTGATTCTGATTCAGATAATAGTAATTATTCAGCACTTACAGCGTCTACTAATACGAACACCCCAAAAACAAAGGCTGAATTATTGATGTTACACTTCTTTGCTGAAGAAAGTGAAGAACTAAATCTGCTGAATAGATACCCTGAAATAAAAAGAGTTTTTATAAAATATAACACACCTTTACCAGCTTCCGCAGCAGTGGAGAGACTTTTCTCTTTTGCTACGATGACAAATTTGCCAAAAAGTCATAAATTAACGGACCAAATGTTTGAAAAGAGGGTTGTGTTGAAGTGCAATCTTAACTATTCAAAGAACACATAAATAAGAACAAAACAAGAACAAATGAATAGTTCTCTCTCTGAACAATCATGAACAATTAAGCATTGTGAAAACTGATTTAAATAAAGGTTGATTTATAAAAAAAAAATCTTTGTGTTTAAAACTATGGTTATCCTTGTTTCCTTGAACCATCCAATCCTGAATTATTCTAGTTAGGTACCTGTGCTACACTTTTACGTAATGTTCTGGCTTAAATCCAGGCTTTACATACCTTTGAGAATATTAAGAAAAATGCTCTTGTATTGTTTGCATTATTTTTTCAGTAACTGACATTTATTAATTGTTAACTGTAATTGTAATCGTGTATCAAACAATTAACAATTAATCAATTGTAATTGCAAATTTTTACAAGCACAATTAATTTAATTGTAATTGCAAAATTTACAAGCACAATTAATTAATTGTTAATTGCAACACGTTACAATTAATTATTTTAGTTGTTAGTTGCAACTAAATTTGGCAATTTAATTGTTAGTTGTTAATTGTTTTCACAATGGGGATTGTTCATTTTTTTTTAAATGAGTTAAATGAAATCCGTTTCGAGGAATAGGGTTACTCATGACTATTGAGGGTTTAAAAAAGTAAAATATTCACGGATTATTGTTATTTATCGCTAAAAGTAAATAACCTTAATTTGACCTCTAATTACGTCATCTTTTGGCTCTAAAGGGACAATTCCTTTGCCATCAAATATACACACGCTCAAACACACTTGTTTACAACTGTCAAAAGTGTCAAGATATACAAACAATAAACATAACCTCAAATTCTTCAAACATTCGATTATTGTACTTAGCGTTTAGCGAAATTACCAGCAAATAACGATGGAATATAGGAAGTGCTTCATTCCAACCTGTAAAAATGACTCAAAAAATAGTCCAGATAAAATTTTTGTTCGTATTCGGGAAGACTTAAAAGAAAAATGGTGTCGTGAAGCTAAGGCGGAGTGTTTTAAAATGTAGCTGTGCCCAGTACATCCATATGTTCTACATTACCTATAAACGTAGGTACTTTCTGTTTTTTTTTCATCATAATAATAAAATAAATAAGCAACAGAAGTCGTATTTTCAGTCACGAAGATTTAAATTGGAAATAACACTTTTTTAACCTGATTTTTGAGCAATTTTCTCACACAAAGCCTCCAGAAAGTAATAAATTCAATTAAACAGACTCTTCAGAACCCAAAAACGAAAAAAATGAACGAAAAAGAAGAAACACTCACTAGCCGGACAGATGACGTATGTCACTTCGTAATGAAATTTTAAAGATCAACAAAAGTATGGAAGCAATAATAATAATATGCTGACGAGAGCAGCTTCACGACGCGCACGCCCACCATCCCCGGACCCGTCGCTCAGCTCCGCCTCGCCGCCGCCGGACAGCGGATCACCAATGTCACCGGCGGTTGCAGTCGCGTCGAGCTCCAGCGACGAGTATTTCTCCCCGCCGACGTCGCCAACACCAGTGCGTCGGCAGGGGAGAGGCCGGCCACCGAGGGGCTTGGGACCTAGGGGCCAACCGGCCCCGAGCCGGGTCCCCGCTACCGGTGGTTGTGTGCAGCGCATGAGATGGACGCAGTCCATGAATGAAAACGTCATGCGCGCATACTATGGGTCTACAGAGGGGGGAACTAACCTCACTGCGTACCGTGTCAGAATGCTGTCTCTATTTCAGGACCTGGAACCTACCGTGAACGTCTCGGCCCAACGATTGTCGGATCAGGTGCGGGTCATCCAACGTAACCACAGGTTGGACGTTGCCGCACTTGATAGGCTGCGCTCAGAGGTACTGAACAACCTTATCATCTCGACCCCGACACAGACCGCGGTACAAGCACCAGTTAACGACGCGATAACACCGCGGCCCAATAACGTTAGTCATGAGGTAGATGAGAGGAGCGCACTGGAGGATGCGCTTCGCGAGTATAGATCCACTCCAACCGAACTTAGACCCCGACTACCACGGTTGTCTATGCATAAGAAAAATAGGGCGCTGGTGTGTGCTTTGGACTCGCTGCTGCAAAACACCTTTGAAAGCAGCGAGAGCCTCGTTGATACGCACTCAATCCTGTTTTGCGGGGCTGTTGCGGCATGTCGTATAGCAAACGTCAAGTTCCCTAGTTATGACGAAGCTATACGACCGAAGCCTGCTGCACCAGCCTGGCAGTGCAGGATCGAACGGCGTATCGATGAGGCTAGGGCACTCATCGGCAAACTATACTGCTTCAGGGAGGGCAACACACGATCACGTGTGATGCGCTTTGTGAGGCGGGCGTTCTTGGGGACTGGAATCAGTCCTCGAGATTTTACGTCCCGTGTCACAGAGCGCATCGACTTCCTGAAGCAGAAAGTTTGTGCATGGGCAAACCGTATTCGGCGGTACAAGCGGCGGGTGGATCGATACTCGCAGAATCGCATGTTCCAGAGCGATGAGAGGTGGGTATATAGAGCTTGGGAGCGACCTGAACAAAGTGTGATGGACGTGTGTCGCCCGGATGATAACACCACGAGTACATTCTGGCGAGGCATCTGGTCGGTACCCGTCTGTCATACCGAGGGTGGCTGGTTGCGCGATGTCGAGCACGTGTGTGAAGCTATACCAGAAATGGATACAATTACCATTACCCCACTGGATGTAGCCAAAGCAGTCCGTCCGTTACCGAACTGGAAATCTCCGGGACCGGACGGACTGCATAACTTCTGGCTCAAATGGTATAGCAGCTCACACGTGCTCCTGGCATCTCAATTCCAGTCATCCTTAGAGTCTGGGTCGCTACCACAGTTTCTAACAACTGGCGTTACCCACCTGCTCCATAAGACAGGTAGTCCCGCGGAACCCAAGAATTATAGACCGATTACTTGTTTGTCGACGGTCTATAAACTTCTTACATCCATCCTGAGAGCGAAAATTAATCAGCACATTGAGAGGAATTCAATTATGTCCGCCTCTCAGAATGGATGTAGGAAGGGGTCCCGCGGCACTAAGGAGCTACTCCTCATAGACATGGCCATAAGCCAACAGGTTCGTCGATCCCGCAAGGATCTGTCGACATGTTGGATAGATTACAAGAAGGCCTATGATTCTGTGCCACATACATGGCTCATGAAGGTGTTGGAGTTGTACAAAATAGACGCAACTCTACGCACCTTCCTTGAGTCATGTATGAGGCAATGGAAAACAGTCCTTCGCTATCC
This sequence comes from Mamestra brassicae, assembly GCA_905163435.1. Classification (NCBI taxonomy): domain Eukaryota; kingdom Metazoa; phylum Arthropoda; class Insecta; order Lepidoptera; family Noctuidae; genus Mamestra; species Mamestra brassicae. The sequence continues at coordinate 3,774,427 of LR991009.1, forward strand.
AGGATGTCGACCGATCCAAGGGAGTGATGAGCCTGTATGGATTAAACGGGGAATATTTCAGGGCGACAGTTTGAGTCCACTTTGGTTTTGCTTAGCTCTGAATCCTCTTAGCACACTGCTGGAGGATTCAGGCCTAGGCTATCGGTCGAGAAGAGGTGGTCAGGCCATATCTCACCTTCTTTACATGGATGATCTGAAACTCTTTGCCCCCAACAATTTGCGACTGATGGAGCTACTAAAGGTAACTGAAACCTTCAGTAGTTCCATCAGGATGGAATTTGGTGTGGACAAATGTGCAGTCATGCATGTAAAGAAAGGGGAGATTATGGAATCTGAGGGAATTCAACTCTCGGATTCCATACAGGTTAGATCCCTCAGCTCAACCGAAACCTATAAGTATTTGGGTATGTCGGAGGCGTTAGGCATTAACGGTGCTGACATGAAACAATCGCTGAGGGAGCGCTTCTTTGGCCGCCTGAAAAAGGTTTTGAATAGTCTTTTGTCAGGCGGAAATAAGGTGCGCGCCTTCAACGGTTGGGTCATGCCGGTACTGATGTACTCCTACGGCATACTCAAATGGACTCAAACTGAACTCGATGCCCTAGATAGAAGGGTCCGTACACTGCTGACCGCAAATCGGATGCACCATCCACGATCATCGGTGATGAGATTGTACATCCCGCGGAAATGTGGAGGTCGAGGCTTTTTGAATGCCAAGACTCTACATAATCGCGAGGTGTGCAATCTCAGAGATTTTTTTCTCAAAACTGATGTGGGTATGCACCGAGATGTGGTCGCAGTGGACAAGGGACTCACCCCGTTGTCCATGGCTAAAGAGAACTGGCGCAAACCTGTAATACTTACTACAGATGATCGCAAGGAGGTATGGAAAGGCAAGGAGCTTCACGGGCGCTTCTACAGGGCTCTTCACGAACCCGATGTAGACTTCCCGGCGTCTGTATCCTGGCTACGTTTCGGCGACCTCTTTGGGGAAACTGAAGGTTTTGTCTGTGCGATTATGGACGAAGTTATCCTGACGAATAACTACCGGAGGTATATTATGAAGGATGGGACGGTTGACGTGTGTCGGGCATGCCACCGTCCGGGTGAGTCCATCAGACATATTATCTCTGGTTGTTCTCGTTTGGCTAACGGCGAGTACTTGCATAGGCATAACCAAGTGGCCAGGATAATCCACCAGCAACTTGCTTTAAAATATCAACTTGTGGATTCCGAAGTACCGTATTACAAGTATGTGCCCGACCCAGTTCTCGAAAATGACCATGTCACGTTGTACTGGGATCGATCTATCATTACTGATAGGACTATTGTTGCCAATAAGCCGGATATCGTGGTGATAGATCGATTAGCGCGCCGCACAATGATAATCGATGTTACCATCCCGCATGACGTGAACCTCGTGAAAGCTGAGAAAGAGAAACAAATCAAGTACCTCGACTTAGCACACGAGGTTGTCGACATGTGGAATGTGGACTCGGCTCTCATTGTGCCGATTGTCGTTACGGCCAATGGCCTGTTGTCCAAAAGCTTCGACGACCATCTGTCGAAGCTGTCGTTACGCGGTTGGGTAAAAGGCCTGATACAGAAGGCAGTACTTCTCGATACGGCTCGTATTGTGAGGAGGTTCCTTTCTCTGGAGCCCTAACCACCGGTAGCTTGGACCCTGCTCCCGACACCGGCGGACTACTATTTTTTATATTTTTAAATGTTTTTTTTTTTTACAACTGTTTTATAAAAGAAATATTTAAAAATGTAAATTTATATGTTAAGAAAATAAAATAAATATATTATTATAACTGAAAAAAAGTTACACACATCATTGTGTTCACCATGTTAATCTTTTTGACAAATCAAATGAATGAAATAGCTATAAGTGTGAGTGAATTATGTAAAGATATGCGATGAATTTTAAGAAGTGTGTTGCTACTGAAATATATGCACTAAGTACTGATTTATTTCCAGATTGATGCTGCTACTCAGTGTGAAATAAAGATGGTTGACAAGAGTACAAACTATAAAACTAGGAAACAGCCTGCAAATATTACTACCACTGATGTAATGCAATCTTCACAAGAGACATCTTCGGCAGCAACTCCATCTTTATTTGGTTGTACATCAGAAACTGAAGAATCTAGTGTATGTGATGCAAGTAGAGTGGTGTCTAAAACTAAGAAGATTATGTTAGACTTAGTAATAAATAAACCAAGGATGTATTTGGGGTTACCAAAACAATTTATATGGCTTATTGATCATATAGTAGAAAAAAGTACAGCAAAAATAGACAATCTACACATTATTGTTACTTTATTGAAAATAAAGCAAAATGACTCACTGGAACGTATAAGTGATCAATTTAATATATCTCGTACCAAGCTGTCATCAATGATATTAACTGGTATAGAAGTATTAGGTAACTTCTTTCAAAATTTTGTTTATTGTCCTCAACCCAAACAAATAAAAGAGAATCTGCCATTGGTATTTAAAATAAGATATTCTGATGTCCAAATGATCATTGATTGTTTCGAGATACAAATCTCAAAACCATCTAACCCTTTGAAGCAAGCTCAGACATGGTCGCAGTACAAAAGTTGCAATACTGTTAAATACCTAATAGGTTGCACTCCAAATGGCTTTATAAGCTTTATTTAAAAAGGCTATGGGGGAAGAACATCTGATAAAGCGATTGTAGAAAAAAGTAATTTAATAAATGTTTTAAAGCCTAATGCTGTTATTTTAGCTGACAGGGGATTTAAAGAAATAGAAACTCAATTAAATGCGCGGAATATAAAACTTTTGAGGCCACCCAGTGTTTATTCAGGCACTAAACAAACTACTCGTGAGGCACTTCAGAGTAAAGTAGTTGCAAGTTTACGTGTTCACATTGAGAGAGTTATTAGACGAGTAAGAGAGTATACTCTACTGAAACCTCATTCAGTTGTTAATTATAAATATGTACCTTACTTGGATGAAATAGTGTTAATCGTTTGTGGTTTAATTAATTTGCAAGAAATAATAAAGAGTTATTAAAATGTATCAATATTTTATTTTTTTGCACTTTCTAATAACTTAGGAAATATAAATGTACTCCAAAACACTTCTGCTTTTTTTATTATGTCCCTTATGTATACTTCATCATAGTCCACCCAAACAACATGAATATTTTTTGTAGTCTCAAATAAAGGATCTGCAACACAGAATAGTCCTTTGTTTTTTTTACAGGCCATCATTTGGCACATTATCTGTTTTAATTTTTTCTGTTATAACATCATTTTTTATATATGTTTCAATAGCTTTTTCTGAAGATGGACACTTAACCTTTTGAACGCCATTGTCACGTATACATGACAAGCAAGTGCGTGCCCTGTACGCCAAACGTCATAAATATGTGACAAAAAGTACGGCGAATTTGTGGCTTGGCGTCGGGGGCACGCCGATGCGTTTATGGTCTGGCGTTCAAAAGGTTAACCTCTACTACAAAGTCTTCTCCAATACCATCAATGAGGATGAACCCAGACCGGTCTATATTGACCTGTAATTTTTCTACAATTTCTTGTAGTACTCGGCTTTCTAATCTCCTGCCTCGTTGTATGGCTTTAGTTTCAGGCACTTTATAGCCTCCTAATATTTGCTCAACTAGAGCACCATTTGTATGGCAATGAGCAGCTTCATATAATTTAGAAGCAGTTAATCTTCCTTGCCGTATATTATGCCAATATTTACTATCAGCTTGCCTTATTGTTTTTAATTTAATTTCTTCAATAACAATATTGTTGAAAAATCTTTTTAAATACTTACTAAAGTTACTATAATCATGTATGGTTTCGTCATCAAGGAATGCCAACATAATGTCAAATATATTTTTGGAGTTGGTTTTAAAACCATCACAGAACTTCATAATAAGGGAGTTGCTCAAATTCCTTCTAAGACATTGTTCCTCAAATTCTGTTAAGACAGTAGTGTCTTTCGGCATAAGTTTTGGGATCTTAAGCTTTGGAAAAATATCTTTACTAATAACTGGTTCTGCGCTTGCACTTGTAAGGGAAGGTTTGTTCCAGTAACATTGAACTGCAGTTGATGATGGTTCAGAAGTTTTTTTTGCTAACCAAAACAATAGCAAAAGGGAATGCTTACAACCACCTGTAAAAACAAAAATCTTGGTTAATCTAAGTTTGAATTAACGGTACCTACATATCTATTTTAAATGTTGGTTATAAAAATACCTGCTAATGCTGGACAATCTTCACATGTTGCATTAATAATATTATTATTCTGTTCATCAATTTTACAATTGACGGTATACAATTTCTTGCTTATTCTGTGTTCAGGCACTACTTTAGCACTGACTATGCAATCACTGCCTGTTCGACTAACTTTCACGTAGCCCACAGCGGTATTGATGTACGAATCCCGAGATGACCTAAAAAATTTAAGATGCTTTAGTATATTATAGTAAACAATACAAAAAACCAGAAATCATTTAGCGAAGTAATCATCATCCCTACGTTAAACCGGTTGCGTTAATGCTATTGCATTGGAGCCAAGTAGACATGAATAGTTGGCGAACAGGCAAAGGATTTGTTCGAATTCTAATAATGTAAAAGATACTTACATTAAAATCTTTGCTCCCCTTATTTCAGCCAAGTTATGATGGCTACATGTTGCCACATACTCCAATATCATAATATTTTCCACCTTCGGTAGATTCCTGGAGTCAGCTTTCACGAAGTTGTCAGTCATGGTAAACAGTTCGTAAAACAGTAAGTTTATAAAATGATTTACAAACAAGATGAATGATAGCGTGGTATTTATTTCAAAGAGGTTTTTTATTGTTTACTGTGAAATTATTGAACAGATTGACCATTGACATTTGTCTAACGTCAAAGAAATTTTTTATGTAAAAGGGCAAAGACACGTAAATATTCAGCCAAATGATGACGTAAACGTAACGAAGTTACTCCTAATTTTAAATAATTAATAAAAATAAAACGACTACATAAAATTAAAAAATATTCAAATTAGTTTCTTAGAATGCTCTATACTATATTATCGAAATCTTAAATAAAAAATAAGGGTCGAAAAAATTGTTCAATGCCCATTAGTTTTTGCCCCACTCTTCGTTCGTTTTACTTCAGTAGAAGTAAACAATGAAGAAAAACCGCAGTGTGTGCTTTGTTTGAAAATACTATCATCCGAATGTATGCTTCCAAGTAAGTTAAAGCGACATCTCGAGACAATTCATCCAACTATGGCTGATAAATCGCGTGATTTTTTTCACCGGAAATTACAAAATTTAAATAAAACGAAAAACGTATTCACTCAGCAGGCCTCAGTACCTAAAAACGCACTGTTAGCATCATTCAAGGTGGCATACAGGGTGGCAAAATGCAAAAAACCTCATACTATTGCAGAAGAGCTTATTCTACCGGCTGCTCGCGACATGGTAAATATTATGATGGGAGAATCAGCTGAAAAAATAATTTCCAAGATACCCTTATCTAACAATACTATCAGTCGAAGAATCCATGACATTGCTGAGGATCTCAATTACCAATTAATAGAAAAAATGAAAGGCAAGGATTTTGGTTTGCAACTGGACGAGGCTACTGACAGTAATGATGATGCACATCTTATTTGCTACATACGCTTTCTGGCTGACAATATCATTGTCGAAGACCTTTTATTCTGCAAAAGCATTACCGGAAGTGCGAAAGCCCAAGACTTGTATGAAATTTTAGACAAGTTTGTTACAGAAGATTGTTTGGATTGGAATAAGTGTTTCGGTGTATGTACTGATGGTGCTCGATCGATGTCTGGCAAGTATGGGGGAATACAAGCGCTTATTCGTAAAAAAGCACCGAATGCTATGTGGACCCATTGCATCATCCATAGGGAAGCTCTGGCATCAAAATCAATGAGCTCTGAACTGAACCAAGTACTGGAATGTGTAATTAGTGCGGTAAACTACATAAAAACTAGGCCTCTAAAGGCCAGACTTTTTAAAAAACTGCTTAGATATGGGAGCTGAACATACAGCCCTGCTGTACTACTGTAATTCACGATGGCTTTCACGTGGAAATGTTTTATTTCGTGTGTTTGAATTACGCGAAGAAATTTGCACTTTTTTACAACAAGAACGTCAAGAAAATGCCAAATATTTTACTGAACCTGATTTTTTGCTAAAGCTAGCATATTTATGCGATGTGTTTGAAAAATTAAACAATTTAAATCTGTCTTTGCAAGGCAACAACACGCACATTCTGAAACTTTCGGAGAGGATTGCGGCATTTAGAAAGAAACTACAGCTATGGATAACAAAGTTGAAAGAAGACGGCGGTCAAGATTGCTTCCCGCAATTGTATAATTATGCGGCATCAAATGAACTGGTTATTTCACAAGACCTGATCGCCCTTTTCACGGAACACATAGCGAAGCTCACCGAATGGTTTTCGAAGTATTTTGCAGATGATGATGTTGAAAAATTTGCGTGGATCCAAGACCCTTTCCATGCACAAAGTCTACAAGGATTTACATCACAAGATGAAGAGAGTCTCATTGAACTCTCTTGCGACAGCAGCCTTAGAACTAGATTCGCGAGTGTCGATTTGGTGGAGTTTTGGTTATCGATTCAAAATGAATATCCAAATTTAACTTCCAAAGCATTAAACATTTTCATTCCGTTTGCAACATCATATCTATGTGAAGCTGGGTTTTCAGCTGTAGCTGTGATAAAGAACAAATATCGCTCAAAGATCAATGTGGAGCAAGAAATGAGAGTAGCAGTGTCAAGTCTTATTCCCCGCTTTGAAAAACTGTGCGGAGATCACCAAGCTCACCCTTCACATTGATTTGAATATCGTATTTAATTTTTGTTTTTTCTTAAGTCTTTCTTGTTGTTTTCCTTTTAAATTCTTTTATAATAAAAAAAGTCAATTTTGTATTGTGGTGTTTTAATTTTCGTTACGATCAACCTAAACTAACTATTATTGTAGGTACCTATTTCTTTCGACAATTTCCTCAAATAGTTAACTAGAAGAGGGCGTCGTGAAAAAATATTAAACTTGTAACTGCGCCGCGGATTACAAAAGATAGGGAACCCCTGCTCTATATTGTCGAAATCTTAAATAAAAAATAAGGGTCGAAAAAATTGTTCAATGCCCATTAGTTTTTGCCCCACTCTGCCCACTATTACGTTTCTTAGACGATCAAAATATACCAAGGCCTAGTCGGTCGAATTTGGATGAAGAAGATGAGGTAAGTTAATGAAACTTATAGGTATCTTTGTTAAATAAGTATAAGTTTATTAAATCAAATAAAATTATTTTGCCAAGGGACCTGACCTTCATTGTTAAAATCCTACTACTATTATAAAGGCGAAAGTTTGTAAGTATGGATGTATGTATGGATGTTTGTTACTCTTTCACGTAAAAACTACTGAATGGATTTTGATGAAATTTGGCACAGAGGTAGATTATAGTCTGGAATAACACATAGGATACTTTTTATCCCGGGAATATGTTCCCTTAGGATAGTTTTCGACAATCACGCGGGCGGAGCCGCGGGCGGCAACTAGTAGTTCATAAATTCTTCTCTTATCTTTTTGGGTGTCCGACTTATGTTTCCCACATTTCTTCTTTCTAAAGGTTCCATAGTCGAAATATCTGTTGTACTTCCTGGTATGATGGTTCTGGTATCATAGTCTTCTCGATCAAAGCAATCTGGATTAGTATAAGAATTTGGCAGTTTTCTAATTAGATAATTATGTAATGCACAACATGCCATAACGACGGACTCAATTTTATTTGGATGTAAGTTTATAGCCGTATGGAAGATTCTGAAACGGCTCAGTCGTATAATGTACCATTCGCAAAACGCACCCCCAACGAAAAACGTACCTTTCTCATAATGCACCTTTCTCACAATGCACCTTTCTCACAGTGCACCTTTCTCATAGTGCACCTTTCTCACAATGCACCTTTTTCTACAGTCTCTTTAACAGTGCTACAGGTAATGAAACGGCAAATTAGGGATTAATAATGGTTTATTTATAATCAAATCATAATTTAAAATGTCACATAATTAGCATGTCGAGTCGTTGCATGCTTGTAAAACTGATCAATAGATGGCGTTACATGCACTTAACACTATGATAAAAAATATGAAATATATCAGGTTCTTTTTATGCAATATTTTACATTATTTTTTATTTTATTTCGAAAATACTAATATCATATATTACTTTATTTTAACAACACATGTAACGCCATCTATTGATCATTTTTACAAGCATGCAACGGCTAGCCGATTAAAATTATTGCGGGTACTTTTAAAAAAAAAGGAACGTCAAGCAGAAGTCGTATTGAGCACAAAAGATGACATATTAAATATAGTGTTATGTGTTTGTTTTCTATGCTTAGTTGAATTACAAAGTGGATTAATATATTAAAACAATGGATCAGGAAATCAGTTTTGCTACAAATCAGAAAGGAAAATGTACACTTATTTGTGGTATGCACAGATATAATAAACATAGAACTAATAAATCTGGAAGTACCCTGTGGCGGTGTGTGAGTAGACAAGATTGTCTTGCTTCGATATCACTCGACCAAACAAGGACAATTGTGACTAAGAAAACTAAACATACATGTGAAACGAATGATATTAAAAATACTATTTATGAACATGTTGCATATTTAAAAAAGTTAGTGTGCAAAGATTTTAGACCCGTGCAGCAAATTTTTGAAGAAAATGAATCAAGATTGCGTGAAAAGTTACCTCTATCTGATCATGACTCGTTACCTACATTTTATGCTCTCAAAGATACTTTATATAGAGCACGGAAATCATATCTTAATACGGATAGATTGCATCATACAAGTACAGCAACCGCCAGTGTGCACGACGTATTAGGAAAAAAAATTCTAGTTTGTGAAGACGGTGTAACTGAAAAGATTATAGTATTTGCAACAAGTTTAGCGAAGAAAATAATTGAATAGTCAAACGAACTTACCTGTAAGTGAAGTTCGACGGTAATTATACGAAGTTATTGCCTCGTCCGAAGATGATGATAGAAAACTAGTGTAGTCTCGTATTTATAGTCTGTGGCGTCACATAATTTAGAAGAAATAAAAGCAGAAAACACATCCCTATGCGGGTGTGTGCTGCCATCTGTAACAATCTTCATTAAGTTCATAGCAATTTTATTGGTTTTACAACATAGGGTCCATGCTCATAATAGCATGAAATGTTTGGGTCGGGTGGGACTCATCATCTTCGGACGAGGCAATAACTTCGTATAATTATCGTCGAACTTCACTTACAGGTAAGTTCGTTTGACTATTCAATTATACTCGTTATTGCCTCGTCCTCGATGATGATAGAAAACTAGTGTAGATGTTCAAAGATTAGTTGTAAAAACAATAATAATTTATTTTGAAATAAAACAAAATAACACAAGTTATTTTTAATGTCTCTCTAAGAGACATTAAAAATAACTTGTGTTATTTTGTTTCAATCACAAAAACTTTAATTTTAATTATTTTTGTTGGTAGAAAAAATTGCTTCAGAGAAGCTTCTATTATTAATTATAGGTCCATTGTAGAACCTTACAAAAATTGTTGACTCCCCAGTCCAACCAGTCGCTCTTCTACATCGATATTAAACCCCTTACTGTAAGCTGCTGATGTTATTGCATGGCGGGTACTATGCGTGTGCGTCGACCATGTGCTAATGTCCATTCAACTCTCTTTCATAGCTTTTTTGACCCAACGGCTGATTGTTCTGGAGCTCACAGCTTTTAGCAAATTAGTGGTCTCTCAGACCTTTTGTTATGTTTAAATAATTAACCACAGCTGTAGCTGGGGACACTCCTGGTCTTGTATTAAAGAAAGGAACAGTTAAAAAAGAAAAAAGGTTGGCATCCATTTGGCCCTGAAATTTTAATTTTATTTTAAATTTTAATCATTATGCAGTCTTCTTTGATTACTATACACTACTTGTATTACTACTTTGATTACTATAACATTAATTAATGAGATTGACCTTTGACTGGTGGCCAATCATTCCCAAGTATTTAGGTTTTGTAGGTCTTAATTCAAAGAGACCTCTGAAGAGTCTTTTGCTTTTTTCATCTGTATCTAAATATGGTCCTATAACTAAAGCTACAGCAGATTTAAGAGAGTTTAAACTGCCATAGGAAACTCCCTCCTGAAAAGACTCCAAGTGAGGTATTGAATGACCTCAGTAATAGTGGGCTTGGTAATATTTATATTTTCTGACTTACAATATTTATCCCATGCTACAATTGCAGGTGAGTATTGATTTAATTTACTTTTAGATATTGAGTTCATCATAATATCCACCGCATCATCACTAATTTCCAGGTCTACAAATGTTTTCCTGGTAATATTCCTGCCCTCAATGTCAATTTCTGAAGGTATGAGACAATCTGGAACTATGCAAAGTGAGAATATCCTTAAAAGGTTGAAATATAACCAGTTCCTTTATTAGCAATCTATTAAATATTGGGAACCATTGTTGAGTGCTCCACTGGGGAACTACTACAATACCTGTTGCTCTGTCTGTTATTATCTTTTCAATGGTTTTAAGAACCATGGAGAATGGAAGGAAAAACATAGAATACATGATAATGAGACCAATGCAAAGTAAAAGCATCCACTGCTACAACCCCTGGGTCCGGGTGCCATGATACATAACTATGGCACTTTGTATTAGTCCGTGATGCAAACACATCAATTTAAGGTAATTTTTGTCACATAGTTCCCATTTTGTATTGCTTGGTTCTCTTCTTGTATCAAAATCTGCTATCACATAATCTTTGGTATTTATATAGGTAGCAAAAAACCAATAAATTTCTAGATTCACAGCACTGCCAAATCATCATCTGCCTAGCCTTTTCCCAACTATATTGGGGTCGGCTTTCAGACAAACTGGATTCAGCTGAATACCAGTATTTTACATGGAGCGGCTGCCTACCAGACCTCCACAACCCATTAACTGGGTAACACGGTACTCCGTACACCACTGCCAAATATTCTTGGTAATTTTATGTAAGTGGGGATATTGAACTCTTCCTAATCTGTTAATGTATGACACTGCAGTCATATTGTCAATACATAATAAGACTTTACAAATCTCTTAAATGGCTGGCAAAACATTTTCACCCAAAGAAAGCAGCATATAATTCTAAAGAATTAATGTGAAGCCAAGCTTCATCCTCAGTCCATTGCCCATGGCCAGTCTGAGAGTCACAAGACACTCTTATCCTGTGGAGAAGGCATTTGTAAATATTTCTAACTCAAAAAAGTTCTTTCTAATGGGATTGCCTGATTTTTACTATATTTATAGACCACCATTTGATATCTTGAATGCATGCACCATCCAATTCAGTGTTTAAATCATAATTATTTTCATTATTATCTTTTAAATAAGATATTTATGTTTTTCAAGGTCTTTAGTATAAAGAGTACCATACATAGCGGCAAACCGGCAAACAGATATTAAGGTTCCAATAACCTGCGCTAGAAATCTAACCTTAATTTGACTTTTAGCAAATAATTTGATAATTAATTTTCATTGATAACAATAAATATAATATACAATAACAATGGTATTGAAAATTGTCTAGGTATAAAATCACATTTATCTTTGTTAATTATAAATCCTATTTTTCTAGTAAGTACCTGTATTTACTGTTGACTGTATATTCTCCAAACACAATTATTTTCTGTACATAGAAAATCATCAAAATATATGTAACTGATGTAAAGCCTCTTTTTCAGTAAGATAACACTGGTTTAATTAGTTTTGTAAATGTTAATGGGGCCGTACATAAGCCAAAAAGTAAAAACATTAAATTCATAGTATATTCGTTGGAAAATAATTCTTGTTTATGTTAATCATGTAATAAGCATCTTTTAAATGTAATGTTACAAGAAAATCATACTTCTGTAAAAGTTTACATACTGCTGATAATCTTCCAATTTGAAATGACCTGTTTTAACAAAAGTATTTGACCTTTTTAAATTTCAAATGAAACATAAAAGTTCCAAGGGGTTTTTTTTTTATTTTTTTTTTATCAAGAAAACATTTTGTGAGCAAAAAACTGAATATCTATAGGTTGTCAAATTTCTATTGCTTTTAAAGAAAGTACCTAATTTATTTATTTCATTGGAAAATTTGTCACTAAGCCGTGGTGTAATTTGTCACTAAGTGTGGTAACTCTGGTGTGGCTTAGTATGAAATAGAATTACTCTACAATTCCATTCCAATTCCATTCTTGACTGGGTTGTAGACTCAGTCAAGAATTAAAGGATCTGCGATGATTAGTTTCCAATGCCAAAAAAATTAATTGGATTGCCCACCTGTGGGTTTACTTGCGATGTTGATGGTTTTTCCTGTCCTCCCACTCTTGCCCTCTGCTGGTGCTCCGGGTGTTGGACCCCCCCCACCCCACCAGTTTAAAGCTTTGATATTTTAGAGTTGTTTGCTCTAGAAACCCATGCATTCTGTCCAGCGGTAAACTTTTTGTTTCCACTAACTTCAGCAACAAAATTGGGCCAGGACCCAATTTTTTCACTGATTTTGCTGTTCTTATTTTATCAGTGAGGTCTTCACCAAATAAGTATGTTTTTGATTCCAACTGCATCAAAAAACTTTAATATCTTTATGTATGACGGATAATAGGAGGGATCTGCGTCCCCTTGTATCTAGACATATTGAGTCACATAATAACCTTGAAGCGTCATCTTCTGCCCTTGAGGCACATTTAAAGGTCTGAGCCCAGACATGACAAGGCTGTGGTAATTTGCTGTTGCCTTCTTTGTATGATTAGATCTCGCTTTCGAGACATTTCACTGATTGCAGCGCTTACCACAGGGTTTAATTATGGTAGAAGTTTCCTTTTCAATCTTGTCTTTCTCCTCAACATTCAACATTTGGTTGAAGATCTTTTACCAACTCCGGAGGGGTATTTTAATTATTTTCCTGTATATCAGGTGAATTGTTTACTGGTCTTGTAACTGGAAAAGTATAAAGCATGCTGTAAAGGCAACAACATTGCCCTCTATAACCATGTAAGTTCCCACAGAACTTCCCTTGAAGGTTATAATGTTAACCATTGTGTGTCCCTAAAGAACACCCCACAGGTTGCTTAGCTCACAACATAGCCTTTGTAAAAAACCGCGTGCGTCCCCGCAGGACGCCCCAAAAGGTCAGGCAAGTCGCTCAGTGATATAGCCAATAGCCATTAACACTCCACAGGATGCTTAGCTCACAACATAGCCATTGTAAAAACCACGTGCGTCCCCGCAGGACGCCCCATAAGGTCAGGCAAGGCAAGTCGCTCAGTGATATAGCCATTACAAACCCACGTGCGTTCCCACAGAACGCCCTAAAAAAGGTCAGGCAAATTGCTCCCAATAGATCCATTGCAGATCACATGCAAAGACATTAAATTATTTTACCACGTGCAATCGTAGGTCGCAAATACATCCAAAGCATATGACACATAACACACGAACGAACTTTGGCGGCGTTTTCGTTGTAAGATATAGCGGCCATTTTCATACTTCGTCAAGTCCTGGAAAACGGAACAATCTGTTTTTCGAGTTTCTTTATCTTTTTCAGTAGATGTGACCTTTTAGTCTTCTCTGACTTCCTTTAAGCCATTTTTTATGCTAGATGAGTAGTTTTAACACAAAAGAACAAAAAATTTAAGGAATAACGTGACGCCGACATTAGACATAAAATCCGAATGAAGATTGTTACAGATGGCAGCACACACCCGCATAGGGATGGATGTGTTTTCTGCTTTTATTTCTTCTAAATTATGTGACGCCACAGACTATAAATACGAGACTACACTAGTTTTCTATCATCATCGAGGACGAGGCAATAACGAGTATAATAAGGACCCAAGGATCATACTTCGCAGACGGTACTTTTATATCAGCGCCACCACCATTTTATCAAATGTACGTTTTACATTTAGATATAGGTTCAAGTGCTAAATGTGTTAATATTACACCGGTAATTTATACTTTATTGCCAAATAAATCACAAGAGACATATATGCGTCTGTTCAGACTTTTGAAAGAAAAACTGGGCATTCAAATAAAACAGTTCAAATGTGATTATGAAATTGCGCAGATAAATGCAGTGCAATCTGTGTTTCCAGATGCACAAATAAGTGGCTGTTACTATCACTACAACAACGCAATTTGGAAACACGCTGTGAAGAAGGGATTGTTGGACACAAAGTATGGTCGCAATATTACTAGGATTGCTTCTATAATACCGCTGGTGCCTGCTCAATACATACCTGCTACTTGGGTTCATATTTTAGAACAAGCTCCTCGGAACCCAGTTATGGACCGTTTTCGACGTTACTTTGAGAGGCAATGGTACCCAAGGTATCATCCGTCACTGCTTAGTTGCGCTGGTCAGCGACATCGTACCACAAACGCGCTGGAAGGGTGGCACCGGCGTATAAATACTGGGCGCATCCCAAATAAACCAAGCTTATACATGTTTATATACAAACTGAAAAAAGAGAGTGTATTCTGGGACAAAAGAATAAAAGATAGTTTGTTCAAAAAACTTAACCTTTTGCGTGTCTTAAGTTACACAGTTCGACATAAGAAAAAATGCTCCAAATGACTTAAGTCGGACAGTTACACTTAAGGGCTTGGTCAGGATTGGACGATAAAAATCTGTGGTAGACACGCAAAAGGTTAAACCCAATAGACTGCCAAAAGACATTTACTTTGATACAAATTATAAGAAACTTTTACGTAAATTGGAACGAAATACGATATCATTGTCACAATTTTTGAAAAAGGTGTTTTTTTTACAATTGGTAAAATAAAGATTAGTTATTTAAATTAAACAAAGAATAGATATTTGTTTGTTATTGACCCTATACGAGTATTTAATAAAAAATTAAAATAAAACGACATGCTAATTATGTGACATTTTAAATTATGATTTGATTATAAATAAACCATTATTAATCCCTAATTTGCCGTTTCATTACCTGTAGCACTGTTAAAGAGACTGTAGAAAAAGGTGCATTGTGAGAAAGGTGCACTATGAGAAAGGTGCACTGTGAGAAAGGTGCATTGTGAGAAAGGTGCATTATGAGAAAGGTGCAATATGAGAAAGGTGCATTATGAGAAAGGTACGTTTTTCGTTGGGGGTGCGTTTTGCGAATGGTACATTATACGACTGAGCCTCTGAAACGTGAAGCCAGAATGCCAAAGGCATTTTCCACAATTCGTCGTGCGCGCGAAACACGATAATTATAGATTTTTTTATCTGTTGAAGTCAATTCTGCTTGTCTGAACGGTTTCATTATATCAGGTCTCAACGGAAATGCGTCATCAGAAACAAAAACGTATGGCAAACGTCTCTGACTATTTCTTACTGCTTCTTCGCTTGGAATTTCTAATTGGTTGTTTCGGAGCATTTCAAAAAATTTCATATTTTGTAATACGCCTCCATCTGAAACTCGCCCGTTTGTACCGAAATCACATAATAAAAACTGATATTGAGCGTCAACAATAGCCATAAGTACCATGCTGTGGTGTCTTTTATAATTGTAAAATTCCGATCCACATCCTTTAGGGGCAGTAATAGCAATATGTTTACCATCTATTGCGCCAAGTAGATGTGGAAAGTTCCATCTTTCTTCAAATAATGCACTAATTGCTTTCCATTCACTGCAACTTTGTGGAAACTGAAACAAAGAAAATGTTACAGATTAACGTGATGGAATCATCGGGTGCAACATCAGTGTCTGAAAATGAAGCAGCGCATTCAGAGTTAGATGTTACTGAAAATCTTTCTGCTTAGAGTCCTGCGGCTTTCACCTCAATTACTGCTTCAACTTCGTCTGCTCATGGTTCGGCATCTAAACGGCAAACAAAGCGGAAAAATAATGAAGATCTAATAAAAGACGTTTTGCAATCCGTTCAGGACCACTTTAAATAGCCGACATATCAAGAGGATCGCTACGACATTATCGGAAAAATGGTAGCATTGAAACTTCGAGAATTTAAAAATAAACAGCAACAGTTGTTGGCTGAATAAATAATAAATGAAACTTTATTCGAAGCTGAGATGGGAAATCTTACAATGTAACATAGAGTAATGGCTCCAAAAACAATGATACTAAATGATTTTCGATTACGGTCAAGTAGTTCAACTTCTATACCATCACCATCTCATAACTCTTTGCCATCACCATCTCATAACTCTATGCCATCACCATTACAATATACAGGTACTTCAAATCAGTCTCCCATACATCAACCTCAGTACTATCAAGCAGGCACACTAGCACCTCAGATGACAAATATAGTACCACAAACAAACACATCTTCATATGGTCAAGAAATTCAAGAGACACAAGCAATAAATGCTATGGGTAATACTACGGTCCAACTATCAATCCCGGACTGGACAGAGGAAACAGCGGGGTCATATGTATAGCGATTTACATTGAACAATAATTGAAATTTGTAGTTTGATGACAAGATTTCACAAGATGATTTGAATAAAAAATAAATAAATAAAACATGTCTTTTTATTTCTTACCTTTAAGTAGTCCTTGTGTAAAACCCATTAAATTGCTTCACAGGTTTCTGGTATGATGGCGGAAAGTGCTTGTGGCGATATTATTGTAGAAAATTTTAAACATTCATAAGATCTCCCTGTAGCTAGAAATCTTAAAGTTGCCGTTAATCTTTCATGAGGTGTTATAGCATTTCTCAATATGGTGTCTTGCCTTTTTATTAATGGTGTCACTAATGACAGCAGATGCAAATATGTATCTTCATTTATTCTCAAATAATTATTGAAATCTTTTGGAGTAATTCTCAATTCATTTATCAAGGATGTGTGTGAATACGATTTTCTCAACACAAGCCAGTGTTTACACCACAATTCACGTTTTTTTCGTTTTCTTCTATTTTCTTTTAACACACACATTAGCCCTACGATCGCTAAAGCGTCGTCTATGGAGGCCATGATGATAAAAACTGAAAGATCGTATATTTTTACTTGAACGTGTGTGGGCTGTAGGGACGTACGATTTATCTGTACAGTTAAACTGCACAGTTTTATCGCACAGATAAAACTGTAACTGTACCCATAAGACGAGCCGCCTCTGATTGCAAACTAAAATCTAACAAACATTTGTTTACTTTTCTAATGTCATAGCGAATCTTTTTTTGAAGCCCGTACCTAATGCACGCTACACACCTTCAGTTTTATCTGTGCGATTTATCTGAACAGTCGAACTGTACAGTGAAATCGTTTTGTGTGTAGATCTCAGTGTAGGCTGTATGGACCTAAAACTGAAGGTGTATAGCGCGCATAAGCGTCGGGTGACGTAATCTACGCGAGGTGCAAACTTAGCTTGGTCGAATTGCAGTTGTTAGTTAACCACGGCGGCAAATGCAAATATCGTTATTAAAACGAAATATCGACATCTAAAAGTTAAGTATTGCACATCCCTCTTTGTTGTATGTATTTATTTTTCGATTCACTGTGCCGGGCGCTGGGGGCACGCCAACTGATATGAAGTCGGGCGGTTAAAAGGTTAGCCCTTTATTCCTATAAAGGGTTAACCTTTTAACCGCCCGACTCATACAAAGTGGCCAGTAAACTGGACACGTGAGTGTCCAGTTTACTGGCCACTTTGTATGACATTTTCAAGGTCGTTATCTCATAGATTTTTATTTATATATTGAACCTTATGAACATTTACGACCCGCGTTAGAGCACACTGGCCCGTCAACTACCCAGCGTTCCAAGTTCGCCACGCGACATTTTAAATTCGCGCCTTTTTTCAAGATAGCCTGTGAACTGGCCACCGTGCACCCGCGCAGGAACATTTGTTGTCATCGCGCGTGTACGTTACGTGTTTACAAGTTTTATGGTGAACAAAAATCATGTCTTCTTGGAAAAGGTAAGTGAAACTATTCCTTTATAGTATTTACTTCGATGTTATGTGCAAATGTAATCGAGGATAATAAGAAAAACATATACACTTCTGGACACATCTATTGACCCACCTTAGAGTTTAGGTTTCGATGGCCCCTACCGAAATATGATTGCTAGATTGAACAAAAACTGTTGATGCAGTTTTAAACCTGATACATTTTACCATCTTTTTCGATCGTATTGTTTTAATTTTGAATTCAGAATACCATACGACATGGAGCTACGCCTAACAAGTCGGATATGCGCCTTGTTAAAGGCAATTGATTTTTGAATAAAAAACATGTTTTATCAAATAAAGGTTTAATTTAATAACGCGTGTTGCCTCCATGGGCATCTACCACAGCTCTCATACGATTAGGCATAGAGTTTATCAAACGCTCTATGCAATTTTGAGGGATCATCTCCCATTCCTCTTCTATGGCAGTTTTCAACTCCTGCATCGTCTGGGCAACTGGCTGACGAGCCCTAACACGTCTTTTTAGCTCGTCCCACATGTGCTCAATGGGGTTCATGTCTGGGCTTCTGGCTGGCCAGTCCATAACTGTGATGTTCACATCCCGAAGATATTCCCTGACGATGCCGGCCGCATGGGCTCTTGCATTATCATGCATAAAAAGGAAATTTGGGCCCACATAGTCCGCGTATGGTATCACGTGAGGTTCTAAGCACTCACGAATGTACCTTTCAGCATTTAATGTTGGCAGCCGTGGTCCTGTAACAACCTCAAGTTGAGTTTTGCCGCTCGCGGATATACCGCCCCAGACAGTCCATGAGCCACCGCCATAAGCAACCCTCTCTTCAAAGCAGCATTGTGCGAAATGCTCTCCCTTACGTCGGTAGACCTTCTTCCTTCCATCATTGCCATGTAACACAATTTTAGACTCATCAGAAAAGAGTACACGGCTCCAATCTTGCTGTGTCCAATTTAAATGACTGCGTGCGAAATGAAGGCGCGCTGTTCGGTGGGCTCGCGTTAGTTTGGGGCCATTAGCTGGCTTGTGTGGTACCATATCGCGTTCTTTTAACCTTCTCCGAACAGTTCGAGCGCTCACAGATACTCCGTGGAAGTCGCGAAGTTGGTTTTGTATCTCAATGGAGGTAAGGTGACGATTTCTCAAGCTGGTCGTCACGATGAATCGATCCTGCCTTTCAGTTGTGACCCGAGATCGTGGCCTTCCTTGGCGACGAACAAAGCCGCCAGTCTCTAGGTACCTCCGATAAACATTTCGGACCGCAGATCGACTTAAATTAAGTTGAGCACTCACGTTTCTTTGGCTGTGTCCGGCCTGAATAAGTGCCACAGCTTGGGCGGCGACTTCAGGTGAAGTATCCATAGATTATTGATAGAACCTCACCTTAATGTTAAGAATAAGTAATGTTTGTTGCAAAACCAAAGACATCAATCACTTTTTCAAGAATTAAATCCAAGTAAACCAATAAAACCAAGTTTTCTTAGTATTCGATTGTTTGATATCAACAAACAGGCTCCAAATTGTCTTTTGTTTCTTTAAATTCTGTGTTCGAAATTCAAAAAAAGACTATTGAATGAAATTGTGAATGTGCCAGGTTCAAAACTGCATAAAAACTTTTTGCTCGACCTAATATAAAATTTTAGCTAGGACCAAACGAAACTGAAAATACAAGGTGGGCCAATAGATGTGTCCAGAAGTATATTATTTGCGATTGAATACAAACCGGTGTGTTGAAAAAATGTAACCTAAGAATTGCCTACCTAACTTTGAGATGTTGTATTGAGTATTTATTTTCGAGTAATCCCTATGAACCATATTGTTTTACAACAGGTATATAAGCATGTGTTATGATATTGTAATAAATTTGCGATAAACAATCTTGTTCGGTAGTTGTAACCTATTATTATGTACGTTTGGGGGTTTTTTTGACGGTTTTTTTGCAGGTGTGTGGGTACTTATGAAATTCGTAATGTAATAGTTACACATTGTAATTTTCTCATTGTTTTAGACACATACACTAAGTGTATGTGTCTTATCGGGAGTTGGAGTCACTAGACGAGGACCAATGGAATGACTTCGTGGGTATTACAATCAGACATCGGTGGTAATTCTGATGCTGATGATTGTTTCGACGAAAGTTTTAGTACCAGCACCGTGAGCACACGTAGTCAAAATCAAGGATCATGCTCTGGAACATCGTCTTCATCACAACCACCACAGGAGTTTTTGTTTCTACCACCACCGCCTATCCCACCATCGCCACCTCCGCAGCCGCCACCATCTCCACCGCCACAGCCGTTATCATCAAACGAAGACGCAGCTCCTCGAGAGAATATCGCCGCCCCCGGAGAATAAAATGATAACTGCCATTACTATAGTTTTATTGTTATGCCATATTTGAAACCTACGGAGCCTAATACATCTACTCAATTTTTTTTGTGATTTTTCTCCACAAAGTTATAAGATAATACAATAATATTCACTATATTTTCCCAGAACAAATGCGTACTAGAAAAAAAAGATAATAACTTTTGCAATAATATTCTCGGAAAAACAAATCGGCGAAATAATGACGAACGCTATTATCATTTTGTTCTCGTAAAAATATGGCTAGGCGCGGCGACTAACATGTCCTTAGTAAAATGGTACGATTAATACGGTGCACCGAAATATATTGCCATTCTTTTCTGTCATACGAGTAAGGGGACGATAGAAAGTAATAGCACAATAAGTTGATGCGTTAGGATCCCGGCACGTGGCAATATTTGTTTACGTAATTTAGTGTATTCTAAATTGTCCTTGCGTGCACACAGTTTTATTATATTTTGGTGATAATCGTGTTAATACATTTATTAATTTAGTGTTTCATTAAAGTGGAAACTTGTTAAGACTATTATTGTAAGTGAAGTGTGTATAATAACTAAAATGAATCAAAGGAATTCTCGTTTAAACTTTATTATGAGAATGGTCTCCGAAACAGCTGACGACCCGAATAATACTAATCATGGTAAGTCCCTTGTAATGTCATTGTTTTAGTTGTATTCTTTTAGGGATTAACTAGTTAGTGTCTTTCAGACAACTTATTATTTATAGTAATGGAATCTATCAGTACTTTATGTTATAAAATTTCACATACTTTAGCAAAAAAAAATCTCGTTTCGTTAGCCATATTACACTTTAGAATCTTATTTGATAGTAACAAGTCCAAGCCCGATTCCTTTAAATAAAGTGGAACAGATGAACGAAATTGAGAACTTATTCAACGCACCTTTTTTATATTTAAAAATGCTAAAAATTACAAAGAAGAAAGAAAGAAGACTGCATTTACCAGTGAACGCAAATTTGCGTTCACTGGCATTTACTCATAAGGACACGATGTCAAGTTTCTTTTTTGATTCGTATTGCGTTACTGACTACTTAAATGATTTTAGATCAACTACCAAATGAAACCGTGGATCAAGAAAAAAGTACGAAACATCATGAATATAGTTTAAGAGGTAAGTGTTCAATGATCGTTTTTTTAAATCAACTTTGTTTCCGTATCCGTTTACGAGAGCAAACAGTGCATACAATAGTTACTGTTACGTTAATTAATCAAAAACATAAATGAGCAGAGACTTCGTATAGTTTTGATTTCATAGTTTATTTTAATTCTCTCTGTTCTGATCTGCAGAATCAGCAAAGAGAACTTATTGTGAAGAAAACGATATGGAAGTAAATGAAGACTTCTCTCCATACACATCCGAATATGTGCCAAGCCCAGAACGATTGGCAAACCTACGACAGTTGTCGCAAAGTTCGTCAAGTTTTGGAGGAGACTCAGATTATTTAATAACAGCTTCTCAGAATATTTCAAGAACGCCGTCGACCGTCTCAAACGTTTCTTATATTTTAAATGCAGTCGATTTCATAGCATCAACTTCAATAGTGTTTGAAAATCGTCAATTGTCAGACACAAATAACTATGATGACACTACTTGCTGTCGATTAACACCATCGGCTTCAAGACTTAAAACCGAATCGATTAATACAAAAAATAGAATATTAACAACAAGACGCTGCTTAAACTATTCTGTCATACCTGAGGAAGACAATGTGCAATGTGCTTCTTCCAATTTAGCAAGAATTGTCAATCAAGAGGATGACCTGCAGAAAGAGTTTAAAATGCCTACTGGCAGTGAACTTACTGTAAATAAGCAAAATCTGGTTTCTGCAATAGACACCTTTGACTTGGACGAAACTTTAAAACCAGATAACTTTTCCGACGGTAAATTAGCTGACTGTACCTTAGTTGGTTACCAAAATGTGACATCCAGTTCAAACGATTTAGATTTATCACATGTGTCTCAGTCAGAAGTAGACAATAACCATTTTGGAATGAACTATACGGAATATAATGAAGATGATCACCAAACAAATAACATGGCTGGTTCTGAGCAAATGCCAGCACAAACTGAAGGTGTTGTTGCAAATACAGATCGAGTAGATCAAGTATCATGTTCTATTCATTCAACAACAAATATAAATAACGTGAAAACACTGACCAGAAAACGGATTCGAAATGACAGTGAAAGACAAGACCAGAAAAGTAAAAAGTTGAAGAATTCAGGAAAACCTTACATAGGATGCAGATCTAAGAAACAGTTTGAGAAAAAAGCTTTGAAGGCTGTTTGTAAGTGCACAAAGAAATGTGGAGATAAGTTCACTCAAGAGCAAAGAGAGGCTATAATGCAGCAATACTATGAACTAGCAGACCATGAGCGACAGTGGCAATACATCGTTAAACACACAATAGCTGAAGACGTAAAAAGAGTAACTGTAGTTCGAAAAAACAATCGTACTCAGTCTATTAAATATTATTTTAATTTAGACGAGGAGAAAGTACAAGTATGTAAAACATTTTTCATCAACATTTTAAGTGTATCACATCAAACAGTATATACAGCGTTGGAGAAATTTAAATCAGATGAAAGCTTTATTGATAACAGAGGCCACCATGATAATAGACCACGTAAAATGTCAATTCAAACAGAACAAAATATCATGCAGCATATTAAATTGTTTCCTACAATGGAGTCCCATTACACACGGAAAGATTCGAGCAGACTATATCTCTCAGAACTACTTAATATTTCTAAAATGTATCGACTGTACCAAACTTGGTTTCAAATGGGAAACTACGACTGCCCAATGGCTTCTAAACGCCAATATGAGACTATCTTCAACACTAAGTTCAATTTTTCATTTTTCAAACCAAAAAAAGACCAATGTGCTACTTGCACCCTTTACCGACAAGCCGATCCCGTTCGACAAGAAACGTTGCTAGAGAAATATGACCAACACCAAAAGAAGAAAGATCGAGTACGTCAAATAAAAAAAGAAGAAAAAGAATCTGTTGATCCACATACAACTATAGCCATCTTTGATTTAGAAAAGGTATTGAACATTCCACAATCGCAGGTAGGAATATTTCACTATAAGAGGAAATATCCTGTATATAATTTTACTGTCTTTGATAGTATTCGACTTAAAGGTTATGTTTGGCACTATGCAATCGCAAAAAGAGGAGCAATAGAAATTGGAAGCTGTTTATGGCAATTTCTTTTAAGTGAAGCGGAAAGAGGAATACAAAATAGATTCATATTTGCTTTTTATATTTTTGCCGCTCAGAAACTTAAAATCAATATTACCCACCGAATTTTTGAAACTGGCCATGGTCAAAGCGAAGGTGACTCCATGCACTCTAATATTGAACGTGAATTAAAAAATAAAGTTGTATACACTCCTGAACAGATATACGCAATTAAATGAATGCAAAAGTTCATGGTGAGAAGTACAGTGTGAAAGAAATGTCGAAAAATGAGTTCATAGATATAAAAAAATTGATTAAAAACAAGAACTGGGTCAAAGATGAAGAAGGACAGAAAATATCATGGTCCAAAATAATGGAAGTAAGCGTTTTGCATTCACAGCCAACAATTTTACGATTTAAATATGATTTTGATGCCAATTATTCTCAACTAAGAGTCGAACCGCATCCAAAAATCACGCAAAGAAGCAAGCGAAACTCCCGGCAAACAACAAACAATACTTTAGTCCCTTTTACTGAGCCTCAATTGAAACTAGCTTACGACAAACCTCTACCACTAAGCAAGGGTTTACACGCCGACCTGATGAGTCTATGTAGGACAGAAGCAATTCCGACGTACTACCATGGCTTTTACGATGCACTCACTTGTATCGATGGTTCTGAAGACCATGTACATGATGATTACGATGATGATCAGGAAGACTGATTTTTATTAATGTTTACTATGTTTATTTTTAATATAGTAATAGTTGATTACTTTAATATTGTTTTATTTAATACCCCAGAATAAAAGTTCATGGTTCTATTACCGAATAATGCATGTCCAATATTAACGAGAATAAAATTGTAATGGATTACGTTTTCCGTATATTTGGCCTACATTATTCGTTGAATATTATTGTAATGCACTATAGCAATACTTACAGTCTTTTAAAAGTAACGAGAATAAAATGATAAGTGTATATTAGTCAATTAAGACAGCAGTCAAATGCTACTAACTTTTAAAATTTAAAATATCTTCAGTTTGGATAACCTAATTAAAACTATGTTGAAACATTATAAAAGGTACAAAAATTAGCTACCACTGAGCCTTTTTTTGATCTCTCTACGTCTATTGCTTGGCAAGTTATAGTCAAAAATCGGTTTTTTATTTTTCCTGAAAAGTTGTGTTTTTCAGTTATCATTTTATTCTCCGGGGACGGCGATATAATACATGAAGATCTTAGTAAGTGGAGTAATAATAGATTTCGAGAACCACCAGTGTACAATAGTACATTCAATAATTACGTGGGCATAAAAACTGAAGTAGATCTAAATTCACCGTTGAAAATATTGACGCTATTCTTGACACCTGTTTTTTCAATCTCATGATTACAGAAAGTAACAGATATGCCACACAGTGCCAGCAGACTCTAAAGCCCGTCACAGACTTAGCTATAATATATATTAATATTTTTATAGCTAGGCATATTACTATATATTTTCTATACTAATTTTCGCGTGACCGCACACTCAGCTATAATATATATTTCTGTGACGTCATCAAGCGATACCGTAATATACATTATTGCATCTTGTTACCGACACAAATGGGTAGGTAGGTACCTAATTATGTTACGAGTGTCAAGGTAGAATAATATTCGTTCCGTTCGTTCGTGGTGTACCTAACGTTAGGTACCGTTCGTTTTCCGAGTCGTGTATTTATGTAGGCAATTCATTATTGACATTGATTTGTGAGCGTGCAATAAAAGGTAAAGCTGTAAATAATAATTTATTTTATTTTTGTTTTTTTACCTACGCCTTTGCCTTTAGGCGTAGGTAAATTATCCGGGCGGAACGGCCGTTTGGCGGGCTGCTTTTCTATGACGACGGCTCTTTTAGCGGCCTCCAGCAGAGCCGTCATTCGGGTCCCGCTACCCCCGGCGCCGCTTCCCCCAGGCTCGCCGCTGCCGTCGACACCGCTTCCCCCAGGCACGCCGTGGTCGGCGCTAGTCGGAGGCAGTGTCTCCGACGGGACCCAGTCGCTGGGATTTGTATCCTCATCTTGCCTAACAAAAAGTAATAAAAATGTAGGTAATTAATAGGACCTCTTGGTCCCATCATTATCTATGGCTTTAATAACTTTAAAGAGTTTAGTGTAAATGTATAGAGAATTTAGTCTAACTGTATACCTATATAGTTACATTAAATATGAATACTTACAATTCCATTTTTTGCAGAGCACACAGGTTATTTTGTGAAACAATAACATAGATACCATCTTTTTAATTTTTGTGGCCATTCAATAGCAGGCCACGGTCATCGGACCGTACTGCCTATTTCTACATTAATTTAATTTAAAAATTATATTAATATGCTATGAACCTCGACGACGTTATTTAAAACTTTATGAAATAAATACAGTACCTAGGTAAACAATTTCGTTCCTAAAAGATCCATTGCCAAGCCCTCAGACCGTAGAACCATGTAAGATACGTCGACCGTACCCGAAAAACATTGAACTAATAATTCTGTGGTAAGGATCAAACAAGAAAATTAAGAAAAAGTTAGCACAGGCCTTGAAGCCATGCCAAAAAAAAACAGTTCTACACACCTTAATTATAACATAATAAGATTCTTCCTATTAGTAGTACAATGAAGTCTAGTACCCATCTAGTACATACTCACTTATTATCAGCCTTACCTGTTGAAAGTCTTTACTTCATGTTAGTGTGTGTGTGTGTGTGGTGGAAATTAGATACAAAGGGTAATGAAGATAAAATAAAAAACTTGAGGAGAAGTTCATAGTTTAATGGGGGAGCCCTGGTGAGTCACTGGGACAATAGCGATCACCAGGGCTCCCCATAATCAACACGTTCTCTGAGCCATGCCACATATATGCTTGCGCTGCTGGGAGCCGGTGGTGCTGCTGGTGCAGGCCGGGGTACACTTCTGCAAAAAGAAAATTGTGATTTGTAGATAAAAATAACTTCTGAACATGGACCTAAATTGAAAACCTAAATGTAACAACTTTCTTGAATGTTCTACGCCCTAGAACATTCAAGTATGTTTGTTACAAAAAGTTTTAAGGGTAAAACTAATAAAAATGTACTTAATTGGACCTCTTGGTTTCATCATTATCTATGGCTTTAATAACTTTAATTAAAGAGAACTATTTAGTCTAAATGTAAAAGTTTTACCCTAGAATCTAGGGTAAAACTTTTAGAGGGACGTAGTTGGACGGATTGTTTTTTGTCAGGGAAATAATATAGTAACATCCCTAAATTAACTTGGAAGTATTGATTTGCTTAATAATGTTTAAACTCCTTGCTAACTGACCTCCAGTAATTTGATGCCTGTTCCAAAGCATATTACTACTTACATTGTTTTTGTGTACACAAAATATACATAATGTAAACAATGTCCAGAAGAAGGTTACTGATCAATTTAACTGAAATGCCTAATAATATGAGATGGTATGAATTTGCACTTGGGTGAGTATGTACTCACCGCATCTCCATATACGCCCCGTCCTCTGGCCTGTACACCAGCAGCGGGTGGAGATTTAACTCCAATCGCCGCATGCGCTCCGGCACGTCGGCGATCGGAAGCAGCATCCGACGAATCTGTCGAAGAAAAACAAATAATGAAATCGTATTTCTCCTGTATACTACTTTGTTTATGCGTGTTTCGAGCGTAAAATTGCGGCGTGTGTTTACATTATTTTAGTGTCCTGATATAACAAAAGTGGCTCTAAAATAATAACGGTAGTAATGTAGTTGTAGGTATTTACCTCCTCCACCGACTCCACCACCAGCCGCAGCGTGCCCGCCGCGTCGTGGGCCTGGTGCAGCTCCTCTACATTTTCGTAGATTGGCCTGAAATGAACAAAACATTAAAAATAATACTTGTACCTATATATTAAATACAATATTGTTAATATAATATGATTCATTCAGAATATGTTGATACTTACTCATTGGTGTATCTTTGCCCACAGCAAAAGACGCGGCGGATGGCACGGCTCAATAAAGACATTTTAGAGTATTATTGAGATAGAGATGGGTCGTCGACGTATTTTTCGTTAACGCAACTAGACCGTCCATTTCCGTTTATCGACGAGTCGATCAACTAGTTGAATTTGTCGACTAGTTCATGACGTAAACTTTCTTAAGTAGACGTTCTTTATAAACTTTACGACGACGCGACGCGCAACGTCTAACGTCTATGGGTCAACAATTCAACATAGTTTGTCGGTAGAATAGACTAGCGAGCGTCGTCTCGTTAATTTTATATAAAAACGATTGCAATGTGGATTCGTACCTCAATATTAAACTTACTTTGTAGAATAATTAGTTAAAATAAGTTTTACAGTTAATATTTGATCTTCCCTTCATACTTTACCAGGCTTAGGACTGGCTGAATAGAGTTAATTACAACGTCGTTTTCACTATTCAGGCGTATTTATAAGATCAACTGATTTTATGTAGGGTAGACCGGGGACAAAAGTAACAAGGGGCAATAGTAACATCGGCGATATTTCCACACATATACAACGCTTAAATGTGTGCGTCCGCCAGATCACGCGTCTAACGTGTCTAGACCTGCTCACCAGTCGGCGACGCGCTCGCTGTGAAACGGACGTGCTCAGAAGGAATTTTTGATTTTCCACCACCAAAAGTAAGTTTTTTACTCTGAATTACGCGCTTTTTTATAGTTAGTGAAGGATTTATAGCCAAATCATTGTAATCACTCTGTTGCTAAGATGATTGGCTGCCATAATTGTGATAGTTCCGCTGCTAAATTTCGATAGGTTTCTTGAAAATTTCAAATTTTGTCAAATGTACTACTTGAGGGCAATTGTAACAGCAGGGAAGGGGTCAATTGTAACGGTACAATCAACCCCGTGCTACAATTGACCCAACACGTATTAATTTCATATTTTTTCAAATTTTCTACTAAAACAAAAACAATTGAATGTACTAAGAAATTAGTTAGACAATTATTGGAAGAATAATCTTTTCTTTTCTTTCTTTTTTATGTATGTATTTACAAAAAAAAAGTATTTAAGTAGTATATTAGCTGTGTGGTACCTATAGCACAAGCTTTGCTTAGTTTAGGGCTAGATGGCGCTGTGTGAATTGTCCAGGGATATTTTTTTATGTAATTTTTATGCAATAAAGGATATGTAAGGATATATATATATATAGACTACACTAGATATATATAGATATATAATGATATATATATATATTATATATAGTCTTAGGAAAAGTTGTTAAGTTTGAAGGACACAGACATACACTCCTTAAATTGTCAGAGGTGGTAAAAAAATAATCCTGTACCTATATAAATATGTATATATATATCACACATATTCACAGACACACACACACACACACACACACACATATATTTTTATTATTATTTTGTCTTACATATTCTCCTTAGTTGTATATAATAGAATTTAATAATTATTATATTAGGTAAAATGTACTCTAATTTAATGTTTTGTTTACCAGATGCCTCGAAAACGAGTAAAAACGACTGATCGTGGCTCAAAAGACATTTTACTTTATGAAGAAGCATACAAAGAAATATTAAAAGGGCGGACTATTCGAGCGGCTGCTAAAATGTTTGACTTATGCCACGTCTCATTAATGAGATATAAAAGAAAAAAACAAAACAATCCTGACGGGGTTCCATCCATGGGCTATAATCCAGCAACAAAAGTTTTCACAACTGAGCAAGAAAAGGAAATTTCCAAATATTTAGTGAAAACTGCCAATATTTATTTCGGCTTATCACCAAAAGAAGTCCGTCGGTTAGCTTTTGACACAGCATGTAAATACGGATTAAACAGACCTGAAACATGGGACCGAGATGAAATGGCGGGTGCTGATTGGTTTTCCGCCTTTATTAAAAGGAATCCAGAACTTTCCATACGATGCGCTGAAGCAACAAGCCTCGCTCGGGCTACAAGTTTTAATAGAACGAATGTAGGAGCCTTTTTCAATAATCTGCAACAAGTAATGGAACGTTACAATTTTGAAGCAAAAGACATATATAATATGGACGAAACTGGGATCACGACTGTCCAAAAGCCCAATCGGATTGTTACCAGAAAGGGGACACGACAAGTAGGCGCACTTACATCTGCGGAACGAGGGACGCTTGTTACTGTGGCTATGGCAGCAAACGCATTGGGAAATGCTCTTCCCCCAATGTTTGTTTTTCCCCGACAGAGGTATCAAGATCACTTTGTGAGAGATGGTCCTCCAGGCTGTGTAGGAACAGGTAATTCATCAGGATGGATGGAAGCAGTACAGTTCATGAAATTCCTGGAACATTTCCAACGTCACACAAGAGCGTCTCTTGAAAATAAAGTGCTGTTACTCCTTGACAATCACCCGTCACACATAACAATTTCAGCTTTAGACTATTGCAAAGCAAATGGCATAATAGTTCTGTCGTTTCCGCCACATTGCTCCCATAAACTTCAGCCCCTTGATGTTTCTGTGCATGGCCCTCTAAAAAAACACGTAAATTCAGCTTGTGACGCATGGATGAGAAACCATCCGGGACAGACTATGACAATTTATAATATTCCATCGATTGTCGCCGAATCTTTCCCAAGAGCGTTTACACCCATTAATATACAAGGAGGATTTAGACGCGCTGGGATATATCCTTATAACCGTGAAATTTTCGACGACACTGATTTTGGCCCTTCATACGTAACAGACCGTCCGATGCCTGAGTCAGGCGGTGTACAAGAAACAGGGGAGTCAAGTTCTGTACCCGCAAACTCATCGCTTTTGACTGCACAAGAAGGTCAAGAAGAGCCGATTCCCAGACGAGAATCAGCTACCCTGACCCCGACGAGTGAAACTTTTTGTGAAGACGAAGCTTTACCTGAGGATCCATTATTGATGGATGAACTACCTGAAAACTTTGAACCTAAACCCACCGTACGAGAATTTTCTCCGGAACTCATTCCTAGAGTACCAGCTGAAAGAGATCCTCTTCAAGATACCACGAATACTTCTCGACATATATCACCAGCCAAATCACGAGCAGTTTCATCCGAAATCTTATCTAAGTCCGGATCTCAGGAACTCATTCCTAGAGTTCCAGCTGAAAAAGATCCTCTTCAAGACACCACGAATACTTCTCGACAATCATCACCAGCCAAATCACTAGCAGTTTCACCCGAAGTCTTATCTAAATCCGGATCTCCGGAACTTATTCCTAGAGTACCAGCTGAAAAAGATCCTCTTCAAGACACCACGAATACTTCTCAACATTCATCACCAGCCAAATCACGAGCAGTTTCACCCGAAATATTATCTAAAACTACCCTAACTGGTTTCAAGACTCCAATAAAGAAAACTATAACAAATAAACGTCAGCGTATATCTTCTACAGACGAGCCACTGCCATCTACCTCTAAAACAATTGATTTAACTTCTTTCTCCCTAGAATCTGTACGCCCGCTTCCAAAAGCACCCCCACGCAAATTAAGTACTCAAGGAAGAAAGAGGAGAAAAACAGCAATAAATACGGATACTCCAGAAAAAGAACAAATAAGGAAAGAAGCGGAAGAAGCCCAAAGAAAGAAGGATGCTAAAAGAATCAAAAAGAATATTAGTAACGTGAAAAAAGGAAAAAGTAAGGGAAAAGCAAAAAAGATCTCAAAAAAGACATCTAAACGTGTTGATGAATATAGCGATGAAGACAGTGAAGAAGAGTATTTTTGTGTTGTTTGTGTAGAACCTTATAGCCAAAGTCGGCCAAATGAGGTATGGATAAAATGCGTTCAATGCAATTCATGGGCTCACGAAGCATGTACACCACAAGAGACTAATTATGTTTGCCACAATTGTGAATCTGATTCGGAGTAGTTTTTTAATTTTTTTTGTCATTTTTTTGTGTTTTGTCTGTATTAAACGCTTTTTGACCCATTATGTTAAACTATTGTTATAGTGAAGGCGTGTTGATTGAATGGGCAAACGTGCGTCATAATTCATTATGTTTGCCACAATTGTGAATCAGAGTCTATATAAATTTTGTGTCATTAGTCCATTTTCGATTTAGTATTTTTTAATTCAGGGACGGTTGTAACAGGGGCAATTGTAACTTCATACAAAAAAGAAAAATAGTGTTTTTATACGTTTTACTGTCGTTATTCAACTAATATTAATCCTCAGAAGTTGTTTTTGGCCCAAAGCGTTCCTGTGTTTACTTAAAGTTAATTATTATTTTGTTTAAAGCTACGAACAATCTATTTTAATTTTGTTAAACTTTCATGTTGATTATTTAACAAGTTTATGAAAACATTGGTTCCTTATAATTGAGACTGATAAATAAATGATTAAACTACACGTATAAGTAAATAAAAGCGGTAATATTAACCAACTCTGTCTTTTATTGTCTTTTAAAATGTTGTTACAATTGACCCATACTAGGGGTCAATAGTAGCAGTGAGACCCCTCGAATTCAAACTAGATTTTCTGTACGATAAATGCAATTTAAGTTTAATTCAAAAGTAAAAGCTTAAAGACAATGAAATTAACCTACTACCAAATGATCCAAACTTTGGATAAAGCGAGTAGATTTTGTGTTATAGGTCATTTAACAAAAAGTGTTACTTTTGTCCCCGGTCTACCCTACATTAATTTTTGTTACCTATATTTACATTTCTTCAATTATTTTACATTTTTATTTAAAACCCCTTGAACCTCTCTTCAGGCGTATTTACATTTAGGAACATAATTTGTTCTACTTTGCTGGTAGTTAATCTTGTGCGCCTTTCATTAATAATTAGTCCTGTCTTCGAAAACATCCGTTCGCAAGGAACGGATGTGGCAACAATGTTACATCGAGTCACAAATATTTTTTTTAAATTGGGTAAACATACTGATGCTTTCTCCACCACTCTAGAGGGCATGTTAAATTTCCCCTCTGGTCCTTTCTTGGCAGCAGCTCATCAGACAGGTACATATCGACCTCTTTAATTGCTTTCGAAAGAGGTGTACCTTGAACCGTACTTGACGCTACTATTTGGTCGAAAATATTCCAAGGACTTAATTCGGCCATGTTGTTATCAGTGTTTGAATTGTCTTCAGCGACTGTAGAAACAGTAGGTATTGTGGTGCGCTCTTTTTCGGCAATCAGACCCGCTACTAGTTTACGCACCTTTTCTTTTGTTTTATTTGCCTCGGATTGGTCTGAAAACCCCTGCATTTTAAACCGAGGGTCCATGAAAGTTGACAGCGCAAAAGTGCCACTTGTTTCAACCAATCTAAAGCGGTCTTCCAAGCCCGATTTTAGCAATAGCACCGTATCGATTGCTTCTGGTACTAAATCGGTCCTATCTAAAAGTTTTTGACAAGCTTCTTTCAAGCATCGCGTCACTATTATCACCGAACTTCCGGTAGTGTATTTTTCCCCGCTCATTGAGGCAGTAATTTCTTCAAACGGTCTCAATATCTGACATAGTTGATTATATAGTGTCCAATCTTCCGGGTTGATACAAGGTAAACTTCTATCTACAAAAGCCAAAGTCGATCGGATAGCATCTTCTAGCTCCACAAATCGCTTTAACATAAAATAAGTGGAGTTCCAGCGGGTGTCGACAGCTTGACTCAGTCGTTTCGGTTCTTGACCATGTTGTACCTGATACTTTTGCAACCTCTCTGATGATAAGGTGCTTTTCTTAATATGCGCAACTATCCGATTGACTTTGTCGATTTGGACTTTTGTTAGGTGAAGTGCGTGTTCCACTATTAAATTCAGACTATGAGCATAGCACCCAAAATGCTTCCAACCCAACACTTCTTTGACAGCTTTCACAATGTTGGGAGCATTGTCGGTAACCATAAAATTTACTTTTTGTATTTAATTAACTTCTACGGCAATGTTCTTCGCCGTGTGGTGACCTGGAAATTGACAACATCCCAATAAAACAGTCTTTAGCTCCAAGTCCTCGGTTAAGTAATGCCCAGTGAGGGCAATGTAGCTCTCAGTTTTCAGGGACGTCCACATGTCAGCTGTTAGGCATATACTCAGAACTTCCTCGCGCAGTTGGGTTTGTACTTTGTCGCAACATTTAGTATATGCCTCTTGCATTATTGAATTGGACAGCGTCTTCCGTGTAGGCAGCTGATATCCAGGTATCCACCGGCAAAATTTACGAAAAGACCTTTCTTCAACTATTGAAAATGGATGAAAACTGTCCGTGCACATGTCAAGCAAATCTAAGTTTATTTGTTTTTTTTGTTCAACGTTTATTTTTTTATTTACAAAATGGTCCATCACTTTTTGCCGTTTAAATTTTACACTATCCTCAGTAGACTCGCTCGGACCAGAAATGCCTACGCTGGGAGGTGGATCCACTTGCGGCAGTTGCGGCATGTCAGACACTGCGTATGTTTGAGCCTGACCATGCGATTGCGACGGCAAAGAACTAAAAATGGAAACATGTTTCCTTTTTAAATGGCTTTTCAAATTTGCAGTAGTTGATTTATATGCTAATTTTTCTTTGCATATATTGCACGACGCTTTTCCACTTGATAAATCCTTTTCAAAATGATGCCATAATTCACTGGAGTTACGTCCAGCCATTGTATTTTAATAGGTAGTTACACCAAATAATACGTTTTTAAAATAGGTAGGTAGCTACACTAAAGGACTTTTTCACTTCCAATAAACCTAAATACCTAATTATGTTTAATATTTACACTACTTATTTACAATTTTCGATAATATTTACATTAATTAAACTCGCAAACATTAAATGAACAAACTCGATACTTAAACAGCAGTTGTTAACTCAGACCTTAGCGGCGAGCGCAATTTTCTAAGTATAACTTTCCGTTTGCACCGGGCACTCTCTTCAAAAATCATCAAAACAACGTAAACAATAAACAAGTACAAACCGGTTTACCTCGCATCGTTCGATCAGTCAATCGCCTTACTCTTTTGCACACGTGAGACACCA
Organism: Mamestra brassicae; assembly: GCA_905163435.1. NCBI lineage: Eukaryota > Metazoa > Arthropoda > Insecta > Lepidoptera > Noctuidae > Mamestra > Mamestra brassicae. The sequence goes on from LR991009.1 coordinate 3,809,015, forward strand.
TATCGGCATCCTTTTCTTCTTAGAATACAATGCATTTTTACTCTAAAATGGCATTCGGCCCATAGAAATGTCAACTCTTTGCTTAATAGAGTTATAGATCAAATTAATTTGCTCGTTGTTCGTCCGTTGTTGTTATTTTTTCGGACGAATGAACTTTATTAGCCGACTAAGTTCTCGCGTCGATCGTCGCGTCAAAAGTAGACGTGAACGTAGAGTGGAGTCTCAGTTTAGCCGTCTATGAATTCAACTAGTCCGTTGATTATCGGTGAACCGTCGAATCGTTCATTGTACGTCGACGGTCGATTTAACTAGTTCGTTCATTCAACGCCCATCGCTAGAGTACTATAATTGCAATAATGTAACTCGAAAGCAGTAGTGTCAAATTTTAAATCGTGAACGAGTGAATGAATGACAAAACAAAATAATGTTGCCATATAATTAATTTTAGATTACGGATTTAATTTAATGGAATTTATTTATGTTGTCATTTATTGGACTGCTAAACTATGACCACTGTCAAAAATCTTATATAATCAAAATTAAGTGTAGGGATGCGACATACTACTAAAAAAATCGATTATTAAGTTAACAATTCATGAATAATCGATTTTGTTATTATAATAGTTTTTTTTCGAACTAAGTAATCAAATTAAATGTGAGCCACGCTTGAAAAAATAGGCAGCAAAAAATAATTAATCGATTTTGGAAAATAAAAATTGTTTGTGTTGAACGAAATCGATTTTTACATAAGCGATTTTTTTTGACATCCCTAATTAAGTCTTGAGTCACTTCTGTTTTGCTTTCGTGGTGAACAGACGTACTCTCCGTGCTCTCCCTTTCGATAGTTTCTCTTGCCTTTTTATTCTGACCATTGCTTGTTTTCTGGACCTCTGATCTACCCCGTGATAACTTTGGCTTGTGATTCTGGACTCTGATAACACCTTGTGATTACTTTGGCTTGTGATTTTGGACTCTGAAAATACCTTGTGATCGTTTGGTGTGTCTTACTGGACTCTGTGATCTTCATGGTAAGTACCAACAGTTATTATTGTGAGCTATCTTTAGCGTAATTTATTTCAGTTAACATTCGAAAATATGGTATTCATACCCAATATTTATGTAGCTGACGCCAATTCGTCGTAGTACTTCGAAATTGACGAATGATGAGTTGAAATAGTACACGAAAAATCTGAAATAATGTTCATCTATCTTCTTCACTTTTTTCAACATAAGCATCTTCTTCTTGCTCATAGTTCATTGTATGGCTCCTGGCTTTTATAGCAAGGCACTCCAGAATTTGTTTTTGGTGTGCACCAATGCAATGTACTCGTCTCTAGGAATACATGTATCTGTTTCTTTTTCAATGTAATGCTGTACTTTTAAAGAAATATGAAGAAAAGGGAGCCGTGCCAGCCAGAATTATTCAGCATGGCCCCCGTGTAACTTAAAAAGTGTCTTAAACATAACAAATGTACTTTATTAACACTTATATCTGCCGTTAAAGATATTGATACTTCGTAATATCAAATATATTTAATATACATGTAAAATACACTCGAGCGCAACATGAAGTAAACACGACACCAGCGCCACTTCAAAAATTACGGAAGCGTCAGTGAACTAATAGCGACGACTCCTAGACGAGAGCACATTGCATTGGTGCACACATAAAATGCAAATTCTGGGGGGCCTTGCAGGGCAAATGATTATGAGGCACAAAATATACCATAAATCATTATTTTTAGATGGCACGCAGTTATGAAGATGTGCGACGCGACATGAGCGATATATTTGGCGAAAATTTCACCGATGTCAAATCCGACGTCTCTGATAGCGAAAGCATCTCCACCAACGCGTCAGACAGGTAAGGAACCCAAGAATTAATATCTAATTGTTTTTTTTTTTTGTATCTAGTGTTTATTTCAAGAATTGAACTGTTTTTTTTACATGATTATTTTTTCTCCTTTATAGCACAACAGTTTCCGTTTCTGACTTGTCTCCGGATGGCGAGTGGACCGAGGAGTCAGCGATTGAAAACAACTTTCAATTTGTTGGAACCCCCGAGGTCAAGATCTCGGAGGCAGCAACTAAAGGACCTATCGAGTATTTTAAAGCAGTTTTTGAAGATGAATTTATGACCAGCCTAGCGGAAATGACCAACATGCATGCCCATATTTTGATGTCCAGGCCACTTAAGCCTAACAGCCGATTAACCAAGTGGAAGGATACGAATGGTAACGAATTGTGGACATTTTTAGGAATCCTATTTTTTATAGGAACCGCTAGGCTGAATAAAATAGCCGATTACTGGAAGAAAAATTACCTGGTCAAATTTCAAGTTAATAAATATATGTCCAGGGACAGATTTCTGATAATTTTAAGATGCCTTTTTTTTAATAGGAGTTATGAAAGTAGAATAAAGTACTCAAAAATTGATTATCTGCTTAATTATTTTAATGATATTATGAAAAAATTAGTATATCCGGAGAGAGAACTGAGCATTGACGAGTCAATGGTTGGATTTAGAGGGCGTGTAGTATTTCGACAATATACAGGGTGTCCCAAAACTCAACGTCAAGCCGAAACGGGGTGACAGGATTGATCATAACCATCACGAGAAAAATCTGAAAAAAAATCTATCCCATGCAGTTTGAAAATTATGGGCATTTTAAGAAAAACCTAGAAATTTGATCAAACTGTACCATTTTTCGGTTATTGTGGTTATTATTTTTTATTTTTGTTCATTTGAACTTTAGAAACGTAATCCTAAATAACATTTCTAGAATCCCAATAAAAAATAATGACACAATTGCCTCAAGTTCCCGAGAATTGAGACTATTTGTTAAACTACGAATTTAAAATTTTCAAGATTCGTCGACTTTGACAGGCCCTCCTATAAAAAAAATGTACTAGAGTGCCTTGGCAAGTAGCATTAAAAGTTGGCGCATTTAATCAGAATTCTAAAATGGTACAATACTTGTTAGTTCCATACAATAGAAAAGAGTAAAAAAATTAAAACCTCAAGTAACCCGATTTTTGCTATCAGATTTTACTCAGTTAAAATGTTTTTAATTCGCACAAGCTCTAGGTAGGTTCTTAATTTTAAGGCAAAATGATGAGAAAGATGGATAATGGGTATGTTTGCCATGAGTGAGCGAGACAGATAGTGACGCCACGCATTGAGACGGAGATGCGTCGTTTAAACGAGTGCGAATGAAACAGATAGATGCTATGGCATCTATCTGTTTCATTCGCACTAGTTTCAGCCAAGCAAATGGCTACGCTACCAGTCCGACACCAACCAGTTAGTACGTTTCGCTCATTCGTCTACTGCGCACGTTCGTATTCGCTTGTGTTGATTTAGTACTGACAACTTTGGCTTCTCTTTTTGGACTTGAATCTTTGTGAATTGGACTTGTTGATAACATACCGGCAACTTTGGCTTCTCTCTGGACTTTTGTGTTGGCATCCTTTTTATCTACCATGCCTACGCGCTACACTTCACAAGAATATGCGAACATGCACCTCATTTATGGGGAATGCAGATGCAACGCAAGTGCTGCCGCTAGACTTTATCGTGAAAGATATCCAAATTTAGAGCGCTACCCGGATCACCGCGTGTTTGTTAATGTGCACCGTTCACTCACAGAGGGCGGCCATTTCCCGAATCAAATACAGGCTGGAGGTAGACCTGTGTTTCCTTTCCAGGAAGAAGTATTGCAAGAGGTCGCACGTGACCGAAGTATTTCCGTACGTGGAATTGAAGAAAGAACGGGAATACCGAAAAGCACTGCTCATCGTATTTTACAAAGAGCCGAAATGCATCCGTTTCACGTACAACGAGTTCAAAGTCTTCTACCTCGAGATTATCAGGAAAGGATTTCTTTTTGTAGAACAATGCTACAGAGGCATAATGAGAATCCCCAATTCATCCAAAAAATTCTCTGGTCAGATGAATCGACATTTAAAAAAGATGGTTACATGAACTTGCACAATTATCACGAGTGGCATGTGGAGAATCCACATTTAATGCGAGAAGATAGATCCCAGTATCGTTTTAAAGTAAACCTGTGGACCGGAATTTTAAACGGTAAAATTATTGGGCCTATTGAACTGCCTGAGAACTTGAATGGAACTAATTACCTACATTTTTTAAGAGAAGATTTACCAACCCTGTTAGAGGACGTACCACTAGCAGATCTTCGCGACATGTGGTTTCAACAAGATGGCTGCCCAGCGCATTTCGCAGTGCAAGTAAGAGATTTCCTTGACCAGGAATATCCGGGAAGGTGGATTGGACGTTCGGGCACTATCTCGTGGCCCGCCCGTTCACCAGATTTAAATCCCCTGGATTTTTTCTATTGGGGAGTTCTCAAAGAAAAAGTTTACTCAAAGCCCATTGAGAACGTAGCCGACCTGCGTGAACGCATTTCTCAAGCAGCTGAGGCGATCAACTCTCGAAGATATGCCCGACTAATAAGTAGATCTTTTTTAAGAAGATGTAGGGCTTGTATTGAGGCTGATGGTAAACAATTTGAACATTTATTGTAATAAAAAACGTTATTTCTCTATCATCTGACTTTTATTCCAACAAACCTAATTATTTTACTAATTTTACTAACTTTTTTTCACTTTGGTAAAAGTGGCGTCACTATCTGTCTCGCTCACTCATGGCGAACATACCCATTATCCATCTCTCTCATCATTTTGTCTTAAAATTAAGAACCTACCTAGAGCTTGTGTGAATTAAAAACATTTTAACTGAGTAAAATGAGATAGCAAAAATCGGGTTACTTGAGGTTTTAATTTTTTTACTCTTTTCTATTGTATGGAACTAACAAGTATTGTACCATTTTAGAATTCTGATTAAATGCGCCAACTTTTAATGCCACTTGCCAAGGCACTCTAGTACATTTTTTTTATAGGAGGGCCTGTCAAAGTCGACGAATCTTGAAAATTTTAAATTCGTAGTTTAACAAATAGTCTCAATTCTCGGAAACTTGAGGCAATTGTGTTATTATTTTTTATTGGGATTCTAGAAATGTTATTTAGGATTACGTTTCCAAAGTTCAAATGAACAAAAATAAAAAAGAATAACCACAATAACCGAAAAATGGTACAGTTTGATCAAATTTCTAGGTTTTTCTTAAAATGCCCATAATTTTTAAACTGCATGGGATAGATTTTTTTTCAGATTTTTCTCGTGATGGTTATGATCAATCCTGTCACCCCGTTTCGGCTTGACGTTGAGTTTTGGGACACCCTGTATAAAAAATAAAAAACATAAATATGGTATTAAATTATATGTTTTGGCTGATCCAAAAGGACTAGTCCATAAAATTCACATGTACAAAGGGGCACATACGTCGAAGTTGGTGGTAAAGGCCATGTAGATAAAATTGTTTTAAAACTTTTAAAAGATTTTTACAATAGCGTCCAATTGGCGGAAACGTTATTAATACAAAAAACATACTGCACTGGGACTTTACTACCAAAAAGAAAAAGTAATCCAAAAAGTGTAATAATAAAAAAACTTTTAAAAGGTGGAAGTATTTATAGGTACAACGGAAAAGGTGTTTGTGTCTGTAAATGGAAAGACAAGAGAGATGTGCTCACTATTTCCAATGAGCATTCACCCCAACTGATGCCAGTGGAAAATAGGCGTGGTCGTGTGGTCAACAAACCAAATATAATAATTAAATATAATAAATTTATGAAAGGTGTTGATCGACACGACCAAATGTTATCATATTATAAAAGCGAGCACAAATCGATGAGGTGGTACAAAAAAATACGGATACACATTTTACAGATGTTATTATTGAATAAGCAGCACTCTTTCCCTAGAGTCATATAGGGAAAAAGTGCTGCTTGAACTTCTTCCCCCTACAGCTGACACATTTGCGCCTCAAAAAGCAAGACACATGCCAAAAGAGCTAGACAGAAATGACAACGGATGTCTTAAAAGGCGCAAATGTGTCAGGTGCTGGGTAAAAGATAAAAAAGGAAAGACACAAAAATAATGTGCCCAGATTGCGATGTTGGTCTCTGTCTTTCCTGTTACGGGCCACACCATGACGAAATGTGTAGTAGTAGTTAAAATAATTTAAAAGTGTAAAAAAAGGTTTTAATAATTTTTTTGTAGTTTTATTTTCCCACATACCGATCAACTAAATGTCTAAGTCATAGTTTGTTAATATTTTTAAGTCATAGTTTGTTAATATTTTTTAAGTCATAGTTTGTTAATATTTTTTATGTGTAAATAAATGTTTTAATTGATATTTACTTTTTTTATTCTACTAATTTCCTACCACCAAAAAAAAAACATAAAAAAATAATAATAAAAAAATCAAAAAGCCCGACTGCATTGATTCTTTATTTACATCTTGTTTCCGTCTTTTGAGTTCACTTTGTATTTTAATGCAGCCAGGTATTGCTTTTTTTTAAATTAATACTCTTATGTGACTTCCACAACTAAGACGAATTCTATGACACCTCATATGTCGTAATCCGTTTAACGGTTTAGGCTGTAGAGCGTGCCAAAGAATGAGACATACATACGCTCGAAAAACACAACCCTCCTTTCGGCAGACGGGTAATAAGTCTGTTCTGCTACCAGACGATTCATAAAATCATATATATGTCGTAGGATAATTTGATACTTCGAATCTTCGCGAAAATCCTAGGGGTTTTGCGAAAACGCGGATAATTAGACATAGGCGAAAAATTATCAAATCTTACTGGACAAAGTCAGGATTTTTGCGAAAATACTCGTTATTATAGCAATATTGCGAAACGAAACGCTGGCTGTTATGAAATAAGAACGCTGATTGGTCGGTCAGCGCGTTCAATAAGAGATCGTCTCTGATTGGTTGACGTCTTAAATGTCAATCATTTGTTGCCGCACGTTATTAACTAGGAACCAATTAGAAGTCAGCCAGCAAAATTGTAGCCAATCAGTGTTGAGCACATCAAATCTTACTATAGTAACGAGTATTTTCGCAAAAATCCTGACTTTGTCCAGTAAGATTTGATAATTTTTCGCCTATGTCTAATTATCCGCGTTTTCGCAAAACCCCTAGGATTTTCGCGAAGATTCGAAGTATCAAATTATCCTACGACATATATACTTGATTGACCATGAAATGGCAACACTAAGTTTTTAATTTCATTCATTCATTCATCAACAAATAATGAAAATAACAGGTAACTTGATCCGAACTCGAGAAAAAATGTACTTACAAAAAAATACCATGGTGTGAGACATCCTTTACATGTACCCTAATTATTATATAACTGTCATAAAACTCGAAAATTTTCAAACTCACATAAGCGCCGTGCCGCACTTGGACAAAGTATTGAAGGCCGCACTAATGCGGCCAGCCGCACCGGGTAGACTTCCTTCAACCGCGCATAAGCGTTTATAGCACCACACGAATTTTTTTTTGAACGCGTAAGAGCGTTTGCCGCACAGGGTTAGTGAGCTACAAATTAGCATTTGAAAAAAATTAGCTAATAATTTAGCAGGTAATGCGTTAAGCGTGGTGTATTCATAGAGTGAGGTTCAATATTTGTGAAGTTTTAAAGGGTAAGTAATAATTATAATTATGTCGATTTTTTCATATTTTGTGAAGTCATGATAAATGATTTGACTTATATCACTATTGTGGTAATTATTTACTTTTATATTAGTTGCTGTCTAAGGATTATGGTCTTTTATTATATGCATACTTAACTCTGTGCCTCCTGTGAAAAAGAGTACATCGCTACTTTTTAAAATAAAATTTTGAAAAATATTTTTTTTCCTGTTTCCTAGGTCCTGTCATGGAGTTCTTTATCTATGGCCCTGTTTCACGAAATCGTCTAGTAATTTTTTTTTAAAAGAGTAACCCTTTTTCACATTAACTAGAAATTTGAACAAATAATAATTTGATTTAAGCCCTAATTCACATTAATTTTGTTTACCCATTTTAACAAACTTCAAAAAAAGAGGATGTTCTCGGTTATACTGTATTTTTTAGGTTAACCAATTTTGATAAATCTTCTTTTATGTAAAAGCTGGTGCTTCCCATATGGTCGCATTTTAATTTAGTTAACCTCCTTCATAAAATGAGGATGTTCTCAACTACAGTGTTTTCTGGGTGAATCAGTTTTGATGACTCTTTTGATTCGAAAGCTGGTGCTTCCCGTGTAGTCTCATTTCAATTTGGCTCAGTTCTGACAATAGCATGTATGATAAAACCATATTCAACACGTTGATGTCGGATTTCAGCTATGATTTTTAATCATTATAGCTATTCACGATTCGTATCTACGAAACGAAACTATTGTACATAGTTTCGTTCGGAATACCTTTCTTAGACAGATGAAAGCTAATTTTTTGCTCTCTTATATTCATTTAAAAACGAAAAGGGTATATTGGACTTGGTACCCCTTTTTACAGGAGGCACAGAACTAATTCACGTTGTATTTGCAGGTGATCAGATATTATGTGTCGTCTAATTTCAAACAGCGCTAGATCCAGTTTTAAGAAAAATAAATATTTTTACTCTATGGTATAGTCAATCTTGACCTGTATGTGTCTACTATACTTTTTACAAGCAAACTACGCCAGATCCCTACTAAAATAGCAAATTAAACAGTCATTTAATTCAAAACCCGCCACATCCATGACGGGACTTTTTCAAACGCCGCCATATCCATACCGACCAATCAGAGCAGAGAATTATTGCAAAACTGTCATGGCGATTAATGGCGTCTTCATTAACTGTTTGGTGTTTTCGTGTTGTGATTTTTTATTGTTTTCTCCTATAAATAATGACCGATTTATGTCGGAATATCGAACAGGTTCCTCCGAATAAAGCAAGGAAACGTTGTGTTGACAAAAATAACTGGAGAAGGGAAGGGGAAGGGACGCAAACTGTGAGTATTCATTGTAGTATTAATCGTACGTGATCCATAATACAGTATGTTTGTTTACATGAGACCTAGGAATTTATATTGGTGTTAGCGTATAATGTATTTTTGTTTATTTATCACTAGTAAGTACCTACATTCTATTATAGTAACTAGGAGACTTTTCTACTATCCCAAAATGAAACACTGAATTTCCAACTATTTATTTTACACTATTCATCGAAATAATTAAGCACTACTTATACTGAAAAAATATTATGAATTAACGTTGGTGAATAAGTTTATTTTACAAGTTTTTTTTTTGTTTTGGTTTTGAACGTTAGTCATTTTCATATTAATTTATTTTGTTTTTCTTTTAGGTATGAACCAAAATATCTGCCAAGTCTTCCAAAGTGTCACCATGGAAGTAATAAAACTTTTAAATGTTCAACCTTAAAAATACAAGACGTTTCGAGGATGCATCGAAATTTTTACAAAGAAAATAAGAAAGTTGAGAAGGACAATTTTATTTTAAATTATTGTCGCTTGAAACAATGCGACCGTACGAGGCTTAAAACTGGAGCACGAGGACCTAAAAATATGAGTGCAGATTATTATATCCAGATAAAAAATCCACAGAAGCTCGTTAGAGTGTGCAAAAAAGCATTTGCTGATATACTGAAAATTGGCAAAGACAGAGTTACTGGCGTCTTACAACGCTCTTTTAAAGAAGGTGGTCTGGCGAAAGAAAATAGAGGAGGCGATCGCAAAAAATTGCGATTTCTGGAAAGACATAATAAAGTACAGGCTTTCATTGAGTCTCTGCAAGCAGTTGAGCCTCATTATTGCCGGAGCAAGTCATCTGTTAGAGTATACTTACCCTCCGAATTAAACATCAAAAAACTGTGGAAGATGTATAATAATGGACTAAATGAAACCCCGGAATTAAAGGTAAAAGAATCATTTTTTAGAAAAGTGTTTAACACTAAATACAATGCTGGTTTTGGATCACCTATGAAAGACACATGTTCTCGATGCTCAGAATTAACGATGAGAATTAAAAATGCTACCAGTGATCAGGAGAAACAAAAGTTTATTACAGAGAAAAGACTACATTCCTTAAAAGCCAAGGCGTTTTACGACTTATTAAGAAATGAAGAGGATCATGTCTTGATCGCATCATTTGATTGTCAAAAGAACAACGCCTTGCCAAAACTGCCTGATCAAGCAGCCTATTTTATGCCCGGTTCCTATATTCAACGGATCGTCATTGTATAACATCTACCACCCGTTTCCAACTTACTGATAACGAGGCGTAACTTGGTGTTCCACAAAGTTTTTATCTTACTTACCAGCTACGAACATTCGTCGGTTACTCGTTAACCGATGGTCCTCAATGCCCATCTCTGCGTTTCGTTATTACAAAAAATATGTAATGGCTAATTCAGAAACAACGACCTCATCAGAAACATTATGAGATATTAATATACTAAATAATGTTAGCTTTACTTATACTACGGTTTTTAACCCTTAACTTGGCATCGTAGCTAATAAAAATACAAATCGTTGTTTGCAACTTACATTTTAACCCTTTAACCGCGCGTGTCGCATATATGCGACAAATATTTCCGTGTCCCTACCGCGCGTGTCGTATTTCTGCGACAGAGAACATGCATGATTTTTTCGTTCTATTTTCGTCCTATTAATTGCGTGGTACAACTAAAACTATTATTAAATAGAGCTATTATTTACAACAATTACTTAAAATTATGTGTCATAACTCTAAGCATTCAAAAAACTTAAACAAAAATAAGTAATTGGCAGCTTGAAATTTTCTTCGGCGTCTATCGCGCGCGTCGCATAAATATGACCATAGGGATGGGATACAATGCAATGCGCATTTTAAAAACGAAATAACAAACAGTTAAATAATCAGGTATAATGCATCATTCAGCATAAAATAAACGGTGTCATACCAAATAAAGTTAAATTTAACATATTGCCTTGTGTTATTAATTCTTTTCCTTATTATTCATAAGAAAAATATCCCTCACGATCTTTGTATAATGCCAACATTTGACGTTAGTTCCCATCCCTTGACTCCTATGCTTGCAACATATTTCTCTAGTTAGTCTAGCGCGGCTGTCACATTAATACGACCACTGCCTACGTCACAAGCGGATCAAACGAATGGAAAGTTCCATTAATGTTGTTCGTTGGTATTTGTGCATTGTCGATAAAATAGTCACATTTCAATTTTCAATAATGACGACTACTGAGGAATTATTAAGAATATTAGAAGGTGACGACGACGAGTGTGACGACGAATTGGAATTATCCGATTCGATAGAATTTAGAAGTGATGGAGAGGTAAGTACCTATTTCAATTTCTTCTTAGGTTATTTGCACATTATTCAGTAGGTATAGGTATAAATAAGACTTTCGTTGGGTTTAGGTAACTCCTTGATGAATCGAAATAGTATTTTAAATATTGTGATGTAATTCTGTTATTACCTATATTACCTACTTAACTACCTACATATCCTATTGATTGTTCAAATTTGGAACCGTGTTGTATGTTGTCCTTACCATTATTAAGGTACTGTGACAGTACCTACCAAGCCGGACAGGCACTCGCACTCGCGTTTGTCTCTTTTTCTCTCTCTCTCTCTCTCTTTCATAAATCATTATTCGAGTTTGGGTGTAGCTGTTTTGTGTCCGTGACTTGTGTGTTTGTGAAGTCCCAAGCTACACAGGAATTATTCCTAGTGCATGAGTTATCTTTAAAAAAAAGATAACTTTAATTTTAAGCGTTCTGCACACGATGCCGTCACCGCGCCGTCGCCGCGCCGACGCCCGCCGCACAGTTACACTGTAGAATACGAGTCGCGCGAAGCCCGCCACCGCGCCGCCACCGCGCGCGTTCCCGTCCCTGTCTGTTTGATTCATTCCATTGATTCCATTACCGACCGCGTACGAACGTGCACGCCGCGAGATCGCACGCAGCCGGTACCTAATGGAATGAATCAAACAGACAGGGACGGGAACGCGCCCGGTGGCGGGCTTCGCGCGACTCGTATTCTACAGTGTAAGGCCGGGACTCCACCAAAGCGGAGACGAGACGAGCGGAGAGGAGATGTTTTTTAAACAACCAATAGAATTGAGTTATTGACACGTCTCCTCTCCGCTCAGCTTCAGTGGAGATCGCTGTGCGGAGATGTGTAATATTTGTATGTCGCGATGGAAGCGGAGATGTGAGCTGTGCGCGGACGACGCGCAGTGGAGACGAGAGATGTGAGCGGCGTGCAGTGAGCGATGTCACCCTCCCCCCTCTCGCCCGCTAGCAACCCGCAGAACCCCGCGCGCGCGCCGGCCGGCCATCTTGCTAGTACCGTGCACGCGAGCACACGCTTATAATTCGTGCAGTTTGTATTTTTCAACGTAAACAATTAGTTAATTTAAATAAAACGTAATGGATGAACAATTTATTGAATCAGTAAAAAAATATCCATGTCTATGGAACACATCAATAGATACCTATAAACTTACTGACGTCAAAGATGCAGCTTGGGAGAACGTTTTGAAAGAAACTCAATTATCTGACGGTAAGTGCAATTTATTATACTAAGTATTTCGTTCAAGTAATATTGTAATACGAGTGTCTTGCCATGGAACGGCGCCCTCGTTGTTGAAATAACTACAGAATTTTTCTCGAACTTGATAGGCATCCATATTGTCATTCGATAATAGATTTTCCACGTTTGTGTCGTTAAACATAGTCGTGGCCAAACCCGTTTCATTATTATCTAGATAGCCAGGCATCTTGTCAATTCAAAAAGTTGTGTAGAACACACGTTGCTTTTATCACTTTTTCCACTGTTTCTATTTTACATTCAAATTCTTTACGGTATACGTACCATTTCCGTGATAATACACCAAATGTAGCTTCCACAATACGACGAGCTCTTGAAAGTCTATAATTGTATGTTCGTTTTTCGTTATTTAAATTATCGCGTGGATATGGTCTCATTAAGTTAGGCATCAAAGGGAATGCTTCGTCTCCAATAAAAACAAACGGTACAGGTTCTCCATTTTGGTACAAGGGTTGTGGCTGTGGTAGATTTAGTCTGTTTTCTCTCAAACGAATTCCGAATATACTATCAGCAAAAATACCACCATCGCTGAACCTTCCCATTGAACCTATATCTACCATAATTATTCTTCGGGTAGCGTCGGCTACGCACATCATTACAGTTGAAAACCTGTGTTTATAACAGTAATATGAGGACCCAGATTTTGGGGGTGCAAACATGTACACATGCTTGCCATCAATGGCCCCGACGCAGTTTTTGAATTGCCAGATTTCTTCAAATTGCTTTGAAATTTTTTTCCAATCATTTTCATTAAGTTCTGGCATAACCAAAGGTTGTAATACTGTCCACAAGGCATCGCAGACATCTTCTATAATTCTTGGAACAGTCGATTTTCCAATCCTAAAATTTTCAGCTATTTGTGAAAATTTTGAACCAGTCGCCAAATACCTGTGATAATTATAATATAGATTTATATTTGTGTCGTGGTTTCAGTTAGAATAGAAGGGTCATTTCAAAATAATATCTTAATCAGTGTCGTGTTGTTTCCGGAACTATAAAAGATTAGGCATTACTGAAATTATGTATTTACAGAATTTTCACTCGTTCAAAAGTTATAGCCATTTTTAAATAATAGAAAATAAACAATTAAAAGTCTAAGATTCACACGAGCACAACACATTGAAATCAAACAAATAAAATGGATTTATCACTCGTTATTTATTAACATTTCAAATTTCGACGCCGCCGTCTGCCGCGACCACGTACGAGAGATACAATCCGTTTTGTATGTTTGATTTCAGATATTTTTATTTATAAATTGGTTTCCCTTGAAACTCTGGTATTTTTTAAATATTTATAATGGTTATAAATTCTGCATGAGTGATAATGCGGTAAGTATATTTTGACTATGGCAATGTCAACATTTAATATTTATAATGATTTCAATTATTTTTATTTCAGTAAAAACGGCTAAATCTAAGTGGAAAAAGTTGAGAGACAGCCACCGGGACGCATTAAAAAGGAAGAATGCCACTAGAAGTGGACAGAGTGGTAAACAAATTCGTGAATGGAAATATGAGAAGGTAATGGAATTTTTGATACCATATATGACGAATAGAAACAGGACTACAAATTATACCTCACAAACAAATATAAATGAACAGGAAACAAATTCATTGGAAAATAATGTAACCGATGAGTTTTTTGAAACATCAAGCAATCATACAAGAAGCACTCCAGAAGATCGTCCATCTGTACAACATTCGCCGTCACCGACATCAAGCGTCTCAGCCTCGACATGCAGAAATGCAACAAGAAAATCGGATGAAATAAGTAATTTACTTATACAGCACCATGCAAACCGTGAAAGAATACGCCAAGAAAAACTAGAAATACAATCATTGATAGAGAAAAATAATACCCTTGACGAAATGGACACTTTTTTTCTGTCGATATCAAAAAGTGTAAAAAAACTTTCTCAATATATGCAGCTTCAGGCTAAACGTAAAATTTTCAATGTTCTTTTAGAATTGGAAGAACTTGAGCTACAAAACACATGGTATAACACAAATGAAAATAATTGGTATTCCCCCGGTTACACTTCAGCACCGGGTCCAAGTTCGACACCGGGTCCTAGCTCAACACAGGCACCGGTTCTTACATCAACACAGGCCGGTGGTCCTAACTCGACACAGGCACCTGTTCCAAGCTTGGAAGATACGCACATGACCGATGAACAGATAGAAGAAGCATTCAGAAACGAAGAAGACACATATGATAATTTGTAACTATATGGAAAAGAAAGCAATATGTCTCATGTGATTTACTGTTATAATTTTTTTGTACGTTATGTTTCTAATATAACCTTACGTTTTTTTTGCTACTCCCAGAACGGCAGTTGATTTTTTTGTTTTCTTTATGAATAAATAAGATAATATAAAAATATATTTGGTTTTTACATAATATGCATCACTCCAGTCTCCCGGAGGGGTAGAAAGAGACAACGGATTTCGATTTCTCGTAATCCTTACATACCTCAGTTTACATAATATTTTTCATGTATTCTCGTACTTCTTGATTCTCGTTTTGAGTACTTCTCACTTAGCCCTTTCACACAAAAAAAAACAAACACTCAAAAAAGACTGATCACATTCAAACGCAGATAACACACATAAACACAAACACACATTAACAAAAAAATAATTAGGTAGGTACTTACTTCAAACATACTGCTAGCCGCTCTTGGGTGCAGATAGATCTCCTGTAGTTAGTATCTTGCTTAAATATATGCGGTTTAATTAAGTTATGTAGTTCATAGAATATATTCCTCGGTAGTCTGTAGGACTTGGTAAAACTTTCATCATCTAACTCATTAAACAGAGTAAAAAATTCTCCATGACTGGTATGGTAATACAAGTGACTTCTTTTCCAAAACCGATGTTTTCTTTTGTTTAGGTAGTATAAAGCTATCAATTCTGCTTCTTCAGACTGTAGTTCTTCTTCAAGTAAAAGAAGATACTTTTTTTGTAATAATAGCGACATCGTCTACCTTTCGTGTCAGAATGCGTACTGAGCACTCAACGCCTCGCACCCGAGCTGAAAAACATCTCTTCTCGCACAGCACACAGCACACCGCACACATCTCCGCTTTGGTGGAGTCCCGCGAGCTGAAAAACATCTCTTCTCGCACAGCACACAGCACACCGCACACATCTCCGCTTTGGTGGAGTCCCGGCCTAACTGTGCGGCGGGCGTCGGCGCGGCGACGGCGCGGTGACGGCATCGTGTGCAGGAACGCTAACTAGGTTCCTTTTTGTTAAAGTTATATACCTACCTAATGAATATAAAAAATAATATACTTACGTAATAAATTTTAATTTGTCATTTCAGGATCATGACGACAATGAAGGCATTAATTGGACGTTAGACATAACTGTACCTGATAAAGAAAACTTTGACGAATTTATTTCGGGGGTATCACCTTCAGTACCTTTGAGCAGCGACTCCTCGGAACTGGATATTTTTGAACATTTTTGTGGCAATGATTTAGTAGAAAAAATATGTTATTTTACTAACAAATATCACCAATTCTATGTCAGGCATACGGATCTAAGGGTGTACGCTCGTTTAAAAAGGTGGCAAGATGTGACTGTTCATGACATTTATATCTTTTTAGCCCTTACGATGCTCTTTACAAGGAATAAAAGGCTCACTATTGAAGAACATTGGTCTGTAGACCCCCTTTTAAATAGTCCCATATTTCATAGTATTATGTGTAGAGATAGATATTGCGCAATACTGGCAATGCTTTCATTTTCTGAAGTACAGTAAGTAATTTATCAAGATTATATAAAATTGAAATGATGATTGACCACGCACGACAAAAATTTCGACACACATTGGTCCCCGGAGGCAAACTATGCATTGATGAAAGCATTGTGCCTTTCAAAGGTCGTCTGGTAATCAAACAATATTTGCCAAAAAAGCGAAACAGATTTGGAATAAAACTTTTTGTTTTGTGTGATGTCGAATCAGGGTTTATAATTGATTTCATTGTTTACTGTGGTTCACAAACACAAATAGAGCATGTACCAAATTTAGGTATTACAGGATCAGTAGTCACTGAACTGGTACAAGGTTATTATCATAGTAATCGAGAGCTATATGTCGACAATTGGTATTCTAGTCCGCGACTTTTTCTTTATTTAAAACAAAGAGGCATTTATGCATGCGGTACGGTCAAAAGTAATAGGAAACATATGCCAAAATTCAAAAAACTTAAGCGTGGAGAAATAGAAGCATTTTCATCTCCTCCTCTTTTAGCGTTAAAATGGCAAGACAAAAAAGCTGTTACCATGCTGTCTACCATACATGATGACAAAATTGTTCCGTCAGACAATTTGGATCATTTTTCTGGTCTGCCTAAATTAAAGCCGCAATGTGTAATAGATTACAATAAAAATATGGGTTCGGTGGACATCACCGACATGATGATGAGTAGCATAGGTTGTATAAGGAAAACTAGGAAGTGGTATAAAAAATTAGGCTTCCACATCATCGATTTGTTTATGCTTAATGCTTTTTATTTGTTCAGAGTCTTAAAAAATAACAAAAAACATAGTTTTGCAGATTTTCAATTAAATGTGATACGGCAACTTTTAGAAAAAAATAAAAGATTAATTGCAAATACTAGCCCAGCGTTCACTTCTGGTACTCAGTCCAATCCTCCTCGCAGTCTACATATCGATGCTTTGGCACATTTTCCTGTACGAATTCCCAGTGGCAAAAGTCAGCGTTGTAAAGTATGCGCGACTAAGAATAAAAGATCACACACACGGTATATGTGTAAAACGTGTAATGTTTATCTTTGCGTTGACACATGTGCTGCGGAATACCATAGATAGAAGCTATCGACTAAATATCGATAGTTTAATTAAGTAAGTAGGTAGATCATCCTGTCACTAATTTCTTTTCTTGCGTTGCTCTATTTAGTCTGTGTTCAACTTCACTTTGTCCATGTCAAACACACCGAGCCCACGTCTTTTTTTACGGTTCAGTGCAAGTGTTATGCGAATTAAACCCTAGTTATATTATACACCTTGAACGTCACAGTTTTGTTGAGCATTAAATTTAAATTTGATAGAAAACGAAATGACATCGAAAAGTAAGTAAATTGTGCCAAATTGATACTTGTAGCCTTTGATTATACACATCCTGTAGCCATTTTTATAGGTACTTATTTATATTTAATTGCTTTTAAGGAAAGTATGACGAGTCTCAGGAATGTAGTCAATCAATTTTGGATCCAACTAGCGATAGTCAAGACGAAATGAATCTTGAAGATGTAGAAGATGTATGTTTGCCTTCGTCGGTAGCACAATCCCAGTTATGTTACTATGTACCACATGACGGTGACTTACGAAGTACAGATAGTACGCCTGATTTATTTGTATCAAGAGGAACACAAACTCTAACAAAAATATCAAGTGTAGGCACACAATACGAAGCGATCAGCACTGACCTAATTTCAAAAACGGCAAAAATATTAGCCGAAAAACATTTCGGTACTAATGTGACTCGCACGAATAAATTTATAGAAACGTACACACATTTTGTGACATCTATAATACGTCTGATAAAAACAGACAACGAATAATTTTATGAATCATGTACCTACTACTTGTTACCTACTGTTTGACTGATTAATTGTCCTTTTTTTTGTTTTTAGCTTATGACTGCGTAATTCTAATTATAGTTGTTGCAATTCACGAGCGCACTCAAGCCTTTGCGTGTAGGTTTCGTGTACGTACACGTCACGTAGGTACACATTGCACTTGTGTGTGTGCCCGACGAAGCGAACAGTTGCGCGCGGACGTCATTCATAGGTAGTTACAAATAGGTAACAGTTCAACACACATCTAAATGAAAAGTGCGCTCGTGAATTGTAACAACTATAACCTACTTATTATAAATGCGTAAATCATTGCATTTGATCTAATAGGTAATCAAAACTTATTAGGTATTTTATAGTATACTGAGGAATATGTGTAAATGAATGTGATGTAAAGTATTATACTCCATTTGTTTAGGTAATTAAATAAAGGTAAACAAAAAAACCACGTGCCGTGGTTATCCAACTAAACGTAATACCAGTCTATTCAGTTGTCATGCTACGTCACAGTTGTACTCTTCAATTTAGCAACGTTATAATTCGTTAATAATGTTGCTAAATTGAAGAGTACAACTGTGACATAGCATGACAAGTGAAGTGAGTGATATTACGTTTAGTCGGCTAACTAAGTCACGTGGTTTTTTTGTTTACCTTTATTTAATTACCTAAACAAATGGAGTATAGTAACTGGTAAGCAAAAACAAAAAAAACAATTGTGATTCAAAGATTTATTATACTTAGTTTGATTTGAAAAGGAAAAAGTCGAATAATAAGAGATTATTTTGATGTAAGTAATTAAAATTTAGATAGTAAGATTAAACAATTGTGATACAAAGATTTAGCCATTGCTGTTGTAGGTAGATTTATAAGAAAAGAAAAAAAGTACCTAGTCGATTAACAAGAGATTATTGTGATGTAAACAATTCGAATTTAGTAAGGTTAAACAATTAGTAACTGTTAAAAACATTTACTTATTAGCTTAAAGATGAACGATTGTGATACGAAGAAAGTGATTAGGGTGGTTAATTTAAAGGTCCTACAAACAGGCGCGACACGCGACACAAAAACATGAGCGGTTTCTTTGTGTCGCGCCTGTTTGTAGAAGCCATAAGGCTGATTTAAAATAAAAACATAAAAATTCTTTGACTTTTTTTTATCGATACAACGATTGCCCCTCCTTATTTATTGTAGGTATTATTTTGTCGATTTGTAGCCTCGCGCTAGGGGCACGACAATTGATATTTAGCCAAGCGGTTAAAGGGTTAAACATAGTTGCTATAGTATGAACAAAACGCTGTCTACCGAACCGCACGTCAGGTTGCAAACTAGCGTCGTTTCGTTTAATTTCGGACTTCGGTTTTGTTCTTTCTAATTCTTTTAACTTATAAGTACTTTAAATAAAAACTATTAGTTACTTAACAGTTTGTACAAAAATCACGAAATATGGATACTACACCAGTAAGTAATCTTATTCTTTGTTAAGTTTTAATATGGCATGGCGAAATATTGTAGTGAATTGTATTATGTGTGATTTGTTTTACCTATTTACAGAAGAGCAAAAAGCCTATGACGAGAGATGAAGTCCTGTATTTTGTGGAGTTAATCCAAAACTGCCCAATTTTAACAAGTAAGGAAACGAACGCCACATCTAACAAGATGAAAGACGAAGCGTGGGTCTCCTTGGCGGCTGCGTTCAACGCAAAATGTGGAGGTTTCCCTAAACAAAAAGAGCAACTGAAACTGAAATGGGACAATTTAAAAAAGGCAGCCAGGAAAAGAACGCAACAAATTCGCATGAATAGGTTGAAGGTAGTATAGTTAATAATCGTAGCATTCTTTTCTTTCTTCATTATTGTGAAAAATACTAGGCATAGAATATCATAAATTCAATTATATTACAGACTGGTGGTGGAAAAGGTGATTACATTCCAACGGATGAAATACTCGATAAAGTGGCAAGTTTGATGGGGTCTACCTGCACAGGTTTTGAGGTTCCCTTTGGTGGTGATGGATATGGTGGTGGTAGTGTGCTTGTAGAGTTGGAGGTGGGCACTGATATAGGCGTAGAACAGATTGGTGAAAATAGTGCAACAGTGCAAATGCCCACGGAAGATTTACTTCCACATACAAACGAAGGTACTATTATGAACATAATGATGTCTAATAACATCAACTTTTGTATATTTTCATCTATCCATCAATAATTTGGATTATTCCACTGCATTCCAAGAATTTCCTGGACTGCAGTGGAATTACCCCTAAATTTGGTATTGGTGTAGTGATGATGCCAAGTCTTTTACTTCTGTAATATGTTTCAACATACCTTTGCTTCTACCTAATTTCTTTGAATATTTGTTAGAATACTAATCAGCTCGCTGGGTGTGGTTGAATCAAAGGTTCAAACAATCATTACATTACTCAGTTACAGTTATATTATATGATTTCTGCACATACAATACACTGTTCACTGTGCTGTACATATGTGTTAGAAGGTTGGTGGTGGTGGTAATTTAATATTTCACTTTTTTCAGTGAAAAAGAGAAAATTAAATTTTTTGACCCCAGAAGAAGGGGTTGTAGAGGGCAACAATTCAGGAGGAAAATTTTTATATGGAATGCCTATTATGTCAAAATCTCTTCAAAACAAAGGTATTTAGTTTGAAATGTTAAATTATATCACTTATACTTTGGCTGTCTCTAACATTTAATACCAAGGACAGCTATTAATTTAGGTGTAATGTATTAACACAAATATTTTTTTTATTACAGCCAAAAAGAAAAAAAAATGAAGATGGACGCCTGGAAAAAAATTTAGCTATAGCAGAATATTTTAAAAAGACAGAAAAATTAGATTTAGAGATAAGACTGTTAACCTTTTGCGTGTCTACCACAGATTTTTATCGTCCAATCCTGACCAAGCCCTTAAGTGTAACTGTCCGACTTAAGACATTTGGAGCATTTTTTCTTATGTCGAACTGTGTAACTTAAGACACGCAAAAGGTTAAAGTTAGCTAATAAGGAAAATCTTAATGATGTTTAGGTTTTTAGATGTATACTTACACATAAGTTGATAGTACTTACATATAGTATATAAGGTATTTAATAAAATAAATAACAAATAAAACATTTTGATCAACATTTATTTTATTTTATTTAATCAACATAAGTAATTGGGAATATAGAAATCATAGTACTATTTAAATAAAGTTTTTACTAATAAATTAAAGGAATTACTTTGTTCAATTGTTACTTAATTATCTTTGTTCTAAAATTATTTATACATTAAAACTAAAACTATCTAAATAAAGTATGTCTCACAAGAGTTTGTACACTTTTACTTCATTCAAGACACTATTTTGGCTTCTTTTTAATTTTCACAATATTGTGTCACAAAAATACTTGTAAAGTTGCATTGTAATATTTCTTACACCAAACTGAAAATAATGAAAAGAAATCTTTAAGTAAGTACACATGACTTATTATATCTCTGCCACCCAGTACCTAATTTAATTTACTATACATAATACAAACCTAAACAATCATGCTTGCACATTTCCACTAGTAGGTAGATGTGAGGCTACCACCTAGTGTGTCCTGATTGGCACCATTCCTGGACTACTATTTAGGGATTAAATCAAGGGCTCCTTTGGATAAACTTTCCATTATGGACCGTCGATTTGGAAGTTCATATTTTTTTTGTAGATAGCACTCATAAATATATAGCTTTTTACGAATTTTGAAGTTTCGGAAATTCACAGTTTACGAGATATAATTGCTTAAACTTTCCATACAAATTGGAAAATAGCACGCCATTTGCAAATTTTTAGGTTAGATACATTGTCACGGTAGACGTCAAAGTTGACATTTCACGTTCCGTTGACGGTAGAGGTGTATTTTATTCAGTTTTATGTCATATTTTTACATATATATAATTTTATTTTCACATATTCACGCATCAAATTTGGTGTGTAATTAATGTGCACAATAACCGTGCTGTTTTATGCAATTACATTGAATATTTTACAAAAAAAAAATTACGATTTTTGTTTACACTATGGAACGGAACGTGAAGCGACGCCATTTTGTTATATCTGTTAGCCGTCAGTGTCAGTCATCGTTCGTTGCCCTTGCAGGTGAGATCGTATTTGACTACCATGGCGTCTCCGAAGCCCTATGCTTCTGTGTCTGAAGAGTCGAGTGATGTGCAAGTGTTGGACTCAGATGAGCCGCTTGTCACGGCCTCCTCTTCTGTGCCTTTGTCGAGTAGTGCGCGAGTGTTGGACTCAATAGAGCCGCTTGTGCCTACTGTGCGAGTGCAAGTGTTGGACTCAAATGAGCCACTTGCGCTCCCGTGTGTGTCCTCGGTCCTCGACGAACCGGTTGCTGGTCCTAGTGGGATGGCTGATCCCAGTGGAGTAGCAGCTGGCTCTAGTGGTAGCATACCAGCTATCGCTAGTTCTTCTTCGGAGGGGGAGGATGAGGACATTGCTTCTGCGATGCCCAGGCTTACTGGGTCATCTGGCAGAAGAATTCATCCTTACTCGGATGAATTAAGGTTAGTTTTGATTTATTGTATATATCATTAAACATGTTTTTTATTAAAGGTTGAAAATAGTTATGTTTCAAAATGTTAGATTGAAAATGGTTAAGTTAAATTTAATTAGGATTAGTAAGGTTAAAAAAATGTTATTTTGTGCAGCTATCACTAATTTTAATCACTTTTTTATTGTTTCAGATCTATGTGGAACTGGAGAAAGATCTTCAGCAAACTGGGAACACATGAGCAATGTATTCAGTTTGCAGAGGAGAGAGGTCTCATCCCGAGACACAAAATGTGTTCATACCACCATTCGCAAATGACATTGACGAAAGGATCTGGACAAGTTGGCAAATTTAGATGCCGGAAAAGCAATTGCCGGACAAAACCAGTCTCCCGTGCTATTGGGACATGGTTTGAAAACGCACGGTTGTCCCTCACATTGATATTTCAGATGATGTATGCATTTAGTGAGGGACTGAGTTATCATCAGACGAGGAAAGAGTTGACACATGAAGACGGTCCTGTAGTGTCTACAAGAACCATAGCCGATTGGTTCAGTTATTGCCGGGAGACAATTGCCATTCATGAATTGGAAGAACAAAGGGCCCAAGGGAAGATAGGGGGCCCTAATAAAGTAGTACAAATAGATGAATCAAAGTTTGGAAAACGTAAATATAATCGTGGAAGACATATCGAAGGACACTGGGTCATTGGAATGATTGAAGACGGCAGCGATGATCTGCGGCTGGAGGTGTGTCCCGATAATGAAAGGTCTGCAGACATATTGGTGCCATTAATTAAAAAACATGTTGAGGAAGGCTCCATCATTCACACTGATTATTGGAGAGCATATCATAGCCTTTCTCAGCATGGATATACCCATAGAAGGGTCAATCATAGTGACCCAACGAATAAATT
Organism: Mamestra brassicae; assembly: GCA_905163435.1. NCBI lineage: Eukaryota > Metazoa > Arthropoda > Insecta > Lepidoptera > Noctuidae > Mamestra > Mamestra brassicae. The sequence continues at coordinate 3,832,631 of LR991009.1, forward strand.
TGTGGCACCAGACGGGACACACACCCAGCGCATAGAGAGCCAGTGGAGAGGACTAAAAAAGCAATTTAGACTTCAACAAAATAAACACAATTTCACCGATTGGTTGTGCGAGTACTCATGGAGGCGTAGAATAATGGTGAATCATTTGGATGCCTATGAAGAATTAATAAATTCAATAAATTATGTTTATAAATTAGAATAAATATAAAAGTAATAAAATTCCTTGTGTTTTATTCTCACTATATGAATATCCGAAAATTACCCAAAACCGAATCGGGGCACCCCACTTTCCACGTGGTCTTGTCTGCCCTACCCCTAGAGTGTATATAAAAACCGGAGGCGCGGAGGGAGAGCAGCCCTCGCCCGCTGTGACGAAGCACGGGAACCATGCGAGGTGGAGCGGCTGAGGCTGGTCGCCGAAGGCGACCAACAAGCCGAAGCTGCGGAGCCGAGCATGAGTGACCGTACTTCGGCACGCAAGGGCGGAAGGGCTGCTCTTCCCGCAGCGCCGGAGATAAGGCGGAGTCAAACTGGGGGGGGAGAGGAAAGCTATCCATAAATCGATGGATATTTATGGAAATTTTTATTCTAACCTAAAAACTTAACCATAGATATCTCCATAACTATGGGGTTCCGCGGGATGGGGTTGGTACAGGGGGGTAACACACCTTCCCCCCCCCTCCCCACCCCATAAATCGATGGATATTTACGGAATTTTTTTATTCTAACCTAAAAACTTTAACCATGGATATCTCCATAACCATGGGGTTCCGCGGGGTGGGGATGGTACAGGGGGGTAGCCCACTACTGCCACTGCCACTACTGGAAATCTTCTTTTCCAAACTCCAAAACACCTATAACAAAATAATTAAAACATTACTCTAATACTTAAGTGGATGCTAGTCAATCAAATTACAAATATATTAGGATACATATCCCTCAACTTAACCTCATTATACCTTTCAATGGTGTTTCTTGTTCGGATGTGGGCTTCATTATAAAGTTGTTCACCTCGTGTTACTGGATTCAACAAAGGAGTCAAAAGGTATGGCTTCAATGGATATGCACTATCCCCAAGCAGCCACTTATCCCCAAAAAGTCCATTTTCACATTGTGCTGAAAAATATAAGTAATTTAGTATAACAGTATTCAATTATGAAAATACATTTTTCAAATTAATGAAAGATAACAAAAATAAATATTTGCCTCGCAGTTCGGAACTGTTAAATATAGTGGCATCATGGGCAGATCCTGGCCAGCGAGCCACTACATTCATAAACTGCAAATTGGCGTTGCATACTGCTTGCACATTTAAAGAAAAGTACCCTTTACGGTTTCTAAATTCTTCTCCAATTTGAGAGCCTGAAATAAAATGTATGTAAGTAATAAAAGGAAGTATGTAAAGATTGATTAAATACTTAGGTACTTATTCATAATCAAAGATAGTAGTACAGTTGGTTGGTACAAGTCTAATGTAATGCAACATGCATGCATGTGTGTGTGTAATGCACTTACATGGTGATTGTATCCTGATGTGTGTTCCATCAAGTGCACCCAGTACTCGTGGAAATCGAGACACAATAAAAATCTTGCTCAGTATTGTTATGCACATATATATATCTGCTATACAGCTGTGCTATAGCATTACTGACATCACGTACAATACGACATGCAGATGTTTTGGACACTCCTATAAAATCAGCCACTGATATTAACATTGTCCCTAATGCGTAGAACCTTAAAGTTAATAATAGTTGTTGTATCGGGGATATTCCATGGTTCCTTAAACAAACAGAAAGGTTTTGTTATAATTCGTTAAACGTGTCTAGAGTTCAATGTAACACTGGTGGAATACAATGTATGCCAAACAATAAAATTCTTCGTAATATATGTACCTAGACACTAGAAGATTTACTAATCTGGCTCCCGTTATTCTTAAATATGGATATATTTCAAGCAGTAACTCTTGAACAGACGGTTTATCAAGTCGAAATCTCAGCTGGAACTCAAAATCATCCAACGTAGATAAATAGTTGACTCTTTGTTTGTAAACTCTAACACGGCGATTGTTTTCTTCCGAATCAGAGTCACTGGAATCCGAGACTATTTGTAACATTTCTAAATCACTTTCTGAACTCGACATTTTGAATAATTTTAACCTTACACTTGAAAAATACCACAAAACTTTCTCAAAACCGTCCCAAAGCGACCGGTACGCAAACAAACTACGAACAGTAACTTTGACAGTTCAACTGACGTTTGATATTTTTATAGGAACACCAAAGACCATCATTTCCATACTTTACGCTTACGGTTCGTTATTGGTAACCCTCCCATCCGTACGTAGCAAGCCATCGGTAAGGCCGCTTACGAATGGTTTTTTATAGGAATGCTTTTATGTTACGCCTCGTAGACAATTCTACCATCCGTACGCAAAACGAATCGTTTTATAAATATAGGAACCGGGCATTAGTCGGCAAATAAATCTATATAATTTCACAGCTGTAGTGGGTAGCTCTAAGAGTCCATTGAATAATGTGCACATTTATTACTGGAATGAAACCGATAACGCCAAAGCATCTAATCAAATTGCTACTGCTGTATTTCACTTATTGACTAATTTGGACATAGCTCAAAACAAAACAGTGATAAGACTTTTTGCGGACGGCTGCGGTGGACAAAATAAAAATAGTACTGTAATAGGCATGTGCTGTAAATGGCTAATGTCTAGTGCACCACCTCAAATAAAGGAGATAAATATAATTTTCCCCATGGTAGGCCACTCTTTCTTGCCACCAGATAGAATATTTGCGAAAATAGAAAAAGAGATTAAAACAATGTCTGTGATAAGTGATCCACAGTCATATGTGAATATATTTAAAAAACATGGCAGTGTATACAATCTTACGCAAGATATTGATGTTCATGACTGGAAAGAAGAAGTTTCTAAGACATTCAAACCACCAGGAAATTGGCACTTTAAGTTTAATTTGACTAAAAGATTTATTTTGAAACGAGAAAGACAAAACGTGAGCATCCAAGGTGAAGAAAATTATAAACATGAGGTTGGTGCACCTAAACATGTCACAAAAAAAGGCAAGAGCTGCTCTGAAATGGAACCATCTGCAATCCCGAGAGGAAACAAAATCAACTCTGCAAAAATCAAGGATGTTGTTGCACTACTGACAAAACACTATGGAGAAGATTGGCGAAATATACCATCCCTACACTTTTATAAAAACGTTGAAGAAACTAATGATAATTTCATGCATGTTGCGGATATGCCCTGTGTTCCTTTGGAAGAATCAGAAAATTTTGTGTAGTTCATAAGATTAACGAAACTTACTATCTATTTTTTTTTGTTTTATCCAATAAATATTTGTCTTAAATCTTAATTCTTCCCACAATTCCTTTTCCTTACTTAGCTACCTACCCACGTTATAAAAATAAAGGCTAAAAATAATATAGTAACAAACTACCACTCATTTTAGAACATCCTGTGTAGATGATACTACAGTTTTAAGTTAGTATCAAAGGCAGCTAGATCCAGCACTTTATTATCAAAAGCCGCCAGATCTCGAATTGAATATCAAAATCCGCTATTTCCTATTTTTCAGGACGAAAATATGCTTATTTTGCTATTGAATTATATACGTATTTATTATATTATTGTTTTATTTAATTTTAGAAAGTCATCTAGTTTTATGGCATTAATTTTATTAAGGTATCCTTACTGACACATATTTTAACTCTACTGTAAAATTGACTTATATGGATGTGACGGCATTTGAAATTAGACGACACTATAGAGCCGTGGCTTCTTCATCCTGAAACATGGAGCCAGTGGCTTCATCATCCCGAGCTGATCTTCAGACTGGCTGCAGTCTGGCTTCTACATCCCAAGAGATAACCTTTATTGAATCACAAAGAGGTGTGCCTATTATTTTACATGCCGGTTACGAATATACGAAAAAGCGAGAGAACAAAAATAGCTCAATCGTCTGGAGATGTGTGAACAGAAGGTGTCAAAAATTTGACGAAAATTCTTCGTCATGACATTTGTACGCCCAGCATAGCAAGAAATGACATCAAAGAAGAAATACATCGCTGCAAGCAAGAAGCAAAATCTTCTGAAGGAAAATCGATTCCTTCTGTCTTCAATTCAAGCATAAAAAAATTATTGGACAAAGGTACTGACATGATAGAAAAATTACCTGAATTATCGAATGTTAAGAACAGCTTGTATAGTGCTCGAAACAAAGCCCAGCAAATAAAGAAAGCTACATTTAAAACGCCGTTTGAAGTAAAAATTCCAGTAAGTTACATGAGTTTTGTTTTATTTGATTATGGGTACAGAAAAACAAGGATATTAGCTTTCGCTGATGTAAATAGTAAAGGACTTCATCAACACGTGAAACATTACCTTGCAGATGGTACATTTAAGTGTGTAGTGAAACCATTCAGACAATTATATGTGATTTACGGTGACCTTGGCAGCACAAGTGAGAAAATTCACGTCGTGCCCTTAATATACATCTTATTAATGGACAAAAAAGAGTCCACATATGAGACTGCGTTTGCTCTTATCAAATCGCAAATTCCAGAATGGCATCCGATTTCATTCAGAACTGATTATGAGAAAGCAGCCATGAACGCAATCCGTAACATCTTTCCGGATGTAATATGCAAAGGCTGTTACTTCCATTTTAGTCAAGCACTTTGGAAGAGAGCAAAGGCGTTAAAGTTAAATAAAAAGAGAATGTTCAAAACGCATATAGCTCTATGCACAGCGTTAGCTTTGCTACCACCTGAACTTAAATGCGATGGATGGCTATATACAGGGTGTCCCAAAACTCAACGTCAAGCCGAAACGGGGTGACAGGATTGATCATAACCATCACGAGAAAAATCTGAAAAAAAATCTATCCCATGCAGTTTGAAAATTATGGGCATTTTAAGAAAAACCTAGAAATTTGATCAAACTGTACCATTTTTCGGTTATTGTGGTTATTCTTTTTTATTTTTGTTCATTTGAACTTTAGAAACGTAATCCTAAATAACATTTCTAGAATCCCAATAAAAAATAATGACACAATTGCCTCAAGTTCCCGAGAATTGAGACTATTTGTTAAACTACGAATTTAAAATTTTCAAGATTCGTCGACTTTGACAGGCCCTCCTATAAAAAAAATGTACTAGAGTGCCTTGGCAAGTAGCATTAAAAGTTGGCGCATTTAATCAGAATTCTAAAATGGTACAATACTTGTTAGTTCCATACAATAGAAAAGAGTAAAAAAATTAAAACCTCAAGTAACCCGATTTTTGCTATCAGATTTTACTCAGTTAAAATGTTTTTAATTCGCACAAGCTCTAGGTAGGTTCTTAATTTTAAGGCAAAATGATGAGAGAGATGGATAATGGGTATGTTTGCCATGAGTGAGCGAGACAGATAGTGACGCCACGCATTGAGACGGAGATGCGTCGTTTAAACGAGTGCGAATGAAACAGATAGATGCTATGGCATATGGCACTAGTTTCAGCCAAGCAAATGGCTACGCTACCAGTCCGATACCAACCAGTTAGTACGTTTCGCTCATTCGTCTACTGCGCACGTTCGTATTCGTATTAATTATTTTACTAATTTTACTAACTTTTTTTCACTTTGGTAAAAGTGGCGTCACTATCTGTCTCGCTCACTCATGGCGAACATACCCATTATCCATCTCTCTCATCATTTTGTCTTAAAATTAAGAACCTACCTAGAGCTTGTGTGAATTAAAAACATTTTAACTGAGTAAAATGAGATAGCAAAAATCGGGTTACTTGAGGTTTTAATTTTTTTACTCTTTTCTATTGTATGGAACTAACAAGTATTGTACCATTTTAGAATTCTGATTAAATGCGCCAACTTTTAATGCCACTTGCCAAGGCACTCTAGTACATTTTTTTTATAGGAGGGCCTGTCAAAGTCGACGAATCTTGAAAATTTTAAATTCGTAGTTTAACAAATAGTCTCAATTCTCGGAAACTTGAGGCAATTGTGTCATTATTTTTTATTGGGATTCTAGAAATGTTATTTAGGATTACGTTTCCAAAGTTCAAATGAACAAAAATAAAAAAGAATAACCACAATAACCGAAAAATGGTACAGTTTGATCAAATTTCTAGGTTTTTCTTAAAATGCCCATAATTTTTAAACTGCATGGGATAGATTTTTTTTCAGATTTTTCTCGTGATGGTTATGATCAATCCTGTCACCCCGTTTCGGCTTGACGTTGAGTTTTGGGACACCCTGTATAATGGAGGATTGTCCGAAAACTCTCAATATTGAGAAATTCAATGACTATTTTGTATCGGCATGGCTTGACAACGAATATTATCGAGGCAAATGGGATTTTAGGGGGGATATCTACAGAACAAATAACCCAGTGGAAGGCAGTAACGCTAAATTAAACAGAACATATTCGGGAAAGCTGAACATCATTAGCTTTTTGAATGTGATCAAAAACGACGCTGTTCTTTCTTTAGCTCGCCAAGGTAAACCTCGGCGTGCTGATGATATAGCTCATGACAAATATATATTTGATTCTGTAACGGCAATGTTGAATGGCACTATATCACTGGGCCATTGCCTGGAAAAAATCAGCCCTTTTGTTTATTAATGATATTAATGTGTCTATATTAATGATAAGTTTAAAAATGTTGATTTTTTGGAATTTAATTGTTAAAATACTACTTTCTCATAAATAGTAGGTTGATTAAAATACTGTGATTGTAATTTGATTGTGATATTAGTTACGTAATAAAGATTTTTAAATATAAATATTTCAATTTATGTTGAAATACCAGCCACGATCTGGAGATCCAGGCAGCCCAGGCAGCCTAGGAAATTATTCCGGGAAGTGGACATATTTTCATCATATGACATTTTTAAAGGATGTTATGGTGCCGCGGCAAACTCACAGTAATTATGGCGTTAATGATGATGAATCACAAATCGAACAATCTGTCAATTGGGAGTTTGAGATAGATAATTCATCGAGATCAGAAGAAATTCCACAGCTGCCTGATAGAAACAATTCAACTGATGAAGATGAAGCGTTATCCATTGTCCGAGAGCGCATTGTATGCAGTCAGAGCGCAAGTACATCCTCTTCGGAGCACAATGTAATGAGCCAGAGCGCGAGTACGTCTTCTTTGGAGCGAAATGTAAGCCAGAGTGCAAGTACGTCTTCTTTGGATAGATCTCAAGGAAAAAAACATAAAAAATCTACTTGTTCAGAATTTGAAATCAAAATGCTTAAAATTGAAGAAGACAAAATTAAAGCATTTAAGGAAGCTAGGAATGAAGTTGATGATGCAGACATGCTATTTTTAAAGTCACTTGCTCCGTATCTCCAGTATTTAAGCCCAGTACAAAAATTGAGATTAAAGAGTAAAATACAAAATGTAATTGCCGATGAAATTGCTTTAACGACTTCCCCCTCCCCCTCGAACTCTTCATATTCTGCTTCAATTTTACCATCTCCAGTACACTCGACCATCGTCACGTCGCCACCGTCTCAAACTCGTCAATTTTACGAAACATTTAATGACGATGTTTACCAAACATACTTTCACATTTTTCTTTTTCGTTTTTATCCAACTTACCTAAATACATAATTATAAATTACCTACTTCAGTCTTTTATTTCTATCTCCATACATTATGGAATCAATTTACACACATACCTACATAATAGGGTAAATATGCCTAATTTGCTTAAGGTGCATTCACACAGGTAGCCCGCCAAATTCAAATTTTCGTTGGTTTTTTGGGAATTGCAGCTCTGTTTTACGTTGTATGATGATCAAAATGCAATTCGTGACTGTAAAAATAATATATTTACTAAATATTAGTCATCGAAATTATGTTAATTGTCAGTCTTCATCATAACGGACTCAAGTATGACTTTATCATAAAATATTGATTCTTGAGTCCAATATGATGAAGACTGCCAATTTATATGATTTTAGTGCCTAATATTCAGTAAATATATTATCTTTACAGTCGCGAATTGCATTTTGATCAACATACCTACAACGTAAAACATAGCTGTAATTCCTAAAAAACCGAAGAAAATTTGAATTTGGCGGGCTACCTGTGCGCATTCACCTTAAGTTAAGCATTGTTAGAAACTAATGCTGTCTTTGTCAGTCGTTAAAACAATGAAGGAGACAACGTTAGTTTTTAAACGAGGTTTAATTTAAGCAACGTTTATGAGTAGAGGTAAATTATAAAAAAAACGTACCTTAATGTTAACACCAATCTTTGTTCCACACTAATACGAGTATAACGAGTACAATCACTGCGTATTCCATTACAGATGTAATCAAATGTTTCTGTTGACATACACAAATATTCGTAAAAATCTTTTTCGTTTTTCCTTTTGTGAAATTCACCGCGCTGCTTTCTATTTTTATAAAGTGTATTATGTGGTCCACGTTTCCTTTTCTTAATGTGATTTACGATTAAAGAAATATTGCCCGACAGCAACAGCTGTGCATTTTTGTTAAGAGCCATTTCGAGTGTGATCGCAGCGAAGCGGTTTCATCGCACGATGAAATCGCATCGCATTATCGCGCGAGCGATGACAATAGGACACACGATTTCTTATCGTGCGAGCGGTTTCATCGCACGATGAAATCGCATCGCATTATCGCGCGAGCGATGACAATAGGGCTTTAGAAGAAGAACACGAACGAACACGGATGGGTTTAGTCAGTAAGGCGCTGTGCCTTACTGACTAAACCCATCCGTGTTCCTTCTAAAGCCCTTTGCTTTCCAGGGCCGCGGTGACTCTTTCGAACAAATTCCGCAACCCTGGCAGGCTCTGGCCCTAGCGGGCCCCGTCCTCTTTGCTGACATCTCTTTGAGGCGCGCGTGAAACACAACGCGCCATCGACCCGGGCCTGGTGGTGATCGGACAGCGAGCCACCCAACGCTCGCCGTCCGCAGGCCCGCGCCTACGGTGGCCGGGGATCACCCTGTGACTCCCGACGCCCGGGGCGTCTTCTCCTGTAGCGGCGGTTGGGGCGAAGGCCTTGCCTTTCCCTCGCGCGGCCCGCCTCCTCCTTCGCAAGCATTACTGCTTCGCAGAAGGAGGTGACCGCTTCCCAAGCCTCCTCGCTCCGGACCATGGATTCAACCAGGCCCGGACGCGAGAGGTTGCCGCCGCCGATCGCCTCGACAAGGACACGGCGGTGCTCTACCCAAGCAGGGCAGACCTCCACCGTATGCTCCACCGTGTCCTCCGGGCGATCCTCACAGTGCTGACACCCGGGCGTTCCTCCCGCTTAATCCGAAACAGGTACCTCCCGAAACAGCCGTGTCCGGTGAGTAGCTGCGTCAGGCGGAAGGTAAGGACGCCGTGGCGCCTCTCCAGCCACTCCTCAAAGAGGGGCCTTACCGCCACAATAGTGGCGTGCCCTAAACATGTCTGGCCTTGGGGGCACGATTACTGTAGCAAAATCTGGCAAATAATTAAGTACTTACCTTAACCTTTTGAACGCCAGAGCATAAACGCATCGGCGTGCCCCCGACCCCAAGCCTCAAATTTGTCGTACTTTTTGTCACATATTTGTGACGTTTGGCGTACAGGGCACGCGCTTGCTTGTCATGTATACGTGACACTGGCGTTCAAAAGGTTAATGTTACGGCCAATCTAATGTATGGAGGAATACTTTCTCGCATTTTGGTATTTTCGTGTCGTATATTATTTTCTACAGTTGTCAAAAGTTTGTAATTTTTCATGCATTTCAACGAAAATGATTATCAGACTTGTTATTACTTGCGCGCCCTACGAACGACTGACGACTGCACGAAAAAAATCGTGTCGTGTACACGTTCCGATTGGTCTTGTCTGTGGAAGACACGAAAAGTTTTCGTGTGTAGAATTGACAAAATTCTTGTCGTGTACACGAAGAATTTGTCTCGTCTGCCGCTGACACTGTAACACTGTTTTCTTACCGTGTACAAGCGCCCTAACAGGTTTACTGGGATAAGGGAGAGGGGTGCGGAATCGCGCGAGTGGCGTGTGGCGGCGTTTAGTGGCTGGTGCGGGCCACAAGAAGCGAGCAGCGACGATCGTAGCGTGTGGCGGCCACCGGCGTCAACCTTGCGGCGAGTCCATATAAAATGTATGAAAACTACAGGAAATATGCGTATATGTAGCGGCGTTTTGTGGTTGTAGCCGGTGGCCCGTGTGCCTAACCTTAAGTGGACTTGACTAGTTTTGATTCTATACGAGTCATGTGGCGTTGCTTTTCCGGGCAGGACGACGCTTATTCAGGTATTCTAATTATCTAGGCGGCCATAAATCAAAATAAAAAAGTTTAAGGAATGCTAATTACATTGACTACCTGAGGCAGGGGACATTCCTATGTACAATAGACCGCCATCCCCACCCTTCTTCCGTGGCGCGTTATCAGGTAAGGGCTCCCGCACACGGGCCACCGGCCACAACCACAAAACGCCGCCACTGGCATATTTCCTGTAATTTTCATACATTTTATATGGACTCGCCGCACACGGTTGGCGCCGGTGGCGGCCACACGCTTCATATCGTCGCAGCTTGCATCTTGTGGCTCGCACCGGCCACTAAACGCCGACACAAAAAGCCGCCACACGCCACTCGCGCGATTCCGCGCCCCTCTCTCCCTTGCCTCAGTTAACCTGTGTAAGGGTGTTTTTAATATCGTGCGGATATCATCACGCGTGCGGGATTGCCCCGCATGCGTAAGCCCCGCAAATGTCCTTTTCATAAAAGTATTTATTATAATGCGTGGAATACGGACGCGGGACGCGGGGGCAGCAGCACCGCGCGGGGCCCCCGCGTGCGTGAGCGCGTCTATGAAACACAGTAAGCATTTTACTGTCGTGCGGAGTGCACGCGCGCGTAATACAGTTAGTCACAATGAAAATTGATACGGAACGTGTCATAATTGAAGTACATTTGCGGCCTTGTTTATGGGATAAATCCCATGAACTATATAAAAATAGAGATGCTAGAAGTGCTGCCTGGGAAGAGATATTAAAGGAACTAGCACCAAATTTCGAAAGTTTAAGTGAGGAGGAAAAGAAAAATGCAGGTATGTACTTTTTATACGATTGTATTATTAATATTTTCGGTTGGGTACATATTAGTTAGCCTATAACCAGCGGAAAATCGAGACAATTTATGAAAAGTAATTTTGAAGTTACCATTGAACTTCTACCCTCACATTTAGTTAAGTTCGATCACAGTAGTAATAGTCATAAATTGACAAATGCGTTACCTATTGTCCGCTGGTTAGGTTATATTATGACGTCACATGAAAATGAACTTCGCGCCCTCTAGAGGAAATGACAGCATGCCTGCCGGTCTGAAATGTTTCTTTTATCTTCATAAACCAATCACATATCTATCTTGCCAGGAAAGTTTACCTTCTTTTATAAAATAATCAGCAAATAAATCCCTGGTATTACTTGCCTGTCTAATATTTCGTTCAGTCTGCTGCCTAGGTAATGAACCCGAGAAACCATTAATTACTAATGTATCTCTGTCTCTGTAACCATCGCGTTTTCTTATGAAATTATGAAGTAGACATGCCGCCTTGAGTATTATCTGTGCAAGATCCATTTTAACGTTAATGGGTCTGTGAAATAGCCTAAACTTATTAGACATCATTCCAAATGTGCATTCTATGTAACGTCTAGCCCTAGAGAGACGATAATTAAATATTTTCTGTCTATATGATGAGTTATCACGAGAATACGGTCGCATCACATGCGATGATAAACCAAACGCCTCGTCTCCCACTATAACAAATGGTAACTTAGGTCTCACATTAGACTGATTGGCTTCATCTGCACAAATAATAGGTAACTCTTGAGGATCGGGTACACATAAAGTTTCATTCTCAAGTCTGGCATATAGTTGACTCTTTTTGAAAATAGCTGCATCGGAATTACTTCCGCTCGCACCAACATTGATGTATGTAAAATTATAATCAGCGTCACACATCGCAAAGAGTACTATAGAAAAATATTTCTTATAATTAAAATTTACTGACCCACTTTGCGGTGGACAAATTATTCGTATGTGCTTCCCATCAACTGCACCTAGGCAGTTTGGGAAATTTGCATTGGTGAAAAATCCTTGTGCGATTTCTTTCCATTTGCTCTCACTAGGTGTTGGGATGCATTCATATTTCAAATCAATGACAATAGCACTAAAAACTTGTCTTACTATTTGGCTTATCGTGGCTATTCCTATAAAGTAGGAAAAATGTAGATCAGTAAATGTGTTCCCAGTCGCCAAATATCTGAAAAAAAAAATGTAAACCTTGACAAATAATATGATTCTGTAAAATGGTAGATTTATGCATATAAAAATTTCAAAAATATATGGACAAATTTGTCATTTTACTGAATCGAATTATTTTATTAATATACATTATAACTCTTTTTATAAGAGTTCTATTAAAAGTGTTTCTCTTTTAATAAGAACAAGTAAAAGCTTTGTTTTCCATGAGTATTTCTAGAATAGATTCCATCCTATATTTTTTTCATTAATAATTAGTATATTAATGTATGAACCTATATGTCATGATTACCTATTATTCATTTAAAACAATATTGTTATTATTTCAGATAAGAAAATTCAACAGCGCTGGCGTACAGCCAGAGACACTTATAGTAAAGAGAAGTCTTCCGATAAGAAGCAGCCGTCTGGCTCAGCCAGCCAAAAGAAAAAAAAATACAGTTTCTATGATATGTTGACTTTTCTTGATAAAACAACAGATATAGATGTAGATGAGACGCTATCTGAAGAACATACTCAAGACAGTAGTTTACAATCAGGTAATACAGACTCACAAACAAGCGCAAACAAGCATCAGCCAAGTTCAACCATCGAACTAGTTCAAGAGCAATCTTCTACGGAAACACAACCAAGTACTTCAGGACTTCAGGGAATTAATGAACGGACAGGAAATGCAAAAAAGAAACCAAAAAGAGCCAATTCCGAATTCGAAGCAGAATTACTGAAATTATTAAAATCAAGTGAATTGGAGATAGCACCAGACGATTTAGCTTTTTACAAGTCGATACAACCGGCATTAAACCGTTTTAATTCGTATCAGAAACTTATGTTTAGAACAAAAGTGTTAAACTTGCTCATGGAAATGGAACACCAAATTCAATCATTGAACAACTTTTATCAGCAGGAGTCGATAGGTACCAATAATGAGAGTAACTATGATAGTATGTCGCCATTTGGTGATTTGAACCAAACACTTCACAATACTTCAGAAGGCGACGAAAATATCATAGTCTCTGCTTTAGTAAATCAGGACAAAGTGGATACTACTACTAGTGGAACTGATAGTCTGCAACATAATTCGAATATTGATTAAAAACTTTGCTGTGAAATGATTGTTGAATATGTGATTTTGAATAAAAAAATTGTGATTTTAAATAAAGATTTTGTGATTTTGAATAAGGAAACTGTGATTTTAAATAAATAATTTGTGATTTAGAATAAGGAAACTGTGATTTTAAATAAATAATTTGTGATTTAGAATAAGGAAACTGTGATTTTAAATAAATAATTTGTGATTTTGAATAAGGAATCTGTGATTTTAAATAAATAATTTGTGATTTTGAATAAGGAATCTGTGATTTTAAATAAAGAATTTGTGATTTTTAATAAGGAAACAGTGATTTTAAATAAAGGATTTGTGATTTTGAATAAGGAAACTGTGATTTTGAATACAGAATTTGTGATTTTTAATAAAGAATTTGTGATTTTGAATAATTTCAAATTTTTAATAGTAAATCACTATAGACTAGTGAGTCTATAGTGCTATCAAGCACTGAGCCTGAGTCTACCTAGTGAGGTATTAATAGTAAAAGGTCTCACTTTCATATTGTGATTGCAAGGTATAGAACGAGTTAAAATTAAATTCAACATAAAAAAAAATTGAAAAAGTACACCCGCGATCCTGACCATTGCCAGATTAGCCATATAGCAAGAGTGAATGCTACGGGCCCCGCTGCACTCCAACGCATGTTGAAAGGATTATCTCTAATTTTGCCCATATTAAATCCAGAAAAGTTTATTTGTAAAAGTTTTGTTTTATTTAATACCCTGAACTTCCGAAGAACCAAAAGCAAACCAAGGGCCCCTTGACAGAATTTACTACAAGCCCCGCGATGGCTTAATCTGGCACTGATCCTGACAAACAAATGAATACTCTAAAAACATTTTAGGAATTTACTTACCTCAAAGCGACAGCTAGACGTTCTGTTGGGTGGATGGAAATTTTTCTTGAATTGTATTTTTGTAGTCTGTGTTCAATTCTTCCAAACAATTCATCAAAAGTACGAATGGACATTCGAAAATAACTCGTAAACTTCCGTTCATTCATTCGTAAATTGCCATAGTGCGTGACAAACGTTCCAGCAAGAATCCTCCTTTCAAATAATAGGCCATATTGTGATCTTGTTTTCTTATTCCGTCTTTTGTAAATTAAGTAAATGATTAACAACTTTCTGAGTTTGTCGTCCATTGTACACAACCACAACGCATAGCAGCCCGCATCAAACTAGATTATAGACTATCGGGTTTCACGCTGCGTGAAATTTTCTGCATGCGGGGCAATACCGCACGCGTGACGAAATCCGCACGATATTAAAAACACCCTTAGTCGACGGTAACGCACGCACGTAGTCTGTAGTTCATATAGGTAGATAAATATGGATATAGAATTATTTATATCAGAGATACAATCCCGTCCTGCGATTTGGGATTCAAAAAGTGATAGTTATAGTAATAGAGGAGAAAAAGTGAAGGCCTGGGAAGAAATCTGCGAATTGTTTGTGGGAGATTTTTCGAATAAAACTGCCAAAGAAAAGAACATTGAAGGTAAGTTTAATAAAATAATATAAAACCATATATTTATATTCTATTTTCTTGCCACGGTATTGCTCCTTCATTCATAAAATAATCTTTTAACGTATCTCTTGCCGTAGACGCTCGTGTTACTGGCCAGCCTGTATTTTGTATATTTTCGAGTCCCACTATTTTCAAAGTATGCCGAAAATTGAAGCCATCCCTTTTGCGAATAAAGTTGTGCAAAATGCAACAAGCTTTCACAATGTCTTCTGAGAAATGAACAGAAGTGTTTAATGGGCGATGTAATATTCTCCATTTGTTTGCTAGTACGCCGAAGGTACACTCAATGCAACGTCTGGCACGGCTTAACCTATAATTGAAAACTTTTTTGTCTAAGTCCAAATATTTTCCAGCATATGGCCTCATCATATTTTCACTGAGGCCAAATGCTTCATCACCAACAAATGTGACAGTTCAATGGTTGTCGATTACCGACCTGTCGTGGTGAGGGGATATTTAATGTCTTTCTGTGTATTTTATTACACAGTTCACTTTCTCTAAATATTGTAGAATCGGATGCTTTACCGTATGCCCCAACATCCACGAACGTAAAAAGTAAATTCGAGTCGCAACTTGCTAGAAGTACTATTGAAAAAAATTTTTTATAGTTAAAGTACAAGGAGCCGGTATCGAATGGATGAATAATTCTTATATGTTTCCCATCTATGGCGCCTAAACAATTAGGAAAAATAGTATTTTGAAGAAATCCGCTGGCAATTTCTTTCCACATGTCTTGGGTCGGTTCTGGAATACAAACGGCTTTTAAATAGTTCCAAATTAGTTGACATGTTTCTTGTACTATTTTCCTTGCTGTAGAGGCCCCACGGTGGTAAGAGAGTTCAAAATCCTCAAACGAGCATCCAGTTCCTAGATACCTGAAACAAATTATATTTTAAAAAAAATAAATTAAAATTATATTTTTTGTTGTTACAGTAACTAAATTACAGAGGAAGTGGAAGAGTCTTCGTGACAGTTTTAATAGAGAAAATGCAAAAAACAAGAACGTTGCGAGTGGTTCGGCAGCAACAAGCAGTAAACAGTACATTTATTTCAATCATCTATCGTTCTTGAATTCCTTAAAAGAAGTGAGACCGCCAACCGATGTTACTAATGCAACTGATGATGCGGAAACATCTCGCCCGAAAATAAACAGAAACATTAATATAAAAAGGGCCGAAAAATCAGAAAATGAAATTCTCAGAACACTTTCGGAAAATTTAAAACGTAAACATGATCAACTAAGCGACCAAAATGACCCCGATAAGCAATTTCTGATGTCGCTGCTTCCACATGTAAAAAAAATTGACGAAAATTGTAAACTTGATTTTCAATCAGAAATATTACAGTTAATTAGAAAGTACACGCATAATCAAAATTATGAAACCTATTCAGTACAATATTATGGTTATTCTTCAGGAAATGCCAACATACCTACACTCGACACAAAAAGCTTCTACATCTGTTCAGCCTTCTCCACTTCATTCACATTATTCCGACAAGTCTATGCCTGACATGTCATACTCTACACAAAACGCTTCTACATCTATCCCGTCTTCACCTATAATTCAGCCTTCTCCAACTCATTCACATTATTCCGACAAGTCTATGCCTGACATGTCATACTCTACACAAAACGCTTCTACATCTATCCCGTCTTCACCTATAATTCAGCCTTCTCCAACTCATTCATATTATTCTGACCAGTCTATGGACAACAGTTCTGTTATCGAAAACATGTTCCGTGATGATGACGAGTGATACCAAATTATAATAAAGACATAATAACTAAATACAAATACCTACGTGTTTTATTTGTTAACTAGCTATTCTCTATTATAAATAAAGTATAGATTATTTTATCATATTGTTCTGTGGAGTTTTATGCTAGTGATTATTTCCGCTTACCTTAATGTGATAGCTAGTCTTTCCGCAGGTGCGATGCTTTTCCGCATGTTGGTATCGTGGTGCTTTAATCCAGCATATAATAGAGCATGTAGTTCCCAAAACGTACCTATGCTTAAACGAAAATGTTTGAAAAACTTTTTAGGATGGTTTAGAAGATTATCGAAATGTTCGTTGCATTTGTTTACATTCGTTAAAATTGGATGTATCCAATAACTACGGTTTCGTCTTCTACGACGACGTCTTTTTATCAAAAGTAGCGCAATTAAACCTTCTTCGTCAGAGTCCATTATGATACTGCACGCAAAGGTTAAAAAAAAGTAGCAGCCACCGACCGCAAGTGTCGACCACCGGCCACAAGTGGCTGTCGCGCGCTTCAGCTACCTTTGTAGCCGCTTCTAGCTTCTAGTGGCGGCATTTGTGGCTGTGGCGAGTGGCTCGTGTGCGGCGACACTAAATTCAGTCGGAAGTTGATCATTGAACCTTGTGTACGTGTCACTTATCGGTTATTTACAAAAGCGTTAACTTTGTGTAATAAACTAAGTTTACTGTTTACCTGGTGCAAAATAGCAATGGATTTGGAAACTACAGGTATGTGACATTCGAAATATAATAATATTTGTTAAAATTTATCATATTTTAATATACTTCTAGTCAGTTCTAGTAGTCGAGAAATAATGTCAGAAATATGAATATTTTTATGTTTAACCCTTTATATCACCATGTGACAGTTCTGTAACAAACCATTCAAGTCCATACAAAATCTAAAATCTTATTTTTATTCCGTTTTACATCAATGTATCACAACAGTTACAAACCGTTCTATGCAATTCTAGTACACATCGTGAAACACAGATGGCGTTAGTAGTTTGAAATTTCGTTCAAACTTTAGTTGGTGACACTTCACGAGACTTGACGTTGCGTAAAGTTTTCAAAAATCGAAAATAATATAAAAAAACAAAATAACTGCGGCTTGTTTGGTGATTCTAATAGGTAAGTTCATGGTTTTCACTGTTTATTGTCGGTAACGCATAATTTTAGTTATTTGTGAGAATTCGTGTTGAATTTCTCTTTGTAACATTTCTGTCACAATGCAGAATAAGGGTCGTATTTTATAGTACATTGACCTAGTGTTGGTTTCTTCACAGAATGACTTCCCGAGGTATAGGAGAAGATGAAATTGAACAATTTCTTTTGGACTATGAGGCCAGTGAGGATGGGTTTGAAGACGATGACGACAGCGTGGCAGATCCCGAATATTTGCCGGATTTAGAACCCACATTCGAGGATGAAACTGCAGAAGAAATGTATGGTATGAACATTGACAGTATTATTGAAGATCTGGAGCGCGGTGGCAGTAATTCGTCTCCATCACCCTCGCCAGTTGCTTCTACTCAGCCAGGACCATCAGCACGTCGTCAAACCAAAAACAAATTGAATGTACGCTGGAGGAAGAAAAATATTGTACTAAACGAGCAACAGCTACGTTTTACAGGTGATGAAACCTTGTCGCCCGAGGTTTTAGACCTCGAAACACCAATCCAATTCTTCTTGAAACTATTTCCCAAAGAATTGATTGAAGTCATTGCTAGTCAAACAAATCTTTACATAGTCCAAAAAGATCCCAACATGAGTTTTCGTGTCACAGAGACCGATATTCAACAGTTCATTGGACTAGTGTATATCATGTCGTTGGTACATCTTCCAAGGGTTACGAAGCATTGGCACGGTTGTATAGGAACACCTTTAGTAAAGGAAACAATGGCAGTCAACAAGTTTGAGAAGATCCGGAGATTTATTCATTTCAATGATAACACAAAAAATGTTCCACGAGAACACCCTGATCATGACCGAATATTCAAGATTAGACCAGTCGTCAAAAAACTAAATGAGACCTGCCAAAGCATCCCTCTAGAAAAATATCTATGTGTAGACGAGCAGATTTGCTCCACAAAAGCAAGGCAGAATTTGAAAAGATATAACCCCAAAAAGCCAAATAAATGGGGATATAAAATATATGTTCTTTGCGGTGTGAGTGGGTTCGCATACAAATTCGAACCTGAAACAGGAGCTGAAAATGTGGTTGCTTCTGGTGAGCCAGACTTGGGCGCTGCATCGAATGTGGTCGTCAGGCTTTCGCGTGAAATACCAAGAAATCAAAACTACCGGATCTATTTTGACAATTATTTCACGTCTCTGCCGCTTCTGGAATATTTAGCTAAACAAGGCGTTCTTAGTCTCGGAACCATACGTCGAAATCGTATACCTGACTGTAAACTACCAACAGACAAGGAAATATCTAAAAAAGAACGCGGCTACTCGGTAGAATATGTCGGAAACGTGGAAGGAACAGAAATATCGACAGTAGCCTGGAAAGACAACAAAATTGTCACACTCGCCTCTAGTTTCGTGGGAGAGCTACCGAAGACACAGGTTTCAAGATACGACAAGCCAAACAAAAGATACGTGACTATCGACCGACCCCATATCGTAGGAGAATACAACCGCCATATGGGTGGTGTTGATTTGATCGACACTATCATGGGCAGGTACAAAATACGCCTGCGAAGCAAAAGATGGCAGATTCGCATGTTCTACCATTTCTTAGATCTTGTTATGTCCAATGCCTGGCTCTTATATAAAAGAGTACATAAGGCCAAAAAAAGAGAAGACCCAATGCTGCAGTCAGCTGATTTTCGACAGGATATAGCCTTGGTTCTGTGCAAGCTCGGGACTAAAGCCAATCAAAAAAGGCGAACCATTGAGCAAGACATACAAGCCAAAAAACATAAAGGCCCAGCTCAGTATGTGCCCCCAGCAGCTGTGCGGCAGGACCAGGTAGGACATTGGCCTATATGGGCCGATAAGAGGATAAGGTGCAAATATCCTAACTGTGCTGGCGTATCACAGACGATTTGTGAGAAATGTGGAGTTGCTTTGTGCTACAACAAGCAAAACAACTGCTTCAAGGCATTCCATACGTCTTAGAGGAGTGTTATGACACAATGTGACATTTCTGTCACACTTCCTAAAATCGTTAATAAATAGCCCTCTGATTAAATTTTTTTTAAACTAAAAAATACGTGTTTCTTTGTTTATTTCTTGCTACCGTACCATTGAATATTTTTCTGTTTTTATGTTGTTGAGTTATGAAGGGTTAAAAAGCTAATTTGTTGTAGTATCGGGATAGATCCGGCAACTTTTGTAATTTATATAAAAATTAGAGACCTTAAAGTAACGAATACTAAAAAAATAAGCCGCGGAATAGCGCGGATGCGCAAAATCGTAGAACATTGAATTTTACGGTCAAAATGAGCTAAATTTGTGAAAATAAGTATTTATGTCTAAAAGTAAATATTTACTTGTTTCAGATACAGTGGGTACTTCCGGAGTGAGAATAGTGACTCGCAAATCCCTTTTTGATATCATGAAAAATGAAAATTTACGCAATTTGGAAGAAAAACTATGTTTTTTGAGAGACCACCTTTTTACTCGTGACGATCTTAATGAAGATCAGTTAAAAAAACTGAAAAATGATTTTGCACATTTTAAATCGGAAATGAAGCAAAGGTGGATGAAATCTCACAAAAAAGAAGAGGTTTTTTTGAAAAACAACCAACCTTGGCTGTAAGGTACATTTGAAATTCCAGTCACAACGGCACACCGTCCAGGTCGCCCTCGTAAATCGTTTGGGGAATCTAGCGAAAGGAGTAAGAGAAGAAAAACTGAAGAGATCAGATCTAATGTAGAAGATGGGGTAATACTTCACGCAGCTCAAGTTGAATTGAGTAAATCGGGAAAACGTGATGCTTCCCACGTAGGGGGAAGTGGGGCAGATTCATACACGGGGCACCGTCATACACTAGCGACATCTTTTATTAGGCGCGCGTTAACTGAACGATTTAAGCATGTACACGTGACTTACCTACGTGTGCGTTGGCTCACGAATTTTGACAGCAGTCAGTGTGAAACTCGCGACGAGGTGACGCGGAACGTGATTCGGCAACGCGTAAGTAATTTTATAACCTCACTTTAAACATCTTTATTTTGATGAAAGTTTTTATCTAGATTATTCAATACTATTTTATTTCAAAGATAATAGGATGTATTTTGTGAATTAATACGTAAATAATAATATATATGTTTGGTTTTTTTATAAGAATATTTGTTTTTCAAAATCATTGAATGGGGCAGGTTCATACAGTAATAAGAGGGGCACATTCATACTGTATGAATGTGCCCCATATTTTATATTAGAGTTGAAATGATATTATATTTTGTTTTACAGAAAAAATATGGTCAGGAATTACAAGAAAAAGGGTACTAGGAGTGGAGAGGTAGACGAAGTGGCAATATCAAAAGCTATCGATGAAGTCATAATAAACAAAGTCTCTTTAAGAAAATCAGCAGCCAAGTACGGAGTAAATCCACAAACTTTACAAAGCCGTCTCAAAAAGTTACGAACACGAGATCTACTTAGCGAAAATCGTGTTTTCGATTCTAAATTTGCATCGCAGCAAGTTTTAACAAAAATAGAAGAACACTTAAATAAATACATCTTAGAGTGTTCCAAAATGCACTATGGACTAACATGTGTCCAAGTTAAAAAACTGGCATATGAATTCGCTAAGGCCAATGAACTCAAATATCCAGCAAGTTGGGATAGAAACAAGATGGCGGGAGCAGATTGGTTAGCAAGTTTCCGAAAACGCCATAGGAATTTAAGTTTGCGTAAACCGGAAAATACCAGCGCTGCAAGATCATTCGGGTTTAATAAAACGGCAGTGAATGATTTCTTCCAGAACCTGGAGAATTTATACTGCAAGCACAATTTTACTCCCGATCGGATTTTTAACTACGACGAATCTGGTATATCTACTGTGCTGAGCACACCGAAAATTTTAGCTGACAAATCCCAAAAACAAGTTGGTCAAATAGTGTCTGCCGAAAGAGGAGAACTGGTGACATTTGGCGGTATTATTTCGGCCAGTGGAAACACCATACCACCTTTATTCATCTTCCCTCGGGTACATTTTAAGGACCACTTCATAGAAGGTGCTCCAGAAGGCTCTTTAGGTGTAGCTACGAGAAGTGGATGGATAAATTCGAGCATTTTTGTTGATGTTCTAAAGCACATTCAAAAACACACCTTATCTTCCAAAGAAAATCCGATATTGCTCTTATTAGACAACCATGAAAGCCACACTTCTATTGATACCATCAACTACTGCCGGAACAATGGCATAGTGTGCCTTTCTTTCCCACCTCACACGACTCACCGCCTTCAACCATTAGACGTTGGTGTATTTGGGCCACTTAAATCTAAATTAAAAACATCATTCAATGACTGGCACGTTTCTAACCCGGATAAAACACTTAACATATACAATATCCCAAAACTCACAAAGATACCTTATTTGGAATCATTTAATGCAAGGAATATCACTAGAGCATTTGAAAAAACCGGAATATGGCCTTTCAATAAATTGATTTTTAATGATGAAGATTTTGCGCCAGTTCAAGTGTATCATTCTAATCCTGTAACGAATGACAATGAAAATACAGCTGGTGAGGAGCAGCGTGGAATACCCGATAACGAGCTTGTTACAGTTAGTTATGAACTCGCAGAAGTCAGTGGTGATGTTCCTGCTCGAACACCGACGACTTTGTCCAGAGATGTTTCGCCTTCACTGCTTTCACAACCTCTTCTATTTATGGATTTCGATAAACCTACACCATCTACTTCCAAACTATTGAAGACTCCAGAAATGATAAGGCCTTTCCCGAAAGTCCAAAGACGCAAACAAACAAGAAATGGTCGATCACTTGGAAAATCAAGGATTTATACCGACACGCCTGAGAAGACTAGAATTGAAGATTTGGGAAAAATCAAAGAGATGAAGAGATTAGAAAAAGAACGAAAAAGTAGAGCAAGAGAAATGAAAAAAGCATTGAGTTTATTAAATGAAGATTATGACAGATCAAGTAAACCAAAAAGGAATAAAACCAAAGAGATTGAAACAAGTAGTAGCGACAGTGAAACAATCAGCCTGAGAGAAAGTTCTGCTTCACCTTTCGATGAACTTGAAGAAAACCAAGAAGAAGATGTTCGTGTAGAGCTTGTTGATCCTGAAAATGTCAAGGATGGGGCCTATGTCCTTGTTAAATTTGAGAAAAAGAAGTCTGTTATTTACTATGTCGGTCAAATAATCAAACACTACAGTTTGACAGAAGTAATGGTTTCATTTTTGAGGAAGAAACCAGGATCTTCTATGAAATTTGTATTTCCAGACGTCAAAGACGAAGGATCAGTAGATCTATCCGATATAGTTTTGATATTACCGGATCCTAAATCAGCTAAGACAGCTAGAACTGCTAGTATTTTAAGTTTTAACAAAGATCTCTCTTTTTATAACGTCCATTAATATTATTATTATTAAGATATAAGATATTTTCAAAGTCATTAAGTATTTAACATTTGAGATTCCTTATATTGTGATATATTTTTTAATTGTTGATTATTAATATTACCTACCTACTAATAGATACATAACAAAGATATGTTACTTAATTCTAGGACATAGATATACTTATTTGACTGATCAGAAAGACTGTTAGGTTAACTAAGTTTATTTCAGTGCCATAAAAGGAAAAACTACCTACATTTTAAGTTATTTTCTGTTTACTTAGTTATCTTTTTTTACTTTTTTCTTTATTACTTGATTATTTTCTAGGTATTAGTTACTCACAGAGTCTAATTGCTTTTGGTTTCGAATACGTTGTGTTTTGATACTTTTATTTTGATAAATAATTAAACATTTATTCCTTAATTTGTGTATTTTTTCACATGTATGAATCTGCCCCATAGCCTGTATGAAAGTACCCCGCATGCGGGGCACATTCATACATTCTTGTTTTTTTTTTAAACTTTTATAAAAAGTCACAGATGTATATTTAAACAAATTATATGTTTTTGATAGAAAGTCAGATAGTCATAGTACTAGTTCTTATTCAATCTATTCAGATATTGATACCAGAGAATAATCTATGAGACAAAATAGAAAAACTGTATGAAGCTGCCCCACCTTCCCCTACTTAAAGACATTACGAGCTCTCCAACCCGTGCAACGAAATACAAAAAAGCCTATGACTCGACCTCTAAATGTGTAAAACCATCGCGTCTAACCCCCATGGAAGCATTAAAAATGTTTATAGATGCAGACTTAACACGAGGACAATATGAAATTATAAGAAACACAAACAAAACGTTCTTTCCATGTTATAGCTTAATTCAAGAAGCAAAAAAACAGTGTTATCCTCCTCCAGAAACGTGCACGGTGACGAGTACCTGTGCTGAAATCCAACTGCAACCATTAATTGACATTACCATTAGGCGCTTATCGGCATTCTTAGCAGAGGTCTTATCAACAATAAACAATAAAAGAGCAAGAGCGGAACACTTTGAAGTTGATATGTAAATGGGGCTGCGATGGATCCCAGCAAGCACAATATAAGCAAAAGCTTGAAAATGAGGCTGACTCTGATGCAAATATTTTTCAAAGCTGCTTTGTACCTGTGCGACTAGTTTACGGCAAGGACAACGAAAAAGTCTAAAGCCGGGTATTCATTAGGCAACATTTGTTTATAAACACTGTTTATAAACAGTGTTTCACAATGTTTCATCATCTCTGTAAACAGTTTATATACAAAGGTGATGCAACATTGTTTATTAAACATGTTGCCATGCTCCCCACTTCGAGTGGAGAGCAAGACGAAACGTCTAGTTTATAAGCAAAAGTCAATAGGTGTGGACGTGTGTTGCGCGAGTTTATAAACATGGAAGTAGTGTGGTCCAACAACCAGGTTTCGATGCTCATAGAGCTTTACCAACAGCGTAATATACTTTGGGATGCTTCAAATAAAGATTATAAAGATAAATTAAAAAAAAATGATGCTTGGGCCGACATTGCTGCAGAATTGAATATGTCGCAAAAGGAAGTGGAAACAAAGATGCATATTCTACGCTCACAATTTTCTCGTGAAAAGAAAAAACTTAAGTCATCAAAAAGAACTGGAAGCGGTGCCGAGGAAGTGATTAAAAGCAGATGGCAGTGGTATGATCCGCTACAATTTTTATTACGTGGTGCAACGACATCTGGAACATCGGATACAATGGGAACAATCAATCAATCAATCAATCAATCAATCAAATATTTTATTTGCATAATACAGGTTGATAAAGGTGTTACAAATAATGGAAGAAAAGGAACGGTGAGTACCTACATTTTTATATTATTTGCTAAGTTGATAATATTAATGTAATTTTTTCATCTTTTCAAGGTAACGGGTTAGTAAATTTTAAATCAAACACAAAACTCTAAATTATAATCAGAACTTTATTTGGAAAAAAACAGGTAGGTACATAGGTACCTACTATTTTAAGTATTATGCATGAGAATTTTGCCACGGCACACTACCTTCTGGACTAATGAAATATTCAGCAAATTGATCTCTTACAACCGTAGCAGCTAGTGGGGGATGTCTTGCAATAGGTTGTAAATCCAACATGCTGTTGTGAGGGCCGATTTCTCTTCGCCAAAAACCTTCTATAATGTTATATTCTGAGTCTTCATAATCGAATGTTCCTGGTGGAGTATATATAGCCCGAGACTGTTTATTGCGCCTCAAAAAGTTATGCAAATATACACATGTCATTGTTACAATTTCACAAGTAGCAGGCTTAAGAGGTATGGCTTTTCTGAAAACGCGAAAGACAGCACATAATATGCCAAACACATTTTCTACTATCCTTCTTGATCTGGAAAGACGGTAGTTGTAAATGCGCTTTATAGTTCCACGATTGTGAATACCAGGATAAGGCTTCATAATATTTTCGGATAAGGCAAATGCGCTGTCCCCTACTATTACATAAGGTAGATTCGGACCATTTGGTAAAATTGGTTGTGGCTGTGGAATATTCAAATTGTTTTGAGTAATTGCATCGTAAAATGGAGTTTCTTGAAATACTCCACTGTCAGAAGATCTGCCTTTAGCACCACAATTCGCATATATAAAGTTGTAATCTGCATCAACTATTGCCAGTAGTACAATGCTGAATTGTTCTTTATAGTTGAAAAAATCACTGCCAGAGTTAAATGGTGCTTCAATAACAATATGTTTTCCATCAATGGAGCCGATACAATGAGGGAAATTCCATAATAATTCGAACTGGCGAGCCTTGTTTTTCCATTCTTGTTCAGTACTTGGAACCTGTAACCAATTTAAAACAATGATTTACAGGATGGCAGTGCCTCAACGCAGCCGTCAAATACACCGCCAACTGTGCCGCCGCCACCGCCAACATCACAACTGCCACTGCCACCGCCGCCACCGCCACCGCCACTTCCACAGTCAAACAACTCCAAAAAGAGGAAGTGTGACGAGAATCTCAATGAAATGTATGAAATTATGAAAAGTGCCAAAAAGAAGATGGAGGAACCTAAAGACGAATTTGAAATTTATGGCCAGTATGTGGCATCTGAATTGAAAAATGTGAAAAACCAAAGAGTACTGTTACAGGCCAAGTATTACATAAATAATATATTGCTACAAGCGAGAATGGGCAATTTCGATAGTAATTATTTTGGTGGATATCAAGGCTATGGAGATAGATGGCTCGGCTATGGCGACGGATACCGCACCACATCATCAACGTCGACATATGCTGATGCATCTACACCAACGCAGACACCAGAACCCCAAGTCCATACTGCTACTGGTGACGAGTTGCGCTTTAGTAATCTTGACGAAATAGTTTCCCAGTTGGAAGATGACACACAATAAATAAATTGATGTGATTTGATTTAAATATTTGATAAATACCTACTTGAGTGATTTGAATTTATTTTATTTTACTCACCTTTACATAGTCCTTTAAAACTTTTGTCAATTCCTGACAAACTTCTCGTATAATCTTGCTGATTAATTGTTTTGATACTTTAAAAGTATATGACAGTGAGCCATATGAGTCACCTGTTGCATGAAACCTTAAAGTTATAGCTAGTCTTCTCTGGGGCTCAATAGGATGCCGAAATTTCGTTTCCTGTTTTGTTATGGCTGGTCCAATCAATCTCAGTAAAATTTCAAAATCTGATGTTGACATTCTCGTGAAATTTTGAAAAGACCCATCAAATCCACGAAGGTCATGAAATACATAACTTCTATTTAAAAGATAATTTCGAATCCACCACCTTTTCTTCTTTTTTTTTCTAGTAGCACTCTTATGTAATATTATATAAGCAGCACAGAGCATCACTACCTCCTCGGGCGACATCCTGGCAACAACTGAGAAGTGTGGACTGCCAAGTTTCAGAAACAGTGTTTACGGTAAACTTGTTAATAAACCCGTCATAAACAGTTTATTAACAAATGTTGCCTAATGAATACCCGGCTTTATGGGAAAATCCAACCCCTTCATCTTCCCGATTTTGTCGTCCAATACGATTTCGCTTCGTCAAAGAGACAACTGATATTACTAATGAAGAGATCAGTTATGTCAAAAAAATTTCTGATAATCTGGTAGCAACTGAGGTGGATATTGACGGAAAAAAGTTTCTGATTGACTCCCAATTTATTATGACAATGGTTGACGGAAAGGTCTGCAATGCAGCTACTGGAACAACATCCACGAGTCGTTGCTATATTTGTGGAAAAACTTCTAAAGAGTTTAATAATTTAGAAGATAAAAGGAAAATCTCAAAGGATGCTACTGAATTCGGACTGTCTATTTTACATGCGAGAATAAGATTTTTCGAAAGCATTCTGCATTTAGCTTACAAATTACCAGTGAAAAAGTATCGGGAGAGAAAAACAGACGAGGAAAAAGAAATGGAAAAGAATAGAAAAATTGAGATCCAAACTAGGTTTCGCAATGAAACTGGCTTATTAGTAGATATGCCAAAAACAAACTTCGGAAATACGAATGATGGGAACACCAGCAGGAGATTCTTTGAAGATCCGAAACTAGCTTCAGATATTACAGGGATAGATCACTAATTAATATATAGATTAAAAGTTATTTTAGAAACGATTTCGAGCGGATACACTATGGATGTAGAAAAGTATGAAAAATATGCAGAAGAAACTGCTCGTTTATACATAAAACTTTACCCATGGCACCCACACTGCACAAAGTACTTGTACACGGTTCAGATATAATAAAAAATGCATTGTTACCTATAGGACAACTGTCTGAGGAAGCAGCAGAGGCACGCAACAAACATTTTAGGACGTACAGACAGGATTACTCAAGGAAATTCTCTAGAGAATCCTGTAATAGATATATTTTAAACAGGCTTCTTTTAAGCTCAGATCCATTTCTTAGTGCCTCAAGGGTAATTAAAAAAAAGAAGATGTCTTCTTTTCTGCCTGAAACATTAAACATGCTTCTGTCTGCTACACCAAACCCAGCAGAATCAGAAAGTGACACCGAGGAGGAAAATTGATTTAAAAAAATATGTATTATTATTGGTAAATAATTTGAGTAATGTAAATATATAGTGTATGTAAGATTATGTAAATATATAATGTATGTAAGATTATGTAAATATATAGTGTATTATAGGTGTATGTATGTAAGAATATGTCAGCATTTTTTTTTTGTTGTACTTATGTTTTATTGCTTTTTTTTTAAGAAATATTAAAGTTATTGTGTGTATATATTCCGTTTGTTTTATTTCTGCCATTTTAAACCAAAAAACCCACACAAATATTTTTGGCCGGCTAGTTTAATGAAATACCCCTACGTGCGACGTCTGGTCCGCTAGTGATAACGAAATTACAACAAAAAATCCAAGAGACAAACGAATTTTTGAATCAAACAACTTTTCCAACATTTAGATTTTAACATTTCAACACATTTTTTTGTTCAATTTACTTTGAAAGTTCAACAAAAAAGCAGACCAACATTCAACACACTTTGTTTGCTTTTATTTTGAAAATTCAACAAAAACGCTGACCAATATTTCTAGGCAACCGAAAACATTTATTATTTTTCAAGTTAGAACAACCACAACAGCTGAAAGTTATCGCAACCAGTAAATAATAGAGCAATTTTGAAAAGCAGGAACTAAGACAAAAACAAAACCATTTCGACTAAAAAAAGGTCTATTTTAACATTTTATTTTCAATTATTTGTATGTCCATAACGAAATTACCATGACAAACAAATCCAAGTTTCAATACCACAACAGCTGAAAGTTATCTTAACCAGTAGAGAGTAATTTTGGAAAGCAGTACCTACCTTACACAACAGCAAAATCATTTTGGCTTTTACAAAAAGAAGTTCCTTTTTAATCATTTTTTTTTTCAATGTTTTATATTCATATAGTCATAACGAAATCACAACGAAAACTCCAAGAGACAAACGAATTTTTAAATCAAACAACTTTTCCAACATTCAGATTTTAACATTTCAATTTAATTTTTTTGTTTAATTTATTTTGAAAGTGCAACAAAAAAGCAGACCAATATTTCGAGACAGCCAAAAACCGTTTTATTTTTAATTCGAACAACCACAACATCTGAACGTTATCGCAGTAGGTAATAACTTTTTTCAATATCTCCAAAGCCATTTTGGCGTTTACGAAAATCAGTTTTTTTTTCCTCAATATTTTGTATAACCTTAACCGATGGAGACATCCAAAAAGTTACATCGACAAATCCAAGAGTCAAACTTAATCCTTTACACTGACTGTATTATGAACCACGAAAATTCTGTAACTGATAGACAATCATCACAGTTCCTGTGATAGAGGGGCTAAAGCCAGAGTAAAAAGCTAGTTGAAAATATCATCATTATAACAAAATAAACGCAATACCTCTTAAGGAGACATTGTACCCATCATTATGAACAAATTTAACTTAGAACCAACACCGAAATCGCGAAAAAAAAATCGACTCCCTCATACATTTCTGTGCACATAATTCGACCAAAGTGTACTGAACAGCTGTTTTTTTTTTCGCGATTTCCGGGTTGGTCCCATAACGAAAGTTATTCATAATGATGAGTACAATGACCCCTTAAGAGGTATTGCGTTTAATCAGTTACAGGTTGTATATAAAATTGAACTTAACATGACTCGATTCTGACAGTTCATTTATTGTATAAAGTTACATATCTATGCTTCAGCTTCTAAGCTGGTTACAGCCATTTTCAAAGCACCTTCCCTTGTCGAATTGCCACCGATGAAACCAGTGCTGTGGCAGAATATGCAGTCCTCTATTTCTGCGACCTCACTCAGTACTTCGTCTCTTACTCCCCACCAATTTTTGTGTAGAGGTTTCCTGAAAATAATGGTGTACAGTTGATGAAACAGCGCAAGCAGAATCCTGCATGGAGGAAATTAAAAGGATATTAAAAGCATGTAATAGAATGAGACCTAAAAAGGGGTCATTGCACTTTTAAAAGTTGTTCATAATTACCAACCTCGAAATAACGTAAAAAAACCAGATTGGTACATTATTTTATGGTGTACAATCATGAGAACTTCTATATTACTATAGCCTTATTGAGGGCCGGGGTAGATCCAAGTATTCAAGTTTTTGTTTATTACATACATAAAACCTCTTTTTCCTAGGATTGTAGGCACAAAAAACAAAATGCTATCCTTACATACTAAGGATTCATCTGTGATCTGCTCCTTTTGCTTTATTTACATTCAATCAATTAATTAATTATTAATCAATATAACTGACCTAACTGAACTGAACATATTCGAAACAGCCACCAAATGGCTACCAGTAAATACCATCCAGACGGCGGCAGGCCAAGGCGAAGATGGAGCGAAGAGCTGGATTCCTATCGAAAGGACTGCCCGATGTAGTCAAGGACAGAGTTGTGTGAGGAAGGGATACCTTAGTGAAGCAGTGGGACAAAATGTGCAAGATAACTGCACAAAAAGCTTGAAAAAACAGGAAGTATGAGATATCACTTATGCGATAACCGTTAACCGCAAGAATACTTTTTTAATGGGAAAAATACAGAAATATCCCTTTAACGACGTTCTTATACGATCGTGCGTTCAACTTTACAAAAATATTTTCGCGCGCTCGATCAACTTTACGAGACGTGGCCGGTACCACACGGTAATGCGTTTAGTATTGTGTGAACTTTGCCGCAAAGGTTATACTTGTGAGAAGTTGTCGCGGATTTCTGCCCTTTTCAAAATGGCGGTGCAGCTGACCGACGCGCGTGGAAAAAGTAAGTAATGATTAAAAATATTTTAAATAGTGATTGACTACATTGAATGTGCGATTTTAATAGGTAATAAAGTCAAGTCAATGAGACAACTATAGTTCAATGCATACCTCTATCGGACACGAAGATACTTGGTTGTTAGTTCAAACACGCACGACAGTGCGAGTCCGGCTTTAACTCGTCTATCAAAATGTATGTTGATTAAAAATTAGATCAATGTTTTTAATGTTTTTAATCGGTAAAAAAACTACAAAACGCTCTTTTTTCTGTTGCAGAAAGAACATTTACCTCGGAATACTTACTAGAATTGATAGCAGACGGAAACGAGTCTGAGATAGAGGGTTTCGAAGATGAGGAATGTCATGAAGAGGAAGGCATTGAGGCTGTACCAGATCGGGTGGCGGGTCAGTCGTATTCGGACGACGAAATTTCTAACAGCGAGCAAGAAGAAGCCACTAACATTCAGGTACCAGAAATAATATGTCCTGGTCCGAATACAGTCTGCGCTGGATATCAACGTGGTCGTGGGGATTCACAGAGAGGTCGAGGACCTTCGCAACTTAACTGGAAGCGATGAGCAATGAAGGAGTCCCCGTTGCCAAAATGGTCCAAAGAAAATGTATCCGCAATTCAGCAACAAAATTCAGAGTTGGAAAATATAGAAATAAAAAAAAAACGCCGAATAATTAGGCTGGAACCAAAATTAAAAGATTAAGTACACCGGAGCCGTTAAAATTCAAACACGTCGACGCGTGTGACATTTCGACAAAAACTTACTGTTTTATTCCTTTCCAAACAAAAATCAATGCATGTGCGCTAACGCAATAACAATATAGCAATACAGAGGGAATATCTGAAAATTGAGGGCAATCCTTCTCACTTCATCGTCCTTTGTTGTAATTTTTATCAATTTGCCATTATTAGCCTGAAATTATCCGAGATTATATATAATATTGACGACAGTGAAAATTATCTTTGAATAAGGATTGTAAAGTGTCAGGCGCAACGGCTACCACAGATAAGAAACCGGAACAAAGTGTCGTTCAGAAATCAACTACAACCACAAACGTAGATAAACTTTAACCGTGTGTTGTTTAGAAATCGGCTAAAAAACCAAATCACATGTGACGAGATTAAAAACTCGTTACATGGTACATGCGAGTGATGTTACACGCATCTCTGTTTATCATACATGAAACGGTGACAACTCCAAATTTTTAAAGATTTAAAAAAAATTGTTTTTCACTGAGCCTTTATATCCTAGGTTCGTAGAAACATAATACAAAAATCAGTCAAATACTGTAATCAATGGTAGGGTAACATAAAATTCGTCATGAATATAATGTGACTTATTCCACAAGGCTACTTTTTATCCCAGAAGAATCGGCCACTTGAATGAAGCCAGAGGTAATCGCATTTCTCTATATTGCTTCTACCACCATTCTCTGCACACCCAAAGGGTCGTAGTAGAGAATGCCTATGGCATTAAGTCTACCTAAGTACATTTGTGGGCGTAAAGTGTAAATAAATAAACAAATAAAAGCTAGTTAATCAATTTTAGTAACTCACCTAGTAACAAAGCTCGTAGGATTTACTGGAACCGCCTGGACTCTCCACGAGTTTGGTTTATCATTAAATAGTACAAATTTAATTTCATGTCCAATATTCATTTCTTCTTCTAAATCAAACAAGTGTTCTTTCCATGGAAACCTCTCATTAAATTGCAAAATCTGTCCAGATTTATGAATTTCAAATCGGTTGTCCAATGCGGACCGAACATAATCCCTTGCAGGAAGCCACACGGATATGAAATAGTTGACGGTATATAGAAACTCTTCACTCACAAGTGCCATAGCTTTCTCAAATACTTTATCTAAATCAATATTTTGATTTGAATTCCATTCTGGGTTTAATCTTCCAACTCTATTGCTCAAGTTTGTTCGTATTTTATACCTTGGTTCTTCAGCAGCTATCGGAACACCGTTATCTATAGCATCAATTTCTTCAATGAAGTTTTGGTAGACTTTCTTGTATATTACAGTAAAGTCTGTTGGGTTTAGACAAACATTTTTTGGGACAAGCTGCTGTATGACCTCTTCACCATAGTAAGTATAGACAAGCCCGGCAGAACTTAATCTGAGAAAAGAAAGTTTTTATATTATACAGGGTGTCCCAAAACTCAACGTCAAGCCGAAACGGGGTGACAGGATTGATCATAACCATCACGAGAAAAATCTGAAAAAAAATCTATCCCATGCAGTTTAAAAATTATGGGCATTTTAAGAAAAACCTAGAAATTTGATCAAACTGTACCATTTTTCGGTTATTGTGGTTATTCTTTTTTATTTTTGTTCATTTGAACTTTGGAAACGTAATCCTAAATAACATTTCTAGAATCCCAATAAAAAATAATGACATAATTGCCTCAAGTTTCCGAGAATTGAGACTATTTGTTAAACTACGAATTTAAAATTTTTAAGATTCGTCGACTTTGACAGGCCCTCCTATAAAAAAAATGTACTAGAGTGCCTTGGCAAGTGGCATTAAAAGTTGGCGCATTTAATCAGAATTCTAAAATGGTACAATACTTGTTAGTTCCATACAATAGAAAAGAGTAAAAAAATTAAAACCTCAAGTAACCCGATTTTTGCTATCTCATTTTACTCAGTTAAAATGTTTTTAATTCACACAAGCTCTAGGTAGGTTCTTAATTTTAAGACAAAATGATGAGAGAGATGGATAATGGGTATGTTCGCCATGAGTGAGCGAGACAGATAGTGACGCCACTTTTACCAAAGTGAAAAAAAGTTAGTAAAATTAGTAAAATAATTAATACGAATACGAACGTGCGCAGTAGACGAATGAGCGAAACGTACTAACTGGTTGGTGTCGGACTGGTAGCGTAGCCATTTGCTTGGCTGAAACTAGTGCGAATGAAACAGATAGATGCCATAGCATCTATCTGTTTCATTCGCACTCGTTTAAACGACGCATCTCCGTCTCAATGCGTGGCGTCACTATCTGTCTCGCTCACTCATGGCAAACATACCCATTATCCATCTCTCTCATCATTTTGCCTTAAAATTAAGAACCTACCTAGAGCTTGTGCGAATTAAAAACATTTTAACTGAGTAAAATCTGATAGCAAAAATCGGGTTACTTGAGGTTTTAATTTTTTTACTCTTTTCTATTGTATGGAACTAACAAGTATTGTACCATTTTAGAATTCTGATTAAATGCGCCAACTTTTAATGCTACTTGCCAAGGCACTCTAGTACATTTTTTTTATAGGAGGGCCTGTCAAAGTCGACGAATCTTGAAAATTTTAAATTCGTAGTTTAACAAATAGTCTCAATTCTCGGGAACTTGAGGCAATTGTGTCATTATTTTTTATTGGGATTCTAGAAATGTTATTTAGGATTACGTTTCTAAAGTTCAAATGAACAAAAATAAAAAATAATAACCACAATAACCGAAAAATGGTACAGTTTGATCAAATTTCTAGGTTTTTCTTAAAATGCCCATAATTTTCAAACTGCATGGGATAGATTTTTTTTCAGATTTTTCTCGTGATGGTTATGATCAATCCTGTCACCCCGTTTCGGCTTGACGTTGAGTTTTGGGACACCCTGTATATGAAAAATTTCATTTGCAGTAACTGTGTTGCAACTGCATTTGGCTGTTCATTGATGGAGAGGTGAATGTTCATAACTCATGTATGTAGCTGATGAGTTTCCAAATAAATAAATAATGTTGAGTGAAATTCCAATCCTATAGTGAAAAATCACATGATAGTATTTTGGGGAAAGAACCTCAAATCTGTGTGATTTGAGTGGACCTGTCTAGTACGTGCAAGCCTTGGTCAGTAGTAGAGTAGCTCAACTTACAACCAATAAGGAACTAAACGACTTAACGAACAATGCCAATGAAAAGACATTTGAGTAGACCACAAAATGTCTGACATTGTTAAAAAAATACATGAAGAAAAAAAAAACCATTAAGTCCTCATATTCACAATAAGGAATTAAAATATATATATAAAGGTACTTTAAAAAGTAAGATAACTTTCTTTTACATATGGGCAAGCCACAAGTAGTAGCTAGTTTTTTATAACCTATCACAGCTAGATAGTAGTCTGTTGTGGTTCTATTTATATTCTATTTTATGGTTTCCGCACTTAGTCCTGATGTGGCACCATTGTGCGTGAGCCATGGAGGGCGTCATTCCAACCTGTCAACCTCCCTCCAGAAGCAGATCAGAACTAATGAGTTCAGGATATCTGTGAGTGCTCTGCACAGAGGACTGTCTGGTATACCTATCGTGTGGAAATGTTTGCGTCTGATGATGGTCCTTGCCACCATTCGTAGGCTGCCCATATCCAGTCGCAGAAGGCGCTTGTTAAGTTTCCTCTCTAAGAATGGCATAGTGCAGCCTGGTGGCGAGGCCCACCAGCGTTCTGCTTGTGTGTTGGTATTTTCTTGTAGCCATGTGCGCAGCTAGGTGAAAGGGAGTGGCACTATGGGTTCGGGTCCAACAGCCATCATACCAGATCCCCTCCTGGCCAGCTAATCGGCCGCGTCATTTCCTAGTGACACTGCAGTGGATAAAAGGTCACAGCGGATCACTAGGAAATGTTTAAGGCTTTTCAACTAGTTGTTGATCAATATTTTTTATAAATCTTTGCTGCGCATTCATTGCATTACAAAAATCCATTGCTTCTTCTACATTATTTGTCTGATAAGACAAATCAAGCGAAACTGTAGGAGGTATTGTGATCAAGAAAACAAAACTTACTTAATTTTGAACTTGTCCCCAAGTTCCGGCTTTAGTGAGCTCAGGGTTTCATTAAACTCCCTCTGATGATGGTCATATTGCTTCGTCTCATGGTCAAAGACTGCTCCTACATCAACTACAATTTCACATTTGTTGAGCTTGGCTGTATCCCGGGTTCTAACGATGACAGCATTTTTGTATTGGGGTAGAAGCTTGAGCATGTAGCATGCAAGAACTTCATCACAGTGGAAGACGCCATCATGAGTTCCAATCTAAAATAAAAAAAGGTTTTGCATGCTAAAGAACAATGGCTAAATCTTAGCTGACTAAATCTGAGTGTCTAAAAGTGACTTAATATTACGAATATCGTCGCCTTGGTGGTGAAAAGAGTTAAGCCACACTTTTTACTGAATTGAGTTAAGAACACCACCATACTTGGCGTTTATCGGAGATTCTATTGGTGTTTTGCTAGTTGGTTTTTCATTAAGACGTGAAAGGAGCTATATGAAACTAGGAACAACAAATCAAGTGGTGAATGTAGTGCTAGCTGCATAGATTTATGGAAGGATCGCAATAAACTTGAAAGTAAGGACATCTTATAATTATTTACACTTTGTGAACATACTTCATACATTATTGTAAAGCCAAGTCGTCTATCAGACTGTATTTGCCGCCAGAACTCAATATTGTAAAACTCTGGAAAATGTACCAAGAACAAGTGCAAGACATACCACAGCTTAAAGTCAAACAATCTTTTTTCCGTGACATTTTTAACAAAAAGTTTAATGTTGGATTTGGATCGCCATTGAAGGATACTTGCTCTCGATGTTTTGAGTTGGCTAGAAAAATAGAAACTGCCTCCACAAGCCAAGAAAAGGTAACGTTTATGACGCAAAAACGAATACATACCTTAAAAGCTAAAGCTTTTTATGAACTACTAAAGGTTGAGCCAGAGCATACAATTTCACTCTCCTTCGACTGCCAAAAAAACAATCCACTTCCCAAGTTACCCGATCAAGCGGCTTACTTCAGAAGGCAATTCAATATGTATAACTTGAAAGTTGTTATAGGCACTTCGAAATCAGCATTAGATAATGTACGTACATACTATTGGTGTAAAAACGAACACTCGAAATCATCTAACGAAATTGCAAGTGCCGTCTTCCATACACTGACCAATCTGGAAATTCCTGAAAGTATTCTTAAAATAAGATTATTCGCCGATGGCTGTGGAGGCCAGAATAAGAATACTACTCTTTTGGGCATGTGTTCCAGTTGGCTATATTCTCATGCACCATCACATGTAAATCAACTTGAAATTATATTTCCCATGGTAGGCCACTCGTTTTTGCCACCGGATCGCATATTTGCAAAAATTGAAAAGGAAACCAAGAAGAAATCCATCATATGCGATCCACAAATTTATGTGAATTTATTCAAGGAACATGCGACTGTTTATCATTTAGGTGATGACGACGTCGAAGTGCGTGACTGGAAGAAAGAAGTCAATAACCTTACTAAAAATTCCAGGATCTTGGCATTTCAAGTTCAACCCCTCAAAACGTTTTATGCTGCACAGGGGTCTACAGAACGTTAACGTGCAAGGAGAAGAAAACTATCGAAGTGAAATTGGACAACCTAAATATGTAACGAAAAGAGGCAAGAAAATCTCTGA
Organism: Mamestra brassicae; assembly: GCA_905163435.1. NCBI lineage: Eukaryota > Metazoa > Arthropoda > Insecta > Lepidoptera > Noctuidae > Mamestra > Mamestra brassicae. The sequence goes on from LR991009.1 coordinate 3,870,215, forward strand.
AATGGCACCTGCAATTTTACAAAGAGGCAATAAAGTAAACCCTAAGAAAATAAGTGATGTTGCTAACCTTTTGAAAAAGCACTTCGGTGAAGACTGGAGGTCTATCGACAGTTTGAAATATTTTAAATAAATAGAAGAAAATAATGAAAATTTTGTAGAACATGAGGATCTTCAGTGTGTCGCTCTTGAAGAAAGCGAAAATTTTTTCTGCCAATCTTGGTGATTTGTGCCTTTATTTGTTGTGTTCATTTATAATAATAATTATTATTAATTATTAATTAATAAAAAAAACATATTTGATAAATACGTAAACAATTTTATTTATTACTGCTTAATTAATATTTTCAATCATTAATCATAAATTACCCTATTTGAGTTAATAATACTCAAGCCAGGTTCGCTACTGCCACTCTTCGAATACATACATACAGTATGTATATTAAGAAAGTGAATGTCAAAATCCGCTACATCCAATGAGCTGAGTAACAAAATCCGTCAGATCCAAATTTCAATAACAATAACCGCTACATCCATTTTTTTACCTCTATTTAAGTTGTAAAAATTAAAATCACGTTCCCTGTCCCAGTACAAAAATGCACAATTGACCGACAAGTCCAATAGGATTTTTTTAATAATTTGTTTTTTTATAGTCATAGGGTAGCCCTAGTAATAATATAATTTAAAAAAAAACGGATGCAGGCTTTACTTACCTGAAACACATACGGTTCATGAGCGTAGGGAGACATTTTTGCTTCTGCACGTTCATGAAACACATGTGGTTAAGGGAACTTTTTTTAGATTTTCAAAAGTATTTGTATGTGTAAATACTTTTTTATTATTATTTATGTAGTTTCACGACATTTACGAACTTTGAACATAATATTCCATAGATATCTACTGTCAATGTCAATTATTTTACGAACTGTCATATTTTTGAATTCTGTTCATGAAATCGTTTCAAATGCAAAAATTGTTTGAAGGTTATAATATCGTATGTGAAATTTTTGTTGAAAATGCCACGTAGATTATCAACTGAAGAATTGCGACGTGTACTGGAAGAAAGCGACTTTGAATTGAGTGATGATGACACGGATTCGAACGGCGGCAATAGCGATGTACATGACGAGCCAGATTCAGATATTTCGGATCAAGAACCGAGTAGTTTTGCTGATGACGATGTTGATGACCCTGATTTTGATCCAGGTGAAAGAAGAATGTCCAATAATGACCTGTCAAACATTTTGACAGAAGATTGTGTGTATAGTGATGTTATTTAGCGTATTAAATAAGTAATTTTTTGCTATGTACGTAGTACTAACTTAAATCAGAATTAGTAATGTGAAAAAAAAGAAAAGTTAATTTTAAAACGGCCACCAAATAAAGCGTTGTTTTTAATATAGAACGCAGCCATTTCAAATGTATTGAAGTACCGTTCCGTTTTATGGTGAGTTTGACATTTAGATGCAGTTTTAGCACTGTTAACATTTATTAATTTTGTATTTCGTTCATAGTTTTTTGTACAGTTTATTTCATTTAAATTCTTTATAAGGTTACTTAGTAGTAAGCGTATTCCTAGATTGTCAATCCGCGGTTGTGAAGTTATAATAAATTGTGAAATGAAACGTTTTGTCGTGCTGTCAGTGTGACATCCCTGACGTGCTGACGACGGTTGGTTACGAATGTTCTTTGCAGTCCTTCGTTTGCTTTCGCGTCGATGTGTTCTGTGTGCTTTTACGGTTTTCCTCTTTCTGACGACATTTGCATTCAATACGGACTCCGATTCCCTGCGCTTACGTTTACTTTGGCTAGTGTTACACGGATACTGATTAGTGCATTTGTGATTTTGGACTTGTCTTCGTTTGCAATAAAACAGGACACCATGAGAGAATGCACGAGACCGCTGATGTCGCAGCGGATACTTTGTATCAACTGCAATATATGTGTGAATACATCGAACACACAAAGCCGCTATCTCGTCTTCGAACAAAACACAAGAGTCATCTCTTTAATCAGCAACTGGATATCTCCGGTCATAGTAAGTTTTATATTTAATGAAAAACATATTACCAAGCTTCTAATAGCTTCGTTGTTGCACGTTAGGAAGTGCCATTTCAAATACTTGTTTGAAGTATTTATTCTACCTACCTGTATTACTCATTCAATTATTTATTTTTAGGTTACTGAAGAGGACTTTATTTGCGAGGCATGCTTTTATTTAGCAATGCAAAGTGTCAATGATGAGCTTCATGGGAATAATGATCGATCTGCAGGCCCATCTCGTCGTGGTCACAAAGAAGTTTGCTTGCTGTGTGGAAGATCATTGGTCAAACTGCAAAGCCACTTGATTCTGAGCGTGACTACATCTTCGCATCATAATAAAACTATTCAAATAGTTGAGAGTAAAATAGCACCTCGTCAGGTAAATATAAACATTTTGTAGTTATTTAGTTTATAAATACTTATCATTAACAAACAATGTTTAGTATGAAATTAACCCTGAAATGTGAAGAAGAAATCAACTGCATCCACACATTTACAGTCAGCTGATATTATTGAGTGTTTTCATTTACTGTTGTATTCTGGTTACTTACTGCATTAACACTTGAATTTAGAAGTTACAGTACTACCACAATTTAATTCAAATGTAAATATTACACATATTTTATTATAATCTACACAACTGGATAATAAATCTTTGCTTTCTTTTTACTATTTAGATAAAAGAGAAGATTTTGGGAAATTGACAACTTAGTTGCTTATATTGTTGTTTTGTTTGTAGATATCGCCATCTGATCGCCTGTGCCATGCCTGTTTTATGAAGGTGAAAAGAGACGCCATTCGTAGCGAATCACATGACGAAACAAGAAACGTGGTTGTGAATCTTGACGACATGCAACCTGGGAGTTCAGGACTTCAATCGCAAACTCTGGGACCACCTGTGGAAGTTGTGCCCCCTGCAAACCTGGATGAGGCTTCAGAAGAATCCAGTGATGGGGCAAATCCAGAAGCTCAAATTCACCCGGAACCGACTGACCATCCACTCGTCCCTGACACTATAATGCGTAATTATAGAAGAGCTCCAAATTCGGCATCTCATTGCCTTTTTTATGGGTGCAATCAAATCTCCAATCTTCACAGAGTGTCAGATCCACTACGAAGAACACTTCTAATTAATTATAGGTTTTATGTACCCATCCTTGCCAGAGTCTGCACAAACCACTTAATACAAAATAGTTGGGATTCTCTGTATGATGCAGAGAACAGCAGATCTAACTTCACTGTTCAACAATTAGAACACATGCTGTCATTTATAAATGTAGATAAACCATTTCTTGATTTTAGCAGCATGGAATCAATAGACCAAATGGATGATCATTTGTGTAGGTACTGGATGGGTTTTACCAAAGATAATTTATTATCTTTAATAACAGAGCTACCCCGAATCATAGAGATGCACAGAGGTATATTAGGACTAGCATGCATCCTTATAAAGATGCGAACAGGAGATTCCGATGAAAGAATTTCCACACTTTTACAAATACCACGCACAACATTAGAACGTCTAATGAGTAAAGTTAGAGATATTTTGTTACAAGACTTTGTTCCAAGAAACTTAGGGTTAAATCATTTAAGTAGGGAAGAATTGCTTCACCACAATTTAACAATTCCAAATGGAATATATAATGAAAACAATTTGCAAACAATTGTAATCTGTGATGGAACATAATTTATTTAAACAAAAGTAGTAACTATATGTTCCAAAAAGAGTCATACTCTTTACACAAATACCGAAATCTAATCAAACCATTTATGCTTGTAACATGTGATGGTTATATTTTAGAGTGTTATGGCCCCTACAAGGCTACCACATCAGATGCAGACATAATGAAGTCTCTATTTATCAATGAAAATTCCCCAATCAGACAATATTTTCAAGAAAGGATATATTTATTTTAGATAGGGGTTTCAGGGACAGCATCAACTTATTAGAGAGCTGCAATTACAAGGTTTATGTACCAGTCTCTAAGTGAAGGTGAACACCAATTGACTACTGCCCAAGCTAACAGAAGTCGCTGTGTAACGATTTGCAGATGGGTGGTTGAGGTGGTCAATGGATATTTTAAAAGAGATTACAGATTATTTCGGTTTGACCACTTCAATAAAACAGTGCCAAATATGATGGCTTATTTTCAAATTGCAGCAGGACTGATAAATAAGTTTGGTGTTCGCCTACATGACAGAGTTGATGCTGGCCAAATTGTGGATTTGATACGAGAAAGGATGTCCTTAGAAAATAATTTATCAAGAGCAGTTAACTTATTAAATCTCAATAGACGGGCATCCTTTTTCAGAAGTATCACAGCTCATGACTATAATGTTTTGTTCCCCCGTCTAGAATATAACGATCTAATATTATTCGCCTTGGGAACGTACCAAATACGTCAAGCTCGATCTTATTATGGCGAGCATGTACGTTTTCATGGTGGATACAGAATTGAAGTGTGCAGAGAAATGTTAAACATGGACGAGTTCAATTTGAGAGGTAGTGGGGAAAATTCATTGATAAGAGGAAAAATTAAGTCAAGGCATATTGGCCGGCGGCAATACTATGTCTACATTTTAATTGAAAATAATTTAAATGGAAGAGAAGGCATAAGTGAGTATTGTTGCAGCTGCATCGTAGGACGTCGCACTGTTGGTTGTTGTGCACATGTGATGACATTGGTGTGGTACCTTGGATGGGCTAGGTACCAAAACAATATAGAACCTCCAGCAGCATTTTTAGATGATGTAGTAGTAAGAGAAGATTTAGAATAAAATAATGAAATTAATAAATGTGCTGTTTTATTTTTATTTAATTTCCCAACTTTTTCCCATTGTTTTTCAACGAGAAAGAACAACCAATAATAACTAACATCCAAAAATAACACTTATTCAACCAATAATAAAAGTACTTTATTCATGAAGGTCGATACTTTGATATTATGGAATAGTTCTAAAACTGATAGTTTGTACTAATGTACGTTTGACAGTTGCATTACCTACATAACCTCAAATATTGTTTTCATTGTAACATTTTTACCTGATTGTCAAATCAAACCACGTTTTTATAGTGGCATATTTAAGACTTATTCGATAATTTGATATGATTCACAACACTATACGAGTCATTTTCAAAAAAAACGTACATTCTCTCATAATGTTTTGTCTTCGTTGAAAAATCACGTAATATTATGGACTTGTTGCCGATTTCATGAATTCGTTTTGTTCTAATCATTGTTTATAATTTTAACTCATCAATTTAAACTCCAAATACCCACTACTTTTTATATTAATAAAAAAGATTGCAAAATAAAAACGAAGAATCTTATTCCGTTTAATACAATTATGTTTGTCTCACTTAAGCTGAATGATATATTATTCAACTTAATACGGGGTATAATAATTAAGGTACTGATCTACCGAAAAAAAAATATATTTGCATAAAACGTTAAACTAAATGAAATTTAATAGAATTTAAATATATGTCCACTTTTGTAGTACTTTGTGTAACACCTCTGTGTAACGTTGAAATCATGCTTCATTTGATTTACTTTGAACGCATCTCTAGTTCATTTAGCAGTGGCAACACAATACGCAACTACCAACCTAACGAAATAAAAACGCAGCCATCTTGTTTTTCTGACATTTTGATTTGACTGTGATCCTCGATTTGTGTCGCAAAATATTTTCCTCCGACTAACGTGGATTTAATAGGTAAGTACCAGTAAATAACAAAAAAACTTTATAATATACATATGACTTGGCATACTAATGAGAGAATCCAACTGAAATCAAATAATTCTAGTGAGATATTTGCCTGCAGTTTGTTCGACATTATTTTGACGCCGCGTTATGTTGTTATTTTGTGTAACATTGTGTAACGTTACACAAAGTAAACGGTATAAAGCTGTGTGCATATTGCTAGAGTCCAGTGTTTTTAACCGACTTTTAAAAAAGAGGTGCCCCCAATTCCACTGATTTTTTATCGTACATAATATGATGCAATAAATTATGAGTCGATTTTGATGATTATTTTTTTGTTCTAAAACTTTTTTTTATATATGGTACTATGGACCAACACTGAAATCGCGAAAAAATATCAGCTGATCCATGCATTTAAAAACCATGTCATGTAAAAGTGTAAAAAACCTATTTGCAGAAATAAAATAAAAAAATATGCATTTTGTCGATGTATCTGAACACAAATGTATGGAACAGCTGCTTTTTTTCACGATTAAAAAATAATCGGCCGCCGCCGCCGTCGACTTCAATACTTACTCGAATCAAATGTATAGGACATTTAGGTCGAGTAGGTATTGAAGTTTTGTAAGGGAATAATTTTTTCTCGATTACGATGGGGACCATCATCATGGAGAAATTTGTTCAATTTGATAGTAATTTTTGATAGACCTTGTAGTAATGATATTATTAATAATAAATAAATAAATAATAATAATAAATAAATAAATATTGTATTTTTGTCTGTAGATAATGAAAAATGGCACCAATGACTTTAGCAGAACGTCAACGAAAATATCGGGAGAAATTAAAACAAGAAAATCCTGCAAAACTGGAAAAGATAAAAAAAGAAAATGCTGAAAGAACCAGAAAAAAGTATATAAAAATTGAAAAATTACCAGATACTATGCAAAACGAACAGCGCAAAAAATGGCGACAGCAAAAACAAAAAGAAAAATCAAAAACTAACCAAACAATAAAACCAAATATTGACAAAAATTATAAAGAAAAACGAAGGGCTCGATACCTTCAGTCAAAGGAAAATTTAAAACTAAAGGTTAATATTGAACGAATGACAAAAATTATAAGAGCTCAAAGAAAAACCATATATCGATACAAAAAACAAATGGAAAACTTAAAACAATTATTAAATAAGACTGAAAATGAGGTATTAAATAATAAGGAAATGGAAGGAGTTGTAACCAAAGAAGCGACAACACCGTTCTCAAAAACAGAGAGGTTCTTAGAAGAAGTGCCAAATATTCCAACACCGGAAAAAGAAAAAGTGAAAAAGGCTATTTTCGAAAATTATGTTTTGAAAGAATCCTTATCTAGTCAATTCTCGAAAGCCAAATCTAGATCTGAAAGAGATGTTTTAAAGAACGTAATAAACAATGACATTGTGAAAAAATATAAATTAAAGACTAATTTTGGTTACTCTTGCTTGGGACTAAAAGGAAGACTAAGAAAACAAAAAAGAGCACTTGAAATTCAAAAGATAAAAAGGATTAAAGAGATACAAGATTTTCTTGGAAGAGATGATAACAGCAGGACAACAGCAGGAAAAAGAGAAACCAAAACGTTCAACAAAGATAAACGGCAAATCAGATATCTACAAGGCTCTCTAAAAAAACTGCATAAAAAATATATGGACGAAGGTGGTTTGGCTTCTTACACAACATTTACTAGATACAAGCAATTTTATATTTTAGATCCTAAAGTTACACAAAGAAATACATGCGCTTGTGTCAAACATGCGAATTTGACATTCTTAGCTCAAAAGTTAAAAATACTTGGAGTTTTAGAAACTGATGATCTCGAGAAACTGGTTTCGGCTATTGTTTGTGATAAGTTAAATAAAAAATGTATGTATGGTGAATGTCAAAGTTGTGAAAATAAAACAGTCTCATTTGATTTGACACATAAAAATACAGACGTGGTTGTGTTTTGGAATGCATGGGTAACAAAGAACCACGAATACATGAAAAAAAACGACAGTCAAGAAAACGATAAAAAAACTACAAAGAGAACCGTTAAGGATGTCATACAAAGGACATTAGCAGCTCTGATTGAGTCTTTTACCGATCAACTTATAAAATTTAAAAAACACTATTTCAACATTTATCATGCATACCAAATGTACAAAAAATGCAAAGAGACACTATCTGACACTGAGTGTATCATCCATTGTGATTTCTCGGAAAATTATCTTGCGAAATTAAGTGAGGAAGTACAAGCAACACATTTCGGCGCGTATAAACTCTGCACAGAAGAGGGTTTTGTCTGGAACTATGATATTTACATAGGTCGCGACCCCGAGATTGCTGATCTGGATAAGCCAGGGAGTGTCGTAGTTCAGTTATGTGATGGTCTTCTAGAAGCTGGACGGATAATTGTGTGTGACAGCTATTACAATACCGTAGGATTAGCAAAATATTTACAGCAGCGTAAGACAGACCTATGCGGCACTCTACGGGTAAATAGAAAAGAACTTCCATGGGCAATAAGATCGAAAAAAATGGGCCATAAAAAAGGTGAAGTAGTTGCTCGTCAGAAGGACAATATAACAGCGATGAAATGGAGGGACAAACGCGACGTTGCAATGATTTCTACATGCCATGACGCTAGTATGCAAATGTCTTCGGGATATCAACCAACATTGAAGCCGAAAGCCGTGCTCTATTACAATGAGCGAAAAAAGGGCATAGATGTATCTGATCAGCTTTCAAGTTATTATGACCCTAAAAGAAAGTCTCTGGCATGGTACAAAAAGATCGCTTTAGATGTTTTGATTTGTGCATCAGTAACAAACGCTACGCTTTTGTATCAGAAACTACATTCAACTACTAATAGAAAATTACGCAGCACGAAATTATTAGGGAGTTCTTGCAATTGAACAATGTATCCGATGCGAGCGCAAATACATTGACTAATAGTCCAAGACCGTCTACTAGCTCGATCGCAAGTCAGCACTTTCTGACTAAAATTCCGCGGAAAGAGGACAATAAAATTGTCCGAAAACGATGCCATGGATGCTACGAAGATTTGCGAAAAGAAGGTACAAACTGGAAAATTGCTGCAAAAAGAGTAAAACGAGTGGATACTGAGTGTTTGCAATGCAAAAAATCGTTTTGTTTATGCTGTTTCCAAAACAAACATAATTAGAAATAGTTCAGAAATAATTTGTAATTTCTTGGAAAAATAAAAAATTTTTTCGTACATCCCGCTGTTTTTCTTTACTTTATGATCGTACCAGCACGTCCAATGCAGAAACAGTACAGTTCCAGCAGGTCCAGTGGAATTATTCGCTTTGGAAGTTGTATGTCTCCTGACTCACATATGGTTCAGGAACGTATTAGTGCTTTTCAAGCGCACGTTTCCTGAACCATATGTGGCTCAGTGGACAGTGAACGTGTTAAGAAAGTGAATGTCAAAATCCACTACATCATGAATAATTTATTCATGCTGAAATAACTAGGAAAGGAAAATACTAATGCAATATTGCCCTTTTACTTTCTCGAATCATCACACTAATATTATAAAGGTGAAAGTTTGTGGGTGTGTGTGTGTATGTTTGTACTTTCCACATGCAAACGGCTGGACCAATTTTGATTAAATTTGGTATGCAGGAAGGGGTTTTTAGTATAATATATTAAAACCGCAGGTAGCACTGCAGGGCGTTTGAAATAAAAAAGTAAATGAAGACATAACCTACAAAAAGCATGACTGAATTATCTATTATTCCCGGTCTTCTCAATCAAAAACTCTTGCACAAACTAATTCAGAGGGTCACACTGAGTTAAACAAGATCTTTTTCATCAAAATATGTACAAATTCAATCTCAGCTAAATAAATGTATGGCTGCCATTGTTCTTTAATCAATCTGCCTAGGCTTAACCCGATTATGTTGTCTAACCAGATTCAACTGAGTACAAGTAATTTACATGGAACAACTACCTATTTAATCTCTACAATTGTTTTCCAGTAACTGGGTAACACAATACCCATTGACCAGACTGGTGACAGAATTGGTGGCTTCAGTCTGCCACTCAAAAGATATACAAATGCCAGCCAGAACCAACTGCTTTACGTACTTCCCGAGGTATGAAAGAGTTAGTGTGTAGAGAATGGTCTCCTATTTGGCCAACCTGGGCAAGTTTTGCTTAACTGTTATTACTTTCTCAGCCACAAGCTTCACACATTTCCTATTTCCATGACGCTTTACTAATTTTACCATAAGAAATTAAAAACATTCACCGTAAACCATAGTGCCTCTACAACTATGATTAATTCGGAATTATGCTGATGTTAAGATGATGAAATCCTAACCCTAATATTAAAAAACCGACACATTCGAGTCGGACTTGTGCACGGAGGGTTCTGTAACCTATAAAAACGGCTATAAAATCACGTTAAGGGAGCCCTCTTAAATATTTATTTTATTCTGATTTTTAGTATTAATTGTTGTTACAGAGGCAACAGAAATACATCATCTGTGAAAATTTCAACCGTCTATCACGGTTCATGAGATACAGCCTGGTGACAGACAGACAGCGAAGTCTTAGTAATAGGGTATTATTACCCTTTGGGTACAGAAGCCCAAAAAGCAGTTTAATTTGCTAGTTGGTACTTAGAAACCACTCCAATTATTATAGAACCTCGTTTTCTTACTTATCCTCGTTAGTAATACCTATAACATTCACAACAGATTTTGCAGTCAACGGAGTTGCGATTTATTCCACTATCTAATAAGTACACTCCAACGCACACCAAAATTATAATATAAAATTGAACGAAATACCGGTAAATAGGTTAAAACAATCACAAGCATACTAAAAATAAAAACCCACCTTCATATTTCTTGACTGAGAGAGAAAACGCCGAGTTACAAAGTTGCTGTGCGACAAATTATTATAAACTATACCACTAATGGTACATACAACTTTTCTAAACATTTACTCGTTAGGCTAAGCAACGTGTACTTACAATTTCTCGTACATGGACTGCGTCAAACCTTTCTTTTCAAGCGTTCCTACCACTTTTTTCGTTGTCAATGACTAATGACGCAAATACGCAATGCTATGACGCCAAGTGACCGAAGCAGCATTGCCAATGCCAACTTATGAAATTCCCCGAAAATGCAAGTTAAATTCCCCAAAATGGGGCCAAAAATCTACTAATTCCCCTCAAATTCGCCTCATTCTTTTTCGAAGAAAATAAATCAGTTTCAATCATTAAAATAGTATTTTGTTGTATCTTTCAATTTTTTTTTGTAACAAGCTTTTTGCGCGAAGGGCACTGCTGCCCCGTTTTGATTTCCTTTCCTTGTTGCCATGAAATGCTACTAAATTTTTATGCTACTATTTTTAGACGATTACTCTGCTTTAAAATTAATGGAGACTAAATTTTCGCTGGACCAATTCGTTCGAAAAAACACAGTTTCATCAGTAACGAAATCACAATCCTCGTTATTATTTTTTTAAGTTAATTGTCTTCGACCATAAATCGAAAAAAGTGAAAGTGAACCGAACATAAAGTATTTAATGCAATTAATTTGAAAGAAAAAATATTTTTTGAATAATTATAAATGGATTATTATGATATTCAACATTATTTCACCATTGGTTACGGAAGAAAGTTGCAGAAACAAAGCTGAAAATTAACGGTGCCGTGGTGTGTTCAAATTACTTAAAGTTTTCTGGCCCGGCTCAGATGAATGATATTCTAAATCCCCGTATTTTCCTCACATAATGCCAATCCCCAATAAATCCCGAATCAACTTGTGATTCCCCTCAGTTTGGGGAATTTTGTACAAGTTGGCAACCCTGACACCAAATCCATAGATAAAGTATTTTTTTTAGCTAGTATGCTTGTGCGGCAAGCATTGAATACGACACTTACGGTTTTCATAATCGACTAAAAATGAAATATGGATTTAATAGCTGCTATGTTTATAAGGTTATGTTGTTACAAAAAAATTAAAACATGTCTCTACAACTGATTAAATGTCGTGTTTAAAAAAAACATCTCATATTTACGGTTTTTCAGTTGCTTGAGTTGCACTTTTAAAATATAGATGGCGTTTGGGTTCGTGGCGTTTCTAACTTATTCTTTTAAAATTAACTAATAGATGGCGCTACCAGTTGCAACAAAACGATAATAATGAGAAATGGTTATCTCTCTGGTGGTTGGTCTGGTGGTCTGGTATGGTATGGTCTGTCTACCTGTTTCGATGATGCCGATGTTGAGTTGCAAGATTTGTTCATGATTTTGTTAATGACTAAACGTTTCTATCACCATATTTATATCGCAGGTATTCTATTACACGATTTACACGTTGTAGATAGTAGGTACTTACAGAAAAAACAACCATAGGCGGTGTGCGCTTCAAGTTTGCACCAAATGGGAGTCTACATGATTGTCGGGCGGTCTATATTGTATCTACCTTTGACCAACTGTCAAATTAGCTACCAACAGTAGAAGTAGTAGTAGGTATGGCAGGTATGTCCTACCATAAGTACTTACCTACTTTTACAATTTTAATTTTCTATTTTATTCATGATATCTTTATTTATATAAACTTTGGCTTTTCTACAGATGGTATAACTTACAGCTTTTTATAGGAACTCAAATCAACTCTCTACTCAGTTCTGTATATCAGGTCGCAGATGTCAGAGGGGTATTAGGTATTATAATATTAATAGGTAGTTTTAGTCGTAATTAATCCACATTATTTACTGAACACTTAATTAGTATCACAACTTTGCAAAATTCTTAGTATTCTTAGTGAAAAGTTCATTATTGTCACTTCCATCCACGTGGGCGACATCCACGGAAGTGACATTTTAAACGTAGATAAAATGTCGTTTTTTCATAACCAAGTTTATCATCGTATTTAATAATCAGTGATTGACTGATTATTAAATACGATGATAAACTTGGACAACGGCTGTAATAGCTCATCATTTTACAATATCTGACAGACATTAAATAAATACCTACTCTCTCTTACGCAATCCACAAATGACAAAAGTGACCAAAATAGCGTGCCACGTTTAAAAAAATCTTACTTTAGAGTTCTGTGCTTCACAATTATGATCCAGGAAATGTTAAACTGCCAAAAACTTTCAAGATGGCATTTTGTTGGTTGTCTAATCGCTCAGAACTGTGTTCACTGATACCTATACTTAATTAATGCTGCCTTTAATAAGTCTATCCATGGAGGTGACTGTTTGCACAAATTGTTTTTAAAAATATGTAAAATTAATAATAATTTTGTGATTTACTAACGTTTTTTGAGAAGTTTATTTCATGTGTTATTGTGAAATATTATGAATAAGCTTATTTACCTACTTGAGAAAATTTATTTTATAGATATAGGTCTGTAGATACATATACCATCATACCATACCATACCATTATACCATCATTAGATATAAATCCTCTTTGAAAAAGTGACGAAAATGTCACCTCCATGTGTCGTGTGAAATGGAGGTAACGTTTTCGTAACTTTTTTATGATGTTAAATTAAATATATATATATGTTTTAAAGGTTTTACTTACAATCCTATCAATATCAACAACTTCTATGAATGCTCAATAGAAAATTTTAAAATAATTCATTATTTCGTACACACCAGTGCACATTTTTTTTTTTGCCAAAATGGGAATGATACATAATGAATAAGTACCTACATTAAGAGCCATTGATTGAAGCTTTCAGTAGATACAACCCCTTATTCTACGTACTGTTCCTTTTGTCCAGCTTTGTGCCTACAAGATACAGCAAGCAAAATAACTTGGGGACAGAAGAATAAGCTTACCAGCTATATGATGGGCTTTTTTTTTTTGGATGGGAAATCATCAATAACTCCTTTCGCTCTGGGCGGAGCGGAAGGGAGTGTTAGACCCTTACTGGCTAAAACCGCGCGGTGATTCTTTCAAACAAATTCCACAACCCTGGCAGAAACATTCATACCAAGTTCTTTTTTCCAAGTTTAAAGAAACTACCGTAGCCGTGTTCTGATCCTGAAGTTAAGACGTGTACTTAACGAGGTGATATGAAGTCGTTTCCTGAAGGTGTTAGTTAATATTTCTAGCGGCGGGGAATGTTGTTCCCGCATTTAGATGCCGCGTACCTAAAACTGCCTCGGAAAGCCGTTGTCTGGTGAGTTTGCGTGGACAGCTTTGCAAGCAGGTGAGTTAGTTTTCCATTTTTTTTAAATAATTAAAATAATTTAAGATTTCATGGTTTTCCTATCATTTAATTTAATTATCAAGTTTCTTAGAGAGATTTCATCTTTTTAATTGATCCTAACGATCGATGCAATAAAAGTACAGGTTGTAATTTTTACAGATTTTCGTCGGTTCGATTCCCGGGTGTGGCAAGCGAATTTATTAAAATCTTTGAATGCAGTTTTCTTTCTACTCAAAAATAAAGGAATGTTTTCTTTGAGTAAAATTTTCTATCTACAGTATTAAGAGTACTTTCCCTTCAGGTGGCATTACAAAATTCCACCCTGTATATGTATATTTCTTGTGTACTTGTGTATGTCACTGAACTCCTCCTAAACGTCTGGACCGATGTTGATGAATTTTTTTGTGTGTGGTCAAGGGGATTCTAAAATGGTTTAGATTCACAATTGGACCGGGTAGGTGGCTCTGCAATCGATTTCTATAACTTTTCGTCATACATAAAGCAAACGTTGGGACAGGACATCGTCTGTCGGGACCGGGTTGATATGACATATTTTTAAGAAATTATGTTCGGTTATAATGGTCGACATGATTTAGGAATCTTCGCTCATTTTCTACCCACCCCATATATACCCCCTGGCTGGGAGCCTTAAATCCCTGGCTGGGGGCCTTAAGTCCCTGCCTGGGGGCCTTAAATTCATTTGAGGCCACCACAGGATAGTCCGGTTAAGCAGTAACCAGCTCTAGCGTGCTGAACTGCGAGTGGTCCCCGTCAAAAAAAAAAACCCATATAAGTATACCTACAATTTGTAGTGTTTCTCTCTATGATTTGATTTGATGATGATCTATTGTAACCTTACCGAACTATATTGGGTTCGGATTCCAGTCAAACCGGATTCAGCTGAATACCAGTATTTTACGTGGAGCGACTGCGTAGCGGACCTCCACAACCCAATAACTGGGTAACACGGTACTTCTTGGTAAGACTGGTGTCAGATTTTCTGTCTTCTGACAATCCACAAATGACCAGTGCACTTGTTATTATTTAGCCCCGAGTTCCTCGCTCCTATCTACTACCCTATATACCTAATGGTGGGTTCACAGACGATATAGAATTTTGTTTGTAGGTACATACCATGAACTCTGAATAAAAAATTAGAAAAATACACCGACATTTGTCTGCACTGTATTGTTGCACAGACAAAATTCTGTTGAAGTTTGTGGAAGTCTGTGTGGAAGCCTGTTTCGTGTGGACCAACCATAAAATTGGAAGTTGTTTTACTTTCTTGGACTACGCTTTGTATGACGTTCGCATAGCCTAACGTGTTTGTCACTTCCCTTCGATGTCATTTTAAATGGATTCTACTGTATTATATAAGGAACGTAAAAAAATGCTATTAGAGGGTTATATATTATTTGTTTTAGTTTAATAGATTATTTATTAGTAGACTACATTACTTTTATCTTTAACAGTAACAACAGTCCATCTAGCCTTTCTGCCTAGCCTTTTCCCAACATCCCATAAAAAAACGGGATTTTTTAGATTCCACTTGGACGGTTTTTGTGTAAATTCATGGTGTACAAAAAATAAGTTTATAACTAGCTGACCCGTGTCCACTTAGGCGTCAATTTAATAAGAAATATTATTAGTCACGATCAAATTAATTTCACCTAATAGTAGTGTAGGCTCTCTATCTCTCTATCTACTCGTGGAAGAATGTCTAAAATCGGTTCAGTAGTTCTAGAGATTACATCCTACAAACGAACTCACAAAGTTTACCTCTTTGGAATATTAGTGTAGATTAATAAATAAATGAAGTTTCTTTGAAGTTTCACTTGAAAATATTTCTGTCAAATTTTGACATTAAAGTATAATTTGCCACGTGCTTAAAGGTGCGCTATTTAATCATTGTTCCCCATAAAATGTAGTATGACGATGACTCTAATGATTGACGTTTTACGTTCAAAAAATATTTCATTATAGTCCTGCATGGAAACAAAACAGTAAAAAATATGACAAAAATATAATACGAGTTATGTGCGTCGAAACTTCCACATTTTGACGCAACTTTTGGGTGTAAATAATTTATAGCATATGTAGTACGTAGAAAATGGCAAAACATTTACCATAATATAGAGTTAGATAATTTCTTAAAACAAATCAACTAATTATATTGATGTGTAATATCTTTCCTCTCGCTTTCCTGCAATCTGTGGGAGTGATTTCGTGAAATGGCACGGAAGTGTATAACAGGAAGCCGAGGAAGCGCGCGCTATTTGATTTGACCAATGAGCGCGCCCTATTCGATTTGACAAATGAGCGCGCGCACTGGTCGAGTTGGCTGTCAGTTAGTACTTTTAATGTTAATGTTGCTTTTTACCAAGGTGAGACGTCAGATATTACACATCCTATGCGACTACTGTAAGACTCGCTCGTTTTTTAACAGATACATTCAGTACTTTTTTCATAATATACTGAAGGACTTTTCATAAATTTTACGGGCTCATTTTCGATATTTATCATCGTACACGTTATGGAAGTGTGAATTTGTGCGCATTAGCTTTTTATTGCTCATCACAGCGTTTATTCCTCCCTATTTGTATATATGATTGTTGACCTGTTTATATGATAAAATTGAACATAAAATAAAAACTTCTAAATTTACCTAAAAAATATTTTTAAAATTTGCTTACCTACGTTATTTTCTTCATCTAAAGTAATTTATTTGTATGTTTGTGTGTTACGAATGGCTCAAAAACTACTCAACCGATTTTAAACACCACCACAGAAAGCTACATTATTAACTTAAAACATAGGCTATAATTTAAATCGTTTTTTTTTTAATGATTTTTTTATTATTTATATATATATTAATAATTATTGCATTTTTACCCATATTAATACTTATTATTTTATTTGTATATTTCTTTTATATATGCTCCGTGAGTGTATCCGTGGCACCACTGACTGGCCCTTTCAGAATACCAGCGCTGCGTTATTTATTTTTTAGATGTCGCAGCATAAACTGAGATAGGGACCATTTTGGCCTCGCACAGATAATTATTTTATCATACTGTTTAGTTATTAATTTTATTTTACTGGTTTGTTTGTCTTGTGCGAGTCCCAAAAAAACATTTTTCTTTCTTTCTACGTAATCCCTACGAAAATTGCAATAATGTAACTATTGATGATACATAAAAATAATGTACAACGTGATTTAAGTACTTATTATACCTATAAAAATAAAAATTATTAATTATTACCTAAAAAAATCTCCGAGGGTGTTTAAGGCTTGCTACAGTCTCAGCGGCTACGGCTCGCACGGATGCCTAGGCTTTGTTACAGCGGGCAAGGGTAGGGCCTTTGCACCTCCGGTTTTATATACACTCTAGGGGTAGCAGCCAAAAGACCATGTGAAGTCGGTGAGCCCCGATTCGGTTTGGGAACAGATTCGACCTCGAATTCAAATGTGCATTATAGAAAAGGTTATGGCATCAATTTATATTTTAAACGATAGACCTAATGATTTTCGATTAAATAAACGTCATATCCAATAACGTTATACGAAATAAGTTTTAAAGTATATAAATATTATATGTAAAGAAATTATACGAACAGTTGGTATTTCTCACGTTTATTACATCATGTGAACTTCATTGAAATGAAAATATACCAAATAACTTACATGAAATGAGACGCACCCGTTTTTAGGGGAGGACATTATTGCTTGCTTCAATTTACGTGGAAATTGGTATGAACAAACTAAAAGTGGGAAATTTTTTGCATAATCAACCCCTGACGGGGTCAACGGGGTGGATAATTGCGCCGATCCTGAGACCACAGAATCAGCAGCAGAATCGGCTGGGCAATTGAAATCGTTGTGCTTAATTTTCCAAAACTAATCTTTAAAAGGGGTTAGAGGGGGCGTTAAAGTTTGTGGAGTACCTACTAAATCCGCGCGGACGAAGTCGCGGGCGAAGATAGTTCTTTCATATCCTAGTAATATTATAAACGCGAAAGTTTGAATGGATGGATGGATGTTTGTTACTCTTTCACGCAAAAACTGGTGAATGGATTTTGATGAAATTTGGCACAGTGGTAGATTATAGTCTGGAATAACACATAGGATACTTTTTATCCCGGGAATATGTTGCCTTGGGATAATTATCGACAATCACGCGGGCGGAGCCGCGGGCGCCAACTAGTTTATTATATTTTTTCTCTTCTCTGAATTAGTAGTTTGAAACAAGGCCGCTGTTTTCCTTTCTTTGTCTATTTCTCCACTTAGTTCTTTTAAGCCACGCAATGAATTCATTTCATTAATAGAAAAACCGATAGACCAGGAAGGTTTGGTGTACAGGATTACTTTTAAACGTAGGTATATCAAGAGCTCCGCCTCCGCACAAAGTTTATCTTATTTAACTATAGTAACACTTGTAGTTTGAGCAAATCATTGTTTCAATTTGATGGCTTGCTTTTTCATGAGGCATAAACTTAATGTATTGGAGGTCAATCTATAACGTTAGCGCTAGTCGGCCATCCGTTTGGGTAAGGGCCAAACATAAAAAAAAGAGGCCATAAAAGACCATGCGGGCCCAGTGCGTGTTGTTAGATATCACATCTCTTACAAATTTCATTTCTAGGCCATGTCGGTTTCCTCACCGCGTTTCCTTTCTTGCAATCATATTTTTAACCGACTTCAGGAGGAGGTTCTCAATTCGACTGTTTTTTTTTGGTATATTTTGTTATTTTAAACATGTTCCTTTAACAAAATACACTCCCATAAGAAGAAACCCATATGTATTGCTAAATATCTTTAACACTTTTTATTTTTTATCTCTCACAATAGGCCAACGCATGTTACACGGCACAGTTTAAAAATGACAATTTATTTACGTCGTGTCAATAAATTTATTTATTTACGCTACGCGTCCGTGATTGGGTCACTGAAGTTCAAATACATATATGGATATGGATACACAACTGAATCGGTCCAGCAGATTCGGAGCAAAGTGGCTGTGATAGACGGCCAGACAGAAACACGAGTGATCCTCTAAAGGTTTTAAGGACACGTCGGAACAATAAAAATATACAAAGTAAATGAGCCTGAGTTCGAATTCGAACCCATGACTCGTAAGTTGGAATCGCTACCACTGCGCCCCTGCTGCTCCCTCTGTCATAAGATTCAAGTTTATATTTTAATAAACTTGTACGTATGTATTTATTATTGTAAATGGATTATTAATACAGTTTATTATAAATGTTACTAATACCTAACTAGACAGTCTCGGTAGACGCTGATAACAAGGTGTAAGGTGTGAATGACGACGGCAAGAGATAAGGTAACAACACGCTTTTATTATTTCATTCACACTTCATTCATCTTTTATGTAGACAATCTTTTTTGTAGGAACTTGTGCCAAAGGGAGAGTCACTGACATCCATTTCCAGAGGTTCTAGTGTTTTTCCAACTTTGTCGGAGTGGGCTTAAGGGTGATCCACATATACCCGGGCCGTGGCAGGGACGTGGCCCGACGCGTCCCCGGCAAGGACCGGACACGAACGTGTTTGAACTAGTTCATATAAGATGTAGGCACAATATTTTTCAGCTCATGTCGGATCAGTGCGACCACGTCCCGGGCACGACTCGGATAAGTGTGGATTAAACTTTACAGTCAAACTGGACAGCTAAATGACCTACAACAGAAATAAAAGAGTTTGGCGGAGGGTTTCTAAACCTTTTTGTAGTGATTTAGTAACAGACCACTTGCAAAATTTAAGAAAACTGTTGGCTTGTTTGGAATCGAAATAGTAGGTTACTCATAGATTAAACCTGTAAGGAAAGAAAACAAGGCAAACGACAATGAAAATAAAGATGTACTGCGTGCGTGACGGTTACTATCGAGATGGTTCTAACGTTTGATAAGCACGTTATATTGAGGAATTATCTGAGACAACTAAGGGTAGGTTTATCATCTGTCACGTCTCGTTGGTTATAGTGGGTCCATACGATATATACTTTTGTTTGTACAGACCTTGAACTCTGAATTAAAAAATATACTTATCATACCGACATTTATCGGCATTGCTTTGTTGCACACACAAAATGATTTACAAGTTTATGGAACTCTGTATCGTGTGGACCCACCATTACTATTTTTAGTTTTAACTGGCTTTGCTGCAGCTTCGCCCGCGTGAAAATATTTATATATTAATTTTTGTTCACGGAATCCCTAATCTACTCCCCAAGTTAATCCTTATAACATGAGCTATCTGCCAGTGGAAGTGCCAAATCGGCAACAGGCAAAAAGACAAAAACTATATTTTTTTCCTTTATTCTATATTAGACACCATAACAGCGTATATTGATAACAGTGAAAAAAAAGGTTCAAAGGCGAGCAAAACCCAAAATTGAGTTTTCTACTAGCAAACCTTTGAGTGATAGAGAGAGATCACAATAGAGGGTATATCCATTGCGCGAATGAACAAATGTTAACAAACGAACAGATGGTCAATTCGACGAATTTTTAAACAATTTTCGCATTCGCATCTCAGTCGTAATCCGTCAAAATTTCATCATAGGTGCTTAGAAAGGTTTATTACGTAATTATATCGTAATTAGGGTTCCGTACCACAAAAAGAACTCACTTCGTTGTGTGCCTGTCTGTCTGTTAGTCACCAAACTTTTTTAAATTAATATCAAATACGTAGGTCTATGGTCCCTTGTGGTGATAAGTTTTAAGTTTGAGGGGTGACTAGAGAGGCGCCACGGCGACCACACCTTCCATCTGACGTAGGTACTCACTGGACACGGTTGTTTCGGGAGTTACCTGTTGGTGGAGGTCTGTCCTGCTTAAGCGGAGCACCGCCATTGAGGCGATCGGCGGCTGCGACCTCTCACGCCCGGACCTGGTTCAATCCATGGTCCGGAGCGAGGAGGCATGGGAAGAAGAAGAGGCAAACCTCATGCCCCAGCCGCCGCAACAGTAGAAGACGCCTTAGGGCGTCGGGGGTCGCAGGGCCTGCCAGGGGAGGAATTTGTTTGAAAGAGTAACTGCGGAACTGGAACGCAAAGGGCATTAGGAGGAATACGGATGGGTTTTAGTCAGTAAGAGGCTAACACTCCCTTCTGCTCCGCCCACAGCGGTAGCAGTTATCTGATGATTCCCATCGCTTCTAAGTCAACGCATTATAAATATCTCGCCATTTATGCATCATATTTGTGACATATTTTGACACACGCAAGTAAGTCCAAACCTATAGAGGGTACTTTCCATTGACCTAGAATCATGAAATTTGCCAAGAAGCAAGGTCTTATTGCACAAGCTAAAGAATTGTATATTGTAGTTTAATCACATAAAAAGTTTGTAATCGTAAATAGATTACAAACTTTTATGCAGTTGAAGAATTGGCCGTCACGTGCATCGATGTACGAGTGATTTTTTCGTCTACTAAGTTAGTCATTCAGTCCTAATAATAATTATCTTTTCGTCAGAGTAATGAGAGTGCTTTCATAGTTTTTAAACTTCAGTAGGTAATGTATACTCGAAAAAAAGTCGGGACTCGGTTCCCGTAATAGACGAACAAGCTTCATACGAGTTTGCTCGGAACCCCAGGTGCGCGAGTCCGACTAGTACTTTTCACTTTTCAAACACTATTTTTTTTTTATGAACCGGGAAAAATGTTTGTCTTCTGTGTGATTAACAATATGAATGTTCCAGTAGTGGCCTGCCGCAACTACCCAGGTCTGGAAGGCTCGTTCCTACTGCTTTTCAGAAAATTCTGCCTCCATGAAACCTAGTGGATTTTTAAAGCCACTTTCATATAGTTTGAGTCGGGGTCGCGGCAGACCCAGAAGATGGCGGGATGCCTTGGATAGCAGAGACAGAAATTGAATGAATAGGAGGTGCTCAGGAGTGGAACAGTTCGGGCTTATAAATAAGGAATCCATGTCACCGGAAAATTGTAGACTCCGTAAGATTGTAATAAATCTTTACAAGATTTTGGTTTCTCGATATATTATGAAAAAAACATTTTGTATACAATAAACCCCATCCAAATTCAATAGTTTCCTATACTTTCGTGTCTTAAAAAAAAAGATACAAATTCACGCGACATTTTACAAGCTTACGGCGTTTGCAATTTTCCGGTGACACATATAATACACAAGAAAGTAACTCTGTTTGTTACCTCTTTTTGTTTTGGTTTTGGATGAAACTTGGCACACGGGTAGACTATGATATATCTACCCATGTGCCAAGTTTGTAAACCTTTAAGTCCGACAGGATATGTCCTGGAATAGGACACTTTGTACCCGGGAGTATGTTTTATGTATGTTCCCTTGGGTTAATTTCAAACATTTACGCCGAAAACAATTCGATACCATAGGGGCATTTTAAAAAAAAAAAAAAAAAAAAAAAGGGGCATAGGTCATCGTCTGCCTAGCCTTTTCCGAACTATATTAGGGTTGGCTCCCAGTCAAACCGGATTCAGCTGAATACCACTATTTTACGTGGAGCGGCTGCCTACCAGACTTCCACAACCCAATAACTGGGTAACACGGTACTTCTGGGCAAGACTGGTGGCAGATTAAGCTGAAGTGATAAATAAAAAATAAACAGACTGCAGTTAATCTGACTCCAGTCTTGCTAAGAACTACCGTTAAGTTATTTTAAACTTTTTAGTGTTTTTTTTTAATTTGGAAATCGGTTGTACATTTTTTTTGCATAAAGTTTTTTAAGTATGATAATTGGTTAATACTCACTATTCTCTTGTTATTTCTAAAAGAACAAACAGATTGTTTAAATAAATATTATGACTATTTTATTTCGGTTTCAGTTATGATGCAATATACATACAATAAAATATCTACCATAGGTATAACACAATTTTCCAATAAGTATTGACGTAGTTAACAAACATCAATCAATTGATCAATTGTTAGTTATTTTTAAGTAATACTTATTTTTTTGACCATTGCTCGAGTTAAATATTAATCTAAAAACACAAATTAACGATATTTTGGTCCCCATAATGTTAATCCATCAAAAAAAAAAATAAATACCGGGATTTCCTGTTTGAAATTTCTTCATAATTTATTTGTTTTCTCTAGGTTAATAAGTCAGACATTTATTACACTAAGACAATATTATGTGGTCATTAATCTCGTGATCAATAAACTTGACACTTTAATTGATAAAATATGGAATAAAAATATTAGACTATTGACCCATGCAAAGTAAGTAAATCATAAAATATCAATTTCTTGTAGAACATTTTGTTGCGGACTGTTAATTAATTAAATGCATACTTACAGTGCACCTCCGAATTTTTTATTAGTTTGATTTTATAAGTGGGGGGTTCACGCATCAAAAAATGCATTCGTATTTCGTCGATTCTGGAAATTCAACCCGAAAAGGGGTGAAACTTTAGTTAAAAATGGAAAAATAATCTCAAAAACTGTTTGATTAGAATAATAAAGGTTGTATTTTTTACTTTTTCAAAACTACCCTCTTATGACGGTTTAGAGGGTGTTAAAGTTTGTATCGAAGAATCTTATTCCTCGAGTTTATAAGCTTAAAACTTTGCACGAATACTAAACTAAATAAATAATAAATAACGTTAAAATTAGTTTCTCAAAATTAAACCCAATGGGGATGTTAACGTTTTATGGAAGAATCTTAACGCTTGGTTCGATGAAGTTGAAACTAATTTTTATTTTTAATTAATAATTTTATTAAAAATTAAATTGTGTATTTTTTTATAAGGGGTTATGAATTTTTATGGAGAGGATTTTACTGCTGGAATCAACTTACTCGAAAATTGATATAAATAATAATACTTTATTGATACAAATCCTTCCAATATGCTTAATATCTAGCAAAGTTCACTATAGTTAAAGTGTACAAAAGCTGAAACCCTGACCCCTCAACTAGGAATACCTGTGACTTAGGAGTCAGTGTTCTACTGCCACTTGGACAATCAACCCCCATCGGGGTGAAAAGGGGAAAAACGGTGTCAATGCAAAATCCCTTTACATTGATGTAAAGGGATTTTGCATTGACACCGTTTTTTAGAAACCTGAAACTTATTACTTACTAGGTAATAATCAAGATTGTTATGATTAATATTCCAAAGCTACCATTCAAAAGGGCTGAAGAATAAATGAGTTTGGAAAAATCTAATGACTCATGAATTCATGATGCACTCATAATCAGACCAATAAAAATAATGATGATCGTTATCATTCACTTATCATAAACTACCTACCCTATCGGAGGGGGTATTTAAGTTTCTAAAGGAAAGTACTAAACCCGCGCGAACGAAGTCACAGGCGAAGTGCTAGTTAGCAGATAACTGTTAACTGATATATTTAATTTCCCTTTGTATCTCTAAATTAATGTGTTGAATTCAGGAAAAAAAAATCTCTTTACAACTTTGTCATTGATGAGGCATCGGTTCCCCGAACCATACGTGTCGTCATGTTCCATTTTACCTCTACTAAATGGCCAAAACACGAGGTCCACGTTTTTTTATGACCATACATTCGTATACCAGTTTTCGTGGCTGACGGTACCGCTAGCACGTTAGGTCGAGCTTTTTTGAAGACGTAAAGTGTATCGTGCCGCGGAGTCCAGATAGCAGTTGAGCGCGAGGCCTCAGTATCGCGCGAGTTACCGCCCGCGCCGGTCACGTTATGCCGCTCGACGAAGTCGGCCGAGCGCTCCCGAACACGCTCACGAAAAATCGCAGCCGGTAATTGACCAACATGTGATCGGCAAACACAAAATACCATAGAGTAATAACCTCAAAGTATCACCAAAAACTTTCCGCCGCTTTCTCTATTTGAGGTTAGGATTTTTCCGGTTAACGTTTTTCCGAACAACTTCGCGCGTTCGAAAACCTTAGTTTCGCGATTTGGCAGCCGGTCCGGCGTTTTGCAATTGCATAACAATGCAGCGAAGGCCGGACCGCGTGGAAAAGTTGATTTTATCATTTCGCACAGGTGAAAATTAGTGTTTAGTGCCTAGGTGGTCTGTTTCCACGCGGCGTGCGTACGTGATCGCTGGTCTGGGACGATTTCAGAGTAACGTCTTGCGCTGGCTCGCCTGTTACGAAACGCTCGGGGCGTACACTTCTGCTCACTTACCGAAAAAAAACTTTTTTTCACATCTGACGACAGTTATCTGCTAATTGCTTGACAAAATCTCTTTTGGCACAGAGGCGCACTGTAAGTTTGCGCCTGAACATACGTTGCACGGCGGCGGCGCACCAATTATTTGAGTAAACATTTGCTGACTTATACTTGTATCGCGTCCTTTATCGATTCTTTTAATTTTCTTATTGACAGTGTTGGGTTATTTTTAATTTGTTTATTTTTCTCCCTGGTGACACTACTGGCGTCTTATTACTCTATGATATTTTAGTGCCGAAATTGCAAAGTGTATTTTTAAGTGGTTCATGTGTTAGCTAATAATGTGCGTGATTTTCAGTTCGCAGAGAAACGTCGGTGGGAAATATTACTAGTATCAATTACCTTCCCTGTGTGATGTCTATTTGCACCAATAATACGAGTGTTGAGTTATTCGAGTTAGAGTTACAATAACCACAAGTGAACACGATCTGTTCGGAAACTGTACGAAAGTGACACGCTGTTGGGAAACTCACGCGGTTTTGAAAAACATCCATTTGTGTGAACTAATATTTCGAAAGTGTGACTTCGGTTTCAGGAGAAAAATTTAAAGTGAAATAGTTAATCGGTTCAAAAATTTTATATACATGTGCAACTTCTGTCCTCGTGGAGTATAGACATTTGAACAGGTGAGGCTCTCTTGTCTTTATCACATAAGTGTGTAGTGAATTTTTTATTTTTATGATTTGTACTGTTTTTCATTTTGGAGCTCGCTCAGAGACCAATACAAATTAAAATAATTTCGTACAAAAGTTTTTAGCGGTTCGTAAATGATTGAAAATATTTTGTGGGCTCCGACAAACTGGAGTAAGTCGTAAAATGGTTATTTTGAGAAAAAAGTGTGAGTGAAGAGTAAAAGAAAGTGAGTTTTTGAGTGCATCAGTCGTCGCACTTATTATTAATCTGTTTGTATTTATAGTCGGTGCATAGCTCATAAACAATGTTGTATCATCAACTAGCACTAAAAGGTAGGCGTTATATTAGAAATAGTCCACTACTGGCACTACTAAACCTAATGGCACGTGTTCATGCGAATACACATTCTAGTTCGTATCTTCACGCAGAAGCTTTACGTGGTACTTGCTAGGCAGATATTGTAGAAAGTGAAAATTTACTGGCTTATATAGAAATAAAATCTTACAATATGCTTAGTTTAAGTACTGCTTAGCACATTTTAAATTCAAATTCTTTAAAAAAATCGAATTAAGAATGATTACTCTAAAAATCCAAAAGTTTTATGAATAAGGCTGTTGGAGAATAATTTATTTATTGGGCTCACCAACAATTGTAAACACCAAAAATATTACAAAATACTTAACTTAAAACAATGGTATTAAAAGTAAAATCATCATTCGGTATAAAAGTAAATAAATTCAATAAATTAACTGTTTTATTTTATTTTTTCAAAATTAAATAAAACAGTTAATTCATTGAATTTTGTTACTTTCAGTACTTACAAAGATATTGAATAAAATAACCAGGAGGACACATTATTTAGCTGAAACGTTATGTTCTACTTAGAACACAGTGGGCGAATAACCTATTTACCTAGAAAAAATAATGTTTTAGGAAATTGACCTCTTCCAAAAATGCTTTTAGAAGCGAGACAATCAGAGCAGCGACTGTGTAGCTAATACCGCCGCCCAAAAAATGCGTGTGTGTGTTCAAAAATGAAGAATGGGTAAATGGTGCAACTATGATGTTCTCACCATGACAGTAAACTATAATGCTGGGACACAGGCCTGCTCTCTATGAGAGAGAACAACATGCAGGCCTAGTGCGGGTTGATTGATGTCCCATGTCTTTCAAAACCTATTATAATTTTTTTTCTCAAGAAAGTGTAAAATGCCGTATTCAGTTTATAAACCGCAAAGAAGCATTTTATCTCAGTTTTACTCTAGCTATAAAAATACTTAAGTAAATCCAATTAATAAACTCTTTTCCCTCTCCGGAATAGAAATTTCACTTTCGTTTGAAACTACTTGCAATGAAAATATAAGTCAAGTAAGTGTATTATAGAATTGCAGTACTTTTATACAAGACCAACCGCAATATTGGTTTAATATACTTTGAACGATGATTTATTACAAAAACTTCACGCCGTTTTGGAAAGGATAGGCAGAGGTGTATCAATAGTACAGTAATATAACGCCAGTTAAGTTTAAGTCCCATGTCAACCGAGCCTATTGGACACAAAGCCAGACTCCTAGCTGAAAATAAGAAATTTCAGACGGAAAACCTAATAACACTTTTCTCGACCTAGGAATCGAACCCAGGACCTCATGCTGGGGACCAGTAGACCATCAACGCAGTAGTGGCAATAACTGCGCATCTTTATAAGTAGTGGGGTAGTTTAGTATCTACCACCATACATATTCCTGCTGCTAATAACGTAGCTGTTTTCTAATTTGAAAGTTGTGGGTATACTTGCAGATTCATGAAATTAGTACCTATCTCAGTCCCATCAGATATTCTCATATTTGTCCTTATCCTATCTGACCTTCAGGACCGCTGTCGTTGGTCCTGAAGGTCAGATAGGATTGCTTCATGTAAAATACTAGTAATCAGCCGAGGATAGACTGGAAGCCAACCCCTCTATAGTAAGAAAAAGGATTAGCAGATTAACTGACAGTTAATAAATACATATAATAAAAAGCTTTTTATTTCTTGAAAATACGAATGTTAGAAAGATTTTAAAAAATAAGAGAAACGTAAAAATAAGTGCTATTTACAATATTGTAAAAAATTTAATGTATGTATCTTAAATTATTCTTATGCAAGAACCCCTCTCTTAGGCTAAGGTGAAGGCCTCCACTAAAGAATTATATTTGTCTCTATCTTGAGCTACTTGTGGCCAGCAGGGACCAGTCCATCTCGTGTGAGTTCTGACTTTTAGACGTTTGCCGTATGGACCCATCCACTTTGTTACCCTGCCAGTCCACCTCCCGTCCTCTAGTCTCGCTACGTGCACTGTCCACTACCATTTAAGATTTTTAGCGTGGCTTAGAGGATCTTTGGTTGTCAGTTTGTATCAATGAAAACTAAGAAAAGGGAACCTGGTTGTGTTGCCATTAATCGTCTCGTTTAGTTTCTGAAGGAATACATAATGATTGTAGTAGGCGTTGGGCCAACGGCCTGTCACAGCAGATGTCGCTTGAGTTCAACGATTGCAGGCTTAGCGTAAGCGCCATTGAAACCCATCAATTCATACGTTATCGCTTTAGAGATTGCTCATGTTAGAAAAGTTTGATCTATTCATTTGGCGGTTTAAGATTTTCTTCTAAGTTTAACGTTATGTCAAGCTCCTGTGAGTCCACATTAGGGTATTTAACTGAAAAAATCTAATTAGTCCGTCAGATGGACACGCGTGAAGCCACGTCTCTGGTAAAAATGTACCCAATTGTACCATCATAGTGACGTCACGCGTGTTTTCAACGCACTGTATCGTCTTCATTTTTTGTTTACGTGAAAAATTAAAAAACACGTGTCCAATATTTCTTGGAAATCCATCTGACGGACTAATTAGATTTTTTCAGTAAAATACCCTATTCCGCAAATAAGTCCTCTCAAACAGGGGATGAAAATCATTGCGGGTCGAAAGTCTTTCCATGGAGCATCGTATTTCCCAGTTACTAGGTCTGGTACAATACGATGGGAAATACGATATCTGACCTATAGGCAGAGGAGGATAGGCAGTGGCATTGAGCTGCAAGCGGTTAGACTGGATGGGCATCCCCAACATATTTGAGAGAATACTAGAATTATTGTTTCGCTGAATTAAATAGGAACAAATCTAGAATTCCAACTGCGAAGTTCACTATATAGCTGTATATGTATGTAGAAGGTGTAACAGAAATAGCGCAGAACTTGTAAAAGATTCATCATTATGAACAACTTTTACTGCAGGGCCAGCCCTGAAATGCCAAAAGCTATTTAAAAGATTTTGTCGAGTATAATGTTAACAATATAAGGTCCCATTAGAATAGATGGACAAATTTTAACACAGCGGCGTTCAATACGTCAAACCAAAGATATCCAAGCAAAAAAATACCACTGATTTAAGTGTTTCTATTTTGACCTAAAATAATAAATTGCTAACATTTTATTTTATATTTGTTATGATTTTTTTTTACTTGGAACTATCTAATGCGTTTATCTTATTTTTTTTTTCCATTATTCTTATTTTGGTGGTACGATTGACTTCTAGAAGTTTGTCCGTCTATTTTGATGGGACCTTTTATATGGAGCAGTTTATTGTTATAAAAACTTACTTTACTTTTCTCTATAAAAGTTCGGCTGTTCAACGTCTTTGCCTCGGTCAGGTAAAAAAACTTAATTACGGGCCAGAGTTGGAATGGTTGACAGTTTCTTTCGATCTCAAACCAGCCACAATGCAGGTTTCTTTTATTACAAGAGAAACATAATCTTATTTTAATAGCTTATTTGCAACCACTTAGCATTTATGCATAATCATTTTGACTAAACAGCCATTTTATTGGTTGCATGCTAATATTTATAGGATTTATGTATTTAAGGTAAATTTTATTCGATATTACTAGACAATGTTGCAGATCAAGATTATTAAAGACTAACGATGTGCAAACTAGCGTGGGTGGGTCGATATCGATAAGGCATCGAAGAAGTGCGGATTTTATCGTATCTTCCTGGTTCCGGGTAGAGAAAAAAGGTGTTGATGGCAAGCAATCTCACTGACCCCACAGAGTAGTTTTGAGTGTGCTTTTTTCCATAAATAAGTTTTTTTTTTTCTTGAACGTTGAAAAACTTTTTATGATAAATTTACTTAATTTTTTCAATGTGTGTTTTTTAACAATAGTTCTTATAAATTGTAGGTGTGTAGTAGAAATATTTGCCATTTGTGTTTCTTAAGCTATGCAATAATTCAACCTGCATAATGAGATAACTCGCATGCATTGTTCGCGAATATTAAACTTACAAAACGTTGGGAGACCAATACAATATCCGAGTTTACACACAGTCTGTTACGAGCCGATTTATACAACACTTTAGTAATAAAAATGACAAATTATGTAAACGCCACATATGCAGAATATTCATTAGTGTGCGAGACAAAACAGCGTCTGCGACCGTCTGTAAAACAATGACCTCGTTATCAAAATTTTCTTGAAAACTAAAAATAATCGGCCATGATGAGTTTTCGTCACAAAGTTTAGAATCGCACGGAATTTTTCGTTTCGCTATCTCAATTTACGCCTACCGGTATCTGGCACTGATTTGATTACGACGATAAACCGAAGAAAGTATACAATGCACGATAGTGGTACGATATAAATTACTTATCTGTTGCCCCGTTTCGTGTTATCTATATCGAAAATGTGGCGGTAGTCGTTGTTGGGTTTGATTGATTACTTTTAAAATGTCTCGCCGAAATTCCGGGATGAAAAAAAAAGATTTTTTTTCTACATTTTTTGTTAGCGTGCTCACTGGGTGACTTGTTGATACTGTGGCGTTGTGGAGCTCTGTTGTGAAGCGACTTACCCTTGACCACTTTCCCATTTGATGTTAGGACTAATTGTATAATAATTTTATTTATTTAAAGCTTGTACAGTTCAAGGTTGGTAGGGAATGCGCCAGCGAAGCGTCACGCATGCTCGCAAATATTCTGTTTCAACTGACGTAAAGTATTTAAGCCTAAACTATGCAGTCTGAAATGACGTAGAAAACTGTTCCAAGAATATTCAAGAATCCTTGACAATGCGATGTTAGTTTTGAAATGACAGTTACCAAGAGTTGAAACAGTGCGGTCTTCACTTGTAGAATAAGTAGGTAGATAATTGTCAACTATTTTCACATTTCAAGCAAAATATACAAGAGTGCCAATTCTACTAATTTTTAAGCAACGTTCGCATTTGCATCTGTCAAAAAAACCTAATTTTTCAAACTTTTTGATTTTGCCTTCTGGTATAATCAAGCATTTAGTTAATGTAGACACGAGACTCCCACAGACAGGTATGACGCGACAATGCGACAACAATATGACGACGCTTTTGCCATAGAGCCATTTCAGGACAATATCTATGGAAATGCATCATCTCATCTTTGTGAAATTTTCGCATCGCATTCGCACCTGTCTATGGGAGGCTTTATAAGTAAAAAAAGTCTACGAGACAAAAAATGACATCACACCAGCCGAAAGACGTCCACTGCTGGACATAGGCCTCCCCCAAGGGAAGCGGGGTGTTGCCATAATCGCCACGCTTGGCAGGCGGATTAGCGATCGCAGTGTAGCTGAGGCAATGTATAGAACCACAGAGAATGCAGCTGTCCATTCTCTGGTGAGTCCGTTAGTCGCCTCTTACGACACCTACGGGAAGTAATGGGATGGTGCTATTCTTTTACGTCCGACACCATACTGAACCACAAAATATGTATTTATGAATAATTTGCTATGTATAAGTATTGTATGTTTAAAAAGGAGGAAGGGAAACCTATTTTTAGCAAGACCCAAGAACGCTAGACTTCGATGTGACTATAATATATTAGCCGACAGATAGTAATGAATGGAAAGCTATCTATCAGCTACGTATCAGTCAGTAGTAAGTCAATAGAAGAGATATGGGTCAGTGATATCCTAGGCTACACTATCTTGTTTGTAAAATAACTTTACATTTATTTCCTTCTCCTTTCATAATACAAAGAGGATGTATCGAATCTTTTGCCCAATTTAAATAGACACTCCCCCGATATCTGAAATGAGAATTTGAAATTGATTGTTATTTAGCCTGAAAACATAAAAAAATTGACATTACAGTCACATTCATCACTCTAATAACTCAATTCAGAAACCCGCCCAGTGTATGTGTGTACTTGTGTAGGCACAAAGTGTTTAAATTCCTTTGTCAGAAGTAGCTAATGCAACTTGCATCTAAAGAATAACCCCCATATTAATAAAATAAACATAAATGCAATAAAAAACAAGCAGCTACTAAAAAAACAAATAACATATTTTATTTTTCATGTCAAAAATGTACATTTGCATACGCATAACGTCATTATGCGGAATTTTATTGGCCCAGAGAACCGTAGTACTCGAAAATTAGATTCAGTCGTTATAGTAAGATTGATATACATGACATGGTATCTTTCCGAAATAGTATAGTTAATGTGTGAGAACCATCGCCCAATCGCTATTAATACGCTATTCGGCTATTTTAACAAACAAATAGACAGTTCTAAAATCAATAACGTTAGAAGAAAAGTCAATTAACCTTAATTTCGGGAAGGCCGCTAAAATGACGCTTGAATTTTGTGGCTTGGCATAAAGCGTGATTTAAAAAAATATGCTTGGCGTTAAATGCTTTAAACTTGCATTAACCCACCCACCACAAAAAAGGGTGTTTAAAGATGGCTCTTCAATAGACCTTTTTGCGTAAATATTCGCCTTATTTTATTTTGAAAAATGAAGTCTCTGTCATCTATGACCTAGACTAGAGTCAAGAGCAAACATCTCAAATAAAATAAAAAAATGTTAGCTATTTTCTAATAACGCTACTTTCTAGTAAGACGGACATTTTGGAAAAAACGCCAAACGAAGAGCCACCTAAAAATTGGATGTTGTAGTTCGGGAAAACTAGTTATCGTTGCGAAAGTGTCAAATGGCTGGAAGCGTCACTAAAAATAGTAAGTGGCTTCCGAGTTCATGGATGTCGTTAGCACTAGTACATCACCAAAAGTACTCATTTGCGTAATGTCGTATTTATTTCGATGCGATGGTGAGCTTACAAGTCGACCTATTTTTAACGACTCCATTTTGATATTTTTGTCAGTACTGACTATGTTTTTTTAACACTTTTTTTCATTGAGAGATAACTCAATGTAGGAATACGAGAATTGAAAACGTCTTCGAATACATAAAACGCGATCAGTGTCAGGTCGTCAATCGGCTTCAACGAATCTGAATCCTAATCTTATTTAACTGATATTATAAATGCGAAAGTGTATTTGTTTGTTATGGTTTCACACCTAAATCACTGAACCGATTTTGATGAATTTTGCCACATGGTAGATGATGGGATCCTGGCGATTATAGGTTACATTTTTAAACAAAAATCTATATTAAAGCGAGCGGAGCCGCTGGAAAAAGCCAGTGAAAAATAAATTGGATGTAAAGGAATCATTTTTGCATCAACCTTGGTTCGACCACAGTTAAAATAGATAAAATCGAACATGGTAGAAACACTTCTCGTCTCTATCTATACTTACAAGAACAGTAAACATTTCTCTAAGTTTGAAATGGCTTGCGTGGGATTAGCAACTGATCCTTGTATGTTTTTCTTGTACCAGGCGTTAAGAAAAATATAAGATTATCGTAAAACCGTTTACGGCTTTATTCACGTTTATAGACAGGTATTTTATTTTTATTGACGAAAGCTAGGACATTTTATATGAAGTTTGTTTTTTCACACATTAATTTCCTTTTAAAGGAGCCTGAGATATTTATGTGTTTCGATCAACGCCGCTGCTACATTTTTGTAGACCGTATCTTACGATTGCTAGATAAAAAATAAGTAATTACTGAATCACTTCCACACTCAGATGGGTTTTTTATATTTTCTAGTGACGTAATGTAATTTTTACTTAGTTTTGGTTGTCCCTCTACTATGCCAAAGGCCTCCCCCACATATTTTTCTAGCTCTTATTATCAAGATGTCACATCCTCTGGTTAATCAGGAATCAGTCTTAATGCCTTAAACTCTAGACAAAGTGCCATTCTATTAGCGAATGCGATCATCGTGTGTTCACCTGACATATCAGCAGCGTTTGTCAAACCCATACATTTATGACGTTTTGACAATCGCCTTCGACACGCTACCGCTAACAGCCAGCCTATTCTGTCAACACTTCACCGTGAAAACTTAGGTGCAGTGAGCTTGAAGTGAATTGTTATTCTACCTTGACGGGTTGGATTGACAGATCATTCTGTGTTCACTACACCTAAGTTTGTACGGCGAGATGTTGACAGAATATCACATGTATAATACCTATATAATAATATTCTAGCCTAGCCTCTTATCAAAGAAAACTTAATCGTGTTTACCAAAATTAACACGAAACACTCCTAAAAATTATAGATATTCATGAGCACACATGCGGTAATAATTGGCCACGAATATGTCTCGAGGTAAGTATTTTTCTTCTGTTTCTTTTAAGTCAATTGTTTGATCCATTTATTGTAATTTTTCTGAGATAATTTTAGTCTCTTCTTGAGATCAAGGTATAGAAAAGTGTCTACGCTAACGTTATATTTTATACTAGATTTTGCCTGCGACTTCGTACGCGTATATCCCATTTTTCCGTTCCTGTATAACCTATAGCCTCCTCATGAAGGTGGCTATTATATAATTTAATATAATAATATAATATATCTTGGGACAACTCACACACGGTCACCCGATCCCAAACTAGGCAGAACCTGTGCTATGGCAACCAGAAAACTGATATACATACTTATATATTTCTAAATACATACATATTATAGACAAATTACACCCAGACATCTGTGACAAATCTTTGTGTGATGAGCATGATCATTTGTTCTGACCAATGATCATGCTCATCACACAAAGATTTGTCCTGGGTGGGAATCGAACCCATGACCTCTGGTTTAGCAGTCAGGGTCACTAACCACTCGACCAACAGGCCAGTCATATACAAAAGAATTTTCAAATTAGACTGGTAGTTCCAGGGATTCGCGCGTTCTAACAAACAAACAAACAAACTCTTCAGCTATAGATTTTAGATAGATAAACTAAAAGTTAGTTATTTTCGAAATGTTTGTACTATTATAAAAATAGTGTAATATCATAATATAATCTTTTTTAATTAAATATTAATTTTAAACCTTCACAACTACAAAATCTAAAACCATAAAAAATGCGTTAATTTGAAATAACTACCGCTGAGTAATGGGTCAAAGGGCACTGGTAGTGTAGTTGTTTGAAATTATGAGTTTCAATTTTTTTATCGAAACCAAACACAAATGTGTTAACTAATTTTACAAGACGTTGTTGTTTGATTCAGGCAGCAGCATTTTAGCCGCCAAAAAGCTGTAGAATGCGCTCGCGCATCCGAAACTTGAGATAAAAACGTAGGAAAGTTACACAAGCGACTGTTACTCGTATATAAACTAACAACCGGACGACCGGACCCGATGAAGAGCCCTGAATACACTGTTTAATTTAATGATTTTTCGGAATTTTTCCCAAGTGACACGTGCTTCACGGTACAAAGTGGAACAAATCAATTTATTATGCATTCAAATAGATTTATTCCATTTGAGTTCGTTCTGTTATCGAACGTTTGTATTACATAGTTACAACAATATTTTATTTCTAATATTAATGGTTTATTTCTTTGTTGTTTTATGTCATAAGATGAGTCTTTTATTGTGGGTTTTAAATAGTACCTACCTGCTACATTGATAAGCCATATTGTAGGTGGACTAGGTACAGCCGGGTTCCAATAAACTAACGATTCTTTAAAGTTACCAATAGAATTTATATTTGTATGAGTTGTTTTTTTTTGTAATTAATATATGATTAATGTAGTAAACCGCATCGACTTTTGATTGATTTATAAAATCTTCAAGTTTAGAATATAAGAAGCCAATTAATAGCATTTTTTTAACAAGTTAACACGTGGTGGCGTTTCTAATTCGTGGTAAGAACTTGTTCTGATTCCGTTTTCCCGTAAAAATGTGGTTCAACGAATAAATTCTTGAATAATTTTAGTTTATCAGTTATAATTTATCCTACAGAAAGATGAGTACCGTTATCATAAAAGATTTAAGATCTACTGATGCTGCTCACTACCTTTTCATTAAAGGAATAATTTTCATGCTCAAAAAATATGTATAATTACTAAGACCCCGTAAAATAAGAGGACATTTACCATAGTAATGAATATTTTTTCTTTACAACTTAAAGAGAAAGTAAAAACTGCTAAATTGTATTTAACTCAAGCGCTTAAAAACATTAAAGGCGTGAAAGCGTAAAATATAAAACAATAAATATTTAATTTATGACATGTTAAAAAAGGCAGCCTAAAATTTATATGCAAAATAATGTGTCCATTGAATTCATATTATAAAAAATTTAAAAATTTTGCAACATCAAGTGCGGTGTGCGCACGATACATTTTGCCGATAAGCCAAAACATTTTGTGGATTCGGTTTCGGTTTTCGTGTATTTTGCCTTTAGGCGAATAAATTATTGTAAACTTTATTGTTTTATAATTTATTGGAAGGCAATCGTAACTTTAAATATTTCGGCCTTCTTTTTTTCACAAATGATTTTTTTAAGTTCACTTAAAAATAGAACGATTATGCTTAAGGCCTAGTTATTGGATAAACTATTGACCAATTGGCGGCTAGTGATGCAATATAACCTGTGAATAAATACTCATAGCAGATCCCTTGTTATTTGCCTTTTATTGAGACGTTGCAACAAATCTCTTTTGCACACTAAATACATGCGTAAGTCATTAAATGAATGAAAAAAGTCGCAGTCCAAATATTTTAAAAAGTCGAGCACCAACCTGCCGGACCGGCTTCTGCCATGTTCCGGTTTGCATTTCGCGTAATTCTCGTCACAAGTTGACCCCTAAAATGAGATCTCGTTACCGAAGGCTGACATTTTTTGATTTCAATATTGCATAAGTGTCGTTGAAAACGGTATTTTGTTCGTCAACATTTTCGATGGTAAAGACTTTGAACTGGATTCGGAATTTAAATTAGCATTCGACTAATTTCCAGCCTGTATTAATATTGCAAAAAAGAAAACGAAGTCCGAATCGTAAATGGAACGTTATCGTACAACTCTCATCTCTATTTTTGGACTTACAGAAATTAGTCGATTTTTTGTCTGTTTGTTTTGCAAGCAAGTCATTTCGGTACACAAGGTTACTTACAACATCGCTCTCAATCGGCCATCGTGTTTAACTAGTGACAACAGATCACAGTCGCGTGTATTTATAACTGGCTGTAAATAGTACGACTGATTGCTCCACTAATCACTATCTCTTACAATATAGGTATCATAGTAGAGACGTATAGCTTCATTGCTTTTCTATCGAGGCTTGTCTTGTAGTGGAAAGACCATCATCACCCCCCGCCCAGCCCCCTGTGCTATGAAGTGTCATTGACATCATGAATCCGTTATGAAAAAAAGATAGTGATATACGTTCTGTATAGCTCCGTCGCTCTCTCACAACGGATTTTTGTTGAAATGTGAATATTTATAATAACAGCTCTAGTTATTTTATTTATTCAACGCTTTTGTTTTGGTCCTTTTAGGGTTTTTTTTTGTGTGTTAGGTTATATTTACTTTGTTATCCACAGATTAATTTACGAAGGCCTTATAGCTGACATGGGCAAATTAATGCAATAGAAATAATGTCCTGGATTGTAAATGTCAACTACCAATCATTGGAAAATCCCCTTCAAAAGCACCGCAGTCAAAGTGAAGTTACCTTCCAAATCAATTACAAAGACACAAAATTGTAATTAACTAATTTACAACCGAACTTACAACTTCAATGATCAAAGCTGTGGTTAATTTGACGATTAAACTTTAACTTTGTGACCGTATTTTATAACAACTTTAGTATTAATGTATGCAGATTACGCCACGTTAAAATTCGGTAATAACCGTAGGTCGTGTAATAAGTACTCATAAATAAGCTATATTATTTCACTAATTTTGAACCACGCTGTATTTGTCTTGAAGATTACGTTTCAGATGGAAAAGGAAAGAAAGAAATAATATTTATTTGGCACATAGGTACAGATACAAACTATGTAGGAACAAATATAAAGGTACTTAATTATAAAACATAAACATTGTGTGCCTCACGCCTTTGGTGCAGCCATATAGGTCCAGTTCAGCAAAATGCTCGACAACTAGTAGTTGCTTGACGCTGATTTTCAACTGAACCGACCGTTACAGTCTTAGTTTTAGTGACAGATTGTTTTCCAGGGAAAACAGTAGCTGGGGAGAACCATCGAATTTTAACGAAAACATAAATAAGTATTTCTGCGTAAACAAAAACAGGTTTAACATATTTTCAACTGGGAATAACCCGGAATAAAAACAAAACGCAACTACGATAAGATAAAAGAGTGTAAACAACAACTATTAAATTGAAAACCCACATACGTAATAAGATGTAACGCAAAGCAAATATGTTTTCTTAGGACCGGTATGCAAACTGCAGACTGCATTATCGCGGAAATTGAAATTCTGCTATCAAAATCAAATGATCTCGCTGTGATAAAATTTATTCAATGAAATAATGTCTGCTAATGACATAATTTCATACAAAAATAAAATTTATCCAATTCTATCCTTCCAAAAAGCCCCACTTCTATACTATTATTATAAAGAGGAAAAATTTGTATGTAACGAATAAACTTAAAAACTACTGGACCGAATTGAAAAATTCTTTCAGTAATAGATAGCTACATTATCAGCGAGTAACATAGGCTATATTTTATTCCCGTACTCCCATGGGAACGGGAACTACGCGCGTGAAACCGTGTGACGTCCGCTAGAATATTATAGACTAGCCGTCTCCGCCCGCTATTCCACATAAAAACGTTCACCCTTCTACCCGTTTACGTTGGGGGGAGTTTTCACAAATCCGTGCCAATTTTCATCTTCATAGGACTTACTTTTCGAGATTTCGTGAACCTTTAGTAGTCAGTAAATGATTGCCCTTTCGCTTTTATATATACAGTAAAGATATGACATACAGGGTGGAGACGACGATGCGACAATAATTAATTTAAAACACTGCCAATAATAGTTCAGATGCTTATGTTGTCTTTTATCATCACACATTTGATGTCACTAACTGCAACACACTGCTTGCAATATTTAGTCAGAATAGCAGTCACTACCCTTGACTAGTTTTTTTGACGTTTTATGTAATTGGAAAGTTTATTTTTAATTTCGGTAACAGGATTTGTAACAGTTTCAAAATATTCCTATGAACCGATATTGCTAGTGTTTTCGTTTATTGTCATGTCGATGTCTCCACATTGTATTGGCAATACTCTTAAGGGGCCATTGTACTCATCATTATTACTCCATACATTTATGTGCGCATAACATAACTAGACAAAATCTACTGAACAACTTATTTTTTTTCTCGTTTTCTTTGTTGGTCCCATAGTAAAAGTTGTTCACAATAACCCTTTAAGAGTATTGCATATGTCATATCCATACTGGATACACGGTACCATTTTAGTCGTCTTACAAAGGCGGACCACTTAATGTATCCGGCT
Source organism: Mamestra brassicae (assembly GCA_905163435.1). Lineage (NCBI taxonomy): Eukaryota > Metazoa > Arthropoda > Insecta > Lepidoptera > Noctuidae > Mamestra > Mamestra brassicae. Next base: position 3,909,707 of record LR991009.1, read on the forward strand.
TCTACTACCTCTAAGCTGCGATTATTATTTTTAAATAATTCATTAAAATAATAGGTACATTAAATAATACATTAGAATTATGAAACACCCTGTTAATAATGTTTACGTATCAAAACAAAGTCGCCGTTCCATTCCGCGCCGTCCTTGGAACTCAAGCCTCGGACTGCACTCGCTCCTGGATGTTTCAAACTTTGTCATGCGAGCGTCATAATAATGAATAATACTTTTATTTTTTTTAACAATTAAAATGTACGTAAATTTTATATCATTTTTAATGATAATAATAACTTTATTTGTTGAAAAAACAGAATAACGTGATGCATTAAAGAGTTTTGAGGACTAGAAAGGCGACATGGCAATTTGCTTGTACCTAAAGGTAAACGAAAACTGGTAGATATCTAATAAAATAAATTCTCATAGCTCACTTATCAACAGGACCACACAACTAAATCTCAGGCAAGATTTCTCTCAGTTAAAACATTCGCAACAAGAAAAACTGCTATCGAAAGTTCCTAACTCAATCTCACGGCGACAAATACCTCATTCTCTTACAAACCTTAGAACATTATTTATTGGTAAACAATACTCAACATGGCAAGTGAAGTTGTCTCCAAGTCTGGACATGTTTCCCATGATCTTTAGTCCACGATTTGTCCGACAATATCTAACTAACGGCACCACTAAACACATGCATCTGTCCACTGAAACATTGAATTGAATGGACTTTCTATGGTGCAAGCCATAGGTTATGGGAACAAGTGTAGCCAAGCGGAGACAGCTTTGTGGACACGGGTATTGAATGGGAAATTTATGGGTTTGCATGTCTTGACCCTGCACGGTAGCAGATTATGGCGGGAAGCTCGACGGTTTGTGCTAAGTGGACATTTTTGACGCATTTTTTTGTCGGTAAACCTGATTTTTAAAGGTAGTTTCCATCCTTGAAAAGAAGACGGAAAAGCAACACTTAGCTTTCTAAATAAAGGGACCATTCTCGCTTAGCATATGTATTGCTGACGCTCATTTCCCATCAGAGACTTGAGTGGTGATTAATGCTTCTGTCTTTTCTATATGGGAAAGAGTGAGAGAGACCTTGGCCTTGTTTCCAATCTTAGGGGAAGCACTCAATATATATTCTCCCTGGGGAGACCGGAAAATTACGTCAGTCTCCTACCTACTAAAACCGCACAGTTCCTACAGTTACCATAAGACCCCATCACCTACTGAGGCCCATCCAATAACCGCACGTACTCTCATGAAGGTGCGCATGGAACAACTACGTACTGCCTCTAGGCATGACTGGTCAGGCGAAGACTGAGCTCCAAGTTCGCCTTCAACTCCGGGCGTCGGGAGTCGCAGGGCGATCCCCGTCCACCGTGTGCGCGGGCCTGCGGACGGCGAGCGTTGGGTGGCTCGCTGTCCGATCACCACCAGGCCCGGGTCGATGGCGCGTTGTGTTTCATGCGCGTCTCAAAGAAATGTCAGCATAGAAGACGGGGCCCGCTAGTGCCAGAGCCTGCCAGGATTGCGGAATTTATTCGAACCTGGAACGCAAAGGGCTTTAGAAGGAACACGGATGGGTTTTAGTCAGTAAGAGTCTGACACGCCCTTGCGCTCCGCCCAGAGCGGAAGAAGTCATTTGATGATTTCCCATCCTTAAAAAAAAAAAGAAGTTCGCCTTCAAGGGGAGTTACAGATCATATGTAGATTGCAGATATGTCATTACAGGTAAACTTGAAAACATCCTGTTAGTTCTAAATACATATGTATGAAGCTTTCCAAAGCCTATATCTAGTAATGAGCTCCCGAATAGTCTCAATCAAATGGTCTATCGAGGTGTTATAACTGCCACGCTTGGCACAATGTCTCATACACAGCAGCATTAAATCTTCTTGATTGCAAAGATTAATGTACAAGACCTAGTTGGCAAGGCCAATGCATCGGATAACATTAGGATGTTGCTAATTTCCGGTCCCGCTCACAGATTATTGTACTGTACTTACATTTTCTTTAAGATCTTGACTGATATCGTTCTCAAAGGCTTGCTGGTATTGCGGTACGTTGGCTTTCCCTACCATACTTGAAATAGTACCAACAATGTCGTGATTTGTTTCAAAGTCAAAGTCAATTCTTTTTTTCAATTGTAACCATTCAAAGGCACTTTTGAACATCAAAAATTTACAGTAAAAAAAGTGACTATAGTAGGCGCCAGATAAATGTGGAATAAAGTACATTGACCTTTCCCTAATAACTGTTCATAGGTACCTGAACAATTAAATATGAATCGTTTTTCATTATTAGACAATGTTAAGGATCACGAGAGATAATGATTCGGGACAGCTTTGTGTCATTAATTCCGTTTTTCAAATTAAAAATGTCAATAATTGTAGGTGAGTCAATGACCGTTATTCCACGATTATCTGGCGCCTACTATAGTTCTCGCAAAGGTATGTTAGTTCTTTGGTTATATTAGCGCGTGGTCTTAGATGTCTTTTATAACTGTTACAGCTGGTGATGAGGACTTGTGACGTGGCCACTTCAAAAGGTCTTTTCGTACAAGGATAATTCAAACTTAAATAATTTAAAAAAAAACTGGAATTCTACCATTGATTTATAAATTTTATATTGTATCCTAATCTTGCTTATTATTTTGTTAAACATTATAATTGTTATTGTAAATGTTGTGCACGTCTGTAATTGACATAAACACTAGAATAAGGCCATATACAATGTAATATGTCCATTATTGTCCGTGTTTGTGCTATTGATGTGCCGTTAAAATAAATAAATAAATAAACTAATATTAGGAAAGCGAAATTAACTCATTCTTTTTGTTATTTTTTCAAGCCTTAAAGAAGGAATAGGATACTTTTTATCTCGGGAGTACGTTCTGCAGGACGAAGCTGCTGGCAATAGCTAGTATTAAAACAAGACTCAAAGGTGCCTTTCCCGTGCATCCACCCAATAAAGTCCCCTTCAATCTTCCGGGACTTTAAACATACTACTTACCTAACAGAATGTTTCCCGTAGTAAAGTAGTTTTACTCTGTTTACCAGAGATAATGAGTAAATACATAAACTTGTATCACAAGTGCAGCTGTGTATAGTTTGTGTTAGCGGCCGGACGGTATGCGTTCGCTATTATTCAATTGTTATATAAGACGGCGACCTAAAATCGAATCGGACTGCAAGTGCCGTGGGGACGTATGGTCTCAGTGCGAGCGTAGAGCGGGGAGATCAGCGGGGAAAGAAAGAAAGAAAAAATATTCAGCACATAATATGTAGGTAGGTACATGAAATACGTGTGGTAAATACATTTATTTATTTAAACTTAATGTACAATAGTGGTACATGGGCGGACTTAATGCATCAAGGCATTCTCTACCAGTCAACCTTTGGGTTAAAAAGACTTCACTGTGGTAGGTTATAATTATATAGAAATAACAAAACAAAATCATACGCCAAGAACTCAGCGTGTCTCTCATGGCTGCACTAAAAAGTGCCATCCTATCCTTGAAAACAATTGTCAAAAATGAAAAGGATTGACATTCCTGGACTTGAAAGTACAAGGTCGATCCTAGCTTGTACTCTTTCAAGTCCGTTCCGTCCGTTTATAGACCCACCCAAATTTACTTTTGAACATCACAATATCTACTCATGTTTTTTTTTCTCTTTCTGGCAAACTAACTACTTACCTATTTAATGATGGAGATGCATAAAGTCTGATGTGACGACTTTCCAAAATATTTATAATGCACCTAGCCGTATTCCTATTAGCACCTTTATTTCATAAATTATTAATAACTTTAGGGAAATGTAAATCAAGATACACCCTTATGCATTTATAATTATGACATTCATTCATGACTTGCCTACTAGATCCGCTACTCTTAGATAAACCTTAGTGCTTTAAAACAATGTGAGCACCTTTGAAGGACGAACCATGATACATTTTGTTTAACGTATCATCTGATACAGTCACACTTTTATAGGTCAACTATACCCCCATTTTCTCCGCAGTCGGTTTCCGGAGTTAAATTATAACAGAAGGTCAATTTTCGCACTTAGAAAGCGTTCAGGTTCAAGTTGTAATATCGCCTCAGTGACAATGAACATTAGAAACTTGTCAAAATGTATATAAAATGTTTTTCTGACAGTTCTCAGCTGCAATGCGAATGCAAATGCTACGAGAATTGCCACTCTGATATTTATTTTACAAATAGATTTAAAATAACACTTTTACACGCCAATCTTTTCTGGTCAGTTTAAACTAGACGAGGCCGGTGTTTCCTACCTGACTACCCTAAAAAAAACACCGAATCAAACTCATGTAATGGGAGTTACGTTACAGCAAGAAAAAGTTGTTAAGTTTTATAAGCGTCATACCTACATGATAAAATTTAGTAAGTATTGTTTATTTAAGCATATGTTGTGAGATAAAAAGGTGCAATGGCCGACAGCTGAAGGCGAATTTCGTAAAACATTTAGTGCCTAGTTGTTACCTAGTATTAGCGTTACTTTATTAACTAAACACTGCGTTGTTCACGTGGCTTTTCAATGACCGCTGTGTAAAATATATATATCCTGGGACAACTCACACACGGTCATCCGATCCCAAACTAGGCAGAGCCTGTACTATGGCAACCAGACAACTGATAAACATACTTATATATTTCTAAATACATACATATTATAGACAAATTACACCCAGACACAGAACAAATGATCATGCTCATCACACAAAGATTTGTCCTGGGTGGGAATCGAACCCACGACCTCCGGTTAAGCAGTCAGGGTCACTAACCACTCGACCAACAGGCCAGTCAAAAAAGATCAGAAAATAGGTTAGAGGATATATTGCTTTTATTGAATGACACTACGCATGATGGATTGGTGTTTGTTTTAGCAGATGGGAGGATGCAGGTCATTTTCTTGAAGTAATTTTCGTCAGATTTAAACGTCTCTTGCTTGTTCGTATCGCCATTCAGGTTGTTCCAAAAGTGCGTGATCATATTTAAGGGTGCTGTTCCGTAAAAGCTATAGAGTAAAGAAATGTCAAAATAAAAAAAATACCGATTTTTCAAAACCTTTTAGTCATATAATCACTTTGGTCTTCACTTACTCTTTAGGCTATTTACATGTATTTATTCACACAACGATACAGGGAATACCTCGTAGGTTTTTGGAATTATCATGACCTTCTTAGCCTTTTCCCAAATATGTGGAGGTCGGTCTCCAGTCGAACTTCATCATCATCATCATATCAGCCGAAAAACGTCCACTGCTGGACATAGGCCTCCCCCAAGTGTCGCTACAACAACCCGTTCTGGGCGTCTTGCATCCAGTCATTGGTCAACCTTGTGGGAGGCCTTCCAACGCCGCGTCTTCCGGTACGCAGTCGCCATTCCAGAACTATTCTGCCCCATCGACCATCTGTTCTGCGAGCAATGTGCCCTGCCCACTGCCACTTCAGTTTGGCGATCCTGTGGGCTATGTCAGTAACCTTGGTTCTCTTGCGGATATCATCATTTTTTATTCGATCACGCAAAGAAACTTCGAGCATTGCCCTCTCCATTGCCTTTGGGGTGACATTAAGCCTTCTGATGAGGCCCATTGTGCCCAGTCTAACCTGATGCAGCTGAATATCAGTGTTACAAGTGCATTGAGCGACTGCGTGACCTCCACAACACAGTTGCTGGATACCCCGATGACCCTTGTTAAGACTGGTTGCTAGACTTTCAGTCTTCTGTGTACCAGTTACGACTAAAGGGTAGATGATATGACAGTTATTTCACTTTCCATTTATTAACAGACTAGCTTTTGCCCGCGACTTCGTACGCGCATATCCTGATTTTTTCCGATCCCGTGTAGCCTATAAGCCTTCCTCATGAATGTGGCTATCATATACATAACACAGATACAGAATTATCTAAATCCGACTGGTAGATCTAGAAACTAGCGCGTTCAAACGAACTCTTCAGTTTTATCATATTGGTATAGATGTTCACCAAGACGTACGGTGATGCGCCACCGGTACATGGTGGAAATCCCACCCACGCGCACAAAACGTTTTGGGAACACATTCATTGTGCGTATTGCTAAGGAGTGGAATTCCCTGTCAGAGTCTGTGTTTCCTGATAGTTACAACCTGGGAGTCTTCAAGTCAAGAGTGAATAGGTTACTTCAAGGCAAGCGTGTTCCATCTTCCACCTCATCATCGCTTACCATCAGGTGAGATAGTGGTCAAACGCGTGCCTATCAATGGTAAAAAAAAACTAAACATACCCATTGGAAATTAATGGAATAACATATCTTTAACGATTAGGTCACACAAGGACATTGTGCATCGGTTCCAAATCGTGGAACATGTATGAACCTAAACGTTTGGCCTAAAAACCTTTCGCTTTATCTTTGCAAAGTGTCTTACGTCACATTATCTAGTTATTTCGTTGTTAGTATACTAGACCATATTCACATGTTAGTAGAGAACGGTAGGCCATTCTAAACTTGTCAGTAGGGTTGGCAATTAGGCGAGTTATTACGCCTCACGATTTTTTCATACAAACTCTCTTGTCCTTATTCCTGAAAAATGAATGAAGTTTTTTGAACAGTAATTGTGGGATATGCCTTTTGCTTAGATGGAAATTCATCAAAAGTGTCAAGACTCTTACTGACTAAAACCCACCCGTGTTCCTCCATATGCCCTTGCGTTCCGGGGCTGTGGTAACTCTTTCGAACAATTCCGCAACCTTTTTTTTTTTTTACGTATGGGAAATCATCGAATGACTTCTTCCACTCTGGGTGGAGCAGAAGGGCATGTCAGACTTTTACTGATTAAAACCCATCCATGTTCCTTCTAAAGCCCTTTGCGTTCAAGGGCCGCGGTGACTCTTTCGAACAAATTCCACAACCCTGGCAGGCTCTGGCCCTAGCGGGCCCCGTCTTCTATGCTGACATCTCTTTGAGGCGCGCGTGAAACACAACGCGCCATCGACCCGGGCCTGGTGGTGATTGGACAGCGAGCCACCCAACGCTCGCCATCCGCAGGCCCGCGCTTACGGTGGCCGGGGATCGCCCTGCGACTCCCGACGCCAGGGGCGTCTTCTCCAATTCCGCAACCCTGGCAGGAACTGTGGGATATACTACGTAAGTGAAGCCTAGTAGGTGCCTATATAATATGAATATATTAATATATTCATATTCATATTTGAATCTTAGGGTTTTTGTGTATTCGAAGAATAGGTTTTAGATTTTGGTTTATCTAAATTATCCATAGCATGTGTTGCCGCACAGTTCAAAGTACTAAATTGCTAGAAGAATTAAGACCGGTGTTTTTTTTACCAATTTCTATCACACGAACTATATCTACTATTTGTATTGTTAGCGTTTCAAAGATACTATAAGATATAATAAGCGTGATATTCTAACAAGCGAAGAAACGGAATATTTTGGAGTAACAATTGCCGGTACTAAAGTTTTTTTCTTAAATAACCGTTTAATGTAAAAAGATGTTTTTGGTCTATTTGGATTAGGCAATATTGACCTATATTACTGTAAAAAAGTCAGCTAAGTAATTTTTTGGTCACCAAGCCACGAAACGTGCATCTTCACAATCAGTACAAAAAAAGATTTAAAAACCAAATTGTTTTTACTTGTTTTGTGGTTATTTTTAATTATTTCTTTATTGGACACCATTTAAAAACAACATATAGACAAAATACTGATACGACTAACTTTTATAACGGATTGATTTAATAATCATCTGGAAGTTTTATTTCACGCGGCCAAGCTAAGTCCTTATTTCGGTATTGATCATCGAATCGTTGAGATCTCTAAAGTTCTGAGTTAAGCTACACCACGCTTGCACTATCTGGACACATCCATTTATGTACTTGGTTCTCATATGGTCATTACATTTGATTGTAGGGACATAAAAGGGACTGACGAGTTCGTTCCGGTGTTCCTTTCTTAGAGCAGGAACATCAATGTCATCTAGTTTGAACTCGCATCAAAAATCGATTTAGAAAAGTGTTATTTTTAATAAAAAAAACATAATAACTATCATTCCCAACCCTAGACAGTCGGCCACTGGCCTGTTTGGCATACGGCAGCCAAACTCGAGCGCCCGCCGCGTCGCCCAGTCAAAAAACGCATAACATATAACTGTTGGTTGCATTACCTCAGATTAAGGTGCGCCTACACGGGAAATTATTCCTCGGAAACACGTATGGATCAATCTGAAGGAATTAGTGGAGCAATCTGCAGCAATTTCAATGAAATGTGACATTTTTTTCTAACAAAGTATTTGTATCTAACATTTTTTTTAACTAAATTACTCTCGTGTGAAAAAATTGCCTTGTTTAATGGAGTTTCTCCATATTGCTCAATTTTGTTATAGAAAATTGACGCCATCGTAAATTGTTTGATTTTTATGACGATGCGTTTTGCTTACAATTCATCAATTTTCATTGCCTGTGTAAACGCACCTTTAGATCATAGACTAACGGACAACGTTTGACGCACTATTTATTATGAAGAGGTGCCTCTGCACACTTATCTTTTGTTTTACGATTGTTTTTGTGGGTAGTTTAGATTTTAATCCGTAGCGGATTATGAAAGAGCTTCTTGTTATGCTTTGGATATTTTTTTCGCTGGATGTCTTGTTTGTGCTTGTACAATAAATGTTGAGGCTTTCATATTAGAAGTTATTAGTCAAATATGGTATTTTTTACTTACATTTTTTGTTGTTCTGCTCTTGAACAAGCAATATAACTTCTTTGAAAAAAGAAATCCCGTGAAGGCAGATTGCAGAGGCTTTCATATTAGAAGTAATAAGTCAAATATTGCATTTTTTACTAATATTTTTGTGGTTCTGCTCTTGAACAAGCAATATAGCTTCTTTGAAAAAAGAAATCCCTTGAAGGCAGATTGCATCATTTTATGTGTATAAACACCATTTTTGACTACATTATACCAGTCGAAGACAATAGCCAGAACCACAGCGGCCACGCACGTGATATCTCGCCGTATGTTTCCAAAAGATTCAACAGTCTAGATTAGAAGAATATTGAACATTGAAAATTCAAGGCAATGTCAGGCGTGAACCATAATAATACAATGTAAATAACGATTCGGATACATACAAAATGTTTCATAAATTATTCAACGAAAATTTCAGTTTTGAATACGAATAAATATTCCGTCCGGATCTTGTAATAAAAAAGAAAACGGTGGTAGACGATATTTGAACAACTTTATTTACGGCTTTTTGTCTATTGGCGATATCCTATTACACAAACGAGTACATTTTCTTTTCCAATAATCTATTTTTCCAAAAATTCGTCTGTCTCAAGCAATACATACAAAATGACTAGTAGTAAACCGTTCCATACGTTGGCACTTTAAATTAAACCTGAACGATTTAACTGCACCGCGTAGATTTACAGTTTCTACATTAGTTCTTAAATCAAGTGTCCTACACACACGATACAAGCAATATATTATCCTGGCAAGAGCAGAATTCGTACTAGGAATTAATAACCTTAAGGTTTTAAGCCTGATTTAAACATGTCCAGTCGTAAGCGTAGTACAAGTCTTCAATAAAGTACCAACTGTCTAGAGCAAGTACTCCATCAGCATCATTTACACCCCGATATAGCCCACTGCTGGGCATAGGGCTCTCTTTTCTTGCCGTAGCGGGAAGGGAAAATTGCTAGCAGAACAGATTTTCGATGAAGTCGTAAGGGGACGAAGTGGCGACCGCGTACCGGAAGACGCAGCGTTGGAACACCGCACAAGGTGGACCGATGATCTGGTGAGGGTCGATCGATATCGATGATCGAATGTAACATTGTCTGGACCACTAGATATCCTCTCAGGCTCGTTCTCTCTTTAGTAGACCTCGTCAATCGCTTATTTTCCGGCGAGATAGAGGTCAAGAGCGGGCATCAATATAATCAGGAACAAAATCGCAGCTAAATCGTACTCAAAGATACAGAGAAAACCCACGTGGTTCCGCGTCATTTCGCTACGTACAAATATAATTCCAGCTACACTACACACTAGCCAGCAGTTTATTTTTACATATTTATATTCTAGCTCGGAAACTATTTAGTGATATATCTCAACAAAGAGTCTCTAACGAGACAGGCGTTGTACTGGGCACGTTTGATCTTACATCAATTATCGCTTAATCGGTTAATCGTTAGTCGGAAATGAGCGAGTGCGCCGGGCAAGTGCAACTAGTCACTTTTAGGTTAAGTAGAGACGAAGACAGTGGAAAATGTAGACAAGCAACTATTGGCGAGCGACGATAATTGATACGTAGCCATTGTTGGCTAGAACTTGACTTAAACCAACCACATAATATTGAAGAAATTGAGTGGCAATTCTATTACCACTTAAGAACGGTTGAAATATTGTAATGTCAGTCTCAATATGTCAAAATTACTATCCCTTTTTGTAATTAAAGCAATTGGTATCGATTTCAATAATTCCTCGAATGACTATTTTGTTATGGAAAATCAAGACAACAGGTAAAAATAATGTACCTCACCTGAATTTTAGTCAAGATTTTGACGAGAAGATAGCAGCGATTTTAAACGTTTTTAAATGGAATCGGCCTTCAGATTGTAATGACATGTATTTCCTCGATATATTTACGAGTTCAGTGACAGTGAAATGTGGTTAGATTCTAAATGCGTTGAACCTGATTTCTAAATTGCAATTTAGAGAGTCCCCCTTGTAATTTGCAAATTGTGTCAATTTAAGATACGTCCTGCGTTTTTGGCACCCCTTTTTTCTGCATTTGGTTCCTGACCAATTTTGTAGATAACTATAAATGATATAGACAGCTTATATTAGATAGCTCGTTTTGTTCGATCGACAGTAAATATTTAAGTGATGATACCGCAGACACAAAAATTAATACATTTACCGTAATACATAGGCATAAGGGCAGTTGGACGATGTTGTAACTACTTGGTTGCTAAGAGAACAATATTCTCAAACTCAAAATAAGATAAGAACATCTATAGACTTTGTAACTCCTCAAGAAATCTCAGTTTTTGCATTGATAAAGTTAACAGTTAGATAGATACAACTGAATATCACAAACACACTACACATTTTCAAGTATATCAGCAGGATACTGCTACCAGTTTTGATCACACGTCGATAAGTTAGCGGGTAGGTACACTGGACCACACCCAGACAATATCGAGACGGTAACAACTATCTAATGGTCTGAGAGACCGACACTACACATGTCGACACGGATTTCATTTCTATTTTATAGTCGATGCACTTAGGGGTCGGTTCGACCGTGTTTTGAGGAAACCTTTGAACTTTGTGGCACTTGTTGGTGTCTTGTTTCTTATTGGGGGTAAGCAGAGGTATCATTCTTCCCACTTTTACCACATTAGGGTCAGCTTCTGCTATGGTGAAAGTATCAGGACAATCGATGATAGCAATGCTTCTCATTAGAAGAAAAACAAGTAACAGTTTGGATAAGAACCTGAGCAGTTTAGCGAAAATTAATCTTGAATGATCTCAAAAAAATTAAAGAAAACATCGAGAGGAAGCCGGCATGCCCTGGAACCAAAAATTCGAAGACCTGTGACATCCATAAACCCGCACTGGGCTTACTTCCTGTGTCCCAGCAGTCAGAACACTACAGCCTGATTATGCTTATCCTCTAGAAATGTACACAAATATAATTGTGGTGTTGGTGATAAACCTCAGAATGTGAGAAGTCCACGAATCTTACCCACAGTTCCAAAATTAAAAAGAAGAAAGGTCTTTGTCCTATTACTGGATAGAAAAACAAATAGTAGGTGTATTCATTTGGAAAAATTATTTCACGATTAGCCAATCTAGCAGTATAGAAGTGGCCCAAGTTTAGCAGTGGGCATTTGAAGGACCTATTATGGCGTATGTAAATGTGTAGTTGCCAGCTTATCAATCTTATCAAGTAAAATCGCTACATGGTCGCAGCCCTAATCGCTTGACGAAAAACAGGTCTAATTGACAATCTCGTACATTTAGAGCGGAATAGTACTAAACGAGCCTAATAAAGTACCCGTATAGGAAGATACAGATGTATGATAGCAATTTAAGATTACCAAGATAGCGACAGACTGTAGGTATGCGTAAATATATATTCAACACATTTGCTCAAAAAATGCATTTTTCAATGGAACGTGCGGTAAAATAGGTAGGTACTCTCATCTAAGTACCTATTTAAGTGCAATCCTCGTATACATCTATACGTTTAGGTTTTCTTTATATTTCCAAAAAAAAAAGAACCACCAAAGAGTTTCACATTACTAGAATAAATAAACTGAATGATCAAACCTCCTTAAGCGCTTTTGACAATAAGTTTGTCTCACTTTAATACTAATGAGAAAATGAGACTAAAGATGTAGTTCTAATTTTCACCACGCGCACGTGCCGCCATGTGCAAATTCGCGCTATACGTCAAAGATTGTTGCGACTTTCCGACTGATATCAAAAAACAAAAAGTTTGTTTCATCACCTATAATATTGTACGGTTTTCTCGCAAATGTGTTGAAAAACGTGCAGAAATTGGTTTTACAAACTTACCCCACTAGTATCATAAATAACTATTATTTGACCAAGTAAGACACTGAAATTTATAAAATGAGAGATTTTGGCATAGAAGATATTGCTTAGGAGCAATATCTATAATATGACCAACAATGTGAGCTTAGAATCTACCTAAATTGAATAAATAATAATATTCTCACAGAATATTTCATTCTTACAATCAAACTAAATGTCCGACTGTCAACGTTCGAGCATTGATTAATGACAAAGTTGAAGAATGCAAGAAAACTCACTTCTGGTTTTTTATGCAATTTTTTAAAAGAAAATTTCACGGGTTTCAACATTATTTTTCAGCCAATGCCAAACATTCTACATGAAATAATGAACCTCATTTCCTGACTAGACACTGGCCAGTATGAACCCCGAATTGGCAGATGCCAAATTCAAAAAAAGAATCTGTTGACTGTCTGAAGGTAAGGCTGAATGCTACATTGCACAGTGCACTCGTAAAACAGACTACCGAAAAAGAAAACAAGTCAAAAATTTAAATTGTGACCGTTCAGCTTCGATATAAATCTTCGGACATCTTCGTCATTCAGCCTCTAATGGAAAATGTTAGTTAATATTTATTTAGAGGTGGCAGGTGAAAAAAAAGTTTACCATTGATTCTGCAAACACTATCTTAAAAAATTATTATGGTAAGTTAACATACCGTTTCTAACTGACTAAATAAAAAGTAAATATGGCTGTTAAATTAGTCGCTTTGGCGCATTAAAAATTAAGCTTCCGTCAGCCATAACCATAACTATTAAAAATGTTGAAAGTCATAGAGAATGTAGAGGCACGTTGCAAATCTTTCGTCGAGTTCCTCTAATCAAGATACGACTATATTTTAACTGTCACTGCGTCGCGTCGGCGGCTGAATGCTATCTCATTAAATTAATTTTATCTATATATTATAAAGTTGTCATAAAAACTGCCTACATATTTCGTTACGTCGTTTTTAGTGTCGCATTGTTGTAACTAGAATTTTATTACCTTAATTACCACATACATAAGTTGCGTCAAACGTATTCGATGGTACTACATCATTTTTGCTTTCTGCAAGACGAAAATGAAAACAACAACGAAGAAATTGCTCTATCCAGAAGCCTTATCATCACCATTTAAGCTGAAATACGTCTACTGCTGGACATAGACCTCCCCAAGGAATCGCCACATCAACCAGTTCTGTGCGTCTCGCATCCAACGGATTCGCTTACCCTTCAACAGGTCATCAGTTTCCCTACCAATAATATAGGCATATGAAAAAAAAAATATTGATGCTTTCTTTAGCAGAAAAACCAGTCAATGTTTACCTGAACTGCTACCTGAAAATGACAGATTAGTCTATTATCATCACAAAAAACTGTAACAAACCTTGACAGGCAGATTTAAACCGCAAATTCCAACACAAGTCTACATCAGTCTTTTCCCACGACATTTCTTTTCCGATTCTCCCGACCAGCCAGACTCGATAGCTGTCTATGCGTATGCATGTTTACAGCAAACAAAAATAGTTATCAGACGTTTGTGCCACGGCTAATTGCCAACGGCTGAGTAACGAACCTGACGTAACGCCGTGGACATAGCCGAGACACCAAGCGTTACCATTCTAACCTAGACAATGTCACTTTCACCAATCAATGCTGAGAGATAAGAGCTTGATATAAGCAATCTGAAAGGTCTTGTGAGAATTAAGGCGTTTTGGAATTAAGATAGCTTGAGGTTACTGCGCTGCTGTGATTCAGTTTCTCTACAACGTGTAGCACATGACAGCTAACAAAGAGGTGAATGGAAGAAGAAGACATGATGTGAAGACCCAAAAAGAAAATGATATTAGAGAACGAGGAATATGATGAAGTTACATTTATTAATAATGGAAGTCTTATGTTTACAGCATAAACATACATGATGAACACACCACTTCAAATTCAAATAATTACTACTCGTATTAGCAAAATTGACATTGCCATTATGTAGAGGAAAGGTTAAACTTAATACTTTCATTACTATTCAAGACATTTATGGCTAACAAATGTTCAAGGACAATAAATTATATATGGCGGATAAAGTTTAACAAATGGCGCAAATTGACTTGGTCAATAAAGCAATGTTCAAAGTAGGCAATAGTCGAAAATCACACCGAAACAGCTAAGCTGTGGCTAAACACGCGACCACTGTTGATTCACCAAACAGGTTTACAATACACGTCACGTTTTTTTGCAGCACACAAATGTCATCTCGAATTAAAACAGCAATGTATATGACATTTGCAGATATTCACGTGCTAGAGGATCGAGCAGACATACGGTAGACGAGGTGAGAGTAACGGTCGAAGTATATGATTTATTGGTAGAACCGGTTTCTTATTTTAGGCTTAGCGAAGTTGATTAAGAGAAATCTGTTGCTATGGATAGGAATACAGTATGAAATAATCACTTACAGGACAATATGACAAAAAAATAAATACAACTTTTTAGGAGCTACCTCAGCATTCTTTAAAAATATAAGACACTGATGAACATGCGCAGTATTTATCACTGGCTTATACAATGACAGTAGTTATCTAACACAACATTGCCAATAGCATTAATTTGATTAGGCTTAGTCAGACAGCTTTTCACAGTACTACTGACTTTGAATTACAGATATGTAGTCCAAAGCGTAATCTTATAGGACAAGAAGTGTTATCGTAATGCTAAGTCCAAATAGGTTTATCAAAAGCCTAGGAACGTTATAACTGGTTTATGATTTAACGGATTTCATGTTAATAGTTCTTTGAGAGAGCTTCGCAAGATAGGATTGCGTTGTTTGAGTTTCTTGTTATCACATCAATAAATATTTCTCTCTGACTATTTGACTATGTTATTTGGGATCTTAAACTTTTTGTATGTCACATACAAAAAGTTGTATATTATTATACTGAATAGATGTCTCTCAAAATTGAAGAAATTACTGAACCAGTGTTAAAGTAAAAAACATGTCTGTCTAGCTGGACAATTTCAAGTCAAATATATTGTACTTTTGTTTCTTGGAAGTTTGTTTGGTTTCCATTTTGTTTGGTTTTTATATCCACTCCTAGTGAGTGGATATAGTCTCTAGGACACTATATTGTTTCTTAATTCACAAAATTAATTAGATTAACTCCAATTCTATTTACATGACATTAACTGCTTAACGTTTTTCTAGCAAACCGTCTCATAAAAGGATTTTCAATTATCGTTTTTAATAAACGATGGAAACGGTAATTTCAATATTTTTTCATATCTCTTTGTCTAATGGACAAACGATTGGATACTTCTTGATCATAAATTTATTCGCTTCCAAATCAATATTCCAAGGAATGTCTAGAATGTTGAAGAGCGCAATTATAGCAACAATTTCAAGGTGGTTCTAGTTCGTTATCAGTTCAGTCTAGAATCAGTTGTTCAAAACTAAACTAACTCCAATAAAAGCTCGTAATCTCCTGACCTATTTGCCTGGTTCTTAGCAGTTTCTCTAGTTAAAACTAATTTATTAGAAAGCGTTAGTATACCAATTATAAATGCTGTTATTATTTAATTATCAATATATGGACCGGAAAACATTCTTCTCTACATTGCTAAACGATTGTGGTCTTAAACAATTTTTTTGTGTTCAAAATTGTAATTATATCTTTGCTCTATTGCTGGTGGCACACCATAAGTGGTCAGTGGCCACTGTATGTAGATCATTACCATATTTTGCACTCACATTTAATTATTTTTGAAAAGTACATTCGTATTGTAAGTACAAGCTTCAGTGAGATTGAGGCGGCAATGTCTTCCGCATGTCAGATGGGAACGAAGATGGTGGGAGTAGCTCGACTTCTACCGAAAAGACTGGCTCACACCAGCTAAACAAAATAAAATATGGAAAAGAGAGGAGATACCTCTGTCCAGCAGTCGGACAAAAAAGGTTAAATAGATATTTTGGAAATATTTTTTAAATCAGTTTCTACGTCTAAGCTATATTTTTTTCAATTTATTCATTCCTTTGCATCGTGACAACTTCTTACTAACTAAGTAAGAAGTTATTGAGGAGAAGCATAGTTTAGTAGCTAGTTGAAATTTTATGCCCATTTAAACTCTTCCTATTTCGTCAGCCTGAACAACAGGCAGGTTAATAATTTTAGTTTAATCGACCATAATTTTAAGGCACGTCTATAACTACTGATTATAATCTATGTATGTCTAAGATAGCTAAGTTCGGGATAAGTATTATGAAATTACTTGAGACCCCCGCCGCTAATTGATATGTTTGTTTTCTTAATTACTTATTAGTTGACTCCTTTATAAGCTTGATTGGAGATAAAATCAATTAACCTGATGTTCCATAGTTCATATTGAATAAAAATGTTAACGTCGTCGACTTAAAGTAGTTGTGCCGATTTCTTAATTGAACAAGACATGCTTTGAAATGAAGATATTACTGAATTTATGATTACAACATTTACACAAAACTTAGTTTCATAAAAACTGCATAAAAGTTGTCGGCAGTAGCAGTTTGTCATGGATGATACATATCTTTTAAAAACTACGGACGACATTTTTTTTTTGTTCTAGTCTACCTCGTCCTATTCAAGAACAAAGTCCTCTGGTTTTTAGACTCTGAGAGGTTTCATTATCAGTTGATATTATGTCTACTCGCTCATTTTATTTGAAATATGAATAGTTTTAAATTTATGCTTCTTGACTTTTAAGAATATCACACAGCTTACCAGTTATAGTTTGTTAAAACAACCTACCTCAAAATCTGTTGACACCGTTACAGGAATCGAGCTTGTAGATATTACTTCAAGATATATAATTAAATATCCGTTGTCTTAGCATAAGAATATAATATGGTGTTCTAAAACTCGTTTGTATACCTTGTATATTATATTGATAAAATCTTAGCACAATAAATCTACTTGATGTCAATTAAATACGAATGCTAATGTTATTTTATTTAAATAAATCTTCGAACTGCAACTTTATACTTTTGCAATAAAATTGTGTGTAAACTAGTAATTGGGCCTTTATTTCATAAGATGCAAATGAAGATGTTATGGGATTTTAAATAGAAAAATAAATCGTTTTCTGTACCTAATTTATTTTTGCTTTTACTTCTAGACGCAAGGCTTCTGCCACATTGTTGTCTTGTATGTACCTTTTATTGATGTACCTTATATTTGTATTAGTATTTGGAAACGTTCATCTTGTCTCAAGGGCACACAGGGATAGCTCAGGACACGATCAACTAGAGACGAGAGGACAATGAAGACGATTTACAATCGTTGATAAACCGTAATTTCATTTTGTCTAGAAGTTAAATGACATTCTATCAACGACTGTAAAACGTCTTTTATCCACCTACAGCTACAATACCAAAGTAAATCAAGGAAAAAACTCGTAACTTCAAGGACCAGGACCACGTCAGTGTCATTAACTGCCAAAATGTTTGAATTCACATGTATGCACAGAAGACTTAATATTCAAGAGTACAATAATAGCTCTTTCCCACATGTCAAGTGCTTATCATCAATATAAAGTATCGGACAACTAATTGGAATGCCCGACGTTTCTTAGACCCTAACGTAATTGTTTTATTACAGCATTCTACTATCAGCTAATTTTCTTATTGATTGATGTTCTTGACACCTCATGTGGTGTACTACTGTGCATACAAAGTGTTCTGTAGGGTACTCTACAAGTTATTTATAGCTTTTAATTTGTTTGGTTCATGGATGTCCCTTTGTTCAAAGTTCGTTTATGTTTGTTTGTAACTATGAATATCAAAGATTTGATTACAGCGATGCTCATTTGTTTCTCGTTAGATCCACTATTCTAAGATTCCGTCAGTTTCTTGGAGCAGTCTGATTTTATCCGTCGTCCGACGGTTTAGGACGGATAAGACTGTCGAAGAAAATCGAGAGGAATTTGGAACGTGGTCGAATAATACTGATTTTGAATTCAAAGTCGTTAAAAGTAGTTCACATCCAATTATAAGTCACATTTGAGCCTGCACGTAAGAAAAGTTCAAACTTACATATGCACGTGCCGGAATTTTGTTTTACAACATCCAGCAAAGTTATTTTGTTACACACAATTACTAAATATTATGACATTTCTAACTGTATAGTTGTAAAATGAAATCTTTAACCAATCTGCTGTAAGTGTTTTTACGAAATGGAACACGCATAAAAAGATTCATCTACAACTACTATCATTTTTGTAATCGTTGTGGGAGCCGCAGAAATTAGTCTTGGTTATATTGATTAGTTCACCAAGATTAACTTGTAGTTCACCATGTTGAACTTGGTCAATTTATTGATTTCATGTTGCTTTTAATCATTAAGTTCTAACTCCGTACCGTCTTAACTGGTGACTTCAAGCCGAGGATCAATAATTTATATTTTTTTGTAGAAAAGTGCTTGAATATCTAATGTCTTCATCTTCTTGTCGAGTCGAAAGTTAACTCCTTAGATCACTTGGGCCCAGTAGGTATTATTTGCAGCATCGGTGGCATTAATTAATTCCCCCAAAATACAGGTGTATGGTCGCTCGGGGCACTCCAACGTGTGGCTCATGTTCTGAACAGGGGCACCGCACTCACATTGAGGTACCCACTAAGGAATTATCTTAAAATATTGGGTTGTTGAACAGGTTTTCAGGATATACTGAAATTGAACAATCTTAATGCCCGCAATCCTAACTATTATGGAAAATATAGTTTACAGATACTATGCATACTTTTATGATAAGCTCGTGAACTATTACTAAAACGTTTGAACGATGTACATTATATGTGAACAACACTACTAAAATGATCCCATAACAGTTCCAAACTATCATTACAATAAACGCCGCTTAGTATAGTAATTGACACAAACTTAATTATTCAAAGGGCGTCCATCACCATTTTTATTGTTTTCAGTGTCTCACACAGTAAACTATTCGTTTATAGTTACGATGTCACTCGTGAATCGTAAAACTGAATCTGATGTTAATGGTCGCGCTTAGCTAAGTGAAGTTCATCGCTCACCTAGGGCTGGTACGGCTGTAAAAATTGAACATTTTATTAGCAGTTTAATGTAGGAAGCAGTGAAAAGTAACGGGATTTGATTTACTGTGTAAAAATCGAATTAAGGTGCCTACATGGCTTTTAAAGAGATTTGTGATTTAAAAGTTATTTTAAAACTAATAAAGGTCTAAAATCAGTGACTATCAGTGTTAATAAATTGTCATCGATTGGCGATTGCTAGCAAATTGTTTCGTAGATAATTAAAAAGATATGTCTTTACTTTATATCTTCTTTTTTATTTGTTATTTAACTAGGGTTATTATCTCAGAGTTAAGTGACAGACAGTTTCATGTCCTCATTATCTCATTTTTCCGTTTCTCTCAGTAAGATTGGTAAAGCTAACTTTAGTAAAGGTACCTGGTTAAAATGGGGTTAAGAAATTTACGTTATAATGCATATTGGTGGTATTACGTATTAGTCATCATACGACTAATACCAAGCTACACTCGTTGCAAAGCCGATTGTTAGGATAAAGAAAGATAATTTCTTTGAACAACAAAAGATAGATTTCGTCTTATCAGTCTGTAATATTTAATGTAGGTTTATTGTCTGTTCCGAAATCGGCGGCGCCAACGCATGATCGACGATAACGAAAAATGTACGCGTAGAGATAAAAATATTTTGCATATTTCGCAATCATTTTACGTTTTGGCAATTTTGTGAAGTGAGACTATGCTAAACAATTGAAAATAAAATCTATGAAGAACACATCGCAACGATTAATAAATACGGTTATACTTAGAATATTTACTATTATTATTTGACTTACTGCTTTATATACCATGAGTGTGAAAAACCTATAAGACAAATGGTAATGTGGCCAAAAGGCTGGGGGCATTTAAAAAAAGAATTATTTAATACACAACAAACCTAATAATTTTGTTTAATATTAAAATTAGCCCTACCTTTCACCCATACTGGGTGTAAGTATTTACTTACACACAGTACTACTACACACAATACTATGCTAATATGTGGAAATGTTGTTGAATGTACAGACACCAGCACATCAAGCTACTCGAAACTATAAAATTTTCCCAATCAACTTTAAACCTAATTCTTTAGCGATAAAGGTTGAAAAGCTATTAAAAAATACAGATTGTTGTAGCTTGATGTGAGCTGGCATCTGTACGTTAACTTAACTTTATTGTATACTTAGATGTAAGACAAAATGTACAATTGATTATTTTCCCTAAAAAAATAAAATAAAATTGCCACGTTGTATGGCAATGCTTAACCTTTGTCGAAGGTAAAAGCCTGTAATTGAGTAATGTGAAGTGTCCACAAAGAAAAACTCAATAAGTACCAACATAATTGATTACAGTGGCAGCCCTATTGGGTCGGCATCCAAAAACTCCCAAGCATCTATTTGCAGAATAAACTGTTCTCGTGTAACTTGCATTAGGGATGCCAGAATAAATACAAACTGGTAAATACAAGACAACTTTATTTGTATGGTTTTATGATACTGTTAGTTAAGGAACTGAAACAAGCTGAAGAATTCCTTGGTAAACTTAGTATATAATTTTGGTACACGTCATTTGATTAATATAAATGGAGTTTAGTTCTACAAAGTAGTATACTGAGTGGAATCAATACAGTCAATGGAAAACACAGTGAACCGAATTATGTTCAAAGCTAAAAGTAGGCAATTCCACACAAAACAAATTTAAATTTTGTTTTACCCAAGATAAGCTGAAAGACTTACATGAACAAAAGAAAACAATAACTTTCCTACAAAGAATGGCGGCAAGTTCCGTAGCAGGTCATCAAAATAACTATTTGACATTAACTATCCAATTAACAACGTAAAACAATATTTGAATAACAATAAAGCACTCAAACGCACAAAATAAATAACAAATACGAAAAGCATTTCAATAAAAACTTGTTATATATCAGCTGATTTGAATAGCACTTAAATCGACAGCGATTTTCTTTCACCAAGATGAATGAAAATTTATAGATGGACGTATATCATTGTACATTTGAGTGCATAGCGAAGTTCGACATCGTTAGTTTTCTTCCGCGAGATTTATTATGATATCTAAATAATGCAAGCTTTTCTGGAGACGTTTACAATCCAATTTATCTTTTCTCAAGCGAACAAATAAAGAATGCTATAAACTGCCCGCAGCCGACGGTTCCTGGCAGTGACATTTTAAACTCAGTTAATAATAATTTAAATTTGAGAGCTGTGATTAAAATAGATTTAGAAGACGGTAAAGTTTAGATGCTAATCAAAGTCGGTTATTTGTATATTGAAGCAGCGGATCATTAATAACATTGGCAATAATAATTACACATTGCCATCACTAGTCTGTAGTTACAATGATTGAAAAAAAAATTAGATAAATCACTCTGATTTTACTAAAATATTTGCAGAAAACTACGAAGAAAAACTTTATCACGAAAAGGTGAAATAATTGAAAGAAACATGAATCGCCTGAAATAATTTTAGTCAATGTAAAAGTAAATTAAATACTCCTATTTAATATTCATGACACGTATAAGTGATTTGAATGAACGTCGAAAATGTGATTTCATTGACCTTAGCAAGTCTTAGTTATATTTGTACATTTTAAAGTCAGTATTATTTAATTCTATCATAGATCGTGAAATTTAAGGAACCAAAAATTTAAATCTTTTGGTAATCTCACGAATCTGGAAGAATTTCGGAATATCAAAGTTTAAATATTTTATAAGAGGCTCAAACACTATTTTTAAAATACACATAACTTTAGAGAACACCTATTTTTAAACACGTAGACTGGTCCACATTTATATGAAAGAGTAAACAAAGCTAGAAAAGTTGCTCGTTATTTAATCATGAACCGACTTAAGTTTATTTATCAAGAAAACATTATTCAAATTGCGTTACAACCTCTATTATTCTTGACAATGAACACATTCCTAGTAGACTTAATAAAGACGAAAAGGTGACACCAATGCGCCAAGAGGAAGCTAATTCCCGTGGGATTCAGCAGCTTCAAGTTACATTGGAACAACTCGTAAACCATGCAACAGACTAAAAACATCTGCAGATAATTTAGGACAAATATAAAGATACTGAACTCAAGTGGCAATGTTAATAAAAAAGTTTTTAGTAAGGCATCCGAGACACTTTACCACACTATAAATTGACGAAAATGAGAACTATTAGTTATCATTTTGGTCTAGTCTAGCTCTTATAAACCACAATTGGATTTATTCAAAAAGTGACAAGTTTTATAGAAGCTCATTGGAACAGTTTGAGGAGTGATGAAGATGATACCACAGATTTTCCCAGTATTAAAACCGCGTGCTCCACTTTAGTACTGTGCGTTGCTCTCGGTAGCCATGACAGACGGTAAGCAGACATTTATGTTGATTGTATACTATTAGAATTTGTAACGTAGCTATTTTTAAGCAAATGCATCATTTACCATTCCTTAATCTAAATTCAGAGTTTGTGGTACACTGTTCTTCAGAATGTTAAGAATTATGTGATTCAAGCGAAACAATGATGATGTCATCATCATCATTATTTCGCTTTTATCCCAATTTGTTTGTCCGACCACAAACAAATTGGGATAAAAGCGAAATAATTATTAAAAAAATAATTTTGTTTTCTTCTTCCATACTTGTCTCTAAGTCGTCAAATTTGTATGTTATTGAATGTAAGTAAAAAAATAATCACTTATATAATAAGTGATTATTTTTTAAATATTTGGAGAAGACTGCGTAGGGAACAGTCTGGTAACATAATGTTTTAGTTTTAAGTTTATTTTTACTAGCCATGGATGGTGTATGTAAGGCGTTTCTGTACGGTTTGTTTTAGTCTACACCTGCTTGGATCAAGGCCGTCCAATTATGAAATTCTTAGACAGTTAGGTTTTCCTCTTACTATAAATACGATAGTGAGTACGAATGAAAGTTTTACAAATATCACATGTTTCCTCTAGTCTAATTCACCTTTGTATACTTCCTTTGGATAAAGCACAAGCCTTATGTTGCAAACCACCTGCTGTTATTTTTAATTTATCCCTCAAAAGTTTGTTTCCAGAATTACTTCTCTCTGATTAATTTTTTTAGATTTGTTGGTATTGTCTCAGTACAAAAATATATCCGGGAAATTTTGAGCGTGAGTTTTATATCACAATTTGAGTTCAATTATATACCTACTTGACGCAGAGCACGTTTTCCTTATCCGCGTTAGAACCGGTTTTACTACTAAAATGCAAAACTGCATTACTCATCTATTACAACTGTATTTGGCTCGTAGTATTTACTACTATGTCTTCGATGAAAAGGCAAAATACACGTAGTATGACAACAGGGTCTATAACCTCGTAAAAATCTAGGCAAAAAATCTAGGTCCGTTCTAACCAGCTAGACTTAGTGTATTGTTTAGCATTCTAGATGTGTATGAAATATCATTCAAGCTTATAATATATATGTTTAAGAGGCCATTAGATTTTATTTATTGATCGCTCTGAGAGTGTACTGAAAGGAAAATATGCTCATAACATTGTGGCATATTATTGTCAAAACATTATAATAAGTGCATAACACCTCGATTTCTTCGAAACATTATCGCTGAGATTATTATATTGCCGACTATTTCACTGATTGCTGTGGCGATTAAATGGCATTAATATTATTAAATAATAATATTTAAGTAGGTAATTCAAATTCACAACGATTAGTTTTAATAACGACACCACAATAACACCATAATAGGTGTAAAAATAAAATGAAAAAAGTAGGTGTAAACATTTTGATTACATGTATAAATTATGTTCTTATCTCATAGACTGTGGGAAACAGGTTATCTTATGTAGATGATAGATGCACCTGTCAGGTTGTTTGCAGTTGCAATCTGCACCAAATGTGTTACAATTGATGAAGGTACGATAACATGTCTTAAATCCCCATCTCTTTAATCCATGCCTTTGACATCTATTTCTGTTTAGGAAACTAAAAATATAATATCTATTATGGGTGTGACGCTATTCATAGAAGACTTACACGAAAAAGAAAATCTTTATACAATTCAAAATAATTCATTTACTTACAGATAAGAAAAAAGGCCTAAACTGCTGGGTCTTAAGTATAGAATTGTAAACTAGAGTAACATATAACGAAGGTGAGGACTACGGAAAGCTTTGAGAAAATTCATCTCCTATAGGGGAAGAAAGATGATAAGAAAGCTTTTCAATGAAAGACAGACATTTAAATAAACATAAATAAAAACTATCTTTATCTAAAAATTTCAACAGAACATAAAATCATTAAGCAGATTTTGTTGCTCTACCACTAATATTCTAAGCCTAGGTAATTTAGCGTACTAATGTCTGAATAACAGTTTTGCTTTCGGCGTAGTTTATCTATTTATCTAAAGCATTTGTGAAGACTAGATCACCGCCCACGATGAGAATAGCAGCATTTTTGTTACTATAGCACTATAAGCTTTAAAATGTTGCAGAGAATTAAGAGAACAAAAATATTCTACATGATACGACTCAAGAAGTGATTATCGGCTCGATAATAGATTTGAGTGACGACAATGTGTGGCATATTATGCCAGATATATGTATATATGTTAAAATATCATTAGTAGTCACTCTATTGCTATAGGTTAAGAAACAGTTAAAAACATAGGTAACAAAGGAATCGAGAAGGAACCAAGTAACTTGATTATAAACATTGAAACAATTCTCATGCGTCCTTTAAACCTATCACAGAACATTAACTAACAAAACATAGAATACATCTGGTATTCAAAGAATAAACTTGGTAATTAAATTAAAGCAAACGTACAAACAGCTCCACACGCCAAATCAAATCTAGTCGGAAAAGTTGTAAATATCCTCAAAATGTTAAAAGATTATCATTAAACCTGATCGTTCGACGTTTGTAAGAGCGCATATTCGGTAATAAACAGGCGCTAAAAGTTACGTAACAATGTTTTACTCAATGAACCGAGTCGGGAGAGGGTGAACTCATGATCTACTCTAGAATAGTTCCGATCACAGAATAAGAAATACCAGTAGCCCAAACCAACTAAACATCTCCTCTGAAAATGATTACTGAGAACGGTGTTTAAGTATCGTAAGGTTTGCGGCATGAATGCTCGGATTTTTCTCTACGATGCCTTCTGTGTGTCTTATACTTAGTTTTAGCTTTTTGTGCAGAGTGAGTTTTCTGTTCTTCATTTTTTTGTGGTTCCGATGCTGCGCGCTCGCAAAATATCGATGCTAATTCTGTACACAGACCGAAGTTATGCATTGTCCGTTGTCGCTACCACTTCTGGTTTTCGGTCTAACGTTCGCCGGCTATTTTGATTCGTAACCTGTTTTTAAGCATCTTTGAGTGCTATTTATTGTATTTTAGTATTAGCATTGGAATTAGGTCTTGTGTCTTGGATACGGGTCAAGTATGTATGCTATAATTGATTATTTTTCATACTTATCTATGATATAAACTTTTTGAAATACGTTGGGAAGATTCAATATACTTTTGAGCTAGTCATTGCTATTCTATTCGTACAGACAAACAGCAGACAGCTGTACTAGTTCAGTCCAATGCCATGCTCATTACAGTATGGGCAGAATGATGAACACTCCAATTTTAAACTTGAAATCTGGTTTGTACTATGTCGGTCAGTTTTTATATCACTACTTTTTCCCGATATATAGATTTCTCTTAATCTGATGTGGTATTGGTCAAAGATGAAGCGTGCACACCCAAAGATAATATTCACTCAGCCTCTCAGCAAGCAGTTATCGGAAAGCACATTTTCTAATTTTCCAAGAAACTGAAACCTCTCCCCAATACTTAAGATAACGCGAGGTCACTGACCCCGTGACGTCTTAGCCAGAAATAAGCGAAGGGAAGCTAAACTTCGGCAATTAGAAGTGTGTACTATTTGTGTCCCTCATTTTTTAGCAAAAGATTTGGCAGCTGCACAGCGCCCGTTATAGATGGTCGACTAGCTTTGATCTATTGACATGGCCCGACATTTCTGTTGTTCCGTGATTCTTGCAATTTGAGGAAATGTTTTGAGCTTGGTGTAGTGTATGGTTCTAGTGGCGTTTAGTTTGAAGATAAGGTTAAAATGAGGTTACTTTTCTCTTTTCTTTGTATCCTGAAAAGTTTACAATCAAATTTACATATTTAGGTAAGTGAAAAAAGACCAAAAATGCTCTGTACCATCAGGTCTAATTAAGACCTAAATACATAGGTCTGTCAGAATTCATACCACCATTCCAAGTAACGACAAACGAATTGGCGAATACATTTACACCGCCACCAAAGCGTAAGGCTGTAAAACTATACGCGTGCTCTTAAACGTTGCCAACTCACAAATGGTCACAAATCGGCATTTGCGATAAATTTTACGATCTGCCTTCACGTTTCGGTTGAATAATTTTATTTTGTTACTAACACAACTACTTGTGTTACTCAAAATAGTGTTTGCTCCTGTTTTTGGTAAGTCTGGTTCGGTATTTTACGTGTCGCTAACAAGAGGCGCTGAAGCAGTCGGATTACCGTTTGCATGAACCTTAATATCTGAGTTTTGATTTTCCCATATGATTTATTAGGTTTCTCTTTGAGTTTATAAAAGTTTCATGCCTTTTTTCATCACCGTCACGTGCATGATCATTTTCTCGTCATATCCTCATTTATTTGGTTTCGACACAACATGTCTTCCTCTTTATTAGTTGTCATCTCAGTGGTCACCCCCTTTACATATATTTATTCCTTTATTATTTTTATTTTGGAGTAGAAAATTCTCTTTATTTATTGTATATTTAATGGCTTTAGTTATTGTAAGGACTTAAATAGTTGGGTCGTACAGCGATCTTCATTCAGCCGTAACTCCTCAGCCAATACTGCTCTGTCAATTTAATGGCCCAATAGCAAATAGACAAACTGTTACAGACATCAGGGCTACCTGCCAGTCATGCCAAACGCGTCGCATGATTCAACGGAGGCAAATTAGTTTATGGATATAAACTTCTATGAACATAGAGTATCTTTACAGGGATACCGAACTGGAATGACGAATTGTCGTTCAGGATTCGAAGAGATTTTCATTGATTTAGCTTTCAATTTAGTATACATTTATTCAGTGTCTACTTCTGAATGCATTCATGAATTTTGACTAGGTATTTGCAATCGGTTTCAAACTTTGAGAGTAAAATAATGTTATTGTTGATCCTTTGTAGAATTTTACATCACATATTTACAAGGATTAAAACTGGCTCAGTAGATGATGCCGATTAGATTTATGAACTAGCCTGACTTATAAAAGAATCAAATTTCAACAGTCACGGGAAGTTAAAGAATTATGGTAGATCCTTACCCAGGAAGCAGCGTGAGTAGATATAATGACATTGATGTATGCAAGTCGCAGTCTATATTTCTCCATGCATCCACATTTGACAATAAAATATTCTAATAAGCTATATTATGCACCTTTTGTGCCGTGAAACTCCAATGACCCAGTTTAACCGGCTCGTGAGCAGCACAGTAACACATGTTAACAAGAAAGTATACTAGCTCGGCTCATTGTTGACTTTTCAACGAATAAGATTAGTATTGTATGTATGTGCGATGATCTCAGCTTCATGTGTGGGTACAGGGACGGAAGCAGATTACGGTATTTCGGAAATATGATTGGTGGGAGGTATTTAAGTGGTTCCTACTTGTTTCCAGTTTTGTTGGACCCCATCTCAGCAGTTCGGTTCGTCACCACGCATTGTGACTAGCTCGTCATCTTGACAGAAAAGTTGTGCGAATACTAATTTAAAATGTTTCCTGGTGAAACGTAATATGAAACAATATGCGATGCCTATTCAATATTCGCAAGATATGATAACTCGTAACAGAATACAGGGTGTATTTTTACCTTTGTACAGGCTTCAAAACATTTTTAGAAGATTCGCATTTTTATTCTAGATTTTTCGACTAAGATCGATAGATATTTATCTAGACAGCATTTTACTGTGTTGAACCAAAATATGAATTAGCATTAGCGTTTCCTTGGTGAACAATTAGATATTTATTAACTTTCATACAAGTAAAAGTTTTTGACACACTGCTCATTCACAAATAGGTTTCCCATAAACTAAAAGACCCTAAAAAATCCATTGCAATATATTGGAGCAGTAATGCTCCATTAAATTAAATGAATATGTTTACGCTGAGTATTATATCTCTTTTTCCTGTTGGAGATTTTTGGAAGAAATGTTTCGAGGTATTTCAAATTAAATGTGTTAAGTTTTAATATTTTCTAAGTTAACATAATAATCATTTGGTGGTGGTTGGTCCGAACTGCTTCTTTCGCTGTGATAATCTATAGTGCTTCTTCAGACTGATCTAAAAGTTATTTACTCTACTCACCATACAAACTGTAACTTGAAATTATATGCATTCTGAGCTTGTACTGAATACTACATAGGTCTTAACGTCATTTCTGGAATAATGACTCATTTCTTGACCTCTGCGATTTATCTTAAGAAGCAGTTTCATCAATTTGCACATCTATACTATTTATATACATCTTTAAACTAACCGTCATCTCCGAGTTCACTTCCTTTTTAGCCATCTCATCTTTCCCAACAATAGCCGTCGCGTCAAAAGAAAGTTACTTTACAATCTCCCTGTATTCGCATCCGAGAAGGGCGCGTGGCAATTATTCAATAATGTCATAGTTTATCTGCGCCTGTCATTGTCAACTGACACCTCTTCGGAGATAATACAGCGCTTATTAAATTTATTCTTATTTGTTTATCGCTTAAGTCTGTGCTATATTGTTATTTTTTCTTCCATTCACACTCCCTTTTTATCAATGTCAACGTAGCGTGTTATAAACATCTTATTGGTTCGTGAGTTGTGAATTACATCTTGTTAAAGAGTCTGTCTCTTTCTCTTCTATTGTTATTTCTAATTGATTTTAAATTATTAAATTACAAACAAAATAAAACTCAAATGTTTTGCTAGTTTCTGCTGTCATTTGGTTTATTCTTCTTTTCGTCTCGATGATATATTTTTAAATATTTTCAGCCCAGCTGGTGGCCACGTCATTTTTTGCAAGCAGATTAACGGAATCAATATATAGGCATGGTTTGAAAGTTTGTGATGTGTGAAGTTTTGAGATTGGTGGTCTTTATTACTCTTTCAACTAAAACCGTAAGAGTAAGACGGTTACATGCATATTACCTAAACACTTCAAATACTTTATGTGTACCCATCGAATCGTTGTTATTGATTTACTGTACACAAAGACGCATTCGCACCTAACTGCGACCACCCAAAACTATCAAATTGATTTGACACTTTCCTGATTCTAATCGATAAAGAAAAATCGAATAATTCAGCATTATATCGATTTAATACTCGATTATGAATCGTTATGACCTTAAATATTTCATTTGTATGCATGTCAAGGTCATTCAAATAATATTAAATCAGCCATAGGAAACCAGTCGGGGCTTTTGACATTATTAATCGTATGTTAATGCTCTTTCTTAGATTATACGAATGAGTATTCGATTGAAATGTAAGATTAATTCATTGAATAAGAAATGTTATTGCAAGTTCATTGAACTTTAGGTTTAAAAAATAATTCAAGACAAATTTTAACATTCAATATTTTCTTTTGTCATATTTTTATTATTTCTGACTACTTGACCAACCAATCTGACACCATAGAAATCTTGAAAATCGACTTGAACCTGGTAAAGCTTTCCTATATCTAATTGGATGTTATATTTTCAAGGCCAGAAATCAGTTGTGGCTGTGGATGCTGGCTGGAAATAATCCATAATTGCTGGTAGACGATGATGAGATATGGTCACTTATAAATCTAGTTGATTTTGAAATGTTGTTGTAATTGAAATGTTAAAAGTAAGTAGAATTTTGCCGGTTGACGTTTCACGCTGAACTATCATCGACCTTATAAATGAAGCTATCATTTCTTACTAATGACCGATATGTGTGCAAGCAATGCAGACTCTGGCAATGAGCCAGCAAAGAAACAAGAAACATTCGTAAGTAGATAAGAATTTAATCCACCAATACAGACACACCTACAAATTGAAAGTAGCATTTCAATCGAAGATTTCAATAGACAATTAACTATGAAAATAAAGAAACACAATCGGCCTTTTACATGTTTCACTAATTAGCCAAAACAGCTACAGCGGAAAATCAAAAGAAATGTGTTGTTAGATGGACTCAGAGTTAAAATCAAACAATTATAATACCGATCAATAGATTACACAGCAATAAAGATAGATTGCTCAGCTGGACCGCACTCTATCTCAAGATAAGAACGGGAATACGTGTGAAGTTGTGTAGAAAAGCTTTAATGGTTCCGTACGTCGATTTATGCCGATGGAATTTACCGGTGCAAGTAGTTAGGTCGCAGAGGTCAGACGGGAGTCGATACGTGTAAAATACTGGTATTCTGCTATAACTTGTGAGATTGGAACCCCGCCCTGACATAATTTGGAAAAGCTAGCTTCTGCGTCTTGACCCGACAATGTTTTGGGTCACTGAAAAGATGTCGGATAGATTAGCCATAGGTTAAAGATAATGCTATTCAGCAATCACATTTTTTTTCTCCAAAAAGATATACTTTGCATAGATATACTTTGGACATGGTTTTAAAGTGTTTTTTGTTTCGACATTCTCCCCTTAAGTATCTGTGTTTTCAGCACTTTTAGAAATGTTTGCTAAACATACAAGTCTAATGAACTCTAAAAATTTACAATTCAGATGCATAGAAAACTTATTGTAATCGAATGTATCGCATGAATCTTTCCTAATCTTAACGCGTCTGTTGACGCAATAGCGGCTTGAATAAGTTGAGATAATAGGAAAGTGATTTCTTGAAACGAGTACCTATTAAACGAAGACGAACTTTTCAATGAAGTTAAGATTGAAATCGTTGTAAAAACAATTTAGAACCTTTTTTACACGAATTTATAAATATTCTAAAAAATAAAAAATATAGTGTTTTAAATTCGTAAAAATAAATACTTATGGAAACTTATTCTAAGTTATAACCCCGAAACCTCAGTACTAACAAAGTTAGTACTGAGGTTTCGGGTATTTTCTCAATAACTCTATTTCTAATTGAGAGCGCAAAATATTGTTAGTTGTAAAAAAATAATTGATTTCCGATGAACGTAGGTTCTAACAGACAGTTTCGGAGATTAATTTAAAAATATCTACTATTGAAAACCACGATGCAGAAAAAATGCATTTCATTAACATTCGAACTGTAAATTAATCATTATGGGTTTTCTGTTACTAGAGAACTGGAAAAAGCCAAATAATAAAATCTTATAGTTCCAATAGAACGTATTAAAACAAAAAACAACAATATGATAGTGCTGTTTGCGCGCTCTTGCAATTTTTAAACCATAATTAGTGATGGTAATGAAAAAACTTCAAACATTACCAATCTATCATGTTCACAAACCAATATAACGTCATCACAAGTAAAGCGTGATACGATGATAAAAGATGATTGACAGCAACAGAAGTAGAAAATTATGATCATAATCTGATATTCATTGATGGTACAGTAATATATGACAAAAACTATGATGATTAACTGCTTAAACCAACTGATCTTATATTGATATGAGAGAAGTGCTTTTGAATAGACATTAGAGTTATTGCTACAGTTCTTAGAAGATACGGTCGTTAATATTTTGATGGTTTTCGCTTTTGTTATATATTTCGGCAATAACCTGTAGTCAAGTGATGAGCTCCGTAGATTTCATCATTATCACAAGTTCTTTATCTTATTCATATATGTATACACATATAACGAGTTCAGTACTTTAATGAGAATATTGATGATAATTTTCACATTGCTACAAAGTTAACCGTTCTTCTAAATTTATTTTAATCATTGAAAAGTACACGAATCTAGAAGACCATTTCACTTATCAGAACATAATCTAAAATTGTTTAGCCAAGAGTTCTATGCAAGCAATTAGAGTAAGTTGATAAAATAAGGAATAGAATTTGCACCATTTGCAATCTCAATCCATTGTCGGCGAGTTTCTCGCTCCATTCAATTACATGGAACAGGTTGACAAATTGAGACCAGATTGTGTTACTGGATTGCTTGATACTATTACCCGAAGAGAAAGCTATTATAGTTAAGAAGACTTTATTTGAGTAATTGAAGATAATAGGAAAATCTTATGTTTCTAAGCTACAATACTTTAAGCTACAGTTTCGAATTTCTCGAATCAAATCTGTTGAAACATTTAGAATATAATCTTTTTAGACTTAGTTTAATTAATTATTATATGTGAAGAAGTAGTTTCTAGAAAAGATTTCTTTTTCATTTTAGCAGTACTGAAATGTAGGAGACAAAACAATGACCCGGTCTACTTCGATACATTGGAATCATGGACATTAACAATCAGATTCAATCATAATTCCTCACGATTCGATCACGTCAAAAATTCATGTGGTATGAATCAATAATATCATCAAATAATTGAGTATGTGGAACAGAAACATCATAGTTTCAAATGACAATAATGTAACGGACTTATACGGTAAAGTTTTAAACAGTCATTTAATAGCAATGGTCTCAAAGATAATTGATTTTAAATGTCCATGACACAGGTATACCCGAATTAGGTTACTTAAACACCTGCTCATATTAAACCCGTTAATGTACGTAAAAGTCAACAAGACGACAGTTAAAGCCAATCTGAAAGGTTTTCAGCCAGTGAGAGCTGTGATTTGTCGCTTTCTTTGAAAAAGAGCGTTGAGGACGAATCGGATAAATTATTTTCGAAATGTTTTAAATAAACACATCAGATAAACTCGCAAGTATCACGATTGAATCTTGAAAGTAAGTTGTAATGAAAGAAATTATGGTTGTACCGTTGCAAACGTTTTCTTTCTAACCGAAGTAATAGCAACTGTTCCGAAGTGAACAAGACTGAGTCCAATACTAAAACTAAGATAGCTTCGTTAGGAGTTAGAACCAGAGTTGGTCTACAAATAGAGACAGTTACTGGCTTCTTATCTTTGAGTGGTAGACTGCCTCAACGGCCGGCGATCGGATCGCATGTAAATGTTGAAAGTTCGACAGAATGTCGACCTACAATTTTACCGATTGGTAGCTATACGTTATCGACTTTCCTTGGCAACCATCACCGAATAAATTGTATTTAAAAGTTTATTTTTTATTTTGGTCCAACCTCAAAATGTTTGTTTTTAAATGTTGTCACTGGCTTGTTGTAAATATCTAATTATAATCTATGTTTGTTTCTGCATTTTTTTTTTTGTCCAAATGGTGTTATTCCACTTTTATTGTTCCGCGTGTATGCGGGCAATTGACTTTCTTAAATTATTACTATTGCAAATGGTAATGTCTAATGAAAGTGGTACTTCTGAGTATTTCAGTATCAATAATGTTCATCAGGTAGTATTAGTTCCTATTAAATATTTACAATTATTAACGGGTTCATTGTCCTCTCTCAATCGTATTCTTCTTTTGTTTAAATATATTGTATAACAATAGCTGTTTGAATTTCGCACGTCGTTGCAAGAGACATCGTTTCGTCCGCTGTGTCGCCAACAGACTAATGTAATGACAGTCATCATTTACGTTCAAGACGTCTCAGCAATGCTTATTTTTGCTTTTATTCCTAAAATATGTGACCACGTAAAGAGGAATTAAACTTATCGCGGTTAAGATTCACTGATATCAAAATTCAAAGTTACGTGTAAAATTATTTACCGCGAGACGTCTAGACATCGTTAACTCAAGTCTATTTGTTATGCCTGTATTAAACAATTGTTCACGTGACGACGTGGTATATCAGTTACCGATTTGTCCACCACACTCTATTATTAAACACAAAATTATTTTGTTTCAGATCGTGTGAACAACCCGGCTTGCGGCGCTTGTAAACTGAGAAGCTGTCTATAATATGGTGCAATAAAAGTAATATGAGGGTGTTGGGTATGATGCGTATGAGAGTCAACCGAACTGAGTTATAAATAAAGAAGGAAAATCAATCAAACTGGGTGACGGAAGTAGTGGTGGGTTGAGCGAGGTATGAGAAGCGGTGTTGTGCAGTGACGGCGTCCGGGCGGCTGCCATGGGCGCGGCGCGCCATGCGCTCGCGCACGCGCCCGCTGCGGCTGCTGTTGGCGGCGCTCGCGCTCGCGTCCTGCGCCGCGGCCCCCGCGCCCGAGCCGCGCGCGCAGCGCTCCGCCAACCTGAGCCACATAACTGGCACCTCCCGCACCATACAGATGTTCCTCAAGAATCGCTATCTGCAGCTGCTGCCGGATGGCACAGTCAACGGCACCACAGATTACAACAGCGTTTACAGTGAGTATTATTTCTAAGTTTTCCATATCCATCATGGACTATACATATGAGCGTTTTAAGGAGCAGCTATGTCTGTTGCTGAAATCAAATCAACAAATGTTTTTAATTTCGCAAATGACTTCAATGGCTTCGTAAGCCATGAAGTCAGACACAGTAGTTGTTATAACAGTATTTCGTAATTTTAACCAGAAACGCTGGACAAATCTATTGTCCGGTTTTCATTTATTGGTATATACCAAACACTTAAATTCATGGATGCCAGCAAGCAAAGACCTACATTATACACTACAGGCTATTTCACAACACCTAAAGCTTCTGCCTCTTGGTTTTTTTTTCCGCCACTGATCGGCATGCACTATCGAGATCACAGCGGTACATTGACAGTGCCCCCAATTATATAAATTGAATTTTTTATTCTTTTTGATTCACTGAAGTCTTTTGTGTCTATTTGCTCTACGAATTTGCACGTGGCTACAATATCATCGCCGGGTGGTATTTCCGCAAAAAAAAAACAATTGAGGCGCGGTAATTAGCAATATACTCGGTTTGTGTGTTAGCCTTAAAAGTAATGGCTTTAGTAAAGTAGAGGAGAATACGTTTGCAATCAGATGAACGGTATCACCTGATTTGGTTTCCGATATTCGCATTTTGCGTATCATTACTCTATTTGCTCACCCCACTATGATGTGTTCAAAGAGTACCATCTACATATGTAGTTGCTAACTTGTTAAGTAACAAACACTTTCTCGTATTGTATACCTACGATTCCACTTTCAAGCTCCGTTGTATGAAAATGTTCACTTTTTCTTATTTTTCCACACATTTTTTCAACAGTAGTGAATAATGGATCACGAACGCAATTATTTAAACAAACAATGTTTTTTTTAGTAGTTATAAAAATTCTTTTGTAGTGAATAGCCACCACACCTTGTATGCAAAATAGTTTGCATATCTTTACGCCAGGCAAAAAAAGTTTTGTTTCACGCCCGTAGTCAATATTTAAACTCGGATGATAAAACTGCGAGGGGCATTATACTCGGAGTTACGCAATCATAGCCTTGACACAAAGTCTTTGTATTTTTACTATCAATAATCACGTATGGCTTTGTTCAGTAATGTTTCAAAGAAGTAGAAGTTAAATAGGTTCTCTTGTAGCCATAATAATTGACACAAGTGTGAAACAAATACTTGTAGACTACGGAAATAATAATTATGATTAGGGTTTTTAAATTCGTGACTTGAGTTTCGCTTCCTAATTTATTTGCTCCTGTATTTCAAAAGTAGCTAGCGAAACTCCACAGAAGTAATGTTTAATAATACTATTAACAAGTAGTTCAAGTAACTAAACGAGGATATCCCATCATGTCTGTTGAGTTTTGCTACCTAACTAATTTAATTTGACATATGCAATCATTTCCCCATGGTGTTATTGAGTTTGCTATCGGAAATTAAAACAACAGTGCCAAACGAATTTTTATTCACGCGAGGAGTTTAAAAAGTTAGCTTACTGGACAAATCAAATAGTATTAACTCCTTTGATGTTGTTACTGGTTATTTAAATGCGGTGTATCTTCCTTATACGTCAAAGAGCATGAAAATAAATACCAACAGCACGTGACGTGTTATAAGTATGTCGCAAGACTTGTAACAGCGTAATGTAATAATAACAATATGTCGTTAAAGTAAATGCAGATAAATTGTGAAGAGTCTGCAAGCTTCGATTTTAATCGGAGGGATTTTGTAATCCGTAAATATCTGTCAATTACTTCATTTTACTAATAAGTTTTACTTTTAAAGGTTTAAATGTTTAATTTACTGAAACACAGGTATGATATTTTTTTGAGTTTAAAAAGATAATGTGGTCACGTTCAATTTTTATTTAAAGAATATGCAAATGCATAGTGATTTCTGAAATCTGCCGTAAAATTGGTCAATGTTTTTTCTACTTAAGCCAAAACTCTGATTTTACGATAATCATGATAGTTATTTTGCTTCTAGTTATTATCTATTATGTTCAACTTATAGATCATTAAACAATAACGCAGTATCAAGTTCATACCACCTTCGCCCCTGACTTTTTCTATATTTCTTTAGGAAAAATCATGAGCTCCATAAAAGGTTCCATGTACCTACTAAAGAATTATTGAAATTGAGTAAGAAGAGATAATAAATATTTTAAACTATCGGCAAGTAGCTAGCTTATTTCACTCAAGTACCATTTCTAAGGCTGCGGGCACACTGGTAAGATAATGGCAACTAAATATACAATACACTTTCGACTCATGACACTACCTGTAATGGAAATGCGACTTGTAAAGTTATTTTGTAGTTACTTGTTACTATTGCTTGACCAATGTAGCTGCAGCCTAAGCAATAGCTTTCAGTATCAAGTTAATATAGGCTCAATTTGCGTAGAATGACAAGCAATAAATGAGCTACGTTTTTTATTGGATTCTAAATTAGTATCTAAGGAAGTTTTTTCCAGTGTTTTTGCTCTCACGATCTTACTCACTATATTTATGCAAACTAGACGACTCCTAGACGTAAGTTATATAAGTCGAACCAGTTTCAAACGAATGACATAAATCAGGTCTGCCCTATTTTTTACAACGGAAAATAATAGAGACAGTTTAATTACATGTCCTCAAAGATACTGGTACAGTTCTGTAATAACACCATAGATGTTAATATCACTCTATCTAGATCGTAATTACATATTTGGTATTCACAATCAGTTATACGGAATTGTGATAATGGCTCAATAGAGGAAGATTTGAAATGCCCCGAGCGTTAGCTTCGGTGGTCCAGTAAGATTTAGATCGTAAAAGTGTAATAACAACTACCTATATGGACTTCAAATGGAGATTTCGTACTTCGATAGCGGACAGTTTCTATCGAGTGGTTTGGTGAGCTTTTTTGTTTGTTTTTATCGATACTTGTGTCGATTTCGTAATGCAAGTGAGCCGAAATTAATGACCTGTGAAATTAATGTTAAGATTGGATGTTGACGTGTTCGCCAGGTTTCGAGATTAAAGCCGCTAGCTCTGACGGCTGATTGTAAAATATAACACGCGTTTCAATCTGTTTATATCGTGAATGTATTTTATTAACCAAAAAGTATTTAGTTTTATGGTAACCTAACGGAGATTACCTTAGCTTTCCGTTAGCTGCGGTGGCAAGATTAACACCAAATTCTTTGAAAACTTTTGAATAAATTAAAACTGAACTTTAAAATAACTTTTCAAGCAAAAAAACAAGAACATTTAGCTTTGATCCAAAATCGAAACCAAACAAAATCCTGCCAAACAAGAAACATCAAAGGAACTTTGGCCATTCGCATAATATCCATCGCGACACGTAATACCGACCATGCGCGGACGCAATAAAAATTTTTTTCTTGCAAAATCTGATGTCCGTTAAATACTACAGAAAAAATATTTTGAGCTTTGCTGCATGCGAATTTAGTTCAAAACAACATTAAAAATAATAATAACTTTCTTGATTACATTCTACTTCATAAATACTTAATTTTTGAAAATCATTAAGTATGATAAATATCGAATTTAATTAACTGGTTTATTTGGCCAATACGAACTTGAAAGTTTAAAGGTACAGTCGATAACTAAATTACTTTTCACGGTTTCAAAATATTTTTATTAAACATTGTTGGAACAGCCAATCAGGCTCTCTAGTCAGAATATAGCTTAATCACCGTTATTCAACTAATTAAAACATGGGTTTTCACGCCGACTTATTAAAAAAAAATTAAAAACACGGCATTCTGTTATAAATTCGAAACCGTTTCAAATGGTTAGTTATTCAATGGCTTAATTGTTCGTAGGCCAATAAACCTGCTGATTGTTGTAGAACACTGATCAATTTTAAAAGTACAATCAGCAACAAATCTATGAAACAATTATACAATATTTTTATTAGTCGAGGTTTTTTAAATCTTATTACTATTTTAATGCGGATGGGTGTTTGTTACTCAACCACGCCAGAACGGCTGAACGGATCTGGATGAAATTTGGCACAGATATAGACTATAGTGTGGAATAGAACATAGGCTTCCGGGATTTTGTTCACTTTGGATAATTTCCGACATTCACGTGGACGAAGCCGCTAGTAGAAGCTAGTCAAGAATAAAAAACGCTGTAGTCGTTTTTTTGCCAGATGTAAAGTATTCAATTCGGAAAGATACGTTAAATATAATTCGCCGTGGCAGAGTCTTAGTCAAGCTCAGTTCTAAATAATTACTTTATGAATAGTGTCTTCCGTTCTCTTCATCCGGGCGCGTGTGTGATGAATGCCTTATATTCGCTCTAAAGAAATGATGTGTGCCACGCTTTATATTGTGTGAGAAAGACTTATTGATATACCTTTTATGGACTCAAAAGTGTTTCCAATGGTTTATTATTAGGACTATCTTTTTTTTCTGGGTTCACGTTTTTTATAGCTGTTATACTGTTATTAATAGCAATTTTATTGAGTTTAAATGTCTTAAAATTCCTTCTTTAAATAATTAGCTTTTTGCTCTTATACAATTAAAACAATAAATTCTACCAAATCCTCGAAGTAAAGTGCAAACAGAGTGTTCAATAAAATTTCAAAACGGCATTAAAATATATTTATTTCAACAAAAAAATGTAACCTACCTTTCTCGACTTCCCGGTAGCAATTTCCCCTGATAGCAACATTTAAGTCCACACCCGCTATACATGGTCTTAAAACCAATTTACATTTACTGCTATGAAACTCCCAATCAATCTAAAATGAACTCTATTTCGTTCACTAAAGTAAGAAATGAACTGTATTTGTGAAAAATTGTGTGAATTTGTAAAGTTGTGATGGTCAGGCCTTGTCGTGTAATCTACTGCTCTGATTATATCAATTACTTCTTTATTGAAGGTGATTTGGCAGCGATCGTACCACAGACTGCGATTGCATTGTATCGCAGATCTAAATTCTATTATTTCGTAGATACAGAACAAATAGAAAGATTTTTTGAACTTCAAAGCACCGATTCTCTGGAAGGTTGCGCGTTGCGACATCAGAAAATGAGGTTTTGTTCAAAGCGATTGTAATAAATACGAAAAGATTACTCTTTTAATTATGTTTTCGTTCTTGCTTAACGTTCCGGGTTCGGTAATACTTGATGCTTAATCTTTTTAAGGTTAGGTAATAATATCATACAGTTTTGGCGTTTAAGGTTTATGGCTTTATAAAATAGCCAGCTAAAGTTTTGACTAGGTAAGGGCGATCAGTGTGGAAAGGGTGCGTCCAAATAGTTTACTGGTTAAAATTGCTATAATATGAGTCCACAATGACATTTTTTTGGTCGTCGTTAAGAATGATTTAATTATTTAATGTCCCTAGATACGTATGGAGGATGTATAAAATTCAGTAAAGCCGAAGATACAGTAAAAAGCAGTAAAACGTGTTAATGATTCTTAAGTTTCACGAAAATAATAAAAGAATTGAAGACCACACGTTATCAATTCAGGAAGATAAATTAAGAGCTAATTACATCTAGCTATATATTTGTCAATGAACTTAAAATTCGCACATGTGCATTGGAAGACCTAGCAAAAACAATATTATCTTTAGAACCATGCCTAAAAATTATTAGACAAACTAGAATATTTTATAAATTTTGGTAATAATACAGACAATAAAGATAACAGGCTGGCTTGCATGTGTTTTCAATTGTTTTTTACGCCCTGTCTAGCTAGGTGATGACAGCTTTATAATGTTTAACAAAAGAGTTCAAGGTTTAACTCACATGTTAGGCACGCTGAAAGGATGTGATCGGTTTGAATCCCAAGGATAATATTATTATAGTAAAGGTTGACAACTAGATAGATGAAATAATACCATGAGTTGCGGTAATAGCTTGCCTTTTTTTTAAGGATGGGAATTCATCAAATGACTTCTTCCGCTTAGGGTGGAGTAGAAGGGCGTGTCAGACTCTTACTGACTAAAACCCATTCGTGTTCCTTCTAAAGCCCTTTGCGTTCCAGGGCCGCGGTGACTCTTTCGAACAAATTCCGCAACCCTGGCAGGCTCTGGCCCTAGCGGGTCCCGTCTTCTATGCTGACATCTCTTTGAGGCGCGCGTTAAACATAACGCGCCATCGACCCGGGCCAGGTGGTGATCGGACAGCGAGCCACCCAACGCTCGCCGTCCGCAGGCCCGCGCCTATGGTGGCCGGGGAGGTCTGTCAAATTCAGTGATTATGACAATTTGGCGGAAGTATTAGAAAAAGAAGACAGTGTTGCCTTGACGCTTAACAAGATGGGATTGACGAGGAAAACGTGTTGCGCGGAAACCAACCAAGTACCATGGGCAAACACATCATCACCATGGAAGACTTGAGAAAGTGTTATAAAAACTGACACCAAAGTTATGAATGTAACGAGTGATCAATTTTGCATATTCTTTAAATCTCCAGTTTTGTAAATCTGAAAAGCTGTTTATGCTAAATTCGTAAATGGAATCATACAATATAGTCTCTTTTTATTCGATCGTATGTCATTAATGATTTGTTAGCTTGGTCTGGTTTTTTGACCGTTCCTTTTGACCCGGTGTTGCGGTCACTTGTAGGGTATAGTATATCAATATTATGCAAAAACGAAGAAAACTGCTTCATAGATGTGGCTCCAGAAATAGTCAGTTCTTATAGTCATACAATTAGTTCCTCATTGTCTGTCGTCATTTCAGCTATAATATGTCCATTACTGGAATGAGGCCTCCCAAACCGTCGCCAGATCGACCAGTGCTCAGATTATCTCAATTTTCCTGAAAACGCAAAAACTAAATATCTAAACTGGGCTATCCGACAGAAGCAAGTTCTATCTCAAAATTCAAATCATCCGGCGCCATCTTTAACGTATAAATCAGTCATCAGATGCGCCTGCGATTGGTATATATGAGTATAATCAGCCATCTTGGGTGTGGGCAGAACAATACATGGTCAATGGTGTCAGTTTCTCGTTTTCGCCGTTTAGCTTATTTTCTTTTGTTTTAGGGAGCTAAGAATGTTTTACGAGCGGCGAGCAAGAATTTTTGATGTCATGTGTGATTTTGAAAAGGTTTGTGTGTAGGGAATAAACAGAATATTTTATTAATCTTGGAATCTCAGGTTATGCCTGTGAAAAGCTTATGCCTAGGCCTTGGAGCAATAGCAGTGCAGAATTATTATTTTTTCAAGTTTTGT
Source organism: Mamestra brassicae (assembly GCA_905163435.1). Lineage (NCBI taxonomy): Eukaryota > Metazoa > Arthropoda > Insecta > Lepidoptera > Noctuidae > Mamestra > Mamestra brassicae. Next base: position 3,951,984 of record LR991009.1, read on the forward strand.
ATACTGAGGCTCTAGACAAAGTAATATTTTATCATCGAAGAAGATTATCTCGAGTATTTGTGGATTGCCGAAATTAAATAGCGTCCATTACACGATCATGCAAACGTCTCTTAATTCCAAAAGTCATGAATCATGATTGACGAATGACTGATGGTGAGTGATTGAATTCAATCGACATTAGACGCTCATTCTTAAATATGCGACGATAATATTATTGGCTGAAATACGGGATTCGATAAACCTATAAAATCGACGCATACCATAAACATATAAATCAGTTCCATTTACTTAAAATTCGTGACTAATGAAATATCCTGATTTTCGTCAATCAATTTCATGCAACCGTCAGTCACTGCATAACACTATAGGTTATCTGCCAATCACAGCTTTGACTGTATTTAAACTGACAGCAAAACCTATCGTGTAATTGGCGCTTTACGTTTTGAACTTCTTGAAAATCATTATCGCTGAGATAATGTCACTTTGCCTACAGCCCTTGGACCCAATTCAATAAAATCTAAATTGAAAGTTGCGACCTTGACCGAAGTGATACACTTTGAGTTCAGTAGTTCATACTGCAAGATCATAAGTGGCTTCTATTCAAGTTCAACTCATGAACAAAGAGAGAGCAACTGGATGAGTGCTCTACATCATTTTGTCAATCAACACTTGTTGAAGTATTGTTATGAATTTGACGGCCTGTCTTCGGTATCTTTATTAATCTTAGAAGCAATTGCATTCTAATTCAGTAAAAATTTTCGAGTGTGTCTGGTGTATAGTGCCAATCCAGAAACGGGCCCTTAATTGTAATGTTATGCAACCTGTGTCCGACATTCACAATGCGACAATTTATCTTATTTAGGAAATCTAGCCGTAGAATTTTTCAAACAAATGTTGTGTTAGCAATTTTAGTGCGGCATTTTCTCTTTGCAAGCTTCTAATCAACATGCAATGTTTTTTGTTTGTGAAGGTCAAATCTTGCAAGCTACATTAGAGTTCACTTCCTCACAGTTGAAATTTTACGTGTTGTTTCAGTTCCGATGACAATGTGTTTAAATCTGTTCTTCAAGCCCACCGGCTGTTTTTCAAGATTGAGCTTGAAAAACAGCCGTTTCAAATTTCTGAAAAATTCATAACAAGCTTTCTAAACCGGACTTGATTTATCCTTCTCCCAATCAGCCTTGTATCATCACCATTTAAAGTACATTTCTTACACAAGTCCAGACAAGCGAACCATTATTCATGTTAATTTTGATATTAATTAACGACTTACGTCATGTTAGGTTAACTAAACCGTTAATTTAAACTCGTTTTCGTTCCCACACGGGTCGAGAAAAGTTAATAATGTGGTCAACAAGAAAAATCTATTAATAGTCTCGTGTTTTGGTGGTAGATCGGGTTGGATTAGCACATTAAGAAGTGATTAAGGGCGGTGATTCGTTTTATGTGTGTGATTTAAATGCTGTAATTTCTTGTAGATATACTGTACAAGAATATGAACGGAGTCCTCACTAGTATTAAGCGTAGAATATCATGTACGTTATCCTATAAAGTTTTGCCAATAGCATCTTTCCCGTATTGTTTTAAAATACTTAATACGAATATAAACATAGCATAAACCGCCTGTAACGTTCCCACTGTTGGGGAACAGACTTCCTATCTTTGAGAGGGCCGTAATCTACCACCTGGCTTGGTGCGGATCAGTAGATGACCCTTTTTTTTCCTTAGCCTATTGTGTCCCACAGCTGGGCAAAGGCCTCCCCCATATCCTTCCAGACATTCTTTTCTTGCGCCTTCTCGAACCAGCCTTAGCGGCTCGGCGACGATTTTTACCTTATCTAAGATTTTTTTCTGTTGTGAGTTTAGCATGGCAATAAGCCATTCAATTATTAATAATCATCGGCGATTTTATTAAAGTTGGTAATTAGAAGACAAATTCCGACGCGGCCTCAGACGCCAAAAGCCGTAGCGCCCATAAAGTTGCCATAGAAACCGGTGTACTGAAATATTCTCGATATGTAACACAAGTGACAGCACACATTTTTTCTCCAATAGCAGCTTCACAGAGAATAGCCCTTCTGGACTTTATTTTCCTGTGACAATATCAGGTAACTAGCAGATATTAAATGGTAGGTAATAACATATCGTCCACATCGTTACCCTGTTTCTTTCATGAGAGGAAGGTGTGTTGATATCGTTTAGAACCGTATCTAATAACCAGTAACGTTTAGAATTACAGCAAATCATAGTAGTTAATGTTATCGTTTACCATAACGATGTTACTAGTCATAACGTTCCGCTCGGGTGGGTTTACAGTGTGCAGAAAATCTTTATTGGTTCACACACTCTTTTAGTTGTATCTTCAAAGTAATTGTCTACTTTTGTCCGATGCGGAATAGATATATTCGGTTTAAATAAAATTGCGCTTTGTTAGGGCCATGGGATTCGTCTCAGTTTACGCAGAGATTTTATGGAAAGATAATTTGAATTGTAATAAAAGAGCCACTTTCTGTTCCATAATTAAGGTTTGCCCTAATTTGGTATTCTATGTACGCCTGAGTATCTAGCTAATTAGTAGACAGGTAGAGAAAAAGCTAGCATTGATCACCGCATTTCTGAATACCCGATATCTTATTTGAAACTAATTCTAAACTTTATTTCTTGTTTTGCAGATAAGCATGGAATGATAAACCCTAATTTAAACCAAACTACAAACTGTCAGCTCTTTTTCCTAAAACCTTTTTCGCACCAAAGAGATCCGACGAAAAAAGGTCTCAAAATTTCCATACAAGCCTTGTACAAGCTGACAGCGGTATCATTACGCTACCAACAAACAGGGGTTGTCCGAAAACGCGATTCTCGTTATAAATGTTGAAACTTGTCGCGTCGGTGACAGAAGGCACAAAGTTACAAACTGGCTGCTTGTCAGTATTGGTCCGAAGGTTTGTTCCACTGTATCTTTTTTTGTGTTTTTATTTTTCTGTTGACTCACACACTGTTGTTTAATTAATGGTTCCAATGTTTGTAAATATGTGAGTACCGTTTACCTAAATTTCTTTAGGAAATTAATAAGTTTACCTCTGCTGGTGATACTTTGTTCTTATAAGTAGCATACTCTGGGTGCATCGTCCTCACATAATATTAAATTAATTTTTGTATACCAAATTTTGTAAAATCATTATTTGAAAAGAGTAACTATGGAGTTTCTTGTCCGTTCTTCTCCATAAGAATCTACCTTTCCGAATGGACAGTAGAGTCACTTTATTAATGTAACATTATTATTTTATTGAACTGTAAACGATGACGTTCAAAAGTGCCGTTTAATGGCCTAATTGAAATAAACGTTTTGACTTTTGACTTTTGACTTGCGACTTTTAAACTAAACTGTCTTGAAAAATTGGCTGAAATATTAAAAATAATAATAAAGATATAATAATAATAAACTAGTAGGTTATTGTCAAAGCGGAAAAATTGCAGGGTTTTGTCTTAAATCACCTGTATCCGTATACCTATAATCCTACCTGTACCTGCATTCGTATTTTTATTACTGAAAACGAAAATCGACACATATATTTTCTAATTATATTTAATATCACTTATTACTTTTAATATTCTTTATTATAAATATAAGGATGTATTAAAAAAATATCTGCTTTATTTATTATCACATAAGTGTCGACATAATAAATTACTATTAATCTATTCATTATTCTTTTAACACCCCGCATCAATCTATGACCAGCTACAGCATTACACCAACAATGCAATTAATAAAATATAATAAGAATTATGTCAGTAAAATATTGCCTACCATTACTAGGTACCAATAAGTCATTTTTATTTACAAATGCACAGAGGTAAAAAAACTACTGTACTTAATAGATTCTAACTAACTTTTACTATTATTTCGTTTATGACATTCAAAACTGGTAGTGATTAAAGGAAACGATCAAATAATGAACTTTTGGTGGTTATTGTTTTTTTTTACTCATAGCGACTGCTAGTAATGTCTTAAATAATTGTGAATGTCTTGTACTTCGCTACACGGTGCTGTACCATCACTTGCAGTCACGTGAGGTACTGGAAAATAGTCAAATAAGACTTTACAACAAGGTGCAAAAAATAAAAATATTTCATCAGTTCTAATGTTGTCGAAAAAAAAATCTGAAAAGAAATAAAGTAACATTCTCAGGATGAAAACTGCAAAGCTTTTCGCAGCTAAACGACGCATCCATATGCATGGGACGTCGGGCACCCGCTTCGGTGAAGACAGTAAGACGGATCGCGCTCTTTTAATATAGCAATTTACACCTGTTATGCTTTAACAGCTTCCTTATACAACATCTTCATCATCCAAACGATTATCTCTGGTGTGAGAAAAAATCCAATTTGTGATTTGAATTTTAAATTATTTGCTGGTTACATTATTCTTCCATGTATGAACAAGATTGTTGTAAATCTTCCTGATAAGCATATTTGCTTGAAATGCCAGCAGCCCTTTGATGTTGTTTGATTTATCTTTCAAACCTGCATTTATATTCTAATTTATTTCAAAATTGCTTGTTGATTTTATGTGGCGATAGCAAAAGGTGATAATGGTCTGCCATTAATCAGTGTCTGTCTTTAGAATATTGTGTATTAAACTTTTCCTTTCTTCAAACTTGCATTTTGGTGAATCGGTGACCATATCCAATAAAATAGTTTTACAATTAATCGGATATATCCATCATCACTTACGTTTCCTTTTACCTTCATCATCTTCCTGTTGATGAACTATGGAACTTGAGGTCGGTACAACACACATTTTCTTCATCCAGAATGGAAGAAAAAAAGTGTGTCTCTTGTCAATCGTCTCGCTCTTACTGACTCCTTTTTGTTTCCTATCATTCCTTCCAGAACGAACCTATTCATTTTTTTTTGGCCCTGATTCTCTCTCTGTATCCATCCAAATTTATATAAATTAAGATAAATGTGGATGGATACAGAAACTTTTTTAGTCACGGCGTTTTCTTCCCCTTCATCGCTTGCATGACTCAGTCTCCTCCCTTCAAAAAGTTAATTTAAGTCACAAAAGATGTGAAAAATAAGCGACAATTTAAAGGTCAAGTAACGAACGAGTCTAACTACCTAACTGCATTCCACGAATTTTTACTCGAAATTGAAATTTAATCGAATGATCGTTGCATTTCAATTGGATTGTTTAATGGGCAACCGCAGCCTCCGACCATTGGACATCTTTATTTCGGTTCAGTACCGAGTTCAATCGATATTGTATTCGATTCTGACGTTTAAATGGTTAGCATTACTTTAAGTGACGAAATTGGGTTTAAATGTAATGAGTTGATGGGTAAAGAATATTTTCTAGGGAGTGAAGAGATTTAGTGTAAGATTGGAATTACTTGTTTAAGGTATCTGATAAAGCAATTAGGTGGCATGGTACTGTGAGGCAATAAACTGATGATTATCAAAGCTTTTTTACTAATTCCAAACTATTCCTCTAATTGGAATCCTTTAATTGGTATCGGTATTAGAATAACAGATAACAATTACTTAAATCTGCATAGAGCCCTACATATTAGCCATAAAGATAACATTTTTTTACAAAATTAAGAAACCTGTCCCTGAGGCAGCAATCACTTCTAAACAGCAAGTTTTCTTTTTCTAATAGCCCCATATGTAAAACTATAGCTATAACCCAAATACTTAAAGTAAACGACGCGTGCTTCCCCAACAAATCTAATGGTTTAATATCATTGGTAAGACCCATCAAGACACCGTTATTTTTTACACTGATATCACGTTTCACGAAAACGCAGTCGTTTTCGATCTCATTAGGTGCTTATGAAGGCCATGTAATCATTTATTTTAATTAGTTATTGGCCGCCATGACATTGAGAATGTCAAGTATCGAATTGCTTTAACAATTTTTCATAGAGTAGTTGGAACAGATGGGCCGGTGTCATATAGAAATGGGCTTTGATGATATAGAAAATTTAAGCTGATTATTTTTTTTCCTAATGTATATAGAAGAAACTTTGTTCAAACAATAAACAACTTCATAATATTACCTGAATTCTCAGTAAAAAGCACAGATATTTCATCCTAAAATATTTGAACTAATACATGCTACCGATGCCTCACATGTTGAAACAACAAGGAAACATGAAACTGAGATAACAAAGTTCAGTAAACTTAGCGCCACACAGAATTTCACAAGCGGCACGGTTCAGGAGACGGCAAATATTAATATGCACCATTGTAGCCCCAACTTAAGACATATTAAAGTGGAGGAACTGAATAGGGAAGCCAGATTGCTAGGCTGGGCAAGTATTATACCAGGCGGACCAACAATACACCCTGCGTGAGATAACTACAGTGACTTTCTAAAGTAAACACGATTAGAACTCGTATAATAGATGGTGTCAACTTGAACAAATTTTGAACAGAACTGTGTCTACAGGTTTGAATAATTGGTTCTGTGTGGTCTACGCCTAATTGTGGGCCACCCTTGTTTTAGTTGTATAAGCTGCGTTAAGTAATAAGCTAGATGAATAGCAACTTTCAGGTACATTCATCTCATAGTCAGCGCAACACAACACAAACAAATATTAAAACATTCATCTCATTGTTAACCACAACGAGATGAATGTTTTAATATTTGTTTCAGTAAGAGGATCGGGTGCAATGAAGATGATGACAAGAATCTTGACTTTTCTTTTACTTTATTAGAATTAATCTTCGTAACTAAGATCAATTCCACTAATCTAATTACTTTAAATTACGTAATAATAAATTCATCCGTATACCATTAAGAAATTGGAAGCTCGCCTAATCTTACCGATTTCTAATGTGACTTTGTTATTTACTCTTAAACATTGTAGATGGTGTTAATATCGAAGTAGGACAATTTTCATCAGCTATCTGCAGATTTTAGTCACGACGTAATTATTTGCCTAAGTGCACTATCAAATGTTTAATAGCTCTGTCACATTTATCTTGTCCCTTAAATGTGCCAGAATTAGAATAGTGTTCTAAATTAACTTTACATAAAATCGGTGTCTGTCAGTGTATGCAGTCAGTGGAATAGATATTTATGATTCATTGATTTTGCAGGAATATAAAATTATGAATCCTGAGGTTGGTAAATATTATGTGATGCGAGATTGCTATAATTTGGTAAAAAAAAAATGAAATCGAAAAAGTTTTCGCAGGAAATATTTATCCATTTATGTTTGAAGCAAGAACTGACTTTGCAGATGTCTAAAATAGTCTTAAGCTTTTACTTGGAACTTACAAAATTCCTTAACAGTTCCGATACGCATCGAGAGACGCAGCTGGCAATGATTCCGTCCAAACTACATTATTGATATTTTGCTAGCCCATTTCTAAACGGTTTTCACAGAAGTCGACGAAGACACGGTTTTAAATGCATGTCTAAATGCGTAACATTACTAGCAACAGTGTAGTTACTGTCAGTTATAATTTAGATTACGTATCGAATTCCGAATGCATATTTAGATTATGAAATGTCGTAAGTCATTTTTTTTTGAACGCCTCTTGCTCAATGGCTTTATGATAAAATGTAACTTTTTATTGTTTTATAGATGATTTATTTGGCACGCCTTTTGCGTTGTGTTCTTTTAGATTTGAAGCATAAGATTAATTCCACCGCCTTTTCTGTAGATTGCAAAATAAGCTTTTAAAATTCTGACTTAAGCTTTAATATTCTAGTTTACTTTTGTCGGCAGATTCCCGAATTTATTCATTTCATCGAATTCTAATGGAAAAAGATAATTAATAATATAAATAATGTGATAAAAGTAGTGTTCATTTATGCAGTACGATGTTTTAAAAATCGAACGTCGGATTATGTAAAAAAATCATGCCAGCCTATTTGGAACATTTAAAACTTGCCCCGACCGCCCCGACGCAGTATAACAGGCAACATTTTCCGCATACTCGCATTCACAATCACATTCAACACATTATAAACTAAACAAGTACCAGGAAAGTGAGAGTATTCCAATTTTATCGCAAATAAATTTCCAGATACACAAATAAATTAGTGTCACAATTGATATGATTTGCTTGTAATTGAATATTAGTATATTTTTGCGGTAGGTTATCGCTTTATCTATAGAAATACATTGTATGTGAGTTGAACGAATCCGAGTGAATGGCGTAACTGAAGCATATTGTTGCTAACGACTTTAAGTTGCACGCGTGTTGATTTATGATTTGAGAATTTATATTTATCATTGAGATTGAATTCTATTTTAGCATTTAAAATTTTTGCATGTATGAAAGTTCTTTTAGAGTGATACTTTGAGATTTTAGTAAGATTGCAAAATGGGATGAATTTGAATGGTTTTTACTGATTGAAAAATTAATAAAAATTAAAAATGTGCCAAAACTGGTTTTATGAAAGGAGGAGGCCTTGCCCAGGAACGGGAACGACCAGGCTAGTAAAAATAGAGACGTTACAGACGACTGAATTAACTTATTTGTTTTTATCCAAATTAACAATTAAATCTAAACGAATGTTATAAAGAGCAAATATTTATTTGTTTGTTACTGATTTATTTATTATAAATGGTTTCGATTAATTTTCAAAAGTAGTTTCTGAAATACCTACTAAATCCGCGCGGACGAAGTCGCGGGCAATGTGCTAGTTATTTAAATTTAAAGTTCAATCGATCAAAACCAAGCAAGTAAACATTAAAACCAATTAAACTTTAAACTGGCAAAAAAAGTTTTATTAATAGTTACCTACTGAATCAATATTGTCTTATCGCCCTCATACAACATAACATACGATAGACTTGAAATTCCAAGCGTTTAACAAGTACCTAAGTACAATCTCCTACTTATTAACACAGGTGTAGGTACTGCAGCCAATCTTATTACGTATTGTACCAGTTAGGTAGGTACTTATTTAATTTTAATAGTATCAAGCTTTGCTTATTGGCTTGTAGGCAGAAAATGAGGATTATGGTTGAATCTTGTATAATATTTTTAGATTATGTTCATAATTTGTATGAATGTCAGTTCTGTAAAAATTAGGGTACTTTTCTTTCTTTGTTTTTTTTTTTAATTCAGAAGCGAATGAGCTATTTTGAATGGAATATGGTGTCACTATTCAGACATTTAAGCTCCTGTGGCAAGCTAGAATACTTCAGAAACGGTCCATTTTCACGGGATGAAAGTAGCATTTTATACTCGGCAATAGTGTAGCTTTTTATAAGTGAAAAAAAAATCATGTTTCCAGTCTTATCTGTTTAAATGTCACCGTGAGAACTTAGGTGAAGTGAGCTGTCAATCCATCTTGATTATATGGATTGACAGCTCGAATCGAGCGGCTGGAATAGGGTGACAGCTCACTTCACCAAGTTTGAGTTAATAGCACTGCTGTACCAAGGAGTACAGCAGTGCCCTTTCAATATTTAGTAACACGTGCATAATAATATCATAAGGAAATCGCGTGATCGCGCTCATAAATAAAAGGCAGAAAGAGAAAGCTTGGCACGTGTCGTGTCTAGACTTAATAATCTAAGAAACTTATTAGCATAGGTGCACTGTTCTGAAGTGAATGAGTACAATATTTTATAAAAATCGTGTGCTTTGATAAGGAGGAGGCAAGAATGTGGGTTTCTCTATGATAAGGATCAGAAACATATTAAAAGTAGGATTCATGCATTCCCGAAGTAACTACCTACTATCTGTTTCTATTTTGTGTAAAAGCAGATGCAAATATACGCCGCCTTTTATTGAGGTGGTAAAACATCGCACTAAATTCTACACAACTAAATAATCTGGCGCGTGGCGTCCAGATTCTAGAGATGTAATTTCAACGACACTCACTAAGGTGATAATTATATGCATACACATTGTAGTACAGCTAATTCAGGAACTATTAAATGTACGTTAAAATCAATTTACAATTCAAAAAGGCCATGATGTAAAGAAGAAGGTCATAAGTGAAACGGCGACGCAATACAAATGAGAACTTGACCTTCAAAAAACAATGTCGCATCTGCTTCAATAGATTATAATCTTTGCCAGTTATTGGTACAGGTGCATAGACTCGCGCAAACTGGTCTTGATACTACTCCAGTTACCAAAAATCATGTAACGCCAAATTGTGCAGAGAAAATCATTGTGGCCAACCACTGGTTTGGTTTTTGGAACGTTTTGGGAGATTTAAAGAGGTTTTTGCTTTTATTGGTTATAAATTCTTGAAGATGTCCATGCACCACTATTGTACATAAAGTTTAAATAAATAAATAAGATAAAGGCTGACGTAGGCACACCAATAGGAAAAACGAAACTACCATAAATATTGGAATAATGAGTGAAGGATACACAGGTTATGTGGTCGTTCAATTAGATATAGACAAGGAAGACTTAGAAAGACAAACTGAAAATTCCATTGAAACATGCAGGACTTAGAACCGGACGCTCAATGCCTCCAGGCTATCACTTCATAAACCTATGCAAATACCTGTCTCAGATGAAGCTCAGTCACCACAATTAGAGAAAGACAAATTTGTTCTAGTTAATAAAACATATCAAACCAACAGACCGATTATAAAGATTGCTAAGGTTATTACAGCATAATCTGTAAAAGTCTGAGAAGACTTCTTAACTAACTATGCTAATTAAAATGGATGCCCTTACAAATTGTGTCGTTATAAAAATAAATAGTTGCAGGGCTGAACATCCAGGATCTTGTCAAGCTTAAAGGCGTTCAAACGTGCAGCTAGGTTTTGAAAATAATTTAGACCCAATTTTGAGTTGAGACTGCTAGAAGAAATTGGCATAGTACCTTTTCGCCATTCAAGTTTAATGTAAAATTTACAACGAAAAAACAGGCCAAGATTTTCATGTTCTTAGCCAATGTTCCCATTATTAAGGAAATAGCAAAAGAGTTCAGTTACAATTTTGGTATACAATAAAGCATTTTTCGTTGATTTTCTCTTCAAAATTAGAGTGCAGGCAGTGCAGGCTCAGTTACAGGCTTCTTCTGGGTAAGCTCGCTCCATCGTCGACTTTGTCTCTGTCATCTATGACCGACGAGTCAAGAGCAAACCCATATTAAATAATAAAAAAAAAAACTATCAGCTCTTATAAAGAAAATGATGTTGCGTAACTAACTATCAAGACACATCAATTAGAATTAATAGATAGCCAGCATTCAACCGCTGATTACAAGGAAGATTCGCGATACTTATCTTAGTTGAAAAATTATAAGCTTCACAAGAAATTAACTTGTAAAACATGGTTCTATTAGGAAGATATATTATTACTTGAGCTGCTATAATGACTTCCTTATCCATGTTATGGAGAATTTATGGCTTTATGTGATGCTGCTGTTTGACCTTCGGAATAGCAAAGGTACATACGGATGTACAAGAAGTGGTTCATCACTCATGGGTTCTTTGGCAATATTCACTCGAACTGAAAATTGTAAGTGTAAATTTATACTTGCTAGTGCTGTTTTCAATAGAACTTTATGTAGGTACTGGAGCTAGAATATACTGCTAAATTTTCTTCGTACTTTTATAGTTCTGTACTTACCCTATACTATTATTATCATAATAGAGTAATGAATAAAGTACACAACAACTTTTGATAGTTAGATACAACTTTTTGTATCTAAAAGTCCAAAATGAATTATCTGTTTTTAATTTTATTCATCATCATTATTTTACCTTCATTCTATTTCATTTTGTTCAACGCAACATCTTCCATGTTTCTGTGTTAGTCTTCGTCTCTTTCTAAACATATCATCTGCATCCTTGACACAATCCATCTATAGTTACTTTGGTCTTCTTCTACTCTATAGCTGTCCACATTCATACTCAAAATTTTCTTCACGACGTTTCCCATTCTTATTGTGTTCATCTTCAAAAAATTACTGCAGAATAAAAATGGAAGTTGTGAGGTTCATTTACTCACGATGTTTTTTCTCTTCTCTCCGACCTTGAGAATTTTGTAAGTCGAATTTCGTACAGAGATCGATATCAATTATTCATGAGATCAAAGTATCGCTTTACAATGTTGTATGTTCATAATTAGCCTTTCAATCAGAGGTATCGATTTGGAAATTGTAATGCCATCAGATCATATACTTTGTGATACAATTTTATACCTTTACGTGACATTGTGTCCATTTTTTTATTGCAATTATAAATAATTACAAGCTGCTCTTGGCCGTTTCCGTCTGGGTGTAGTTTTTTTGTAATATTCAAGATTTTAAAATAAACAGTTTAGTAGTATTGTAGTAGTTATAAGTCTTGCTTGATTTTATTGTAAATTAAGGTTCCTCAGACAAATGTCACACCTGTCTGTGGGAGCCTTTCACTCATAATCAAAGTAGCGATAAATCCTTCACTTACTTATTGGCACTTAAATCATCAACCACCACCTAACAGCCCCTGAACTCCAAACTCAATTGTTATTTACAATCCATACCGCTACCTCTGCCTACACCGTTACCAGAACATTTGCACTAACAACTTGTTATATTATGACGGTTATGTAAAATACATAAAGTACAGCGGTTCCCGGTAGCTAGCTAACGAACGTCAGGGATCGGGATGTCTCGGAGACACTCGGAAACTCTCGGCTGTGGGAGGTGTTAGGGTAGAGATAGACTAGCGATTAGATCGCCATTGATAGTTGTCGTCACGGTATTCATTCGGTGTTGTGCGTTTTGAAATGTTATGACGTTGGTGGTTAAAGAGGTGTTTATTTATTGTACATTAGCACTTTGCCCGTGGCTTCTTCTGCGCAGATTTAGTACAAACGATTTTTTCCCATTTCGCCCCTTTAAAGGTTGAACTTCTAAAAATCCTTTCTCAGTGCTCACCTACATCACTGAAGGAAGCCTTATGCAAAATATTATGTTCCTACTCCCAGCTGTTCCGGCTGTGCGTTGATGTGTCAGTCAGTCAGTTTCCTATTTATACGTTTGATAGTAGGTAGATTCATATTAGTTATATGAGACTACTAAGTTTTTTTTCTTGCATTATTTACTCATGGATAAGCACATTGAATTATTCTATTAACTATTTGTTTAAAATTGTTCGCTTTTTCATTTTATCTGATTCCATTATTTTTCAGATAAAAGAATACTTTTAAGTTTGCAGTATTGTACCATTTACTCTTAATATATGTATTTCCTTTTTCACCATAATACTTCAGTTTCATTGTTCAGTTCTTGCTCAATATAACCTTTTTCTGTGTCATTATTTGAATACAATGTTAAATAAATAATTAATTTACACAAGTACCAATATCATGAATTGCCGAAACGATATCTTTGTTTTTCTAATTTTTACGAACTCTACTTTGTTGGGACTTTTAAAATTAGAGGAATGTGACTTAGCGGTATACCGATTTATCGATAAAATCAACTTGTTTCGTATCGATGGCTGTTGATCTATCGATAGATTGTCCGAATGCTACCGAAAAACAAGTTTATCAGTATCGTTCGAGATAATATACATTTAATAAGCACATAAAACAAATAAATGAGTAATATCTGAGTAATTATTATTACGATCACTGTTACGCCCACTGCTTCGTCAGAAGAAAAGTCAAAGATATCTTAGATATAGTGATACAAGGTGAATTGAACTCGCGGATAGTTACCTAGGATTATTTGCAGAATTTAAGGATTCCTTTGAATAAAATCGAAATGTATTATATATATCGAATGGATGCATTGTTAGAAATAGAAACCTCAATCAAAGCTTGCTTTCAGATTCAAAGGGGCAGTAAGGATTTAAAGTTGGTTACTTATTCTTCTTCATTAAGAAGATTCGACTACAAAATATCACTTCTGTTTTACAAACCATTATCAAAACAACATACTTAATCGCTCTCTCCTAACGTCACAAAATCGGATAGGTACAATCGCAGAACTGAAACTCAGCCGTAAATCAGATCTCGCGACAATCACAGATATCGCTAAAGTCAGCACCCAGCCTTATCTAACCCTATAAGTTAAACCAGTCTATCTAGCTACATCTCTTTGTCGGTCTGTCAGTGCCTCTATAAAGTACGGTTTAAGTGTATTAGGAATATATTTAGCCGATTTGCAAACTCCGGGGTATAATGTGTTTGACATAACGAGTTGGACGTACAATGATGATTTATGTTATATCCGTAATTGTGGTCTTGTTTTCTGGGCCTGAAGTGTAATATTGGTTTGGATTTATGTCTGAGGAGAGTAGTGGGTGCGTTTTGATATACTTACGTTTAGGCTGTTTGCATACTGCTGAAGTAAACAGTTCATCAGCAATAGTAACATTAGTACGAAAACAATCTGTAGTCTGAAGGGCATTAATAATTTATTTTATCAACAGCGACTTAATAATACAGACATTTCAATGAAAAAAAAACACGCAAGTTTCTTCATAGTGAATAAAGTCGTTTATGCATCCATAGATGCTTTCATTTAATGACAGCCGCACGGGTCGATCTTCAAGGTTAAGCAACTCTTGCCGAGGTTGGTCTATAGATGGGTGACCATATACGACCTTATACGATACCGTGAACGTGCTTTCCGAGGCACGGAGGACTGTGCCTCGGAAAGCACGTTAAGCCGTTGGTCCCGGCTGTCATTTGTAGATCTTTGGCAGTCGTTACGGATAGACAGAAGCCCGAAAATCTGACACCAGTCTTACCAAGGAGTACCGTGTTACCCAGTTAATGAGTAGTGGAGGTCTGGTAGGCCGCCGCTCCACGTAAAATACTGGTATTCAGCTGAATCCAGTTTGACTGGAAGCCGATCCCAATACAGTTGGGAAAATGCTAGGCAGATGATGAGATGCTTTTATTTATTAAACTTAGCTTATAGTCTTTAAAGCCCTAAATACTTGCTAAAAATAATGTAAATTTTGTTAAACATAAAGAAATACAAGACAAACACGTGCTTTTATAATGTTAACTACATCAACATTATAATACCATCATGTAAACTTTAATTTATAGTGATCGTTATAAGAATAATTGAATAAAATTACACATTACAGATAAGATCTCGCTAATCAATCTTCATAGAGTTGTCTTTAATTTGTCAAAGGATATTAATACTAATTAGTCGTTCTAAGGTCTCTTGAGAACTTGTTGAAAAAAACTTGTTGATGGGTCTTAAAATAACGACCTGTCAATTTAATTAAAAAAAAAAAAATAATTAGGCAAAAACTTGCAAGAAAATTGAACAGAGATAAGTAATATTTAAACGAAGATGATCATTTTCTGACAGTTATTTAAAGTTAACATTATTCTCCTCGAAACAGTAAAAACGGTTTAAAACTTCGTTATCGAATTCAACAACGGTGTTTTTTTTTTTCTATAACACCGTCAATTTGATAAAATATCATCCAACGATTAGTCAACCAATAACTATCTTAATACAAACTTCCTTCAATTTAAAAAAAAACTCAAATAAACATACGACTTTTTACAGTGGCAACACAAATGTCAGTCACTCATTGCCAGACAAGACTTGTCATTCTAATCAAGCACATATTACAGACAAGACGCATAATTACGCCTGTGACAGGATAACTAGTTAGAAGATAATTTAATTATGTTATCTTAAGGATAATTAAAACGGACGACATTTCTTGATAATTTAATTGGGTTTCGATTTTATTGATTTATCGCGTATGTAGAGCATGTTTCGTATCGTATCGACCGGTAAATTTCTTGTTGTGAATAAGAGCTTCATGTCCGGCTGTAAAAGTGTTATTCGCTATAATCGACTTCTTAGCATTAGGCTCCCGATCTTGCATCATCTTCATTTCCTCGAAAAGACGTCCTGCTAAATATGGCCCTCCCAGGGTTGCGGAATTTGTTTGAAAGACTCACCGCGGCCCTGGAACGCAAAGGGCTTTCGGAGGAACACGGATGGGTTTCAATCAGTAAAAGTCTGACACGCCCTTCCGCTCCACCCAGAGTGGAAGAAGTCATTTGATGATTTCCCATCCTTAAAAAAAAATACAGCCCTCCCCCAAGCATCGTCACATCGACCGGTCCTGTGTTCCTTATATTCAAAGGCGTCTACTTAGTCATCAGTCCGCCCTGTGGGAAGCCTTCTAATGTTATGCCTTCCAGTACTCGGTCGCCACTCTATTATATAATATATTCAACCTCCATCCCATCCGGCCATACAACCTGCAAGCACCTGCCTGTTTACCACTGATATGTGGCAATGCTACGCCAAAGCCGATTGCCTTGATTCTCCTGTGGTCTTTTCTTTCTTATCTTTCATATATACCTATTTTTTGGTCCCATCGGCTATACAATCTGCCCTGCCATCCCATCAGCCATACAAGCATTGCATTTGCTCTCCTGAGGATCTCTTCTTTGTCACCTTTCATCTGGTAAATCTTTTCTATAGCGCATGAGATTAACAACACCACCTCAAGGTGGGTACTGACTAGTGTAACGGCGCATAATATAACATGTTACAAAGCGAACATTCGTGCAGTCAGTACGTGGAAACGAGCACAAACGTATGTGCGTAAGCGTATGTGTTTAGTTTTACACGGATTTTAGGACACGGCTTAACATAACATGCTTGCTGTGAATGTTACATTACGGCCCGTAACACCGGTCAGTGTACCCAGCTTTAAACTTCATCCGTTGTGTACCTATAACTACTTCAGGTAAACATAAATCATGCTATTGGTAACGCATCGATGCACTTATCAAAATTCTATTGTCATTTAACAAATGAACTATACATTACAATTACAATAGAAGCATTATCGATGAGAACAAAAATATTCAAAGAATGTCTTTCATCATTAGATAAATAAAAATTGTATAATATGAGACTTGATTATAACTGTGGGTTCCGTACAATAAAGTTATATTGTCGTACTTAGAGGCTGTGTAATGATTTTATCGTTTTTATAACCCATCTTCAAGCTCATTTGCCTCTAAAGAACACAGAATCTGCAAGCGGCATCAAGTCAGATGCATTATGCATAGAAATGACTGGGATTGATCAAATCACGCGAAAAGATTGTATGCATTCACCTTGCTGCAGTTATTTTGTCGTGCATCTTATACCAATGAGTTTTAACTTGTTTTAAGACATATTTTCTGTCTTAATTATGAGATTTGATCTGATCATGGCCTACTTATAAATTAATAACTTACATATAACAAGTCCAAGATAAATGCATAGCGACAAAAAAACCTTGTTATTGTCTTTTAAAAATAAAATTCATTAAGTACCTTTTCAATGTGTTTTGTCAAGGCCCTGATGATGAGGAAAAATGGAACAGATACACACAAAAGCACATTTTTTAAAAACATTAAAAAATATATTTTGTGTATCTGTTTACACTTGCTAGAGAAAAAGAGCTACATCTGCCAACAAGCTGCTTTGCAGTTTGGCAGAGGTAATAATCATATTGTTCAAAATATATTACTGTAAATAAACACTTTTTTCATTATCATTCTTTTTTCCAAAATTAATCTCCTACTGTATTAACAGGCTTGGCCCTTAAGAGACGAACTAGACCATCTGGGACGCTTACCTATCACTCTTATAACAGATCAATTTTGGACATAAAGTGCCATGCAACTTTAAACACACCTACTGTCAACTGTCACTTGGATCTGTCATGCACTTCAACCGCCAATAATATGTCAATAATTTTAGAACCAGACACACGGATCCCCGAAAAAATTAAACAATGTTGATGTCGATTCAAATCTATTTATATCGTTTTCTGTTATCATATTAATGAATTATTCAAGTGCAGTGTGCCACTGCTCAAATCGAACTCAATGAGGCACTTTCTCCCGAACAATGGATCGGCAGGTACAATGAATGTAATGCAATGCACTGCATTACAGATGCATGCATGTACATGTATTATGTTACACGTGTCGAAGTTGCCCATATGGGCCTAATTTTAGGGTTGTGCGTTGATGAAATGATTTTGCAGGCCAGTCGGTATACTAAGCTGCTTAATAGCTTAAAATAGGAGTAAATTGCATGCCGTGTGCCGGTTTTCATTTTTATGTTATTGTAGCTTATATTAAGTTTTGAAAAATGTCTGCACGAAGTATCTCCAAAACTGCAAAAAGTAGTATTATGAACCGTTTGTATTTTTGTTAAGCGAATTTTTAAATGCTGAATACAAGAAGGACAGAGCGAGTTCTTGTGATAACGCTTGGGAGAGGGTTATGTCTAGCAGTGGACTTAAAAAATACTCTACAGATTTTTTTTTTTTTTTTTATAGAAGGATTGTGGGGAAATGCTAGGTGCACTGACATTAACATAAAACGCAACCAATTATTTTAGATATTAGTCGATAGCCCTAAAAAATAATTTATTTCCTTATAGAAATGGGGCATTATTTAAAACCAACATAGTAACATCTTAATTTATGTAAATGGTCGGTAGCATTGTTAGTACAATTATTTGTTTAGAGACAAAACAATACCATGTTTGTATCGGCTTCCCGTGTTATTGTTGATGATACCTCTAAAATTAATTCAAGCCTCTGTTCTGAGATTTCATCTTGTGTAACATTTCGTTCATTGTTAC
The DNA here is from genome assembly GCA_905163435.1 of Mamestra brassicae. Lineage (NCBI taxonomy): Eukaryota > Metazoa > Arthropoda > Insecta > Lepidoptera > Noctuidae > Mamestra > Mamestra brassicae. Next base: position 3,970,567 of record LR991009.1, read on the forward strand.
TCAATACTTTTATGTACCTACATATAACTATTTATGAGATAAATTTCTGCTGCCCCTAAAGAAATAGTGTTAAACATAACAACTTTATTGATTCATTTTAAGTTATATTTTATAGTTAACCTTCCAAACGCGCCTATGTTTATACGTTCAACAAATTAATTATATTTAAGTTTCGTAAAGATTACCTATATTAATTTCTGTACATAATTAATAGTATTTTGTTTATTAAGTTGCCTTGCAGGTGACTTTGGTAGAAAACCGGTCCGGCCTACCAGTCCATGTGTGAACACCTTAACACTAATTTGATCATCACATTCAGATTCCTCACATAATTGGAACACACAATAAATTAACCTACAAACGTAATCTTTTTTATCTTTTATCATTCCATCTTTGACGACGATCGTAATAAAAATGGTAGTCCAATTTAGGCCCAATTTAATAGTCCAGTTTATGCACCCAATAAATATTTATGTAATAAGGTTTATACATTTATTGTACCAGTTATTGGAGCACAATGTGTAATATAATTAACGGTTTTTACCGATACTGTTCAAAATAATTTATTTGAAAAAATTGTTTGTTTCGTATTGTTTTGTTGTGTAATGATTTCTTCAAATGAAGAAACTAAAAGAAATGTTTGTGTTTGATTATGTTAAAAATGAAGTGATTGGTTTTTGGGAAAACCTCGTGTTAATTATTGACATGTTTACGATGTTTTTGATATTCGAAATAACACTTTGGTTCGCCAGAGATTATAAATGTTACTGGCACGTCATAAAACAACAATGTCTAACTTGGCTAAAACACAGGAGATAATTTGAACCAAAGTGAAGTTAAATCTACTGCGAATTGTTGTTAAAAATGGTAAAACAATGAATTGGCGTGACTTAACCCGCTTTTTTTTAATTTTAAGGTTTAAGTAAAGCTTCAAATCAAGTTGGTCATTGAAGTCGATACATTTAATGAGGATCCTGTTTTGACAGTATCAAACTATCAATGACATTCAAAATTCGTCTACTGTATCAGTTCCAAATGGGAAGTCAAAACCGGGTTACAAAATTATTTATTAATATTCATACATGAGCCTGTAGGTGATCAGGTTTTAAAATCAATAACGTACAGTGAACGCGTGTCTTTATTGTGTAACAGATCTTAGAGCGTAAAACCATTGAAATTTATAGATACATATGATTTGGTTTGTTTGATAAGGAATCTGATACTTTTTGATTTTGTAAAATTACTCTCAGTGGAGTACCTAGAGATTGGAATGTTCACTACATTGATTTACACTCGAAATTCATGACTAACTTGCCGCTACATTTAATTATTATCCTAGCAGTTTTATGCTACGATTAAAAAACAGGAAAACCACGAGCTTTTCGTGATCATAGTCGATTTTTGAATTGCAAATTTTCGAATATTTTGGATTAGATGGATGTTTTTGTAAATTTTAAAATCAATCATTATAAATTTCAAATACCCCAATCAAAAATTATTACAAAAAAATTAAAAGTAGATTTTCCCAGGTCAAGTCAAGAAAGAAAAGCAACATAAAACTCGCAATACTCAATTCACCAACCAAACTGTAATTTTCAAACACTACCTAATGAGACATTACAGCTCATTTATACTAATTACTTTTACTGCACACCAAAAACACCATAAAACACGGCATTTACCATGACTTATTACTAAAATCGTACTAATTGACGTTCACTATCCGATTAAATTATTACTCGATTATGACGGCGATAAAAACGTATTTATTCAATTAATCTTTTTAATAAGCATCGAAAAGGTACTTATACGAGACTTTAACTGTAAAAGAATTTCGATTTTTAGTTAAGAATCGACTAATTTTTACTTGGAATCGGTAAATCCGATTTATCAATCGACTATTTTTGACTATAAATACGTCAATAGAGATGTGACACGTTAAACAAGTAATTGGTAAGATTTTGTTTATTTTTTATTATTGATATGCTCGCGTTTGACTACAATGACCTGATGGAAAGCGATGATTTGGACAACGATGGAGTACGCTTACCTAGAAGTAAATTGTTCGCTCTTGAATTAAAGACCCCCAGGTTGTAGCTATCAGAAAACAGACTTCGGCAGAGAATTCCACTTCTTAGCTGTACGCACAATGAAAGTTTTTACCTCGAATCGGTATATCGATTTATGAATCGACTGTAAATACGTCAATAGAGGTGTGACATGTAAAATAACTAATTAGTAAGAGTTTTTGTTTGATTTATATCGATTCTACGGGAATTAATGGTATTTTAATCAACAAAAATTTTCCTTGTTTACAAGCTTTTAAATATGTCGTTAGAAGTTATATGTGATGCTGGTCTTATATTTATTGCCGAAATAATTGACAGTTCTTTTTTTTTTTTTGTTGATTATTTTTAATGTTGGGCTATTAATGTTATTTATTATTTTGTTCAGTTGGTTATAAATGTGTTTAAGCAATTTATTTAGCGTGTTCAGGGCACAACAGTAAGTAAAAAGTGATGTGATTTTTGTCTTTTAGTTCTTTCTTTCGATATATTTGGGCAGACCAAAATGCTTGCGTGCTTTAGTAGTAAATCAATTATTGTTACTTATTTTTTTTTTTTTATTTATTTAACAGTTTATGTACACACATTTAACAACTAAATAAGAAGAAAGGAACAGAAAAATAGGTACAAAGGTGACGCTTATTTCTAAAGAAATCTCTTCCAGCATACCTGCAAAAGGAGAGTCGAATAAAAGATATGTAGACATCGTGTGTAAAAGTTATGTTAACATAAAAAGACAAAAAAAAACTTTAAATATAACATTCTATAATAACTTATTTTAAGGTTCCAATTAAAAAAACCATAAAACCTGGATAACTCAACCAGATTGATTCAATTAATCATAATCAACCAACCTAAGAGACACGTGACCCAAATGAACCAACATAAAATAAGGGGTAATGTGTTTTTAACAAAGTTTCCTTGACATCGGCCGGTTAGAGCTCATAGTATCCAAGTTAATCTGCATAAACTTCACGCTGGCATTATGTACGGTTATAAATAGATTGTACGGACAATGTATAGCCTTCAGTGATTGGATGAGCACTAAAAACTGTAAACATAGATGTGGGTTTAGTATTAATGTTAATAATGACCAGTGATTGCTGAGTATAGAGGTGGGTTAACCTGGTTCAAACCAGGTTAATAAGTAAGTTAGCCATCTCTAAGTAATTTGAGATAATAGGTACATTGATTTTATTCGAGTTTAAACATGAGACTCAAACAACGGGCTTGCTCATCTGTTAAGTTTTTTTTTACCCTCCAAAATGTTTACTTTTGTCAAAAATTTAGCATCTTCCCGTCAGGGTCTAATTCTCCGTGGAAGGTATACAGAACGGCAATAGGAGGTGGTTACAGCTGGATCCATGTTTGATGGAACTTTTTTTTGCAGGGTAGTATTTGAATTTACAGTGCTCTATTGTGGTTATTGTGTATCATCATTGTGATGGAAAAGCCTTTATCCAGCAATGCCTTGCATAGAACAGGGTAAAAAAATAAGTACAAGAGACATTTAGTAACAGTGCTTCCAGTCTTCAAGATAATGTACAAAAAAAGTAAGAAAAAAAGAACAAACGCCACCTGGAAATTACTACTCGAACAAACTGATGGTTTAATAACACAGTACTTAACTGCTTTATCAATCTAGTACTGCCCACCCCTTAGATACACTTTGATGATGATGACGTTGTAATTAAACGGATACTTCAGACCACCAGGCAGCTCTATTTGATTTTAAATTACTTATAATATATGTATTATGCCTTAGGCTAATTACTTAAGCAGTTTTTTTTCTATGGTAAAAGACTCGGAATCGCAAAAGAAATTAAGTTCTTATGTGAAATTATTTAATTTTTCAATAATTTTTGATGGAGTTAGGGAACAAAAAAAAACAAAGCTTGCAATATAGCGAAGTTTTATTTCCAATTAAGAATCGTTTTTTTTAAGATACAGTCAGCAACAAAAGTAGGTTAATAAGTAGTTTATATGTAATAAAGGAAATAATAAAATTTCATAAATAATTATTTATGAAATAAGGTACTCGAACGACTTGACGATAGTCAAAATAAAAGAATTATTGTGGCTCGTTGCTGATCCCATTTTTTTGTTTATAATTAACTCGTTTCAAAAACTTTACCTATAAAGTTACGAACTTATGGTTCAGACCTTGGTTTATGTGATGCTTATGGTTTTTGCATATGCTTACATAAAATAGCACCTTTATGAATAACTTGTTAACAATTCCATTAGCCGACGCCAATACAAATTAATTAAAGAAATCTAAATAGTAGGCCGATTAATATTCTTTTGATTTTGCCTAATCGCTTTTGCGACCTTTAATTTATTTTAAATTCTATAATCAGGACGTGAGAAAGCTTTTATTTAAGAGATTATGAAGAGCATTGACCTCTATAGTAGAATATGGTCTATGGATTTATGACAGGAATAGTTAATGCTTCTTTAAAAAGTTCTTAACCATTGCATGTGGTAATCTATCTGAAAGGATAATATCGAAAGCAATCATAAGACTTTAACATTCGATTGTTAGTTTTTATTCACAGAAATTGTAGAATAGGATCGATAAAGACAAGTAAAGCGCCAAAAATCTTCAAATCAATCTTTGACGTAACAAACGTCAAAATTTCCCACCATTTGGCACCTACATTTAAGGATGCGTTCAAAGTTAAGCTTATTATGTCTGTTTAGGGCGCGTTCGAATTTAGCAGATGGACGGCCGTAAATTAAATGAATTATTATTCAACATGTATGAAAATTTTGTGAAACTGGTTTTTAACAAAGGTTTAAAAAAATGCGTTATGTATAAGTAGGCACTTAAAGTTTATAGGCATGATACAAATGAATATATACTTTTAGGCTGATTACCATAATTAAACGAAGCGATAGCCTAATAAATCGTTATAATATCTTAATTATTTTTAACACTATCAATATTGTTCCTAATAAATTGATTGTTCACGATTATAAGCCGTATTTAGCATATCTATCATGTGTGGGGAATAAAAAAATACACTTAATCTTGAATAATTCCTTTTCTTTTCATGTCTATAATGGATAATACGCATTATTTACTGGATATTAGTTTAAAATATTAATAAACATTCTTGTAACAAATAAAAACCAGAACTTACAAATAATTATCAATATTCTTAACATAGCATTAAAACAAAAAAAAAATATTGCTCGAGAAATGCGATTTCAGTACGGAAAACTACAGCACTAACTGAACTGTACCAGTTTATTTTAAAGTCCAAAATTGATTGTAAAGACTGACCACCCAGGCAATTCTCAGGCTGTCGCAAAGTACCTAATTGATAACATTGTCGACTTATTGATAAGACGTATCTTGCTAACACAATTTCGGTCTGATTTTGCATAGACACGTGGTTTGCTAGTGTCAATTGAATCAACAGATAAGGTTCGGATCAATGAAACCATTATAGATATTATTTATCACGGAAAAAAATACTAAGCTGTATGAGTTTTTACCAATAGTGCAATGAGAGATGAACTAAGGTAGTTTTACGCTGTGGCCGTCCCACTACTTTTACTTTTTACCGCCTTTTTAGGGTTCCGTGTCTGAAGCAATCAGCGGAACCTTACTCAGCGTCTGCTGTCTGTGCGGTCAATGAAAGGAAATCGTTGACATTTTCACAGAATTAGTATTTTTATTGTTGCTAAAGCAAATAAAAAAAATTAAAGGTCCCTTTCATGAAACGTGATTTTTGGTGCTGTAAACTTCGTGCCGACTCACACTTGCCTGTTTTTTTTCGTAGTAAAGTTATTCCACAGGAACCATGATAAAACGTAGCCTACCGATGGCGATAGTGTAGCATAATTTTAGTGAGAATATTATCAAAAGGTTTTGGATCAGTGCATCCAGAGATAACCTAATCATTTTTCCAATTTTTATTACAGGGGTATAATCTTTATTCCATAAATACTTAACTAACTATATACATTAGAAATAGAAATAAAATCTCCTAACTAAATAAACCCTAAAATATGGCGTCAAAAAATTCATCCGCATCGCTGTCGACTGGAAGTGTACCCAAAAGACTAGCGGCATTGCCACGTTCATCATTTTTTCTCATATTGGTATAAAGGTCGGACTAACAGAAATAAAGAACCCTTTTTTTTAATTCGGCTGGAAATCTTCATGGATGTCCTCTGCCCTGGGGTAAGCGGAGGGGTCTGTCAGACTCTTACTGACTAAAACCACCCCTGTGTTCCATCTCCCACCTACACCGGGGATCGCGGGAACGAATGCGACTTCCGTAATCCCCGGCTGGAATAAAGAATAACCTACCTCAACATAAGCTAAAATTCAGTAAAAAGGTCCACGTATAATTCGTATGCGGACGTCAGAATTTGAGTGTTAAAAGTACTATCACGACTAGAATTGGACCATTCTGAAATGGGCAAAACTTTCACTACAGTTTGCTGAAAGACATAGCACACTGTCGCTGTGTTGAATAACCTACAACTAATACTGCGTCTATTGTTTTTCAAGGTTATTTTTTTACCATGTCGTTTCCATGTAGTTACTACAATATTGTTGATTCCGCTGTTTGATTTTGGTTAGATTGGAAAAGGGCTCCAGCATATTTAGCACGTCGCTAGGCAGATTTATTTATTTAATGATGTGCTATTATTGTATATTATTAATAGAAGTCGAAGAAAAAATATTGCTAATATACTTCATGCTTAATAGTATGCTTCATAATATAATTTAAAAAGGAATCTCACCACAAATTCAATCGCTTATAGAATGTTTCTCATTATTATATAGAATCACTAAGATTACACAACAGCTGGACAGCTCATCTCTTCTCTTTGAACAACGATCGTACAGCGCAAAACACCTGTAAACTTGCACTTCCTTGTCCACTGATAACATTATCCTGGGAAGATGTTGTAGGGCTGTAACTTCGACTACAGAAACCTTGTAACGGTTGAATTTATTCGCGTGTGAATCGAATGGGAAATTAATGTGAATTTTTAATTAAAGAAATATAAATTTGTAGATGCTGTCCCCCATAATACAGTACCTAATATCATCAATAAAATATTTTCTATAAAAAGAACTAGCTTTTGCTCGTGACTTCGAACGCGCCTATCCCGTTTTTTTCCCGTTCCCGTAGAAATTTCGGGAAATCCTCTCTTAGTGCTCCCTTACACTCACCAAGGACCTACATGCCAAATTTCAACTGTCTACGACCAACAGTTTCGGCTGTGCGTTGTCTGATAGTCACACAGTAACTTAGTAACGCAAGAATTTTATATTTATTGATAAATAGTCTCTGATCTCTGATTTCTTAATTAAGATTTTGATGTGACACAGTTGAGTTTGATGCGCTCTTATTCCCAAATACTCAATTCAGAAATCAGCCCTATGTTTCGAATACTAAAACCCAATACACACTTCTTATTCATTTTCATAAATTCTTGATGGATCGATCACAGCACCATCAAAATAGGCCACCGCTCTTTCAAACGCTCCATCATCTCGCTGTTACTTCAAGAGGTGGGCAGATGTAACGTAGCACCGCAGAAGCAAATAGGTGAAGTATTCACATCAAAATGAGACGTCTTGATAGGGCTGGCACGCGGACAAACCATATATAGTTTTTTTAAAACTTTCTAGATTTATAATATTGAGTTAAAAAAAAATAATTAGAATGAAATTTGAAAAATGTCACTGATTGAGTACTGGTGACAGGTCATGATTCTGTCAGCAAGATGAATTAATGAACCAAATTCAAAAACTCAGAAATTGTGAACGGGGCCGGGGGGAATCGTGAACATAATTTCATAAATGTGACAGACATTCATAAAATTTTGCATGTGAAAGCGAGTAAGTCCGCAAAAATAATGACCGTATTAATCTCAAAGATATTAAATCACGCAGTGTAAACCTGTCTCACATTTATTACAAGAAACTTTGCGCCTTTCATTTCTTGTCACCACATAAGCAAGGCTTTCAATTACACAGACAGACTGCGAGACAAATCGTGACACAAGTGTTCCAGACATCGAAATTTATGTCCCAAACTAAACACAGAACTTTCTACAAATATGATTTCCGAAACTGTTAGGGCAAACATTTTGAATTTACACCGGAATTGCTCTTGTACTTCCATGGTTCTAAATATTATCGTGGAACGCGTTACAAAATATATTTATGAGTTACATTTATCGAGACACTTGTGTCTAAGGGGAAAGCTGACAGGTGGCAACCCTGACTCGGCTGTAAATCGCGACTGCGCCGACGGATTATCTTTCGCCAAACAGGAGATAAGGTGATGGATGCCTTACATTGTAGGCCGAGTGGGGGATACAGATTGAGGGCTAGGAACATAGGAAGTGTAGGCTCGTGAATATTTTTAGAATGTTATCTGGCGTTTATGTCAGAAGGGAATTTGATGTGGCTAATTTTGATCCGAAGGTTTTGTTAGGTTAGGTTAATAAGAAACCTTCATAAGTAAAGATTAAATTGTAAATAATTATATATGAATGTTTACTATTTCATACTATATTTTTTGGCGTCAAATTATTTTCCAATTTTTATAAAGGTAGCAAGTCAGTATAGCGCTGCGTATTTTTTTCTCACATTCATCTAAAATGGTAATTCTAATTACCTACTTGGTTTTCTTAATTTTATTACTAGACAAATCGCTTACATGTTTCGTTAATTTACCGTTGACAGGCTAAGCGAGACCTGTGATATGTGATTATCGTTTTAGAACAAATTGATTAGCCCGAATGTATCGGAATCGTCTTATACATAATGTATGAACGTTATAGTAAAAGCTTGGAGCTTTTTACTGCTGAACACCATTTCGTAATAAAACTCGATAAAAGTCCCGCAGAGTCTAGAATCTGCCATAATTTTCTTATTAAAACTATGTGTTCAATATACATTTTATTATTCCAAAATCATTTTGATAATACCAGAGTTTTAATAATAAAGAAACATTGTTACCTTATATTGATAGTCCAAATTCTTTTTAAGAAAGAGATCAAGATTTTTATGTCATTTAAATATTTACATTTTTAAATCGTGATGAGAAATGGGTTTTGTTCAAAGTCTAACAAATTGTTATATTAGTCAGTAACGGTCAAATAAAATTTAATTTATTAATTCAATTGGATTCTTTTGCCTTTTATTACGTACATTTGGTAGTGACAGCCGTTTGAGGCCTACGCACTGATTGTTATTTATTACCTAACATTCTTCTGTGTCGACCTATTGTCGTCTTTCGCAAATTTATGTGTTTCGACGACGAATCTTGTTTTTTTATTCTTCAATCGAATTAGTTAGATAATCCAGAAGGTGTGTTCACCTTGTTGTTTGCGTAGGTGAAGTTCACTGACAAATATTATTAGCTATCATAAACTTATATTTCATTTGAGAAGTCAATGCAAGTATTCTCAAGTTGTGAAAATGTCCTAATAGGATAGCAGCCTTTTTTTTGCATTATCAGACGCATTCATCGGATCCTCAAAATTCTAGTAGGAACAGTAGTGCGATACTGTAACAATTTTATTGTGATAACTTAGGTAAAGTGAAGAAGCTTCAAGTGAGCTGTCAATCCCTAGCATCAATAAGGATGATTCTTGAATTTTAAAAAAAACATGATTCTATTTAGTCCGTCAATTAGATGATCGAAAAATATACGATACAATTTTTTTTGTTTTATCAAATCAATAAAAAATTACGAATTTACGTAAAAAGTGTTCTAAGGCGTGACGTCGCATGAAATTTCAACGCACGGTATCGTCTTGATTTTTTGTTTACGTGACTAAAGAAAAAAATTGGACACTTTTTTTTAGACGGGCTTATTAGATTTAATTACGAATCTACCAGATTGTAATGACAGCTCACTTCACCTAAGTTTTCACAGTGTTTTTTTTTAAATCGAATAGCTAATAATGTGACATACACACCGCAGGACAGACAAAAGCTACATTATTTAGATTACTTTAAGAATGTTCTATTAATCTTTTGTTTTACAAATTAATTTTCACTAACAACACAGTGGGTGACGACCTCAATCTAAGGGCCTTTATTACTGTGACATCTTAACATAATAATATATTATTATTTTCTTCTTCGGTGGGCCTAATAAAATTGTCCCATCATTGTCACGTTTGACAAATTCGGACCACATAAGATTATGTTAATGGATGTTATACTTAAATACACCTGTTTTACTGTTTCTGTGATATATGCAAACTATTTGGAAGGTTGGTGATTAACACCCACGAGAGTGATAGAACTGAAGTGGTTTTGATGGGATTTTAGTTAAATATGGGAGCATAATGGAATTTTTTTAAAGTTCGCTTTAAAGTTCTGTAACATGTTCAATCAATTGTCATCACATTACTCTTAAAGGGTAGACTCTAGAGAAAGTCACATTCGATCAGCAATTACCGTTTTTAAAAGTCTAAAATATTTTATGGCTTTCCCTGCCGAAATGTCACGTGGCGCCAAACATTTTGGACTTTTGACATTGATGTCGCAGAGAATGTCACTTTGGTCTAGGGTCGTCATCATCTTACCAGCCGAAAGACGTCCACTGCTGGACATAAGCCTCCCCTAAAGGGGAGCGGATGGAGTTTGTCACAATCGCCACGCTTAGAAGGCGGGTTAGCGATCGCAGTGTAGATGTAGTAATGTACAGAGAATGCTGCTGCCCATTCTCTGGTGAGTCCCTTGGTCGCTACTTACGACACCCACAGGAAGAGATGGGATGGTGCTATTCTTTTACGTCCGACACCATATTGAATCGGTGACGGGACATGGTCTAGGCTCACATATGAGTAATTTTTTAGGTAACCTACGAAATATCCTATGTCATAAAATAAACAAAAGTAATCTCAAATCATAAGATAAAATAAAATCATAACACATATCGATCCCCCCAACCAAGAACTCGGTAATGTGCTATTATGGGTTTTATGCTGTTATGTCAAAATCGGCATCTGTAGACTGGAATACACCTTACCAATTTTTTTCAGATTTTTCCTAATCATATTTACAAAGAAATCATGACACGCGTGTTTATTGTTGGGAAATAAGGCACAATAATTTTCCACCAATAAACCTGTTATAGATCGGTACGGAAAAAACTATTTATATTTTATTTTGGTAAGTTGCGAATACCGGGTTATTGGCGTAAATAATTTTCATGAAGTTTTTGGTAAACGTGTTTATGAGGTTATTGTTGAATTAATTTTAAAATACGTATTCCGTAATACGCACTAACAATGTTATTTAAGATTGGTGTTTGCTCATTAATGTACGTAATATTTCAATACGGTCAATTTATTTCAAATTTCAATACACCTAGCTCTGTTCTGGATATTACTGTTTTTGTCTAGCCGCGCAATAGTTTGCAAAGTGCAATTGTCTCTTTCTTTTGAAAGCTAATAGACAGTAATAGATATATGCCACGCCCCCAATAAGTGTCCTTGATCGTCGGCCCGGTGCGTAAAGTTTGTTTACGTAAACAGTTGCATTCAGATCTCTGGATTTGCAAGCAGATATTTGCGTCACGCTCGATATTATTTAAGTTTTAGTGAAAAACGGATAGTTTAGCTGTGCAGTTATTGAGTGTAATTAGTGATAATGAGTTTTAGAAGAAATAGACCATTAATAAATGAACGTGTGAAACGAATGCTTCAAATGGTGGAGGACACAAATGACACAATTATTACAAGTAAGTACCTACTATTACTTAGTACCACTAATGGTTAAGGACACAAATGACTCAATAATTACAGGTAAGTACCTACTACAACTTAGCACCGCTTATTGAAGTTGTTTATGATTGTGTATTTTGTAACATTTTTGTTCACTATTTGATAGGCGCCGATCAAGAGGTAGAATGTTCAGAAATACCTCCGAAGCAAAGTGAAGTGAATCTACCAGTGCAAAGTCTGACGTCCAAGCATTATCAAAAGGTTTATTGATTTTTTGTAATCCCTAATTAGTAATTACTCACTACTACTAAAGAATAATAAGTTGTATTGTAAATGTGACATGGTTGTTTTCATTCGTGAATTCGTCTTTATTTCGGGTCGTGCTATCTAAGTCAAGTGTAATAAATTTTTGAAAGTTTTTCTCTTCAAAAAGTAGAGGTTTTCAATTATTATAGTGTAGTTTTACACGATACATCAATATCTACCTTCCATTCATATAAAAGGATTCTTAAATCTAACGAATAGGTACATAAATGCAGGGTTATGTAGGTACCTATGTGCAAGCTGATATTTTTAGGGGCGGTTTTAGTTTTTTTTTTTAATTTTAATCTTTATCATTTCAGATACAGATTGCGATTTTATTGCAGTTGATACCGAACGTAGTGTAAAAGAAACTTTTCCTAATCAAGTTCTGTCACGATATGAGTTACGAGGTATGTATTAGAACCTAATCGTAGATAATTTGAATCATCATAATTTTTATTTTTATCAATGCGTAACACAATGTTCAATTTATTTCATAATTCCTGATGAATTAACAACTAAATAATAACGCAGGTAATTTTATTGATTACAGACAGAATTAAAAAAAAATACGTTGATGCTGATCAAGAATCCGATGAAGATTTTTCGCCAGACGTCTCGGAATATGCTCCGAGTCCAAGCCCAAACATGTTGAAAAGTCCTTTAAGTAGCGTTTCAAGTCTAAGCGGAGACTCTGCATGTATTAATAAAATTATAGCATTTCCAGAAATGATTAGCACTCCATCAACAATTTCTAATCTATCTTTGTATTTAACCAATGCTGATTTCGTGGCTTCTTCATCAGAAATATATATAGCAACCTTAGATTTATCTGAACCGAATCTTAAAAAGGAAAACCAATCAAGACCAAACATAACAAGAACAATAAGTAGCCAAGAAGATGTAGATGACACGTTAAAACCAGATGAAACTTCAGAAATTAATCACAATGAAACATTGACCGGTACCACTTTAAATGATTGCTCACATGCCAAGGAAGTTGAAACCGACAATAAGGATAGTCCAAGCATAATGCGGGAAATTAGTAGCGAAGAAGAAAACAATGAAACTTTAAGACCAGAAGAGCAGTCAGAAAGTAACAATGGCACAACATTGACCGGTAGAACTTTAAATGATTGCTCACATGCTAAGGAAGTTGTAACCGACATTGAGGATAGTCCAAGCATAATGCAGGAAATTAGTAGCGAAAAAGAAAACATTGAGACTTTAAGACCAGAAGAGCAGTCAGAAAGTAACAATGACACAACAATGAGCGGTAGAACTTCAAGTGATTGCTTACAGATGGAGGCAGTAGAAAGCGAAAAAAAACTGACTAGGAAACGCAAGCAGAATAGAACTGAGTGGCGTAGTAAGAAAAATAAAATCCTCAAAAATTCTGGCAAAGCTTACGAAGGGTGCAATTCCAAAAAAAAATATCCTGAAAAAACTATAGGCTCCCCATGTGCGTGTAAAAAGGGTTGTAGCCAAAAGTTCGGTCCGGCAGAAAGACAAGCTATATTTGACAAATTTTATAGTCTGGCTGATCGTGAACATCAGTGGTTGTATATCAGTAGATATGTCCAAGCACAAACTATTAAACGAATGACGTTAGACCGTAAAAACAACCGCACACAAACTTTGAATTATTTTTTCTCTAATTCAAACGATGTAAAAATTCCTGTATGTAAAAAATTTTTTTTGAGTACGTTACAAATCGGAGAATATGTGGTTTATACAGCAATGGAAAAAGTTATGAAAGCAGACGAAGGACTTCAAGATAAACGGGGAAAACATGATAATAGGCCTAACAAAATGAATACTATGACAGAAACCACTATTAAAACGCACATTGAATTATTTCCTAAAGTACAGTCGCACTATACGAGAGCGACGACAAACCGAGAATATCTTTCAGAAAACTTGAATATTTCAAAAATGTATCGCTTTTATACGGCCTGGTTTACAGAACAAAATTACACTGATATTGTAATGGCAACAAAACGACAATACGAAACAGTTTTTAACTCCCAATATAACTACTCATTTTTCAAACCCAAAAAAGACCAGTGCCTTTCATGCTCCATTTATGAACAATCAGACGAAACGATGAAAGCCACCCTTGAGGAAAAACAAAGACTCCATTTACAGAGAAAAGAAAAAGTAAGATCAATAAAAAAAGAAGAAATAGAGACAGCTGACAGAAGTAATATGACAGTAGCAATATTTGATTTGCAAAAAGTATTGAGTGTGTCTCAATCTGAAGTAGGCGTATTTCATTACAAAAGAAAATATCCATGCTACAATTTTACCGTTTTTGATGCAGTACAAAAAATAGGATATTGTTATGTATGGCACTACCAAATCGCTAAAAGAGGTAGTTCCGAAATCGGAAGCGCTTTGCTATCTTTTTTTAAAACTGAACGTGAGAAAGGCATAACAAAGTTTTCACTATATTCGGATGGATGTTATGGACAGAACAAAAATCGATATATTTTCGCCCTTTATGTATATGCTGCTAAACTTTTTGGTATTACCATAACCCATCGTTTTTTTGAAACTGGACATAGTCAAAATGAAGGAGATTCCATGCATGCATGCATAGAGAAAAACTTAAAAAATAAAGTTTTATATACCCCTGACCAAATTTATAGCATTATTTTAAATTCAAAGATAACTGGCGAAAAATATCGTATGAAAGAATTAGAGCAGTCCGAAATTTACGATTTAAAACCACTCGTAGAAGACAAGTATTGGCGTTGTGATAAAGACGGAAATGTAATCCGCTGGGCTGACGTCATGGAGGTAACCGTGGTCGATTCACAAGAAAATAAGTTGCTTTTCAAATATAATTTTGAAGACACTTATTCAGAGCTTGATATAAACATCACTCCCTCTACCTCAGCTAGACGAAGAGGACGAAAGCGTACGAGTACTCAAGACGCAGCTGTATATATTGATAATGTGCAGTTGCAACGTGCGTACCACCAACGTATACCGATAAGCAAAGCTTTGCACACAGACCTTTTGAGTTTATGTAGAAGTGGAGCCATTCCACAGTTACCATTCTTTTTACCAATCCTTATCCTGTTCTCAAGTGGAAAACGAAAATATCTCTGAAGAAGAGCTACTTTGATGAGTTTATGTAGCTCAAAGTTGATTGCAGGATTTGATTTATTGAATTCTTTTTATTAATAAATGTTAGCATAAAATTAAAGTGTTAAATTTCATTCTGTTGTTTAATAAATATTACTAATAATCGAAATTATTGTATTTCTTTCGTTCATTACCTTCTAATATTACATTTAAATATAACGAAAAAAAAATCGGTATTGACTGGTAACGATAACACTGGTTTTCTAATTATCATCGTAATAATAATGTTATATATCAATACCGTATTCAAAATTATTTGAAATCACCACAATAACTCCGTAAAAACACGTTACATATCAGCCCTACCATAAAAAATAACGCCGTAGAAGTCCATAACATAATGTTATGAAATATTTTATTTGACAAATTTCCGGCAATAATCACGTAATTACTATTACTGTAATATTTGATGTAAACAATTTTAGGTATTATTTGTTTTCATAAATTACTTGGTTTTGACTAAACGGGATTTCATAATAATGGTACAGTTAAATTAAGCAAAAAAATACCTTTCATTTAATACATCAATGACTTCAATAGTCCCACTTGTTGAAAAGATATTTGATAAAATCAGTAAATCTTTTCTCCTGTAAAATTTTGATTTTTCGATTACCGGGTTATTGCTTGGGAGCGTCGATATCATCTAGCAGTAGTTCGTAATCATATCCCAACAGCCTTGATTTTATTGGACGTATATAATAGTAATATAAACTATGGAATCTTTATTTAAAAATAAGCCAAAAAAAAAGTGACGTGACATATTAAAATAAAGTTCATATTTGCAATTGAAAAATTTACCAGTTTCATTTAAAATTACTCAAAAAACTTTGTTAAGGTTGAAAAATCATTAAATTTATTATACAAACTTACATTCAATACATACCTACACTATCGTTCAGTCTTACCTTGGGAATTTCGTCTCAATTTCGTTTTTTGAGCTGACATATTCCCGCGAAACCAAGTGTCCCTGATATGGGACTATGTCATGATATATCGTGAGGTAGTTCAAATAAATGGCACAATTAATCTCCTTTCAGATAAAGCGTTAAATTGAGACCTTTTAGTAATTACTGTGAGTTGTTTGTCATTAATTATTATAACTAAATTAACTTGTTCTAAATCTTTGTTGTTTTGTTTTGTTACAGGTAAGTACGGAATTTAAGGTGTTTTGGCGTTTTGTAAGTAGAGTATAAGTTGTGTTTTTACGGTCGCAATTTAACGTTTAAAAAAGTTTTTTCTTTTTATCTTGAAAAAGTAGTAAGACTCCTCTTTCGATTGTTTTTGAAAACTATGAACAAATAACTGTAATGATATAATGTCCTTATTCTTTATTGCATACAAAACATACATACACGAATATAACAAGACAGTTTTGCACAAAGGCTAACTATACCCAAGATAGAGCTCGAGTCGATTATACCCTAGTCTACGGTTTTGTAATCATTGTAACTGACTGACAAACAAATTGCGAAAAAAAAAAGAATTTGCTTCTTTGGTCACATTCCCAACATCCTTACCAAATCACACCATACACATTCGTCTTCAAATATTGACAAGACAAATTCAAATTGTAAAGACGGCAATAATATCGGATGTCGCAACCCGATTCGACAAGTCTGCCGTCTGTCTGCATCGGTGACAGTTGAGCCAACAATGTGACATTACCGACACACCGTTATTCGCCATGACACCTCCGATTGAAAGTTGAGCTGCTGATTGCGATATTGTAGGGAATTCTGTGTTAGCTTTTAAGTTCCGCGTTAGAGTTTATAGGGAAAGATGTGGTTGTGTTAAGTCCAGTGGTGATATATATTATAATTATTTGTTCTTTTAACTGTTTGTTTTGTTCTGGACGCTTTTATCGTGCACGTCTTTCTACATCGTTGTCACATATTTGTATAGTTTTCATTAACGACACGAACGAAGAAATTTGTATGCCAAGTGGCTGATCATTTAATAGTGTTTATTAACCCATGTATCACAAATAAACGATTTGATTGATTGATTGAACAATGAAAACACAACTTTGTAACAATTTATTGGTTTATAAGAGTGTCCGAGTTTCTTGCACGTTCTTCTCCATAGAGATCTATGTTTTCGAGGCATTTGCCTCACATGGTAATAAACTAAACTAATCCGCTTCTAATAACTTAGACTTCCAATAAGCCGTTAAATCAGTCTACAATCGCAAAAGGAAGCCCAGAACACTAGCAGCAGGAGTTTATTCAACTTGTATCATCTAATAGGCTGACGACAACACTATTTCCGTTGCGAAATTCAGCGGTGTTCTTCTATGCCGACGATAGGATGCGTGTTACCCTGAATGGGAAGTGAACTGCAGATAAATCTTGGAAGCTAATTTAGTAATCTGTTCACGTATCTCCCTTACATATATCAATGTTGGCGGACGTTGATTCAATTATAGAGATGCAAAAGCAGGAGGTTAGCGGGTTTTTGGGTTTGCAGAAACATATGAGTTTCACAACAAAATATACAAAATATGTCTTTGATAACAGTGAGAGTGCAAGCATGGAGACAACTCGTTGGACTCCGTTGACCAATGCTACGTGCTACACTAAACATTTAAATCATTAGAATATTCAGGAATAAGATTGAAGAAGTTTGTGTACCTACATGGTTAAGGTTTCTAAATGTTAATGGTCAAAACAGAATGAAATGAAAAATTCATGATTAAGGATACGTTTTTCAACATACTAAAAAAACAATTATATTAGTTTATAACACAGTACTTGATAATAATTTCCTTTATAATCCATTTCACCTACCATATGTAACTCATCTCATCTGTACTCATCTATTCAAAATTCAAATCCCCAAACCGCGATTCTCTTTCAACATGGCGCCCTTCCTCGTACCTTGCGTGGGCGCAGCTTCCTGCGCACTGACAGTTGACAGCGCACTGAGGCACCCGCCGCCGGTACAGCCGCTGCTAATACAGTGCTCCCTACTGATATAATAGGGATTTTCGAACAAGACGAACTAGAGTTATTCTGCGTATGATATAAATCGACAATGTAATTGATGATAAGGAAGCAGTAGATGCAGATGTTAATGATGAATAAAGAAATGTAAATAAAGATGAAATTGCTCCTGTTCTAAAAGTTTGGTATGTTAGAGTTGGATCGGAAGAGGAAACAACGTTACAATAATATTATGCCATAACAATAAATACGACTCTCTATTTTTATCGTGTAACAAAGAAAAAAGGACACATTGAAATAAATTAATATTTTGAAGTACAAGCATGTTTAAAGTTTTGAAATCTAAGATACTTAAAATAATAAAAAAGCTTTTTGAATGCCTACTAAAGATAGGCAAAAAAATAAGCCTATTGTCTACAAAACGAAATAAGGATATCTTAAAAGTGTGTATAGTCAATAACCGACCGCCTGTCCTGCCTTTTGAGATTTCTTCAAATATTGATTTAGTTTAGAAATATGGCAAAAAGTAATTTAGCTATAGATATGAAAAGCAATAACTTTTACAATTTTGGGCACTGAGAATGCTGTAGGCGGTTTAGTTATCAAAAATTAAAATATTTTTATGTGTCTAGCTAGTTGCTAATCATCTTTTCAGGCAAGG
The DNA here is from genome assembly GCA_905163435.1 of Mamestra brassicae. Taxonomy (NCBI): domain Eukaryota; kingdom Metazoa; phylum Arthropoda; class Insecta; order Lepidoptera; family Noctuidae; genus Mamestra; species Mamestra brassicae. The sequence continues at coordinate 3,989,415 of LR991009.1, forward strand.
CACTTACTGCCTTGCCTAAAATATAGATGGTGGAAGATAGATGGTCGCTACGGTGACCTTTAACTTGCCTGATTACTTTTTCATCGACAAGATTTTTTATTTCCTTGGTAAGGCAAACATATTAACCAACACCCAGGAAACTCAAATTTGCATTCAGGGATCAACAGATTTTGGATTAATGAATTGATTTCATACTTGGCGCTACATTAACATGAACAATAATTTATCTGGCAAGCGTGTTTGTTACTATTATCTTTACCAAATCAATGACCATCTATCAAACCCTATTTATATCAGTTTTAAGAGCACAGCTATCTCAAAACAGCCCCCAGACAGGTATGATTGAGTCTTAGATAGTGACTCTTTGTGTGGGCGATTTTTGCACCAGCCCAGTCTATCCTGTGCTTAATTGTTCCAGTCTTGTTATGAAGATATTACGGAACGGTAAGGGCTGCCCACGTGAAAATACCTGTTCCAGTTGATTCTTGATTGTAATTGTAACAAGACAATGATTAATATTGTTTGTTTCGTTAAAACTTGCTTAATTCGTAACGGGTTTGTTTATAACAATGCTAAGATTAGTGTCTTTGCAAGCTTTCAATGTGTTTTGCAAACACAATTGGTTATATTCCTGTTTGTCCAAAAGGGGGCTTCCTTTATGTTGGGCAATATCTTTATTATTGAGAGTTAAATATTAAACTCTCTCAGGTTGTCCAGCCATGGATTTCTTCTATTAAAACTTCCGACTACATACCTTGTCGAGTCAATGGGTAATATTCTAGATAATTTGGGCCGAGGTATCTACTTTAATAGCATCAGTGGCGTTCAGAGGCTCTAGACAAGTAATATTCTATCAACGGAAGCGTGGCGAGGGCGATTGTCAAAACATCAAAAATATGGAATTGACAAACGCTGTGGAAAGGTCACGTGATCAATCCCATATAGTTTGGCATTTCGACAATCGCTATCGCTTATAAAATGGCACTTTGTCTAAACTATTAGAGCTGAGGACTTGACAAAAATGATAAAAGGCTTTTACTGTCCCAATTTGTCTTCGTGCATGATTTCATACTTGTTTTATTTAGGTTTAACTGTACGTATTTTGTACGTGTTTTGTTGTATTTTGTTCTACTATCTTTAATTTAAGATCGCGTGCCGCCAAAGATAACACAAATACTTGAGAGGCAATCAAATCACAGTTTACCGTCAGTCGCCAATGATTTACAACTATACACTAGTTTCAGGCGACCCACATATTTTGCAATATTTGCTCAGAAACCACAGCGTATCTATATTGTAACTATAGTTATTATAGTACTTATTGAGTTATTTGCGACTTCATCGAATCCGCAGTGTCATTGTGGGCTTTCATCAGTTTTTCGTCCAAAATCTGCGGTGTTGCGAGTTCATGCAAATTTTTAGTGTCAATCCGAGTCCTGATAAAAGTCTATTATGTGTCAATTGAATATTACTATTAGTGGCGCAATCATAAGGACCGTTTCTAGAAGTAGACTGCTATTTTGTTAATTACGATGATTTTGACATAATATTCTAGCCGAGGTCATGGTTAATAAATTCTGTTACTACCAAACAAAAAATTCTATGTATGACGTCCGAAATAAAAAAGAAATCATTAGCAATTTTTTTCTATTCAAACATTTCATCAGTTTTGCACTTAACCTGTTCGCCTTGGTGATATTACTAAACAAAGTTTTGTGTATTGTGTGTACAACTGTGTGCGTGTACATAGTATACAGTGTGTATTGTGATGCGCTTACGCACGACCACGGCTGTTTGTCCACACGTTTCCTGTTCTCAGATGTGGGTTTGGTAATATTTTGCTATTAGATATTCGTGTTAACCGGTTCTCTTTGCGGCATTTCGTAGATATAGATAGCATATTTTAAAGATAAAGAAAATACAGCTTGTAATGTAGGCTTTTATTTCACCATTTGGTTCCGGGCCAAGAGTAGGTGAACCTGCCTGTTGGTTGATGTCGAAAAAGGTAGGTAACTTAGGAATATTGTACTGGGTCTGTATCAATTGAGTAAATGAGCAGTAAAATCCCTATGGCTTCAAACAAGTTACAGAAGCTTATAGTAATCTGAATAAGAAGCATTTGATTTCATAAACACAAACAGTGGCATTATCAATTACCAGCAAAATTGAAACAATCCTAAAAAGATTCCACAATCATTCTCAAACCATCTACGCGAAATTATAAAATGACTTTAAATTCATCGCAGGCTCCATCAGAGGAAGATTCCTACATCTAGATTCTCTCTGCCAATCAAAACCAGGAACAGATCTGATACAGACGTTTGACAGTGCCAGTTATCTCATTTATGATGTTCATAACGGTGTCCAAGGCCACAGTTATAGCCTTGACACACAGACAGTCAAGGGAGAAAATGTTGAGGCAGTACTGGGTATGATGTCGATAAAATGAGGCAACTAGATACGCGACTTACGCGTTGAAGCGGATTAGAATGATGTACTAGCGATTAAAGATGTTGAAAATGGTGTTTATGGAAAGTAATCGATAGACTTCGGCGAATTGGGAATTATATTTCAAGATTTGTAATTGTAAGAACTCATGATCGATCTAAGCGGACCAAAGTAATTTTTGCAAAAACAGTGAGATTGCCGAGACTCGACATGCGAAATCTTGAAAAAAAAAAAAAAAATTAAGATAGCTTTCATATTTCCGATATTCTTATGTAATCAACAGGAGGAAAGAATATTGTCGTATTCTGACTAGGACCAAACCAATCTAATAGATAAACTTATATGGAGTGTCCAATATTAATTTTCAAACATTAACGCAAACATAAAAAATACGATCAACCCATCTCAAAAAATCGCTGCCTTCAAAGCCATACAAGCTAACAAAGTAATAAAGAGTCATATAACTTAAGATTCCTTGAAACCTTCACTGACAGACGTTATGTCAACGAACAAATGTGACATGTGTTTAATTATCTACCGTAACCGGTGACTTTGATATGGTAATGTTGGTACCTTTGATGATAATGTTGGTATCGTTGACGATAATGTTGGTGGCCGTGTTGGAATTGGTAACTTGATCACTTGATGTTTTAATAACGTTACCGTAAGATTCGTGGCTACTACGAATCGGATTGTGTATCTAGATTTTGTGTTGGATGGAGAAAAGTAAATTATTGTTCTTTTAAGGCTCGGTTTCCGGGAATCTGAATTTGGCTTCATTATATTTTTTTTATTATTTTAAACTCATGAAGTCATGACTGTCGTTGCAATTTAGATAAGGATACAAAAAATATAATACAGGACTATAATTAGGCCTATTACCATTTCATAGCCAGCCAGTCGATTCTGTTGTTTAAAGGTCACCGTGAAAACTTAGACCCAGTAAGCGTAAAAGTGAACTGTTATTCCATCGGAAGCTTGGATTGACAGCTTACTTCACCTGAGATTTCACGGTGAGAAATTTATTAGTAAATTTGTAATATATCATTTTCATTTTAAATTCTTCAATGTCTTCAATTTTGCTTAATGATGGAGTGCATGTTTATTAAACCTTTACATTTACAATAACCCAGTTTCAAGAGACACGACTTTACTATTTGTTGATTCTTTGCTTTTTTACTTGTCTGCATTGTAAAGTCCTAATGAAGGGAGTTTTATGTTCAGTAACAAATATTTGTTTGAGACTGTTTGCATTTTCTTATACGTCACGTCTTAGCTGGGCAAATAGTGTTGGGTGAAGCCTTGAATGATATTCTTGTGAGTCATCGCGAAACCATTTTGGATTCAAGAGAATATACGGGTTATGAGGTCAGTTTTTTTCGGGAATTGTAAAGACTTAGTCATAGAATGATAGCAGACATGTTTGGAATGTGATCTACGAGATCTTTCAAGAGCAAAAATTTAACTATAAAATAATGAAGTTGAACATTGAGCATAAGCTTAGATATATTTCTCGGTTACAGTGTCAACTAAACCAATTCCTAGGTAAGTAAAGGGCATTGTTAAAAAAATGTGTGTTTAATATTGCATTTTGTGTTAAGTTTTGTGTAGATATACAACTGTTTATGGTGATTAACAAGTAGTCACCTACATATATCTTAACAAAACATAATGCAATATTCAACACACGTTTCGACCACGTTAGTGTGTCATCTACCACAATTCTTTCAGTCCCTGCCAATCAACACATTATACCAAAGGATTTTTTTTTCAAAATAACTGTTACTATTTTCTCATCATGCCACTAGCATTGACTGAAGACAATGGTCACGAGATCATTTGCAAAGTTTGCAATGGTGGAGGTTGTCAGTACCCTGCTGTCTTAAGTAAGTCCTCTGTTTAAAATACTGTTTGTGTTACTTGTGGAGACCGTGCAAGAAGTGAAAGATGAGCGAGAAATGTGTTACCGAAAAGTAGGTGCAAGGAGTTTAATAGTCCAATTCTGTTATAGGTTTATTGTGTTTAGTATCTGGCTCCATTGCTTCGGGAATTTCAAAGTATATTAAGATAATGGGCCGGACACGTCTGCCGCCTGTCGTACGGTTCATGGGCAACATCGACCAAAATGTGAGACTACTAGAGGATTTCCGGCGGCGGACAGAACAGGCTTAAAATAAAATAGGTAGTATATTCCAATTAAAAACACTTTATCTATGACGCAGCTTAGTATATGATTCCTAGCATCTTGCGTAAATATCTTGGATTGGTAGCAGAAATCGCAGACCTGCTTTGCCTTAACATTACAAAATGGTTTCATTCAATGGGCATTATTATTTGCATTCTTACTAATTATAGCCTGACAGCATTACCTAACGGGGGATTGAGCGCTGATGTCTGAATTTTATATCTAGTTCAGACACTGGAATTAAGTGTATTGTAGTGTATCACCATGTTATTTAAATGTCTGTATGTTTTAGAACAAATAAATTTTTATTCCGTTTATTTCATTTTCTTTACATATAAATTTACATTTTTAAATATTTCTTTTATAAAACAGTTGTAACAAAAAAAAAACATTTAAAAATATAAAAAATAGTAGTCCGCCGGTGTCGGGAGCAGGGTCCAAGCTACCGGTGGTTAGGGCTCCAGAGAAAGGAACCTCCTCACAATACGAGCCGTATCGAGAAGTACTGCCTTCTGTATCAGGCCTTTTACTCAACCGCGCAACGACAGCTTCGACAGATGGTCGTCGAAGCTTTTGGACAACAGGCCATTGGCCGTTATTATTATTATTATTACTCAAAACCCAATATTATCTCACGGTTTGGATCAAAAGCTCAATCCTCAAGTTTGTACTACTATCTACAATCTCGCTTTTCAATACGAATAGTAAGTGAACATCGAATTTGTTGGATGTAGAATTTTAATAAATAGGAAAATAAAATTAAGTTCAAAAACTAAAACCCGACTACTGAAAAATCACCCTCTAAAAAGTATGAGACAAGAAAATATCGGTGACAAAAGACACAAAAAAGCACTCGAATTACGAACCTCCTCCTTTTTTGCAGTCGGTTAAAAATATTCAAAGTGATGTTCAGGAGATAGCCGTGGTCATATGCCACTTTGCACTAAAGCTCGCTTCCTACTGTTAGAATGTACTCTATAAAATATTCGGAAAAAACGGTATTTCTTAACACTTACGCCGTACTTAAAGTCGTCTATTTTGTATGTATTGTCCAATAGTCAATGGAGACTTGCGTCAGGGTTTCGTAAAATCTTACTTTATGTTCATCTTTTAACATTGCATCCTTGATAAAGAGTTGCAATCTTTTAATCGCGCAATCATTACGCTTTATATTAATTTGGCATCTTGACTTCACCAACTTTTTTATGCTGGTGCAAGAAAAAAGTATTTCAAATGGTTGAGGGTCACTTCAACCATTTAAAATACTTTTTTCTTGCACATATGTGTACCTTAAAAATAGTAAGAATACCTCAAACAATTTGGGGGAGGCCTCTGTCCAACAGTGGGACATAATGTGAAAAAAAAAATAAAGAGGACAAATTCTCAGTGTAGAAATTTTTGTATGGTTCCACTGTACACTATACCTAACACCTACATATGTGATCACATTGATTACAAATATCACAATTGCGTAAGATGATACGGTAACATAATAATTTTACGACACTCATTTCAATGTTATTGCACTAAGTTCTAGTCCTTGTTGGCCGCACATCTAAACGATATAACTCGCAAAAGCTATAAAACAAAGTCATAAAAAGACTTTAAGTAGTAGCAGTACTGCCAACCTAACCATCAATTAAAATAAGTACCGTTTACCTCTCAGGCATTAGCAAGTTACGCAACAGAACAATTAAAAGTACAATTAAATTGAACTCATAGGTTCAATTACAAGTAACCTCAACCAATTAAAATTCACTAATTACAATAGCAATTTATCGTAACGGTGTTAGAATTATCGTCAATTATAATTGTAGTGATATTTTGATTTGCGCAAGAGCATCTTTTAACCGATGAAAAAAAGGAAGGAGGTTCTTAAGCCGTAATGTTTTTTGTTCATAATTAATAGGATTATATGGTGTACTGGTATGTTAATTATGGTTATTAGATAGTAAACTGTTCTTTGTTGAAGCAAAATAGGTGCCGCCTATTGAGTTTGAGGCAGGAAGAAGTTGTAATTGGATTTAATAGTGTTACCAATCTGCGCACGATTGTCTGACAAGGCGGATTGAGAAGTCAAAACAAGAAAATAACAGCTATTTTTGTTTTGACTGATCGGACTTGTCTTACAAATACCACAAAATATGATGAGTAAATCAAAATAAATAAATAGGCACGCCACCTTATCACATGAGATTCAAAAATAACTGGTGAAATGTGGGGGGTATATTATAGGTACTTCCACTTCTGCTGCGGCGTGAAGTTATGTTAAATAAATCAAATACATTGATACAAGTAAATCAAGTCTTCAGTCCCATTATTCTTGAAATAGAGTTATAGACGACAACAGGATGACCGCCATTTTGATTAATGATATCAAAATGGCTGCCGTAATCATGCCATAAACCAAATCAAAGACATTCCTAGCACACCAAGCAAACCACGGATGAAACAGCGTTTCAAACTAAATCAGGATTCAATATAAAAGATTAAACGAGTGTGGTTCAAGAGCCAGTGAACTTATCCCTAACGATATCCCCCATTAGTTGAAAAAACGCAGCCAGGGCGGGGCTCTCAGACTAATGAATGATGATAAATGGTATAAATAAGATGTCAGCTCTTATCGGAGACGCGATCTTCAGATATCTACTGAACTCATCTCGTATGTTCCTTGTTCGTTAAGATTTTGTTCGGTCCAAAAAAACGTGGAACATTAATTTTGATAGATCGGGTGATATTGATAATATGTATGTTGCTAAGGGTTTTTGGGATTTACATATCATAGTTTTAAGGAAGTCTATAGTTTAAAAAAAAACAGTAATCAGTGAAATAGGTATTTATTCTACTAGGTTTTTTAGTGAAGTTGTTTACTTTATTAGCCTTTGTTTTCAAACATGGTTTTAAAATGTTAATTAAGATCTAAAGCTGGTAAAGCTTTATTATTATTGACATCAAACAACCTAGAAATTATATCACCTTTATGATTTTAATCATATTAAGTTGCTTCTTATATCGGTCATTGCTGTAAGTTGTAACCGATTTTTTTTATTGTACTGTTATTTTTATATGAAAAAGATCTTCCATCCGTTAATGAGCCCTACTTAATGCACCATGTATGCAAAGCAGTCGTGCAGCCGCAAAAGCAAAAATCTACCTTGTTGTGAATTTTGTCCTTGTATTACCAGGTATCTTGACGACCTCGCACACCACGAAGGCTGGTTCTAGGTGGCTTTGTTAAAAGAGTGTCTGGAGGGATATGGGGGAGACCTTTCATTGTTCAGTGGGATCATAGTATCCCACCAAGACTAATTTAGCTTATAGAGCCTAAAGGAAAAAAAAATTGTATCTACTGATTTGGCATTAACTGGTAACGGACCTTATTCGCGCCGAGATTGCGGCTGCACCTCACACGCGGGCGGAAAGCGGGAGGAACAAAAGGATATATTTTATTAAGATTACAAGACAGGCCGCGATGCTATCGTTAATCGTACGTTATTAGCAGACAAATATTATTCGATTATCTCGATCACTTTTAAAGGTCCATTTTATATTTTTTAAGGATGTTAATTGAGGGTTTTTGTGCCTACCTGTGTGATTATCACAGCTTATTAAGCTTTTTTTGTATTATATTCTACAGCTGGAAGTTAACATCTCATATCGTCTACTATCCCCGTTTAATAACCGTGTATAATTTTACTTTTAACCTTAAGACTAACTAAAATTCTAATTAATCAAAGCCAAAAGCAGCTCCCTTGTAACTGGACCAAAAAAACAATACCACGAAATAATTCATTCAAATTCAGTATCGAGCGATAAACCGATCGATAAAACTGACTAAAAATACTTTACGGCCGCAAAGCAAACTGCAGGTAAGTATGAAAAGCAAATATTTGAGAATTAGCGACGTTCCACATACTAACAAACGGTGGGTTCAATGTACTCGTTGCATAAGCAATGCGCGTCAAAAGTCGATCAAGGTGATACGTCATGTTGGTGCCATATGCATGAGACGATTTGGATAAAGCTGTTGAAATACTGAAAAATCTGGCCGGAGATTAAATGTTTTTTTTTTTGCTCGCGTTTGGTTACGATCTCAACTGATGGAAACTGAAGATGTGGTCGAAGATACAGCACGCTTACCTAGAAGTAACCTATTTACTCTAACGCCACTATGAATTGTCTTTGATGCGTCTTCGTCAACTTTGAATAATAAATAAATTATTTCAGAGCTAGGATAGCTCTGAAATGAAGACTATAAACAGGAATCCTATTCAGCCAATTGTAACTGTAAAAGTAAAAATGATTGTGTGTTTTTAAATTCTGTATTCAACAGCAATAACAACCTTTTAATAAATTCAATTAATTTTATGTATAAAATACTTTCTTGTGTAAAACGATGCACTTAAAATCATTATTAATATTACTTTTCCAGCAAGTCCTTGACTTACTTTTTATGCAACTATTACATACGTTCAACACTTTCAATTATGAAATGCTAGCTTTTGATACTACGTTGGTCCGCGTGATTATCAGAAACTATCCGTTAAGTCCTTCGGCCGGGATTAATTAATTAACATTTAAAACATTCAGTCTTTCACAGTTTGTAGTTCTAGGTAGTAGGTTTTTCAATATAAAACCTATTAGAATTATTAAAAACAACTGACCAATCGCGTGCCACACATTCGTAAACTAAACTGGCATAACTCAAAATATATTTTTAATACACTTACACGAAAAAAAAACTCTAATTATCCTAATATCCTTACGTTTCAGCTCATTAGACATCTAAAAGCCGTAAAAAATGAAACATCGCCCCTTTTCTAAGGGATTAAACAAATATATCACCCTAATTCATCGGAACGAAGTACCTTCGTATTAATCAAAATTCTTATTGATTTATCGGTTTTCCGTTTAATAACCTTTTAACACGCGATGGGGTGAACAATATTGAATGAATTTCGATAAATTGGTAGCTTTTGTTATTCTTTCACGGTTTTATTTTATTAATTTTTTGAGCCTTCTGTTCCGTTTTGTGTTTTTAATAAAGTCTTATGACGTTTTAATTTTATAATTTATTCTGTCCCTGCTAACGCGGCGGGGTGCATAAAAATTAAGTTAGTGCTCTTATATTATTATGTTTCAAATATCAGCGTGTCTTAATTTAGGGTAAAAATATGGTGAACAGGTGTTAATAAAGTATCTTTTGCCAGAAAAAATATTTTTCTAAGATTATTTTCTTTAAAAGTACGGGTGGTCATGACATGCAAAAAATAATTAAGTCAAAAATAAAGTGTTCAAAATAATATCATCATATTTTATAGTATCAAATTAACGTCTATAAAAAATGAATGCCTCTCATCAATGTCTATTCGCATTTGTGCAAAATTAGCGCTTTCTGATGTTACTGTGCAAAAACTTTTCATAAAACTTTTTGCTACTGACTATACTATTAACGTTTTTTGTTCGATTTACTCACACTGATGATTTATTAAACATTTTTTTTTCTTTCATTTCATCAAGCTTACTTGTTTGAGGGCCTTAATTTACACGATTCTACTGGCATGAATAACTGTCTTTTTTCTCATATCATTTAACGTATTTAGGTCCAAACCTAAATATTTATATTTTATAACCTGTTTTTTGGTAATGTTAAAAACAGACGATGTTATAAATATAAATTTATAACATTGTCTGTTTTAGTTGTCTATATTAAAGTCTTGGTTTCAAATGTCAACATATCGATGTAAATAGTGACAGACTCTCCTTCCTTCTGAAAAAATAACAAATACAGTAAACAACTCGCCTAAAATTGCTCAACTTGTTATTTATTTATTTATTGCACACAATGTACACACAGTTACAGACTTAACTAGCCTTTGTGAATACATTACCCTGTTAGGGCGCAGCAATCAACTTATAGCTAATCATAAAATAATTTTCTTTAACAATGTAATACACAAAACTGTTGTTCTGTAGGTACAAACTGTTATAAATAATATAATTTACAAAACACTAAAAATATATAGATAATAGTTCTAAAGAATTTTTTGATGATTACTACCTTAATGGTAGTAATCATCAAAAAATTCTTTAATGCAATAATAACTTTTTTCTAAGAGTATTGATTTAAGTCTGGCTTTAAATATACATAATGTTTTATGGAGCGTATTGTTTCGGGTAATCTATTGTATATTTGGATGCTTCGGTATTCTGGGCTATTTCTGTACTTGCTTCGTATATCAACTCAAAGACCCTAACATTCAATAACCCTGATTGGTTCATTTCGTTCACGTATTTCACTATAATACGAGCATGTTGAATGGGCGATATCATTACCCCAAACTTTATTACTTTTATGGTGATTACGTATAAAAATATAGCATATAAAGTTTCAATAAATGGCTATGATGACAAGAAATGGACGACATTTGTAATTCGATCGACGATTTATCGACAAATCGTGGTACATCACTATAGAAGTTGTGACTTTAAGTGTCAATATTTCTGTGTTTATTGAAATATTTTAATTGATTTCTGTATTAGTCTGTTGTTGAATGAAAATGAAGGAGTTAAAGAGGACAATCAACGGCTAGAAGCGGGTTAATGGGCTCTTTGTGAAATAAAGATGTTTTGTTTATTGTAAGTTATTGCAAGTGAAATCCGTGAAAGTGGCATGGCATGGAATAAGCTCTCGGATTGATATGGTACTTTCAAATAAGAGTGATATCAAGATAAGGATAGACATGGCATTCATCAAAATTATTATTTCGGACGAAAGACGTCCACAGCTAGACATAGGCCACCGTTAAGTATAGCAACATCGACCGGGTACTGTGCATCTCGCATCCAGCGAATTGGATAGAAATAGCGTCATTTAAATTTCCAAAAAAAGTTTCATAAAAATAAAATTTGTACTTATAGTTTTATTGCCGCGAACTTCACAGAGTATTTTGCTCCTTAAAGCAACCAACAGACAAAATTATCCAATAAACTATCGGTTTTGCCAACCCCAGTAGACCACAAACAGTTCATTAAATCTTCCACGACAAGTTCCGCATGCATTCTCATATATTAATAATGCCGTTTTGTTCTGCGCACGCGCCTGAAGATTGATGAATGCGCTTACGACGCGAAACCAACGCCTTTTATGTGTATACACGCGGTTTTCCTGCACCAAACTGTAGCCCTTATTGGTAGCGTTTTTAGACATAGACTATACAATGTTGAAGAAAAGACAGGTTTTATACATGTGGGTATAAACAAAATGACAGAGATTGACAGGAGCTAACAAAATGCCAAATGGACTATTGTCAATCGTTATCACTGTTCGAACGTCACTTTTGTCTAGAACCCACGAGCATTTTAAAAGTGTAGTTATGATCCAAAACGAAAGACGATCGGAAAAATATTGTTGTTTGAAAACACGCTTGATATAAACATATCCTTAGCTTAAGTGTTTTTACTTTGATGCTAAACAAACAAATCGTAAACACTGTACTCTAGAGGATTGGCTTTTTTTAAAGCTTTATTTATGAAGCTTCATTTACTGGATATCTATCCTTAGACTTTACTGAAGTGAGTTCGTCAGATGAACTGTCACAACAAGGCATACTCTTCTCATTTTTAAATCTAATAACTAGTAATAACTTCATTCATGAACGTTTGAAAATCAATTTTAGTTCCAAAAAAAGAACTTCAAATGTTTGTATGTCAATGTATACGGAAGCCCATATACGTAACCAATATCCATTCACACAGAGCCGCCATATCCCGAACTTCAGACAAAGGAAAGGAAAATAAACTGTTCCGGAATTTCGTGCGCAAACGCACGTTGCGCTAAGGTTCAGCTCACACTGAGACGAGACGCAACGCCAATGCTTGCCCGCTGTTACGCGAGGCGTATCCCGAAGAGTCGCAGGGCGTGTTCAAATATACGTATCACTTGCGGATCAACGCCGCGTTAGGAATCAATCATCCCGTTTTCGCGCGCTGATTGCTTTGTTTTTGAACGACGACACCCTAAGATACGCCTAGCCTTTTTTGTTTTTATTCTCTCACTGAAATACAAACCTTTTCGTGTAGTTTTATTTACAATTGCTCCATATTGCATCACTATCTTAAAAAAATGCACGCCGCATCGCGTCGCGTGGTGTCTCGGTGTGATCTGACCCTAAGCATAACCTACATGTCAACACAGCAATATTTGCATTTTATTTTCGATATTTATTTTATATGCATCATCTACCACCTGTTTTACCGAATGATTAACCACTTGGTTTCCTAGAGAAATTGTATGTTTATAGTGTGTCAACAGACTGTAAATATCGTGTCTAACTGCGTTCCGTTTATTTTTGCTATACCGAGATTGATTGGAGTCAACGACCCTTTATTTCGAGTTGAACCAATTTAGATGTTGGGTAATAATTACGTGATTTGCGTATGAGTTAAGTAGTTAGTTTTAGTGTAGCAATTTTGTTTCGCTCAATTGGAGCTATTGTTTTTTGTTTTCTATCAATTTTACTAAGATTATTTGGATTGGTTTAAGCCTTTATAGTCGTATCATGATTTGTTTAGACGATGCTCAATGCCTTTAAAGGTCTGTTATACGATTGTTATTTTCGATACGTTTATACGTCAAGCAATAAAAAAATCATCCAGAGCGGCTGTTTTCTATTGTTTTATTTTATGCCTCATTAAAAAGAATTATAGTTTTAAAGGAACTTTCCGTTGTCTTGTTCTTAAGCCGCAAAAATAGACCGAAGGGGCATTTTATCAAACTTTTCCCCTCATCAAACAGTTTATAGTCACTTATCACTTTTCTCAAGCAATAAAATAGAGATGAGAAACAATTCGATAAACACAACATTAAAATTGTCGACCAACATCCTTTATTTCGGCCCTCGTAAACTTTTTAATACCCTTAAAGCTGGGTATGGATGACGCGATTTATAAACGCGCGTTAAAATACATTTTCGTAAAGCCTTTCTTACTACTTTATTTTATTTACATACATATTTACGTAGTTGTATTTATTAAAACAGACGTTTTAATAAATAATTAACTAACTATATACACTAGAAATAAAAACTCCTAACTAAGATAACCCTAAAATATGGCGTCATAAATTCATTTGCATCGCTGTCGACTGGAAGTGTACCCAAAGGACTGGCGGCATGCCACGTTGCATGGCAATGCTTATTCTTTGCAACGTATTAGCTGTTTTCAATAATGATAGCGCACGAAAAGTTTCACGAGAAGTTCCCCAAAATAATATGAGTAAATTAAATGAAAGCAAGTAATTTTTACTGTACATTTGAATTATACTTATTGGGGTTTTCCTCCCTTGCTTTAATAAAAACGTCTTCAAATTAATAATTTATTTATAGACACCTGCCCATCAAAATCTTTTTAAAATGAGAACGCAAAGCGAGTCTTTTTTCCATTCTGTTGTAATAGATTTTTTTGGCAATTAATCTTACGCATTATAAGCATTATAAGCCAATCAAGAGCTTAAGTATATCTTTATTGTGACCTTTTGGCTACCTTTAATAAGGTAGGTATTATCTTTTTGTGGTTCAACACTTGCGTAGGTATCGGCAAAACCAGTCGAAACCTTTTTTGCAGAAATCAGAAAATTTTACGAATAGGTTAACTGGTTTTCTATTTTTTTTATGTTTCGACTTAGCACGTGCCAGGGTTTTTTAAATATAATTATGATATGGTGATTTAACTCATATTTCTATGGGTTTTTACGGGTTATAAACGCAGAATCGTTTTCTAAACCAAACTTATTGCAAATTGACTCTTTTATTAACTTTCAGCAAGCCGTCGTGACTCTGTAAGAAATGAATATTTTATGCAGATTTTCCATCGTTTATTACGTGGAATACCAATACCTTCATAAAACTGAAATATTTACACTAAAGTTTAATACTAATATAAACTCTCTCATCATCATTTTTAACAGCTACATTAAACTACAAAAATATGTCGGACTACTACTTAAACAATTGTTAATAGCCCCATGAACAGCCAGCTTTATCCCACCACGGGATCAAAGCGAATCCAGGCGAAAATTAAGATTAGGTTGTAGTAAAATTTTTATGTACCGCATCTCCTTTTGATTGCCCAAACCCGCCAAAGGTTCAGATAAATAGAGTAGTAAAACCTTATCATTCTCTGTCTGTCGGTATTTTTAATATCATGTATTTGTTGATATTGTTTTAATAGTACGTTAATTGGTTTTTTATGTCCTGTAATGTAGTGTTTAATGGGGTCGCAAAAAGGATGTTGGGTGATAAGTACTGACTGCGGTATGTACTGAAAACAAAGCTTATCAGTAGTCCCTATTCTTTTTGTCTTTGAAAGGTTTTTTTAAGTTTTATGAGCCTGTAACAGCACTAACATTAATAAGTGTAGCACATGTAGTTATTCATTTCATTTATTCCATAAACAAATCCATAGTGTCTAATTAAAAAAACTAAAAACGGGGCATACACTGCGCGGCATGATATTGCGATTGTTCAGTCTTCATTTGTCAATAAATCCTTAATGAACCCTAATATCACTCGATGCAATAGACAAGCTGAGAGGTTTTTGACATTGAATGTTGCTGAAATGACATCGCGACTTAAATGTGAACTTTTTATTTAATACGAAAATAGAGCATATGCATGCATTTTTTTATTTTCAAAATAAAATACTTATTATCTCTAGTGAACAATTATGAAAGAATTTTAATTTAAAATTCCTTCATCAGCAATGAAGTTATAACAAACAGTCCCAAATAAACAATTTTCTTTCTTTCATTTTTAACATGCGCGTTCAGTAGGCTACAGTAAAGGTAGGCCAGCCCATAAATAATGCTGACGAAAATTAGCATCGTCAGTATCGTGATTTCAACCCTGAATAATGTGGTGAGTTTTTTTTTTGGCCTTATGTATGGGCTGGTCTACCCTTAATGTAGCCTACTGGACGTCCATGAGTTATAAAGCTTCAAAGTTCACAATTAGAGAGAAGTCCGATACCAACTCTGACGTCAAACACTATGACGCCTATACAGCTGCCATAGATAACGGCGTTTTCGCGAGAGGGACAGATATATTTGTTTAAAATAGTTATATCTAGTTTGTTTTTCGGTCAATTTCGATTATATTTTCACTGTTAGTATTATTTAGTTTTTGTTATTCATGCATATTCCCTATTGGCCTTCTGATCTTCGCCTGTTTCAGCACAACAGAACCGACAAGAATAGCTAACGCCAAAAAGATAACCCAGTCAACAAGGTTAGCAACACAGCTAGTGTATTTTAAGTACCCATCATCACTAGAGGATGCACTTTTAATGCACTGATAAATATTTACCTCTTTGCAATGGAGTAGCGTAGTAGCAGATGACTAACCAGCATAAAATACATTGACGGTATGAAAATAGACCACAATGACAAGCTGTAAAACTTTAATACCCCTTGTAAACATAAGAAAATATGTGCATTATCCTTTTTATTGTGAATTTACGTTTTTATTAGTCAAGTCTAAGTAGGTAAGTACTTAGTGACATGATCATCATCTGTTTTATGGTTCACGTGTCTACGTATGGTGCCAAAGAAATTAATACCACTTGGAGGGCTGCCTAGTTGTTAAAGTGTAGTAGTACTAACGATATTATGTGAGCATTTAAATATGAAATCATCACTTGATATCTTTATCTGTAGATATTAGTTGGGTTTAAAGAGATTTATTATCTACTTAAAACGTTAAATTAAGCTGTTAGTCATTAACTATAAAACATACCAAGTATGGCAAAAAATATGTACTTATTCTTATTTCTAATACCTATTAATAAATTGAACTTGTGCGACATCACCCTGGCTTAAAGGCGTCGAAAAAAACTTCTCGAGAAAAAGTTTATCTCCCAACCCGAAAACTGTCGATGTCTTCGCAAATTATCATAAAAACGCAAAGCTAATCCAAACCAAATCGTTTGTAATAAAAATCGAATCAAACAAGCAATTTAAATTAAAGTTTTTAAAAATACTATACTCGTTTATCAAAGTTCATTTGTGATTAAAAACCCATCTCAAGAAAGTGAGGCCCAAAATATTTAATTACAAGAGGCGGCTTACGATGCTTCTTAAAACGAGCGACAAAACTTTAGGTTTCGCGTGACACTTTTTGTTAGGGTTGGCAATGAAATAGCTTGTTCGACCATTTTAAAATTGGGTATCTTCCTGAAAAAATGTACCTAATTAGTCAGTCGAGATAGTTTTCAAAAAAATATTTGGACATACATTTTTTCTTTTTTTACGTCAACAAAAAATGAAGACGATTCAGTGTGTTGAAACTCGCATGACGTCACGTTTCACTTTTGAACTTTAATAGTTCCTAATTTTTTCGTTTATTGATTTGAAATGGCAATAAATACGTGTAATATTTTTTGAAAATGTAACGGACTGACTATATATATATATGTATATATATTTTTTTTCAGGCAAATAATAAATTACGACAAAAAAAGTTCGGATTTGTGAAAAAAAATATTGGTAGGTATAATAAACAGGAAGTACCAAGTAAAAGAACATGATATCAGAATGTCTGATAAGCTGTTATTAAATTCGAACAAGTCATCATGACTATGATAACGAATTTGTGTGAATTTCATGCCTTGCTAAAATATCAAGTGTAAAAATACTCGTACTTTTCACGTGGCCTGAACCGTGCCTACTCCGAATGAAAAGTAGTCTTTGAAACTCAGCAATAGCGTAGCTTGCTATCACTGAAGAGAGAATTTCTATTATAGGATCAGTGACTTACCTTAATACAACATGAGTTTATATCACTTCTAGCAAGTGTAGTCACTATTACTTATCTTTTACCAAATATCACTAACAAAAACTACCTTACAAACTCTTTTTGATAACACAGCCTTTTCAAAGAAATTTCAAAACGGCTGGTTGAGACTTCCCCTGACCCAAGGACTAGCTTTTACTTTGGCTAGAGGCAAAACATTGCCAAGGGCAATGACGCCAGCCACATTACCAGCTGACAAGACGATTTTTTGTTACTATATTTTAGTTCATTTGTTAAATGTAGTATTTACACAACACACCCCAAAGTTAACAATGTTTTTACAAAACTTCCAAAAAAGGCGGCAACACTTCAACAAGTTCACAAAAAGTTCTCAAAAGTAGCACCCCTGTGTTTAAAGTAAGGACGGCTGCAGACGGAGGTCCGCTGTTATCAGCTGCTACAACTTGAGGCTGTAAACCACTCACACTCGGCTTGGCAAACAAATTTCGTAATAATATATTATGTTGAGATGCTGTGGATGAGACTCTTGCTGGTGGAAAGGATGGGGCAGAATAAAGAGAGAGAAGCAAGTAACAGTCAAAAAAATTGTGGTCTTAAGGCCTAGACAAATCTACACTCTATAACCGATGACAGTTTGTCAAATAGTCAAAAACGTATGGGCAATGCGGTACCAAAGTGTTAAGTGGCCAATCTCAAAGGATTCCATGATGCATTTTAGGTTTTTGAAATAAAACACTTCTTGAGAAATATTTAACTACTCTAATATAAAGATACCTTTAAATTTGGTTTTATTTCGATACACAGATAGATATTGCTATCAAGTTTTTAATTGACTTTTATATCCAGTTTCCACTTAGCCTCACCTTAAGGTGGATATTGAAATGTCTTAAAATGGAAATTATTCCACAAAAGAAATCCTAAAAATCAAAGAAAATTAACTATTCAATACACAGGAAATATAAAGCAATGATTTTGACCATAAAACATAAGCAAACGGAAGTTTGAAAAGAAATCAAATACATAAGCTACCAATTACTAACACTTAAGCAAACTTAATGGTCGCAAATGTACTTAAGTACCAACAAAATTACTATTCAAGTAACCTATTGAAGCAACTAGTTTTCCACTTGATATTAAGTTTAATAAGTTTTTATAACGGAACTAAATTCTTACCTAAAATCGAAGCATGTACTTTAATTAAACCAATCATTTCTCCTATATATTTTCAACTGTCAAGAAGCGATCATTCTAAAGCGCAGATTCTTATTTATAAGAATTTACACTTTAGAACGATCGCTCCTTTAGAAGAGCTGACAATAAATTTGACTGGCCAGTTGGTCGAGTGGTTAGTGACCCTGACTGCTAAACCGGAGGTCGTGGGTTCGATTCCCACCCAAGACAAATCTTTGTGTGATGAGCATGATCATTTGTTCTGTGTCTGGGTGTCATTTGTCTATAATATGTATGTATTTAAAAATATATAAGTATGTTTATCAGTTGTCTGGTTGCCATAGCACAGGCTCTGCCTAGTTTGGGATCGGATGACCGTGTGTGAGTTGTCCCAAGATATATTATTATAATAAACTTGATAGTTTTTCTTCTGCCTCTTTTAGTTCAATTCTTAATTTTACTTGAGTTTGGCACATTATTCGTTTCGCTTCCATGCAGCTCTGGTAGCTGCCATGTTATCAATTAGTCTCATTTTCTTTATATCATCGCTGAAACTATCCGTTCATATACTTCAGTCTTCTTCTCTCTCTTATATTCATTAACATTTTCGTTACTCTTTAAGTTGAACCCTCCTAACCTACCCATATCTTAACCCCATAGTGAAAGTTGTAATATCCAAGATTTGTTCTTTGGCATGTCCATTCATTTCTCCAATGTCTCCATTAACAAATCTGTTATCTTCCCCTTCCCCTCGCTTTCCGTAGCTGCGCAAACGCACCGCGTTCATTAGGTACACATGTAGCAGGTTGAAACACTGAATTATAAATCTTTGTTATTGATAACAATCGTTTTTTTTTTGTTTTATTGTCGTTTTCTAATTTTGGATGGGGTTTCGGTTTGGTTAAGGTGTCTTTAGGTACAGTCTTTAATACATAATATGTATATAGATTTATTCATTATCATTATTTGGGGTCGGCACATCAAGACTTCTTTTTCATTATATTTGTACAAGTCGACCTTCAAACCCTTTAAAATTATTTCATCTTTTATACAGGTCATCTATTCTATGGTACCTTTGGTTTCCCTTATTTTTATAGCCTAATTAATTTTAATTGATATTTCACTGCTTTTTGCTGCTACCCAAATTGATGGTAGATTTTAGATTTATTTTCATAAGCCTTGAAACAAACATGGCAATGTTTTCTCACTGGATTAGGCACATTTGAGCCATACATTGTAATTTATAGCATGTTTGTTTAGCAGTACAAACGATCCGTTGTCGGATTTGTTTTAAAATTCTTATTTATTGGAACCAGCTTGAATTATTAGGTCTAAATCCCAAAACATGTCGTAACTCTTCTTTGCATTATTTTGTACTTTGAAGTCTTTCTGACACCGATACCCAAATATGCTACAAATTAAATCATGTTGGACACTAAGAATATGGTAAACTTAACGTTTTCCTTAGGTACTTACCAACCAACAGATGGGCCTTTTGCATCCATAGTACATTGCTACACTATAGCACAAATTGCTTAAATCATAAAGACACATTATTTGAGGCTATCATATACAGTAGTTCAATTCAGAGTCAGACCGATACCATTCATCTATTCAGCTCTACTTTTAAGCACAGTAATTTAAGATCCATTCATAAGCCTCATACAATGACCACAATCTCGGCAAGAAAAGTCCGTCCATCCTTACCTACAAACCCTTTGAGGATATCTCCTCACAGATACCATTTACGAAATAACTTCAACAATTAAAATATCCTTACATCCTTCACCCACGTCTTTAAAGACATCTCCGTTCTTTAAGATACCATTGACGCCCGACGACCTTTGAAGATGCTCAAAGCTACCTCTCACGTAGGTACGTACCGGGTGGCCACTGCTAAACAGTAATACGACATTAACCCGAGTTTACGACGGAGCCATAACTCACCCCAGATTGTGATGCTACTAATAAATACAAATATTTTCTTGTTATGTGATTTAATAGGGTGATATCTGAACGAAAGAATATCGTGGATAGGACTCGGTACGGATGTCGTGAGGATCCTTTTCTTGTGCATACATGCATTTTGTGATAATCTGGAATGAAATGTGTGTGGTCGATTTTGTTTATTGCAGATATAATTTCGGTAACTTTTTTGGTGATATAATCCTAAATGTTAATGATACTTAATTTAGTACTTAGAAACAAAAGTGGGTTAAATTACTTGATGACTCGGTTTTGATAAGCAAAGGCGTCACAAAACGTGTAAAAATTGTATTTATTGGTAAATTATAAGAATTTTTAATTCAGGGCAAGACATTTATGTACGGCTATATTTTTTAATTAAACATCGGAATCCAAACAAACATTTTTATTACGATACGCGATTTAAATTATGTAAATATATTATTTTTTTCACATTAAAATTACGGCCAATTAAGAGCTTTTTGCCAAATGGGTAAGCATTTTATTTATTGCGTTTTGAGTATTTTTTTAAACTCATTATTATGCTATTTAATGTGTCGTTAAAACTCTTCTACACGCCATAAAATATGTTGTTAATTAGTTATGCTTATTGCTTAACCTTTCAATATCTTTAATGACATTCTTATCCTTTAATATATTCTGTTTCGGTCACATCATTTGTGCAAATACTTATGTGAAGATAGGCCAAAGTATTTAAAATGGAATTAAAGTCACAGTTTTGCTTTTGCAATCGTGATTTCTTCATCCACAAAGCTACTTAAACCATCAGTAGATGCTTATTTTTTTAGAGCGCATTCCTAATTTTTAAGCGTCTTCAAAAAAAGGAGGAGGTTCTCAATTCGTCGGAACCTTTTTTTTATTAATAACAGTTTAACAACTTTAAGAAAAAAACCTGAAATTATTATCTACGATAGGAATTTTCATACCAAATGCTTGTAATTTTTTTTAAACATAATTATAAATAAAAATAAACGTGCCGGAATAGGCGTCGGTTAGTGCCTTAAAAATTGCAATCGTCTAACGGGGCCTCTGTTTTTGTAAGCCTTACAAAAATCCGGGACCCTAGGGACCCCAAAAATGTGCAAGACGTATAAAAAATAATAAAACGTAAACTAGGTAACACCAATTTTCGTACGACATTTATCAACAACAAAATTACACTGCAGTTTAAACAATTTACCAAACACGGAACCACATCCCTATTAATCCAATCCTCAGCTTCATAAGTAGAAAATTAAAATCAGTTTAAGTTTGTTTATGAACAGCCGCTTCACCGTTAGGGCGGGTGCACACAAATAACTAGCTAATCGATATTGGAATCAATGCGTGGCACGCCTGCATGCGATGTTTAGGGTGTTCTGAGATCCTAGTATTTATAGCTTGCTTTCACATGTGGATTTGCTAGAGAAATGTAGACGCTAACAAATATTGCATGCTCTTGACATGCGCTATCCAAAATGTCATGTGGCACTGTAATTTTTTGTTTTTTGACAATTCAGTGAAGTTCTAACAGTGCGTAATTACATTTTAGGTGTCGACGCTAACAAATATTGTATGCTATTGATCTGCGCAATTCAAAATGTCCTGTGGCACTGTTTTGGATTTTTGACAATTCAGTAAAGTTCTAACAGTGCGTAAGTCGAAAGAGTCTACTTTACAGGAGAGTAATAAAACTGTATAAATATTCGCATTGTTAAAAACTCACTGACGAATTTTTTTCGCTGATAGAATGAATTATATGTAATAATTAATTACATTTAATGTAGAGTCTAGGGTTACTGTTTTGATGGTTGAAACTCAAAATATACGTCGTTATAGTAAAGTAAGCATTTTAACAGCATTCATTTACGGTAAAGATATGAAAGTGAAACTGACTCTTACTTGCGCTTGCGCATATGATTAGCACATACTTGTAGTTCATGTTGTTGTCGCGATATTCCTTATCCGTAGCTACTGCTAAAGTGTGGCGCTAAAGAAGCCGTCTATTTTTTTTAATTATGCTGTATGGTTTGCAAAACAGCTTTTTAAAAGCAAATATACCACCATTTGACAACCAATATAAGTCTACAAGTCTTAAAAAAATATAAATATTTTTTAAGAAAAGTTTTTTTTTAATCATACTGTATGTAATCCAAACGTCTTTTATATCATCAGGAAAACAAACACCTGTTACTAAAACAAATAGTTAACGTACGTAAAGTTTATTGTTATTGGACCACGAGCCCAGGTTCGACGCCTGCGCAGGTGAAATAATTTAAATGTTTGATATGTAAGTAACCAAGGTGGTTACTCTGTTTTCATTTAACATCAAAAGGTTTTGTTTTCCTTTGAAGTGGTTGAATACTTCCGATGGGTTTTTTTTGTTGATCAGGAAGTGGAAGAAAATGATGGCGGAAAATTGACTGTAATTTGTTTAGTTAAAGACATCTGATTGAGGAACTTATGGAAACTACTGATATCCGATTCTTATGGCTCACTGCTCATAGAAATTAATTGGTTTAAACAATTCTAAGTTGAGCTACATGATCACTGATAAATGATTGCGCTGTCTTGATAGGTCCACTCAAATTTGTTTTGGTGCTTCCTTAAAAGGCCACCTCAGACATTGACCATACATACCTATATGGTTCTCATATGATTTGATCATTACACGTTTACTATTGTATGGACTTTAAAAGAGACAGACTTATGAGTTTATTTTGAGAGAGCCACCGACCTCATCTAGTTTAATTGACAAAATTGCAATTCTTCAACCGTTGACGTGTAAAAGTGTTATCAATTTGCAAAAAAAATATAATTTATCACTTCCTCACCATACCTGCTTTTTCTCTATCACCGTATTTACTTACTAAGATATATCAAATAGACAAAACGTACATAGATTTATAATAGAAGTTAAGATAATTACAAAACTAAATCAAACTGCAAGTCTGTGACCCAAAAACGTAAATCTTACTCGCGAAGATTCTGTACTTTATCTAAACTACAAAGTAATAATATTTACTAGCCAATATTGTGAGTATTCATTACAGAACCTTGGGCAATTATTATTATAACTAATATACGGGACATAGAACATAGATCAAGGCACACGAGCAATAAACCCTGCTTAAACTTGAAACATATTCAAATACAAAATTTATGTGCGAATGTGTATAGAAAATCTATTGTTGCAAGTCCAAATATGGTTTTTATTTGTTCCATAACGTAGTATAGTATATCAGATGCTTCGGCAATTAATTGTCTTTAAGAAGAAAAAATCATTGGAATATTCAGGTAACTAAAACCCAATAATCAAAGATGACGTCACATATAACGAGCAACTAATAAATCTCTTATAACACGGTAATAATTCCGTACATGATACTCTCCAACATATCCGACAGATGACTTAATAAGGCCTAATCAAATTATACCGACGCACAAAAAGCAAACACTAGCGAGAGCGAAAGTCAAAAACCCCTCAATTTTCTGTTTCAAAATTTGATAACTTCATCTCTTATAATAATAGTGCAGAGGAAATTACGACCAATCACGTGCGTCAGTTTAAAACCGCCTGTGTTTGAAATTCGAAAGCTACGCTCAAACAACGACCGACCTCCGACGTAGGCAGACGTGTGTTTAGTCAGTAATTTGATGATAATTTGCAAAACGAGAACGTGTGCGGTTTGAGTGTGGATTTTTTGCTGAATTTTCATATTAAAATGTCGCTGAACTCTGGGGTGAAAGTACTTGAACGGGTAATTGAATATTTTATCAGGCGGGGATAATAGGCTCTCTGAGGGTTCATGAATATATAAGCGGTGTTCCTGGGGTATCCGGCTTACTATCCCTGATTTTCATTGCGGTTCAACACTGCTTGTTTGTCGTTTAACTTTCGCTTTTACAGCGTTCTTTCATTTTATAGCTTCTGTGGGTAGAGCTAATTTTAATATTATTATTATTGTTTTACTCCCCAATAAAATTTTATCTGAAACATGGTCATTAAACTGTGGATTTTTCACGTTTTATCAACCAAAAGTTTGTTTTACGGTTACATATTTTGTTGATTTTTTTTTGTAGATATTTTTTTTTCAGTGTTTTATGGCAAACTCATTAGTTGAGGACAATTTATTGGGATATTAATTATATGAAGTCTGCGCGAGTCAGTTTATGCGAATTTTATAGGTGTTCAGCAATTTTATTGGTTATTTTTTGGAAATTAAATGATAACCAAATATCGTGCAGAGCCCATAAGAGGAAGAAGGAAGCTTGTCATTAGGTATAATTAATAGCCTGGAGTCCTGAAGACCTGTGAAATTGGGGACTTACTACATATACCCTCATCATCATCATTATCCACAGCCCGACTTCGCCCACTGCAAAGCACAAGCTTCTGTTTTCTTGTGCCAATCTTCACGTTCCTTTGCCACTCTCATCCAGGTTTTACCTGCAATGGCAACAATGTCGTTTGCCCATCGCGCTACCAGACGACCCTCACTTCTTCTTTCAGTTCCTATCTTAATCCTACCTCGGGATAGAAAGGCGTGATTTTTTGTTAGGAAGATTATCAACTTTGTGAAAACGTTTCGAAATTATAGCATGACATTCGATTTCACGTGCTCAAAGGTACCAATATATTTTTGCCGTTTTCCACAAATTTATAAAAGTAATACATTTAACAATAAATTTACGTGCTTTTCTGGCCAAGTCTGAAGGTTGAATGACATTATTACGACAGATTGCTTGCCACCAACGGCATTTAGTAAGGTAATGGATGGCAATAAAAATAAAAGGATTTTCTTTACACACCTAATTATAAACAGCTGGTGCACAATGACGGCTTTTTCACATGAAGGACCTAGGATAAAGTTAAAGGTGGCGGGATGGTTTGGGTGGCTTATTAGTGAATTGGAGTGGAGAAGAGTACGAGTAAGAAGAAGAGTACTACAAAGAGAGAAGGAATCGGGCCTTGCCCAAGAGTGGAACACTTCAGGCTGGTTATATATACATTTACTTTGTTTTGGTTTATTCAAAACTTATCAAAACCTCGTAGTCTAGTAGAAAAAGATGTGAAAGTCGGAATTCTAGAGTGAATTACACTCTAGAATTCCGACTTTCATACCTTTTACCTACGTGCCAAAACACACGTACGCAAAGTGATAATAAAAACGAAAACGCAGAACTAATTGTATAATAATCTCATCTTCACGAACTAGGTTATTTTAATATTGATATAAACACCAAAATCTGCCTTCCAACGGAACATACTTCATTTCAAACGTTACCAATTCGCCAAATGAAGAGATAGTACTGAAAATAATGACGTACACTGCTTTTCGGTGGTTCAGTTCTGACTTATCTTATCGAATAAAGCTGGCAATGTACTACTTAGTGGAAGATTGATCGTTATATCAAGTGCAATGTGGTAAGGTTAGGTTAATTGATGTCAGAGGCCAAGTAATAATTCTGAGTGAAATAAACAAAGATGATGGTTGGCGTTTCTATTTGATATGCACCTCCGTTTCTTGGTGTTTACTTGAAAATGCCGCCGTTATTAAGACATTATTTTTTCGTCCTTTCGGCTGAGATTCCATTTTTAATGTTTTCATGTCTTTAGGATTAAAATCTACAGTGTCACCGAATGAGCTTCTATATATCGAGATTGTTTTCGTTTTTTTTTCGAAATGGTTCTGGCTTAACCAAAGAGTGTTGCCCCGTTACTGGGCCCTGAAGGTCAGATAGGCAGTCGCCGTATAAAATGCTGGTACTCTTCTGCATCCGCTTATACTGAAAGCCGACTTCATCATAGTAGGGAAACGTCTAGGTGGATTTATTGGTACTGACTGTCCTCTGTCTCAGATAATAATGGTTTCATAATATTTAAAAATGTTAACATTATTCGTGGTTTCTGTTATTGGGATCAAAATAAGCTAAAAATAAGGAAGCTGCATACCATTTTTACCCTGCGAGTGTTTTAGAAATAGCCGTATCAAAAATGTACTTTATTTTATAAAAATAACGAATAGCTACCTTGGTTTAACATAGTGGTTTAGAAAATGCATCTCCTTAGCTTCATCTATGTAGTGTTAGATTACATTCCGTAGACTGTGACACAAGAATAGAGCGTTAGCGATTTAAGATTACTCTTTTCAAATTTCAATCAGATTTTCACAATAAAGACTGATATCGTAAGCTAAGCTTATATGTGTCCTTAGATCGTCACAATTATCTCAAGTAACTAATAAGATTAGTGCTACTTTCTTATTTTGATCAGTTTATAATGTTTCTGGCACAATGCACTCACTCTGTATTTGTACCAACACTTATCGTCCGATGATAAGATTATTAGTCATCTAAATGCATTCGATACTTCTCTGCCTACTTTCAAAGATGATAGTCTGAAGTCGTTTGAAAGTTGGGTGCTATTAATTTTGTCTTTAGGATAGCAATGTGCTTCATCTGCATCTTGCGTTGTTCATGGAACATTTTTTCTGTCCATATCATTTCATGAGGTTCACCTACTTCATCGCCCTCGTCATCTTTTCAGCCGAAAGACGTCCACTGCTTGACATGGGGCGCCCCCAAGCGTAGAAACATCGATTGGTCCTCTGCTTCTTACATCCGGCGAACCTAGGAGTTCGCCGGTGTTCGCTTGCCTATTCGGCATTACATTATTAAAAAAAGGAGACTATTCTAGTTCCGTTGCCACCTAATACTCGTATTCAATCATCAATTCACCTCAGCGTACAATCATAACTAGAGATAACCTTTCACTCAATAACCCTGTAACTATTTACGTTCTGTTACGAGTATAAATTGAATTGTAACTACTTTATGTTATACTTGTCAATTGCAATCTAAGTTGCTATATTTTTACTTACACGTTACTGGCTTGCAACTGTTCGTTGGATATTGGAATCCATAAGTCATCATTCAGTTTTAGCCACCGATATCTTACAAACAATTTCTTTGGTAAATGGCTTCCGACTTGCTTCCGAAGATTTAATATGGTACCGGATATAATCAAATTGAAAGACAAGATAAGGTCTTCCGATACTGTTGGTAGTGGTAACACGTAGATACTGTTGCCACTTGAGATTTGACGTAATGTTTTAGACGCGATTTTAAAACCTATTAGTGACAAAGGGGAACTGTAAAGTAAAATAACTTTATGAAATGAAAAAAAAAGTATGTATGAATAGAGATTACATCAGTATATTTCAAAGAAATAACTTGCAGATTGAGCCCGCTTATCTTATTACTAAGCCACATCCTAGACACATCATTGTAAAATAATACTCTCATGTGCGTAAACGCACGCAATCTTTGACACGATGCACGTGCATACTTGGACTTTACGACAACATGGAACTCGCAAATATAAGCTTTAGAATTAACAAAGTAATAAATTTAGTAAAGTCAACCATTATGTTTAAATTTTTATAGTACTCCTTGAAAAGTCCTCAGTTTTTTGTTTTGAGCCTCGCCTATAAAAAACTTCTTAACCTACTGTCTGACCAGTTTCAATTAAATCTACTCAACCTATCACAGTCCACTATTGGATGTCTTAGTTCAACACCTTTCGAACCGAATCTGCCCCTGCCACCTTTTAAAACTCTTTAGTCAAGAGCTACAAATAAAACGTTGCTAGAAACAAAAATAACTTAAAAAGCTAGGAAAGAAATATGCCAGTCAACAACAATGTCAGGGGTAGGAATACTACCACTCACAGACAGTACCCTATTTACCCAGACTAAAGAGTATTTTATGAATGTCCAAATACCGGTAATGAGACTTAGTTATATAACAGAGTGTATTGTATACGCTTATCTTTTAAATGTTTTCGGTTTAAAATAAGTGTGACTTCATCCATTTAGCGACATGGCCTACATTCGCAATCTTTGTTATTGCTTAGATTCGGCTAATATAGTGAATTGTTTAGTTTTAAAAGGTACTTCATAAATTGTATGCAGACAGTTTATTTAGAGTTCAAGACGTACCTACTTCGATGCTGACATAAATGTATCAATAGAAAAAAATCTAACGAAATCAATGATGAAGCTACTACTTTCTATGAAAAAGATGAAAAATCGACGAGAAATTACAGAATATTTAGTATTAGTATTGTGTATTTAAAATATAAAATGTGCATGTTTCTCGTAAAATAAATATGAGAAAATCATGTTATTTTGTATTACTTCATTTATGATCTGAATTTATTCCAACGTACCGAAAACACTCCGCGCCTTAATTATTTTGTATGCAACGTCAATATTGATAACCTAATCACCCAGTTATCCAAGAGACACAAACAAACAAAATTTTGCCACTAAATTCGCACTAGATTCGAGAATTTCCAACAATTCTCTCCAACATAGGCCTACTGGCCTTGAGAGAGACGAACGCAAAGCGAAATCAAATAACATTATCGCTATGTACGTAGCAAATAGACATATCTCGGAATCGTGATTACGTATTATCGGACCAGATTCGCGGAGTCAACGAACTCTTTATCAGAGGAAGATAGGCGCTGCGTCTTCTGACAAAAAATACAGTAAATGATTATGAAGACATCTCTTTTTCTCACCGGATGTGAGATACCAGGATAATTGTTTATTGTCGGATTAAAATTCAACACTTCGAAGTATTCTTTTGAGGATGGTGACTTTTACAAGTTCAGTGGCTTTTTGTGTGTTTGTTGGTAGAAAGAAGACGAGTTAATAATTTGCCTTTAATCTCAGTTCGGGATGAAACATTGACGTCTTTTTCAATGATTAATAAATTAGTGTCAGATATAGTAAGAAAGACTTAACTGGTTCTGCCAGCCTTAAGATAAGGAAATGCTGATGCTAATAAGACTATTTAATTTAATAATGTACATTTCATGCGTTCTAGATTTCGATACAAATCTACGATTGATTTGGGAATCAAATGAGCATTTAATGGCCCACATCCTGCATCAAATTATTTCCTACCAACCATCGAATCTTTAAACAAGTCTAATAATGTAAAAACGTTCGCCAATCATACGTGTGATCCTAATGGTATTCTGGCTTCCTGCCAGGATCTACTTCGGTTAAAGAAACCAGGTATGCGTTCATTGACAAGTGCATGGACAGTGCTATCCACACCACGCCCACTGTCGACCTAATTTTGACAAGAATTTTCTTCTCCACAGTACTGGAATGTATAACATCAAATGATTGTGGTGTTATTCATACAGCCAAGCAGTCTACTGCTGGACATAGGCCAATCTCGCGATATTGAGCTAGAACTTCGGCTACCGTTAAACAGTTTCTACCAACGACTATACGTGTTCCAGTCCTAGGTTCTCCATATGGATTGATGATAGCCATAACATAAGCATTGTAGCTATCGTCAGTAGGTACTTTTTCAAAGGTAATGATTTTGTCAGTAAAAATGCCCTTAAGATGTTCGTAAGTCACACCCAATGTCTAGCTTAAAGCATTGAGAGAATGATACACATGAGTTTTTACAATACAAATCGATTTAAAACGCGCTCTACCCCACATCTGTAGTTAAAAATGCGGTGACAAATTGATATGATGCCAATGTTTTTTTATAATGGTTTCGGTCAAGCACCTCGTGCGTAGACATAGAGTCTGCGATATATGCATGGAATTTTTTCTACGCTCTTTTCATATCTAATAAAAGAGCTCGGAAATCGGAGCATCTATAAAAACAATAATGGCTTTACGTAAACATCTTATATCTTTTTTTTCTCTTTGAAATGTTTCAACGTAGCTCTTGAGAGAAAATAGCTTTCAATAAGTTTTTAGCACTACTAAAATGATAGAATTGTTCAATATTGTTTCAGTACACTTTTGTTGTTTTCTGACTTTTCGTTTGATTAACTATTATTTTTCAAACAACTGAAATTATTAATATATTCCAAGACATGTCTTACAATACCTTTGCGTAAATTGAATGGAGCTTACAAATATTCATTGTAGCTTTCTTCAATATTTCTTCTAGTTTTTATTTTTTTATTTTTAGTTCATGACCTGGCAATGTACTTATGTAACACATTCTCAACAAAATTTTCATGCCTGTTTGTTTCAAAAGCAACATCCACTATATCTGCTAGTAATTCATGCGTGAGTACTTATTTTTATATATGGACAGCCAACGCGTCATAACCAGACATAAACATCATTCAGTCTATTTCTCAATATTATCTGGAACTAATAATGGATAACAATGGTTCTGATGAGATATTAACCGATGAGTCTGTTTTCAAAATAGCAATCACAAATCATTCTCTCACATAGACAATTGAAACAGATGATCTATTTTTTTGATAATTGCAGAATGTAATTCGTTTAACCTAGATGCGTAGATGTATTTTCTGTCTATTATGCGTCAGAAAAATATTTGAGAATACATCCGGACTAGTTCTGATGATTCTAAAAATTGCGTAGTTACACAATGCCACTTAAGATCGTCATTTGCCTAGCCTTTGTCCAACTATATTGGGGTCTGCTTCTAGTCTAACCGGATACAGCTGAATACCAGTACTTGCCAATATAGTTGCAATGTTAGTTAAGAATAAAACTAAAAATAACTGAAGTATTGAATTCTATGGATAGCCGAAACGAAGTCAAGTTAAAACTCGAAAAACAACTTTAAGTGAATGAAGACACCATACAGTGAATATTCAAAAGCGGACAATACTATCATTTGCAAAGTCAAAACCTCCCAAAGCTTCGCCTGATGAAACCATTTACGAACCGCTAATTGTGTACTGACAGGCGATTTCTTCATTAGCTGATCGGCAGCCATATGGAAGTTTAAGGAGGTTAATCATCCCATTTGAATCTGCTGCCAAACATGATATGGTTGATTGATGTATCATTGACAGCTCCAAAAAGTGGTCGTAAAAATTTGGTGAGGTAAAATCTTCCTTGAAAGATGAAAATATAACTATTTTTTTTGTGTTCGAGCTCTGCTTGGACCTTTATTTTAAATGATGAAAAAATGGTCGTGTTTTAAGTTCTAGTCTATTATTATGTATGCTCACCCATCCCAGAAGGCATATGGCTGTGGTCGAGAAATAGTTCTAAGTTTAATGGTATTACTATTTGTTGCACATTTTGTTAAAGTAACAGTAGGTAGTATTCATTTTTATTGAATAGTTAAAATAGAAGCAATTGCGATGTTGAGTGTGTTTGGTACTTTAGGCTACACTTTATTGATATTAGACTCTTGAGAATTTACAACAATATGTTATGGAAGTCTGACGCATATATTTCAAGATGTTTATGATACAGATTTTTTCTCGCGCCATCTTCTTAACCTCTCTCAATTTCCATAACTCTTGTTATTGTTAGAATTATTTTTATTCTAAAAATCATAGCTGGCGGGTATTCACCTTTTTGGCAAGGCCGTCAGTCGAGAGAGACGGCGTTATTGCAGCTTCATTGTGTTAGAACGAGATGGGTATGTTGCTGAAAGATATTGCCGGCATGATTTATTCTCAATAGCATCTCTTCAACAGGTGCGTAACCCGTTGCGTTATGTTATTTCGATTCCATGCCAAATTGTGTATTTATAGAAATTGTGTGTCGCGAAAATATATCATTATCAGTGAACCGTTTTATCTCTTTCTTTGAAGTCGCGAATGTATGCTTAGATAATGACTGCTCTCGCGGTATCTTTTATCTTTGCTATTCTATTTCTGTTAACATCGTTAGGTCGTAACTGTACGTTTATTGTCTTGCTTCATTCAGTAGTTATTCTTATCTGTTTCGTAGTATTGGGCTCCTAATGTTTAGACATGTTTACGAATTCCTTACTGCTACAAAGAGCTTACTATTTTCGTCGTATTTAAAGGTCGAATCTTATAGTAATCATCACATGTCCGTTCCCACACGTGGGTCTCTCAATGATAAATACATACGGTAATAGAGAATTTTGCTGAGACCATGCTTATTGATGATCGCAGTATGTTTTTGTGCGTTTACGAACATTCTATTCAATTATTTCTTTTAGGTCCCTTATCTATCACCGTTGAACCATTCAAATAAATTCTGAGCTTGGAAGAAACCTTGGGTTAACAATAAAATACTTCATTGCAAACCTAAAGTTTATGTCATCATCTCTGTATCTATCTTTCTGTATACTTATACATATTTATCACCGCCAACATTTATACCTTTAAAATTGAAGTACTTTTTACTAATTTTTGAATCTCTTTTCAGGTAAGTTGTAAGCAGTTCAGATATTTAAAAGAAACCCTTCAGTAAGTGGATTATTCAAAACAAAAATAATCATGTACGATAAAATGCTTGTTCTAACATTTGATCTCCTCTGTCACATATATTCTAGTTTTACAACTAAAAAATATTTCAAACGCGCCTAGTACCAGAATAAAATGTTCCTTTATAATTTATTTGGGACAGCTAGTATATTAATTCCGATGATGAGACGAGCTTTGTGGGTGAGCAGTTTTTATTATAGTTATTCTTGTTGAGTTTTACTTTATCGTCGTCGTCAACGACATAAGTGTTATGTTAGGTTCTGCAAAATTATTTTTACTTAAATTTTAAACTTTTTGTGATACGTTTTCTTTGCAGTTCAGTTTCTTTCTCTTCCGTTGTTCTTTCCAACGATGTGGGATTCAAGACAGTTCAATCGAGTCTCCAGGACTCATCCAGCTATTTACATTGCCTCGGACTTTTCTGGTGGTCACTGTTGTCAGGCTGTCAGGCTATTAAGAGCTCTGCAGTGGTTGGAAATAATGTGATGGTCTTGTCTTGTGTTTAAAATTAATTTGATAAAACAGGGATCTAGGTAGTTTAAGATATATCTAGCAAATAAATTGAGAACATTATTTATGCCTAATCTACGTGTGTTGCTTTAGCAAGAGTGTTTATTTATATAAAATAGTTTTCACACTAGTTACATGTTCCAACCAGTAGATACGCAAATAGAGAAGTTGATTTGTATTTTTTCGAAGTATATTCATTCACTTTTCTTAGAATACGAGATTGAATTTCATTTACCTTGAAAGCAAAACGTTTATCTACTCCTGTCTTAATTTTAAAACACATCAAATGTCAGAGTGTATATCTAGAATAATATACATCTCAGCTCGACTGGCTTACTTAGTTCGATACACCTGCCTAAAACATAGGATATTTGCTAACTGTCTTTCATCTGTGAGGTACTTTTTCTTTCGTTTGTTTGAGTTTGACGAGGCGTAGGAAACTATTCAGACATTTTTTTGCATTCTTGCATAATATACATAGCTTAACTATCTCAGCGTCTTCCTGATCTTGTTCAATGTACTTCCTCTTCCTTCTTGTCATCAACGATAATTCGATCAGTGACTTTTCTTTCATTTCATTGCTCACACAGCCCATACATCATTTCTGTGGCCTCTCTCTCTTCTCTCTCTCCATCTATCTACAATTCTATTCATAACTCTTTTGGTTATGGTTCTGTATAATTTCATAACATTAAATGCATTCGAGTTCAACAATGAATCTTAAAATTCACGCCTTGTTCTTTAGGTACTTATCATACCCGAAAATGACGAAAACCAGTTCAATAAGAAGAACAAACTACGCAATCTGTTAGTACCTACCATTTAAAACAGAGTGAAGACTGAGTAACGGTCAATCGTTTAAAACATTATATATGTATTTAGCATCAATTTATATTGTCACGTGGCTCACTAAATTCTTTAATAGCGAGACCACACAACTATTTACTTAAGGTAAAGGCGATAATTTCTGTGCACTATTTTTAGACATCGCGATTTTTTTTTGCAACTATTTTTTGTTGCAATGTTTAGATTCGAACCGGATGTTGATAAATATGTGATAATTTATTTATGAATTGACGTTACTATTAGTATGTGACTTTAGCTTTTCAGTGTCATTGTCTGATTTGTATTTGTTTTCTTAGTACTTCTTTATTTTCGTTAGCTTGATGTATTTGGATGTATCTACTGACTGTGATCGCTTACTACAAGTTTTGTGTTAAAATAAAAGGTATATACTTAGATAAAAGTAAATATGCTATAAGTTATGTAAATATGTTTTAAAGCAACAAAACAAAAGATTAAAATATGAACCAAGTTCATTTAGGTATGGCAATATTGTACTTGACTTATTCAGTGGAAGAGCTGAAACTTTGATTCGTGTCTGTTTCGACGTCTTTGTGCTAAGCTAACATTTATTTGATATCTTTGATCATCGCAACAGGTCAATTTCAAACAAAAATCTACAAAGAACCACACGAATATATCAACTTGATCTTTGTTACACAAACATTAATATTTGATACTTCGCCTTAACTGACTGTCAAAAATTTTGGCATTTTGCCAAGACACAGACACTAATAAAAAGTTGTAAAAATGAATGTGAGATACCGTTGTCTAGTCTGACTGTCATTAGGGAGATACATGACGATTGACGGGAAAAGAATTTAGGAAGTGTCATAGACTTGTTGATTGGGAGAGTCTTCATAGGGCAGCATCCATGGAGGAAATATAGGGTAGGCTTAATTTATTTTGAGCAGGCAAGCAACAGACGTGGTTCTTTTTTTATTACAAGTAATGTAAGAATCACATCACACTATCTTCTAATATTATAAAGACGAAAGTTTGTGAGTGTGTGAGTATGTTTGTTACTTCTTCACGCGCAAACGGCTGGACCGATTTAGATGAAATTTGGTATAGAGACTGTTTGAGTCCCGGGAAAGGACATAGGATAGTTTTTATCCCGGGATTATGTTCCCGTGGGATAATTTTCGACATTCACGCGAGCGGAGCCGCGGGTGGCCGCTAGTCACGCTAATATTTAAAAGGAAAAAGTTTGTGAGTGTGTGTTTATGTTTGATACTTGTAGCTTGACCAATTTTGATAAAATTTGGTATGCAGGAAGCTGACACCCTGAATGAACACATATTATTATGTAGACTTTTAAACCGCGGGTAACACTGCGGGGCGCAGCTAGTTGTAAATAAAATATGTTTGACAACTATATTGGACTCGATAAGTAAAAGCCTCTCAAGACTTTCAGAATCCGTTTGCTTATGACTTTTTTTAAGGAGCTTTGTCGGTCAGCAGTGGACGGACCTCTTTCGGCTGAAATGATGATGATACATCAGCAGTAGGCAATGCAATTAATATAAGCCAATGTTAAACGGATATTATTATTTATTTATTATATACTTTATTGTACACCTCATAATAAGAACAGGACAATCATACATAAAATAAGTGCACAATGAGCGGTCTTATCGCACAAGGCAATCTCTTCCAGACAACCTTTGGATGGATTGAACGAAGGGAGATAGATTTAGGGCTGTCAGTGTACAAACGTTTTAAACAATACTAATTAGAAATAATAATATAAAATACATAAATACAATACCAATTTATATACTAATAAATATCAAATATATAATTGAGACAGGAGCGGAAAAGTTAAAGTGAAAGGTAATGCTCCTTCACCGTTCTTTTAAACTCTGGTAGCGTTTGGGCACGCCTCACTTCTATGGGTAATGCATTCCACAAACGAGCCGCTTGTATACTGAAAGATTTGTCAAAGAAGGAAGTGGAATGCATACGAATACTTAGTTTTAGATTCTCCGATGCTGGATACTTATTCAGTTAGATACGATGTTGATATTTTATTAAATAAATAACCAAGCGTTTCAAACCTTGTGAAATATTGCAAAATAATTATAATATACAAAATCGAGTTGTCAAATCAAACGTCCATTATTGACGTAATTGTGCAAAACATAGGCAAGCTCTCAATAAAGATAACGAATGTAGGAATGTATAAATTGACAATAATTACCTAACAATTTATACAATTATAATTATGTCACGACACAAAGAAGGTGCAGAAGGACCTCTTTATATATTTATGGATTGTATCTGAAACAAATGTTTATTATTATTATACAAAACATACCGTATTTAAAAAGCTTTTGTAGGCATTGGCGAAACAAGTAATAAAATATTAATTAAAAATCATAATACTTTAACATATCGCAGAAAAATACACGCTAGCAATTATTTTATTTTTTTGATGAGGTTGTCACGCGGTGTGATCGCCTTTTCAGTATCGTTGCATATGGCAAGGCTAAGGGTCCACATCAAAAAAATATTGGTTAACATCCTATTTACAGCAAGTTTGACGTCTGCTTAGTTAAAATGCAGCGACTAAAACTCGCCTGGCCTGGACAAATTGACATTGTAGTAAAGACTAGGGCCTAGGGCCTAGGGCTAGGGCCAGAGCCTGCCAGGGTTGCGGAATTTTTTCGAAAGAGTCACCGCGGCCCTGGAACGCAATGAGCTTTAGAAGGAACACGGATGGGCTTTAGTCAGTAAGAGTCTGATACGCTCTTCCGCTCCACCCAGAGCGGAAGGAGTCATTTGATGATTGCCAATCCTTAAAAAAAAGTAGTGACAATGATTGTGATGAAGTCCAAAATATATACATAAGATTGTCATACGCTACCGATATTTAGATGCTCGCTGTTTGGCTACTCGCTGGTCAATCCCAAACATAATCAATCAAATCCCAAATATTCAAAAGTTATCCATTTAATATTCTAAAGATTTAGATTAATCTAGGATTTCATACTACAAGTTCTAGGGCCCAATACTTCTGATATTGTTATCTAGTGATGTTAGCGATTGATAAGTCGCGGGCCCGGCGCCTGCGCACCGGAGTGCAATTGTGTCACCTAATTGTCCGCTTGTCGGTTGCGCTGAAAGGTATGGAGTCGCCTCATGTCTCGAGAAACTTCGTTGCAGACAAGAAAGGTACATTGAAGACTATATGCAGGAAGTAAATAAAATGATCAAGAGTAATACATGTTCAGGAGAATAATATTTAATAGTTCTGCTATTAATTTTTACGACCAACACCTCGATAAAAGTAGCAATTGACTTTTCCTCATCATCAAAAGTTTATCCGTGTTACAAAAATCGTATAGTATTAGAATAGCCCACGTACGTAAATATTATTATTAAAAATATTCTTTACCAATAAAATATTACACACAAGGCGACTCCACCGCTCTTGTCGAATGCTTAGTACGATCGGTGTTCGGTTCGAGTCGACCGCATGTTTGCGGCCGATCGCTCTAGTAACGATATGCGATTGGCGAGACACCGCTATTAACAGGTTTTTGAGGTCCTTATCGTTCTCTTCGTTCTTGAGGTTAAGTAAATGCCCTGAAAATCCTGCAAAAATAAACGCTCATATCTTTAAATAAGGTACAGAGTGGACACTTTGATATCTCTCTATTATCTCTCTATCACTTTTCTTTAAGGCTAAGTTACCCCATGGCGAAATCTTCTGAGAGCCATTTACACAGTGACAGTCTATCA
The DNA here is from genome assembly GCA_905163435.1 of Mamestra brassicae. Lineage (NCBI taxonomy): Eukaryota > Metazoa > Arthropoda > Insecta > Lepidoptera > Noctuidae > Mamestra > Mamestra brassicae. Next base: position 4,027,375 of record LR991009.1, read on the forward strand.
CAATATTAGTCGAAAATAACAAGTTATATGTATTAGACAAGTACTACGTGCCGAAATTCCACTCGACCCATCCCATATAATTTACGACTTTTGATAATAGTTATCGCTGATACACTTTAGCTAAAGCCCATGCTTTGCTCCATCCAATATTACGCCATTTCGCCACGCCCTGTCTCCATTTTTCATCCTATTTCTTTAACCACTCTGCTGGTCCTCTCTCTTTCTCTCTACTCTACGTACTCTACTTCAAACTCCAAAATTATTGTTGGAAATACAAAAGTTAATTACTTCAAACATAATGTTTTTTCCAAAATACAGCCACGCGAACTTCGCTTCCTAGCGCAATCATAATATACTTAAGTCACTCACGCCACACATTACGATAACTATCTTTAGGCTCTAAAATGATGTAACAGCACAACAAAAAGACTAAATCCGTGAAGTATCTATTCAAGCATTCTAGAAAAGTGAACAACTCATTCCATTACGAGATCTATGAAATTATTAATTTAAAGTACGCTGAATAGAATTCAAATTGCATCCAAGGTTAGGGAGACATCAGTTTTAATTAATAAACACAATTATTACTGCAATCAGTGCTGCGTCTCACGTAGTCTAGACTATAACCGTTCATCATTTTAAAGTAAACTCAACGAGTGGCTGGTTAATTATGTTTTATCACTTTTTAGATGGGATTACGTAATTTTAATAATTGCTTTATTATTGCAAGGAATTTAATAATGTTGAAAATGGTCACTGCTGCACCTAGGTAACTTATTTTTTTAGTTAATAGCAGTAATCAAAACCGGACATGGTTATTATTTCAAGCTAGAAAATATAGTGTAATTTAAGTCACGGAGTGAATATTTGACTCGTTACTTGATTTTTCGTTTTGGGGTTGCTACACTTACAAATATAAAAAAAGCGATTTTGGACTCAAAAGACTGCCCAACCAAAAATTAAAATATAAAGTCATTTCAAAATCAGAAGCACCTAATTTACATTTTCAAACTAGGCTGCAAATCAAAACTTTTTGGACGTCAAAAATTTGCGTGAAGCCCCCTGCAATGCCCCTTAAAATTAAATGGGCCTAAGCAGGACGTTAGCCGCATGTCGTCCGGTAAAACACAGTATTTGTGCCCTGAAACAGTGACACAGGGCTGCGACAAATCGCGAAAGTGATGGTGGGACGACCTGGATGTCTTCCTTAAGAATTGGAAGGAAGATGCGGAAAATTGAGACCGTAAGAAGGAATGGAGGTAGGCATTTGCCCAATAGTGGGACGCTGTGTCCCACGGGAAGGCTGGATGAAGTATCATAAATTAATCACGTTTATTCCATAAATACTTAACTAACTATATACACTAGAAATAAAAATAAAAACCTTAACTAAATGAACCCTAAAATATGGCGTCAAAAAATTCATCCGCATCGCTGTTGACTGGAAGTGTACCCAAAAAACTAGCGGCATTGCCGCGTTGTATGGAAATGCTTATTCTTTGACCAAGGTAAAAGCCAGCCCTTAATTAATCACGCAGCAACATTTAAAAAGAAAACTGGATTATCTCTTCTTTTGTTAAAGATTTACATCGATCTTTTCAAGAAATATGTAATTTCATGATGTCACGTGATTCATTGTTGTTCTATATTACGATAATTTGCTCTGCAAAAGCACATACCAATCGTACCACGCAGAAAACTCCACTTAAACCTATAAATTGAAATCAATACCTATTCTCATATTTCCTTGACATCTCGTCAGCCTACTATTAAGATATCGCCTGTCTAAGTAATATCTTACCCCACCTTGTTGAGCGCTTAATTAACGACTAAGGAATAATTTTGACGCCATAAGTAATTTGTACCGATTTGTAAGCAAATTGACAACAAATTGACCTGCTTGGCTAAAAGTTGGTTAATACGAGTAAGTGCTTGTTGTTACCTTATAGAGTTGTGGTACTTAGTTGATGACACGCCGTTTTTACCCTTTTGAGGTGAGACGGGGAGGGAATGTTAAGTAGCTCAAATTGTTTGGACCACACAACCACACTGCTTGAGCGAATGCTTCAGAAACTGGATACTTAACTGCTATGCTTTTTCTTTAAGACTTTTTCCGATAAAGAAACCACCTTCATCTATACATGTTTCTGTTGAAAACGTTTTGCATCATTCGATATCTTGAAAATACATTAATTAACGTTAACGTTTTACTAGAATATCGCTAACTGAACCTTTCCTTTTTAATCTCCACTTACTAGAACAAATTAGAATGTAAAATCTTAAGCTACTTAGTGCTTGGCACACATGTTCCCTTTTAATAATTATTAACAAGCAACAGATTATTCAAAATCATGCATTGTTTTAAAGCTTCAACAACCTTAACCTATTTGATTTCACTTTAATTGACCAGAAAAAAATGAGTTTTGTAGGTACATTTTAATTTTGTATATTATGTATAAATTATATTTTGTAAATTATTATTATTAATTATAATTTATTTTAATTATGTTTGTAAATTATATTTTGTATAAATTATATTTGTAAATGGTATTTTGTATAAGTGACTAAATTTTAATCTAAAAGCGTCCAGTTTATTTTCAACAATCTTATCCCATCAAGAAGGCAAGTTCTAGAAACCTGCATAAACAAATTGCAACGTTAAACAGACCTAGCTATAGAAATCAATTAATTAAAGAACATTTTGTATCTATCAATGTATCTTAAGTAATGCAACTTGATGCCAGCGGTTTTTAGTTTAGCCAGAAGCAGGTCATTGCGGTCGATTATTTGGTGCAGCGCAAGATGTGAGATATGGTACCAAAATTATTTAAAAGTCGATATTTTAATAGGTAAATAATCCCCTTCCCTCATTTATTATGCGCACAGCCAAGGTGTAGAACTCTCTTCCAGTATCTGTGTTCCTTATTAGCTACTTCCCGTAGCCCGTCTTCCTTCCAAAGCAGAAGTGAACAGGTATCACTATCATATGGGTCAAGAATGGGCTCATCAGGCATAAAAAGTCAAGTTCAGTAGGTAATACAGCATATTTTATTAGATCGCGTTTAGCCACTATCTTACCTGATGGTAAGAGATGATGTAGTCAACGAAGGAGCACGCTAGCCTAGAAGTAACGGAATCAATCTTGATTAAGGAATCCAAGCGGCTCTCGACACAGTAACTTTATCAGCAATAACAATTTTCAAAAAGTCAAAAATCATATGATTGATATGCGCTACCGAAATGTCAATCCTCAATACTTAACATTTTGGCACTCCTACAATGACTGTCGCCTATTCAATATCACTTTGCACTTTGAGAAACCCATATTATAGAATAAAACGCAGATCCCTACTGGCGAATTCCAGTCCCCAGCCTTTTTATAAAAGCTCGTCCGAAGATTTCCTAAAGTGTGGGTGCCGGTATGAGTATAGTCACGTTCTTAAGTCAGTTTTATCTCTGTAATGGCAACGCACCTGCTATAAATCTGATATTGCAGACGTATCATGGTAATAGTAATAATCATTCACGATGAGATGAACTGCCTTGTTTTCCACCCAATAAAATAATCTTATATGCAAACACGCTGAAACTTCTAACTTAAAACCGCAATTTGCTCTCGCTCTAAACACTACAAGTATGCGGTTATGTATAATATAAATAAAATTTAAATGTACAATATATTTGAGCAATAATATCAATTTACACGCCGAGTAAAGACAACTGTGTTTTACGACCTGTTTGCTTACTGTTTGAATAATTAATTGTGGTCATCCTTGTGTGTGATAAGTGTAAATTAATATGCAATGATTATGGAAGCTAAGTTAATATGCTAAACAGGGTGGCTTTGATTCTATTATCCTCCCGCCCACACCTCTAAGTTACTTACAAATGTGCTTAGTCATAAGCACCTACCCACATAAACTTACGCCTTTTTCTTTGTAGGCAAGAACTACAGATCCCAACCTGCTGCGATCCTAAGGTACCTACATTCTAAATGCCTAATTGAGAAAAGACTACGAAAGCAGTTATGCCTCTACTGGTGGGGTGTGTAGGGTCTGTTTTTTTTGACAGCTTTCGACGTTCTAAAAGTGCTTATTTACAACCTCGATCTGCCTAGCCTTTTCCCAACTATATTGGGGTCGGTTTCCAGTCAAACCGGATTTAGCTGAATACCAGTATTTCACGTGGAGCGGTTGCCTACCAGACCTGGGATAAAAGGTTTAAAAAATACCGGCTACGCTCTGGAGTCGAACTCGGGCGAGGTGTGCGCAAGAATCATAAACAGACAGACAATAAGGCAGAAACACGACGAGTGATCCTACAAAGGTACCGTTTTTTTCATACGGACGATTGAATCGCTAGCAAATACGAGTATGTTGATTATAAATTTCGTCTTCTATGAACACCTTATGTACCTATTTATCCATTGCATATGGATATTCTATGATCATAACTCCTAAACTGCATCCCAGGAATAACTGCCAAATGCCACATCTCCCACATTCTAAGATCTATGGTACGTACGGGTACAACATACCTACAGACCGGAGGTGTTAATAAAACAATATTAATTGTTATATTATTGTAATAATATGCAGAGACAATAGGATATTGTTATTGCACATAGGTATTAATTAATATTGTTATAGCTTTTTATTTATATACATATATAGTTTTGATGTTTGTACTTGTTCTTTTGTTTATAGTGTTGGATATGAAGTCAGTGATAATGTCACCGAAAAATTGCAGACCCCGTAAGATTGGAATCAATCTTTATTAAATTATAATTTTCGATATATTATGACAGCGATGCGGAGGAATACTTTGATGCCTGAGTGAACTGACTTTGTTTTTGTATTATATTATGTACATACTTAGGTTTAGTAGATGTAAATAGTTTAAGTAAATAGTTTTAAGATAATTATAATACTAATTAAGACTGACGATATATTATGAAAAATCGTTTTTTTTACCCATCCAAATTCTTAAATCATCAAAATATCCGTGTCTTATTTAGAAAAAATAGTTTACAAATTTACGCGATATTTTACAATCTGCCATTTTCTGGTGACAAAGAGACAAAAAAATGAGTATGATCTGTCGACGATATTCCACTTATTGTCTCACATCGGCACTGTAGTAAAGTTATTGGTAACAATATTCGGAAACCAGTTAAGGGTTAACAGGGCTCGCGATTCGCTGAGACTTACATTACGCCTATAATTCCCGAAGGTAAAGTAGGCAGGGGTGTACCAATGGTACACCCATATTTCGCCAGTTCATGGCAACATTGGGCAAACATCTCCCTGAAACCGCAAATTTTCTGTCTATGGTGTGACCATAGAGACAGAGCAGCTAATGTCCGTCCCTGACATAGCTTGGTCATGCTATATTTTTTTATTAACAATTTTTTATTATTTTGTGCGTCCTCTCTAGCGGAATTGGCGGTTTTTTCTTTCGTTCTTTCTATAATTTTAATTGCAATTTTCTACAGAAAAACCAATGCCCCACCAAAACCGACCAGCAGTATGAATGAATGAGTGTAAATAAATCTTTCCTCCTGTTTGTGCATCTTCTGTCTCCACAGAAATAAAACAACAAACAAGGACAGCTGACGTTAACGCGCGACGTTGACGAGGGCGGCGCGTCGCGAATTGCTTAATACATTGCATTGTGCTGATGAGGTATACAATACATACGTCGTACAGTACCTATACTTGTAGTATGGTATATGACTATTTGGTTGGGAGATTATAACTTTATTCGGATTTAACCTATCTACAGATTCACTTATATCAGTGTGGCCGCTTGTGGGTGTACTACAACGTGTAACAGAGTAAACGCAACTGAAAAGGGGTCGTTATGCATCACTATGAACAACTTTTACTGTGGGACTTTTACGTTCTAAAAGTTGTTCACACGTTATATTGTAGGTTACCTACAACGGGTCATTGTACTCATCATTATAAATAACTTTGACTATAGGTCCAAACCCGAAATCGCGAAAAAAAATTACTGCATACCTCGACAAAATGTTATGAGCAGCAATTTTTTTTTTAATTACTTATTTTGTTTATTCATTACTGTTTGCATCGACGCTTAAATAATACCTTTTACTTTACTACTTTACCTTTTCTGAAAATCCTGGTAAAGCCAAATTTGAATCTAACTTTAACAGCTTCTCAAACAACTTGCACCAATTTTCCCCAGAAAATGTACAGTCCCGGGTATACTCAACTGCTACAAACATTCTTACGCAAAGAGTTAAGGATCGTCAACAGTCGAGTATACCCGTCACAGATGATTATAGCCTCCTCCGTCCTCCTAACTCGATATTTATTTATACTCAGCCCACAGCAACATAATGACGTCTCTATTTATTTTGCTATCTCCTCGCCCACATCAATTTATTGTCAACCTAACTGACTGGAGTTAATGCGAATTGACACTGAGTTAAAGATGGTGAATCGATGAGGTAAGGCTAATTTTGTAAGGTGAACTTAGTCATTGGTCTATTTTGAGCTACTTTATAAAAATATCTTTAGTCTCATCGATCGAGATATGATGGCGAACAAGTTCCATCTCGGTCTGAATGTGATTCGTCGATCGTGGCAAATTCTCTTTACCTAGCATTTGGCCTATATGACTCCCTTGCGAAACCCGTAATTATGATTCTTGGCGACAGTGTAGCTGTCTATCATTAAATGAATTGTTGTAATCGGATCAGCATTCCAAAGATCTTATTCTTTTCGAGTAAGTGGTCCTTAGATTTTTTGGACCCAGATGGTGGCCACGTCAATTGCAGCGTCGGTCGCATTCACTCCACAGATAACCTTTTACAAATATTTTCCTTTACCTCTTTAGTAGTTCGGATTACCCAAAAGTGTACTTTGTTATACGTATTTAGGTATTGTCTTCTAAATCTCCAATCTTTAAACACTACACCATCTTCTTTCTACTTCCGAAAACTAAACTCGGTCTTCTACATTAGCTCTTAAACGTCTACTCAATAAAGCTCCATAACTCTTTTTCTTTCTTTCTTCTTTCTTTTCATACTAACCAGCGTCAAATAGTTATAAACTCGAAAAATCATCGATACAACAAATAACTTCATTAACATGAAAATACCTTCATTAGCTTCTCCACCCACTGAATCTATCAACATACTTTTCAATAAAAGATTGGAAGACTGAATTAAAGTCTCCATTGACCATGAATACTATGATTGAATAATAAAACATTACTATAAATGGATACATATTTTCGACTGCAAATGAATCTGCCTTTGAAAGGAGATCAATATGAAATTATTAAATGAGTTCCTCTCACAAGGCTTAATTATTTATAAATTTTGGATTATGATCCCTGTATTGTAATAAAGTTATCAGCTTTTTCCCTATTTGTAATTTGTCTTGATGCTCTGGTAGATTGCTCAATGCTATATTCAGTAATAACTTAATATCAAAATTATTCTGAAGAAATCTTGGAAAGTTCATTTGAAGATGTGTCTTTAAAAACTACTGCACCGGTTTGTTTGGAATCAAATTGAATTCAAACCTTAAAATAATTTGTTTTAAATAGGTGACACAGATTAATTTAGCCGATTCATAACAGCATTAAACAATTTTTCCCCTTGTATGATAAAGTTTATTTTATTTGTTCTGATGAGCCACCATACCTCGATCTCGCCTGATGGTACGCGATGGTGAATGAGGTCTACGATGGAGCAAGCGAGCCCAGAAGATACCTGTTCAGTCTTGTTTTGAAGGCTGACATAGAGAACACGGATGCAGAGAGAGAGAAAAGGTTAATTTTTATATTCAACCAATCCTGTCCCACTGCTAGGCAAAGGCCTCGAGAAAAGAATACCTGGAAGGATGTGTGGGTTAATATATCGCCCACATAAAAATCATATAGACCTCTAATGCAGTCTGCATCCCATGCACCCAACAAAAAAAAAACATATTCCCATGACACAAACAAACAAATCAAAACTAGACCACTACCAAATACAGACAAAAATTAGGGCAAAACAGACGGACAGACAAGCAATCCATCTTCAACTAATCACCGTAAAAAAACCAAATTAAAATATAGCTTCTTAGTAATGCAGATGGAGTGTTTCTGAACGTAAGCCGAGGTAATCCGGGTTGTAATATCTGTGGAGACGAAGAATCGGCAAAAACGGTTTCACAATATCTGGTGGTTTGTGGAAGGTTCAGTTGGGTACGTCTTTGAAATATGAGGGATGGTTTGTACTTCTATTGCATACAAAAAAAAACATTTAAATATTTTCTTTCTACTGTCCTGCTGTGATAGCTTCTATGTTTAGGTTTGTAAACCAATTACGCCTCAGGGCATAACTAATTAGGATATAACTTGGTTCACGGATATACATTAGCCTAAGTTAGGTTGCGTTTTATCCCCGTAGTACGTTTCCTTAGGATAATTCTTGACTCACACGCGGTCGATGCCGCTCCAAAATTGCAGAAATATTTCGAATCACAAAGGGTTTTAAAAATCATGATCATCTTTTCAGTGGAAAAACATCCATTACTGGTCACACACATAAGCCTTACAATATTTTAGCCACACAGAAAAAATAAAAATATGTCAATATCATAAATACTCTTAGCAAGAAATCACAGTAGTTCTAACGACACATTGTCATTGACACAATAACAGCTGATTGAGTAGTGATATTGTGACTTGTGACCATACCTACTCTAAGTCAATAATCCTCAAACGATTTAAACTCACAGTTAAACTACTGTGGTTAACTGTCACTTGTCGTTAATCTCAGATTGAAACGTTAGCGGTAACGCTTTGATTGTTGCGCCTGCGCCGCCAGATCTCTGTCAGATGTTATGATTGGTAGCGGTTTTTTGCTCGCCCTTGCAGTGGTGGGCAAGGCATGAGAGAATAGAGTTTTGTGGAATTCGAACTTGAATAATTGAGTAGTTGAAAAAATGAATCATATGGGTATGTCATTTGAGTCCTCTAAGTGTCTTTTGAATCACCAATCTGAAAAAACACCGAAGGTTCTTCTTAACTGGACAAAGGCCACTTAAAAAGTACACCTAAATATCTAAAGAAAGTCATGAATATAGCACATACTTAGGGATACAATACGTTGAAAACAAAAAAAAAACAAAATGGTAAAAGTATAAAATTATAGTTTCTGTGTTTAAAAAGGTTACTGATGGGGAGAGCCAACCCCTAAAATAGCGATATAAGCCTAGGTAGAGAGAGAGAAAGTACTGTGTTATATTATTATCCTACAAATATTATAAACGCGAAAGTTTGTAAGTATGGATGGATGGATGGATGTTTGTTACTCTTTCACGTCAGAACGGCTTAACGGATCTTGAGGAAATTTGGCACAGAGGTAGATTATAGTCTGGAATAACACATAGGATACTTTTTATACCGATATTCCCAAGGGATCGAGACTTACGCGGGTGAAACCGCGGGGCTGCCACTAGTATTATAATAGTCTAGAACTGTAGAAAACTCTTTTGTCTAAGGAGGTAAACCGAAACAGATTGCTGAAAGTACGATACATTTCTATGGTATGTATGTGTTCTGTCCGTATTAATTTCTTAAAATATGTTCTACGAAACATGTTCCTTCCGCTATCAGCTCCCAACTTAACTCCTCCACAAACCAAGCCGCATTTTAATATCTCAGCTGGTTATTGGTTATACGCTAATATGGCTCGCCATTTCAAGGTGCTAATTACTTGCCATAAGTAAAAACATTGCTACATATAAGAATAAAAGTAGTAGTAATAGGAGTAATACAGGAACTTTAAACTAGTTGAATGTGCGTCGATTTGTAACGAGTTGTTCGATGATTTTGTAATGTCAATGCGGATTAAGTGTTATCTTAAGTGTGTGATTTGTTTATTAATTGGAGCATGTGGTAAGCTTAATAATTAATGTGTACAAGTATGTCTCTTATTTAAGTATAGAAAAGTAGGTACGTAGGTACAGTCAGCAACAATATTCGATGAGCGTTGCGGAATTTGTTCGAAAGAGTCACGCAAAGGGCTTTAGAAGGAACACGGATGGGTTTTAGTCAGTAAGAGTCTGACACACCCTTTCGCTCCACCCAGAGCGGAAGAAGTCATTTGATGATTTCCAATACTTAAAAAAAAAAAATACAAAGTATCAAAAGTCGTCAACTCCTAAAACATTTCTAGTCACTGAAAGCTTTGGCCACAAAATGCGGTAAACCGATCAATGTTACCAAGTTCGATTAACTTTTATAAAATTGATATTGTAACTATAACAAGCGTTATCTAATGTGAGTCACAAGAATGTTGCGAGACCCTAATTTTTTTAATAAACATCTCTCCGACTGTAATTTGTCGAAAAGGCCGCCCATTATGTTAGCATCTTGGGTTTTTACTTATAAATATATTTTCTGTAACTTATATGCATTGTAGTGCATAATAAAGAGTATTTCATTCCAAACATTGTTGACAAGCTATAACGTTTTATACACAACAAATCTTTTTTTTTTCTTTTATTCGGGCAAAGCTAAAGTAACTTGTAGATTCCTAACTGTGATAACTTGGTTATAAACACAACAAATACCAAAAGGCAAAACCTTATTTCCCAACAAGCATCTTGTAACATACCCAAGCAAACAATAAGTTGCTAATAACTTTAAAGTATTCCTTTTAAAGAGCCTTCTCGAGAGATACTTAAGTGGGTACGTAAGACAACTCCGCTACCAACAGCTGTCTGACAAATCATTACACGATGACATGAACTAATCTCATAAAGCTCGTGCCGACACAAAGAAGAAACCGAGCCATGTGCAAGTTGGACTCGCAAATTAAAGGGTTCGTACGACCAAAAGCGCGCACTCCCAACTGAGAATAGTCTACTATTCTCAGTCGGGAGTGCGGGCTAATTTTCTTGTTTCTCAGGCCTCCGACTCATGGTAGGGGTGGGTAAGAACTGTGGGGTTTTAATCGGTAGGAGTCTGACATAAACATAACCGACCGTTCTCCACAAGCACCCTGTCCATGAAGATTTTCTTACAAAAACCTCTAGGCTATTTTGTAAAAATTGCAACAGGCAATCTACACTAATATTATACAGAGGAAAAATCTACACTAATAATATTATAAAGAGCAAAAATTTTTATTTTTGTGTGTGTATGTTTGTAATGAATAAACTCAAAAACTACTATGCCAAAAATTCTTTCAGCAATGAATAGCTACATTATCAGCGAGTAACGCCTATGTTACTCGCTTATATTTTATGCCCGTATTCCCACGGGAACGAGAACTACGCGGGTGAAACCGCGTGACGTCCGCTAGTATATAATATAATTGATAGACATTTGACCGCAATCTCACCTATGGAAAGCGATGATGTGGTCGACTATGGAGCACGCTTGCCTAGAAGTCACCTATTCACTCTTGACTTAAAAACCCCCATTTTGTACTCACGAAACACAGACTCCGGCACGGAACATGTTAAAAAATGGGGTTATGTAGAACCTCTGGAAACAACGGAACCCTAAAAAAAATCCAGCGACTACAGACCAGTGGTTATAGTAGTGCCATAATCACCATAACAGCCGCACTCCTTATTTAGGCAGACGTAGTATGCGCGCGCGCCGTTAATGGTGGTCCAATTATCAAGTAATTAGCACGTCTCACTGATTGACGCCGATATGTTCATAGCTAACGAGCCTGGGTATAACTGATGGATTTTAGTCGTTTACTAGATTATATTATGCATTTAGGTTAGGTTAGTTTGAAGGTGATATTTAGATTAATTATGTTAGGGTAACCTATGCCCTCGCCTAAAGAGAGGGTCTATGTCCCAGCAATAGGAACATTAACGTTGGCTAATCAGCTTGGTACTTAAGCTTTTTTTCAGGGGCTCCCACGGAAACATAGGTACTACAAGATCTACCCGTGTGCCTCTTGTCCAATTTTGTACAGCCGATGAGGTATTGGTGAGAAGCAATCACACAGACTTTTTCATTAGCAGGATTTATAATATTTCCAATAGTTCTGTGAATATTAGTAAATAATTTATGTATGATGAGGTTGGCAGAAGTGAAGACAGCTGCTTCCGACATGGAAAAACTTTTAGCAATTTTGCTGTAAAATTTCACTAACTGAAATTAATTAGCTGGAATTTCATAGCATCAATACTTCATGAATATGAATATTGTAATTTTCATCATCTTTTTATGCAATTTTATATTCCTCCTTTACGAACTTTCATTCAAGGGAAACCAAAATATTTTTTCTCAATAACATTATTGTCGTTTTATGAGAGTTGAAAATTCTTAGCTTTTAACAATATCGATTTCCTAATAACATTTTTGAAGTGACTGCATCACTTAGATGCATGCATATGCAGTCCAATCGAAAGCACCCTTAAATCGTTTCATACGCTGGAAATTGTATCGTTTGGACAACTTCTTAATTCATCAGGTTAATCCTTCAACCTCTCTATGTATAGAGAAGTACCCTCAAATTCTTCTCCAATCCCCGAAAATTCGCCACAAACACTTCGCTAGCGATACGCGACACTCGTATCGACGATTGCACAACGGATCTGAAATAGCCCGGGCGCAATAGCTCGGCCCACTTAATGGCACTTTGTTTAAATTCCGAAGCTTATTCATACATGTTATTCGTTAATTTGTTATACAGTGTTCGATTACCGGCTGGTTATTATTATTGGGCTCTATGTTTCCTGGTTTTGTGTTGTGTTTTGGCGCGAAAGTTGCGTTATTGGCGCCATTTTGAGATTAATTTAATAAAATAACGGTCTCAGGTTAAACTCTGAGGTGGTAACATATACATAAAAGTCCCAGAATCAGGGAATTAAAAATATTAAACTATTTCAAATCAGAATTCAAGTTGAATCTAACATGCTTAATCGTTTATTGCCTTGTATGAAACGAGCTTTGAAACTTCTACCAAAAATCGTACCGGAAATCTAGTGAGGATCACGGGAGTCCGCTGGTTGCGAGTAGCATTAGACCGTTAGACGCTTGGGGGAGCCCTATGCCCAGCAATGGACGCCTTTCGTCTGATATGATTATATTTTCGTTCAGAAAAGTGAAAGACAAAATTAAAAACCGGACATATGCGAGTCAGACTCGCGCACCGAGGGTTCCGATCGAGTCTTGATTTTTCCCTAGTATACATTACCTAGGTACGGATACATCAATGTACGTCGTGAATTGACCATGGTCAATTCTTCAACTGAAAATATTAGTTTGTAATCGCGAAAAAATATTTTTATATGATAAATAGATTCCCAATTTGCGGACTTTTTCCTGTATTTGTATCTGTCTTCTTGCCAAATTTCATGACTCTAGGTCAACGGGAAGTACCCTATAGGTTTTGATTCCCTTGCGAGCGTCAAATAATGCGCCATAAACGGAGCATAATTGGCTTTATCTTTAGATTGCGTTGACTTAGAAGTTTGATTTTTTTCACTGCTCCGCGGCCTCGGGGTAGCAGACCTGAGTATTTGATGTTAATTTCAGCTTGTGAAAAAATGTCTTGCCAGACGGACAGACAGATAGACGTCGGACAACAAAGTGATCCAATAAAGGTTCCGTTTTCGCCGACTGAGGTACGGAACCCAAATGATTCAAGTTGAATGACAACTGCTGTTACTAATACACGAGCTCCTCATCGACTGTTATCTGGTATACCTTCGACATAAATATGTATACAAACCGATAAAAATCAACCCTCCTTTACTTCGCCGTAGTCGGGTAACAACAAGCTAAAGTTTATCATTGATTTAATAAATGCACTAAACTACAGTTACATCCCTCGCAATAACTAATGCAATTATTTATTCCCTCTCCAAGTTTAGCACAAACTACTTGTCTATAATGACTGAAGATGTGTCGTAATTTCCTCAACAAGGGCGGGAATATCCACGTTTATCGAGATGGTTCAGTGCCAATCAATCGGGGCAATTAAGAGAGTTGTCCCGTTCGACTCCCGACTCATTTCCTTATGCGAATATAAGACACGCGATGTAAGATCCTTTTTGTTTTATTTTGAAAGATGCTTCTCAATTTATACATGTTTTATGCTCGTTAGCTGTTTTTTGTTTTTGGAAACTGCGGTTTTTTTTTTGGATTCTTACGATTCATTTGAGTGTATCGTGATTGGTATGTTATAGTGATGTTCCGAATTCGCAATTAGTCGATTTTTGGACGTGGAAGCGGAATAAGTCATTTGATGATTTCCCATACTTAAAAAAAAGAAGCCATATGTGTGTTATTTGTGCAATTAAATGCACCCTTTGAACATTTTCCGACAGCGAAGAATAAATCCGATTATTTTATTTTAAATCACGGAACCAATTTTGATGAATTTTGGCACAGAGATAGATGGGACCCTGGAGATGGCTGTAGGCTACTTATTTGCGTAAATCTATGTTAACGCGAGCGAAACCGCGATCAAAAGCTAGCCTAATATAAGTTTATGTTTCTTAGCAGTTATGGGAGAAATTCAACTTGAAATTGCCATTCAACTGAATCCGCAGTAAACAACCGCTACGTCGCACCATTATTTTACGAGGCGCCTTAAGACCAATTATGTATATAGCTAATACATATAAATAATATCAATAATATTCATTATATTATTAGCCTAATCACCTAATGAATCAACCAGGCGTGTTTCCTACACGTGCGATGTACTTTGCATAGTCGGCGCCAATAACAGCAGTTTAAGGAAATTATAATGTTATGTTCTAAGCAAATTACTATGGTATACTTGGTAATTGTCACCATCGATCATAATGAGTGGTGTCAGTAACTATATCTCATTGTTATTCCACACAGCTTCCGTATGTAAAGCGGCGTTAAGTGGGTGGTACATGATCTAGAATTATGATAAGGTTGATCAGTGTAGATCATAATAAAATCTTGCTTATCTATACCTACCTGATATGGTAAACAGTTTTCTGATTCATTCCGCTCCGGGACGAGGTCCAAGACAGTTGAATCATTTGTCCGGGGCTCGTTGAGCTTCATTGATCCGGCTCTTTTGTGGTGGTCGCCACTGTTGATGCTGGCTTTCAGGAGTTACAGTTGTAGGGTACAGAGTAGCCTGCCAGGGTTGCGGAATTTGTTCGAAAGAGTCACCGCGGCCCCGGAACGCAAAGGGCTTTAGAAAGAACACGGATGGGTTTTAAGTCAGTAAGAGTCTGACCCCCTTTCGGTTCACCCAGAGCGGAAGAAGTCATTCGATGATATCCCATCCTTAAAAAAAAGGGTACAGTGTAGCGGGCTTGGTTACCATAAAATTCATCTTTTTTTTTTGAGATGATTGCTAACTTTTACATAATTTTGGTTCAGTATGTGTAAAAACCTAAACATACGATTTAATAAATCTTCTTGGAGTATTCTACGCTTGATTTCTTTAATCTTAATATAGAAACAAAACTTTAGGAAACGTAAAGTTTGATAATAATGAGTTGATTTGACATACCTATAAGACAGTCTAACGTCAATTCAATTTTGTAAGGTACTAAATGGGACCCTTTGATGAATCAAAATGCTGATAAAGATGAGATTTATCTATACTGTTTTTTTTTTAACCATGGAAAATCATCAAATGACTTCTTCCGCTCTGGGTGGAGCGGAAGGGGCGTATCAGATTCTCACTGACTAAAACCCATCCGTGTTCCTTCTAAAGCACTTCGCGTTCCAGGGCCGCGGTGACTCTTTCGAACAAATTCCGCAACCCTGTAAGGGATTTATCTATATTGCTACTTCAATATACTGATGTTTGCAGTAGGTTTGAAATATCTACTAAACACCGTTACTGATGATTAACGTTATATGTGTACACACCATACATTGTTACCTGCTAAGTCCTGTAGGTATACCATAGCTGTCACATATTTCATACAAACCACAATAAATCGATGGTAAAGCTTTTAAATTGTCATAAAGAACTAGAAATTGTTCAAATATGCATTGCAAATGAATCGATACTCGACAGCTTTGCAAAGCCTGCATTGTTTATGCTAAGAACAATCGACTATTTTATCGATTAGATTTATCGATGTTTTGAAAGATTGTGTTTATTAAACTATTTGTTACATTAGATTGTAATAATGAAGTTATTAATTTTAGAATTTATGGAAGCAGGAACTGATTTTTAAATGAGTTAAGTATCTGCATTTTTATATGTATTTATGCATTGTATAATTATGTGGTATTTGTTCTACCATATTGTGAATTATGAGGTCATGATTTTACATATTTTAAGGTTTGGTTTTTGAAAAGTTATCTAGATCTTACTTGAAGGAAAAATATGTTTTGCCGCCATCTATATTGCAGTAAAAAAAATATATGACGTTTGAAATATCGGACCCAAAAAATAAAAAAAAGTCATCATCTGCCTAGCCTTTTCCCAATTATATTGGGGTCGGCTTCCAGTCGAACCGGATTCAGCTGAATACCAGTACTTTACGTGGAGCGGCTGCCTACCAGACCTTCACAACCCATTAACTGGGTAACACGGTACTCATTGGTAAGACTGGTGTCAGATTTTCTGGCTTCTGACTATCCGTAACGACTGCCAAAGATCTACAAATGACAGCCGGGACCAACGGCTTAAAGTGCTTTCCGAGGCACGGAGGAGTCTCGGTATGTTAAGATGGTCACCTATCCACAGACCAACCTCGGCAAGCGTTGCTTAATCTTGAAGATCGACCCGTGCGGCGGTTATTATTTAGCCACAAGCTCCTCAAAAAAAAAAAAAAAAATGAACCAATATTGGATATAAAACCCACGTTCTATTTAGTGTACTTATCATAAAAAACGTAATAATAAATTCAGAGAAATCAATCACTCTTGCTTAAAAAACAAAAGCTTGCTGTAATCTAAAACTAGATTTCTTTCATCACCATATTATCTTTACCTAGACAAATAGATACCTATAAAATCCAGGTCGGCCTCTTGTTTGTCTGTACCAGGATCCCAAAGACGCACGTAGGCTTATAGATCATTTATGACACATCTAGTTTGCTGACAGAAAGGTTGATATGCGTTCCACTTATTGATATAGATAAAGTAGCTAGATAATGGTGTTATATGCAAATTGATTTTAAGATTTAGTTACGATTGTATGACGTAAGTAGGTATCTACAACGTGTAATAGAATAAACGCAATACCTGAAATGGGGTTTTTGTACTCATCATTATAAACAACTAGCTACCGCCCGCGGCTCCGCCTGCGTGATTGTCGAAAATTATCCCAAGGGAACATACTACCGGGATAAAAACTATCCTATTGTTAGCGATCCCTAAATTTAATTAATAAATGAATGACAATGAAATTGTCAAATTTGACAGATAGTCGAAGGTGACGTATAACAACGGCGGCCATTGTGAATCAGTACGTTAGGCTTGTCGGTTGAGACATAGAACTTGAATTTGTTAATCGTAAATAGGATTACACTTACGAGTTAATTAAAGTATTTTAGTAAATTGAAGACTGAGTATAATTTCACCCTGACACTATGTCCTTTCCCGGGACTCAAACAAACTCTATACCAAATTTCATCTAAATCGGTCCAGCCGTTTGCGCGTGAAGAAGTAACAAGCACACACACAGACTAACAAACTTTCGCCTTTATAATATTAGTGTGATATTGTGTGAAGTGTGATTTTTACTATTGGGCCAACACTGAAATCGATGTCATATGTAGGTGATGTCATAAAAAAAACCTAATTCTTACATTATCTCCTTGCTGATCATCTTAGCGAATTAATTAAGAAAGATTTCATTACCTAACAATGTGTTTAAATTAAATAAATCATCCTCACAATTATTGAATTGTTTGTTGTTTTGTTTTTTTTTTTTTTTTTTTTTTTATTTAATATGGGTTTGCTCTTGACTCTAGTCTAGGTCATAGATGACAGAGACAAAGTCGACGATGGAGCGAGCCTACCCAGAAGAAGCCTGTTCACTCTAATTTTGAAGAGATTAGGGTTGTATGCGTTCGGAAACACAGACGCAGGCAGAGAGTTCCACTCCTTTGCTGTGCGCATTATAAAAGACGTTTGGAAACGTTTAGTGCGAATAGTTACAGGTAAGTATGGAATCAAAGGCCGTATGTTTCGAACTTCGTAAGTACCACAACATCATTCGGGAGGTCATGTATGACCACATCAAGATGGGATATAGAAAGAAAGAATGAAAGAAAGAAAAATGTTTATTTGGGACTCGCACAAGACAAACAAAACAGTAAAATCAAATTAATAACTAAACGGTAATATAATAATATATTAGTTGCGCTTTTTTATTGAAAATGTTCAATGTATTTATTCTACAGTAGGTAAATGATAGTTCATTTTAAATGATTTCAAATTAGTATTAATTATAGAAATCTTGCAGGACGTGAAAATACTTGTAATTAAGAACAGCTTTTACTATGACACCAATCCTGATATCCCAAATATAATCAGCTATTATCTACATTGTAAAGTTGTGCGGACATAAATGATTGAAGAAAACAGATTATTTATTTCATCTTCTGACTTAAAAATTGGTTTGATATCGAGTACTTTTAACCTCCTAAACATAGCTAACGATCTTAAATTTAATGTACAATACCTAGTGGTACATGGGCGTCTTTACGTTAAAGAGAGTCGTATGCGTTAGTTTCCAAATTAACTTCAATATAAGTATATATTGTCTGAATGATTGAAGTATCTATATTTTTTTTTGATAACTGGTTTTCCAGTGAATAAACCTTTTCGAGTTTACACAAAAAGTTAATCGTCCTTTTAAGGTTCAAGCTGACAATAATCGGCTACAATCACACCGAAATTCAGATATTTAAACTTTACTGATACTTTCGCGAATGCCACTGCCGTGATAATTTAATTAAGTATGTAATTAAGCACCTTACAATTTATTACTCTTTTACCTATTTACAAACTTGTTTGGTCATCTGTAGATAATTTTTCAACATCTGTGCTTAGGTACTTCAGGCAAATTATCTTGAATAAACTTACTACATAGATAAAAAGGTTACTTTTTAATCAAGGCATGGTTTGCCCCTGATTCAAATTTCATCCAAAACCATCCAGACGTTGAGGCGTGATTAATTAACATACAGACTTTAATTCACAGGAATTCTATCACTACAAAAGAAGTCAGAAGCATCATCCTTAACTCTGATTCCCAAAACTTAAACCAAGACCAACCAACTCCTCTAAAGGTTACCGAACCGAATAAAACAATATCCAAACCCGAAACTCCACATTACCCGCCCCAAAATTACAAAAGCCGTAAAAAACCTTAACATTCTCATCATCAGAACTTCACTTATAGTTAACAACTTCATCATCGTCTGTCATCACTAACCGTTCGACTTAACTTTATGCCCAAACAAGTGTATTTAATGTTCTTCTCCGTTAACCAGATGTTGATACAAAGGTACCGCGTCAAATTTAACCCTTTACGACTACAAAAATGGCATCGGAGTCGATCGAGCCGTTAGTTGGGGCGCCGAAATAAGCGTCATTAAAAATGTAAAACAAGTAATAAAACTGTGAAAATATTGGTGCATAATTTTCTGTTGAAATGTTGAAATAATACAAAGGCGGTCAAAGACAAAATATTCAAAGATAATCATTGCAACGCCGCTTTATTTTTTAAACAAAATTGTCGCTTTGCGGAAACACGCGCCATGATATTTTTTTTTTACCGTACTAGCTTGGCGCTTTTCATTCATAGTCAGAAATAGTGATAAAGGCATATTTCAAACTATAATTATTTTTTATTAATGACGAGCTCGCAAGGTGGATCGATGACCTGGTGAAAGCCGCGAGACTCCGCGGATGGGCCAAGTACAGGACCGGTCGATGCGGTGACGCTCGCAGGAGCCATATATCCAGCAGTGGACTTTCTGTTGAAATGATGATAATAATGATGATGATGAACCCGCTCTTGGCATCTGTGTTGCCTGATGAAAAGCTATGGATGAGGTCGTCAATATAACGATCGAGCCCAGAAAATGACTGTCCTTTTAAAGCTATGACAACTGCTTTTAGATTAGCAATCCGAGTATGAATTGATATCACGTATACATTTTCGATCTACTATACTTATAGAAATTCGTGAAGGCCAGTTATTGAAATAACAAGCCAAAAGCCAAAATGGAACTCAACTTATAAAACAAAATTGCTGTCATATTTCATTCGAAGTAAACCATCAACGCAAGATAATTATCGTTATCATAATCTTTGATAATTAATCTGCCTTCTACATTAAAATCATTTTCACGATAAAAATGACAAACAGGCATGTCGCCATCTGACGACGTAAATGGCGCCCTACATCATTGAATAATTTGTCATTTTTTGGACGCGATCCAAAATGAAACTCAAAGGATATCTGCGTGATTAAAGTTTCATTTTGTCATACGCTTTTCACAAATTAACTGGAAACAAATTGGGTTTGTAGGTTTGTGACATTTTTTCTGGAAATAACTGGACTGAGTTAACAAGACTGTCATATGTTTTGCAAGAAAACTGTTCAGTTTAATCACGTTTTATTTAGCTCATTTATTGTACTATCATTATTAGATTTTTGCTCGGAATTAAAATTATTGGATGGAGTATTATGTCCAATCAGCTGTTCGTTATTTGTAATGGCTGAGGATATAATTTTTTTCACAGTTTGAATATTTATTTCTCGTAGGTGTTAGATTTTCTAGCTTCTAACTGTCTGTAACGCTAACGACACTCAACTTTCTGCTATCTTTCGGCGAATTACATGATTTTTGGCTTAATAATAATCATTATACTAATATATTACCTACACAACACAAAACTAAAATTGACATATGTTGACGTACGTACGTTCTATTGGAGATATACAATTATATCTCCAATATAAACGTAAAAGCCACTGCACTTGCTTTCCCTAGAGAAAAGACCTCACCGATAAGACAAAGCTGTGCCAAATCGCAATTAAATTAATTTAGCGTTACTCGGAGGAAATAATTTAATTAATACGCGGACGTAATGGCCGATCAACGCTTAATGGGCGGTTCGCATGCATTCGCGGAAGCTTATCACATTGCCGGCTACAGGGCTGCCAACCCAATCCTAAAACTGCACACAAGCAAAAAAAAAGTATTTATAAAAAATATGAAAATCTTTTAATTTTAATAAAACTGTATTTTTATAGCATTTTTTTAACAGTCTTATGATATTTTAATTTATAATCAGATTTAAGTAATACATTAGAATATATTTGAAATACTCTTTATTGTAAACCAAAAAAAAATACACAATGATCTTTAAATACTTTAAGGTTGGCAACCCTGCCGACCGGTCAACTTTTGGTAGAGTAATGATTAATGTACAAGTTGTTTCGGTTACTGGTGTAAGTAGCGTCTGTTTGAAGTCCTATAATATGCGTGAAAGTTCAATTATAGCATCAATGTTTGATGTATTGGACCAATTTAAAGTCAAACTAGGTCAGAGTGTTAAATTAAGTTGCTCTCTGCTGAATATAATCTCCAAAAAAATACCATTAAAGCAAAATTAAAGGTTTGGATACTTGGACAGGACACGTAGGTAGCAAGACACATGGGTTGCAACTGCAATGGCTATCTATCTATTGCATGCGCGTGTAGTTGGCTACAGTAAGGGTAGGCCAGCCCATACAAAATGCCCAAAAAAAAAAATCGTCCCCTTCGCATCGTCAGTACCGTGATTTCAACCCAGAATAATGTGGTGAGTTTTTTTTTAGCATTATTTATGGGTTGGCCTACCCTTACTGTAGCCTACTGCACGCCCATGAATATATTGCATTGATGTTGACCACACACGATCTACAAAATAGACCTGACGTCATACAAATCGCATATTGTGTAACAATCATTGAACAGTTTCCCATCCTGGTCAGAGGATCCATCCACTTTCAATAGCAGTTGCGGGACATTACAACCGGCTCCGCATACTTCAATATAATTAGCAACCACCAACGAAGTATTACCAATGGATGAAACAGAGCTTCCAAAGATAAACATACTCCAGCCCACAGTTCTTTATTTATTTACAGCCTGTTCTGTGCCACATCAGGGCAAAGGCCCTTCCTTCCCGGATTTGGGCAAGTATGGACCCGCCATCTTCGCCTAGGTCTACTGTGATGTTGCCAGTCATTTTCTGAACCGTTCTATAAATTAATTTTTTCCACAATATTCACTCAACCTCCCTTACTAATTAAATCCCAATAAATTGGCAGTATCCTCAGCCTATGAGCATAACTTTGAAAGTACAGTTTAATTCAATGGCACTTTAACAACATGGCAGCTCCTATCGAAGTATCTCCGCGGCTTAATTTACAAGGCTTTGCACCAGCAAGCGGCTTCCCGAGAAAGCGACACTTACCAAGTATTAGATTTCATCCGAATAATTTATTGTATTGAGGGTTGGTTTTCGTTTGATTGTTTGTTTGTAATACTGGTGGCAATTTAACGAAATTTCTCGGTTACCTTCTGGTGAAGGGGTCAAAAGCGAGCCCACCAATTATATATATAAATAAAAAATGTGTCGTTGTCGGTCAAGCTATCATAAAATGGATCTTTAATCATGCCTAACAACCACATAGTACCTAGATTAATTGTGTTTTAAGTTCCCAATAAAACATCTTAGGAAATAATGAATTCAGAAATTGAAAAAAAAATCGGTTTGTTCCTCTAAAATTCTGAATTACTGTTTCTCTTTCGAAAAATACATGAAACCGAAAACAAAAAAAAATCCCAACAATACTGTATCCACTTGTTTTTGGAATACACTGCAAAAGTAATTCGAAAACAGTGATATTCTCACGACTTATGCTTTGTACGTAGAAGACTCCACCGCATCTTTAACACCTAAAACATAATTAACCTTAAACCCAGCAATACATTAACTGGATTAACGGTCTCTAATATATATCCGAGAGTTTGCACTTAGAGTTGCAAGTTCAGATATATTGGGTTCAGATCCGAAGCGATAGGATCGCGTTCCCAGCACTAACTGTTAATGACTGGGAACTGTTCCGTGGGCTAGAGGTCTTAGGATATGCTAGCTTCACACTATGGAATGTGTTTTAATTGTAATGGCTATAATTATATGGAAATTGAATGGGTTTTAATGGTCTTGTGGTATCAGTTTGAATTGTCAGGACCAAAATGGTTGGCACTACTATTTTGCGCATGGAGTTGGCCAAAGAAAATTCGTAAAAGGTCGTACCAGGAAGTCCTGTTATCAATCAATGCGACACGAGTCTGGTGGTCATGACGGAGAATTCTCAAACAGTTCCTTAAATAAAATCACTTTGATTATGATTGTAGCAATGGAGAGATATGTGATAAAGATAGCAAGCTCTATTAATCATTTACAGGCTTTTGACAGTCGTTACGGGAACTCAGAAGCCTAAAATCTGACACCAGGGCATCAGTCCGTCATGTTTGTATTGACTTTCGTACCATTTTGGTAACGCATGTCAATGCTATTATAATTGGACTTTTAACACTCGTTATCGCTGATGTCACCTTGTCTTTTTTTTTTTAAATCGGGAGTAAATCCTCATGGATGTCCTCCGCCCTGGGGCGGGCGGAGGGATCTGTCAGACTCTTACTGACTAAAAACACCCCGGTGTTTCATCTTCCACCTACGCCGGGGATCGAACGAATGCGACTTCCGTAAATGTCACCTTGTCTAGACCAAGGTAATACATAAAACTGTTGGGGCATTTAGGTTTCCAAACCGTTAACACGTAAGGGTGTAAAAACTTGTAATATTTCTTAGTACCCAGGTTCAGCGGCTGATACTGCAAAACAATGCGCTTATCGAATGTTTTACCGCATTTGGTTCACAGTTCCTCATTACCAGCACCGTTTCCTTTATTTTCATGGTTTTCCTAGAAACAAACACTAAAATTGTAGAAAATCAGGCTTGAAATCGTGGCACAGTAGCGGAGGCATTCCTAACGGTGGATGGTTATTTAAAACAAAATTAATAAGATGATCATGCATATGAACGTCTTTCTGGGTCTTTGTGTCTCATCTTTGGTTTTGACTGAACCATAAAAACGGGTAAATGACTAATATTATAAACGCGAAAGTTTGTAAGTATAGATGGATGGATGGATGGATGTTTGTTCCTCTTTCACGCAAAAACTACTAAATGGATTTTGATAAAATTTGGCACAGTGGTAGATTATAGTCTGGAATAACATATAGGATATTTTATACCGGGAATATGTTCCCTTGGGATAATTTTCGACCACGCGGGCGGAGCCGCGATTGTCGATGGATTTTGAAGTGCAGGAATTGGATTTTAGAATATTACTTTTAATAAATTTTGGTACACTATGAGAGCTCAAACCTGGCTCCATATCTTTAATATGAATTATATTTCCGAAACTTACTCTAACCATTTGCTTTCAAGGACCACTCCAATTCCCCAAGCTTTTACTCCTTATGCAAATCCTCTCGGCCATCATATCTTCGATCAGCACTAGCCTGAACACTGAGCAAGCCAGCCCTAACTCGATCATTACGAACTACCCACGAGATGCGAAGATTGCATAATTGAACTACTCAATTGAAAGCTTTATCTGTAAGGTGCTGTATTGAGGACAACAGATAGATTGGAGTCCGGAGCTTTGTTGGATTGGTTTTGTGTTGGATGGTATCGGGTGTTTACATAAGATTAGACTTGTGATTTTGACCTACAGCGTGGATTGTGATTTTTGCTGCTTTTTGGGTTGTGAGTTGGCCTTGTGGTATGGAGTATATGAGGTATGAAGTTATGTATATGGTTTGACAAGCAAGTTTCTTGAATCGACAACCTTTTTTTTTATGGATGGGAAATCATCAAATAACTCCTTCTGCTGGAGTCAGGCTGTGTCAGACTCTTACTGACTAAAACCCATATACATATGTTCCTCCTAATGCCCTTTGCGTTCCAGGGCCTTGGTGACTCTTTCGAACAAATTCCGTAACCCTGGCAGGCTCTGGCCCCAGCGGGCCCTGAATCGACACCCTGGTTTTGTATCTAAATTTTTATGTAGTGTAAAAATTTAAACGAAAATGTTAAAATACTCAGATATGTTTTTTTCTTCTGGCAAGTGCACTTCTTTGTAGGCAAGCCTCTGAAATATATTCTAGATTTTGCGCTGGCTTCTTGACAACATTAAACCATATGAAACTGTATTCTGCAGCAGCAGCATGGTGGTGTTGTATGGTAGTATGTGTGTGTGTGTGTGTGTGTGTGTGGTGTGTGCGAGTGGCTAGCATTTTCGTCGTAGTCGAATAAGTCATTAACTATTCGTAATGAACTAGTCTTGAATCCCCAAATGAACCCTAGCTGAAAACCTCTGACTAAAACAAATCGGCTCTCTAATGTTCACGCCAGCCACCCATACAAAACACCAACATATTTATCACGATCACCGTTCACATTTACATTGCACCAATTGGTTTTACTTAAGCTGATAAATAGCCCATAGCTGTCCTCGGAGCGACTTTACAATTTACTACCGAACGCACGAGTTTCCTTGTTTGCCTGTATTCGTGCACCTTCCTACACGCCTAACTCGTTTGGTTCCACTCTCATACGGTAAGTAAATCATTTGGACTTTCCCAAATATTTACATACAAGCCTAGAAGGCTTTATTGACTGCTGAATAACTAGAAATCCGGACAGGTCAGTCAAAGCGAAATTATCAATGACAATGGTTTTGAATCGAGCTTGTTATGATTTAGTTTTCTAGTAAACTCTTACAAGCCTGTCGGTTGTTCATCATAAAATTTGCTGAAAGTTGAAAAATAAAAACGAATGATTCCACCACTGATATCGCATAGAACGGAAAAGAAATGGCCGTCCTCGTAATTTCTCTCAAAAATAATTTAAGAAAGTGATAAAATACTTAGAGCGACAGAAGACAGATAAACCATAAGTCTACAACGCCACGGAGCATACGTTGTTGCTCCGTGGCGTTGTAGACTAAAAAAATTAGCTGCATTTCTCCACCAAATTCAATTAGTCAGCATAAAGCTTTTGCTAGCCTGACCCATATCCGATTCAGCCTCTTCATCGCCATTAATTCAACAACCGCAGCACAGCTAATTCGAAAAGCTAATCCCTCCAAAATTTATCACCGACCTACAGACTTAACACTAAAGTCACGACCACTCCTTACAAGATCCCCAAGAGCCTCTCCGTCACAATTAGCCTCCTAGATGTTCTTCATTAACGCATCCAATTCCTGACCTCGGCCGCAGTAACTTACCCTGGTTTAAACACCGCTTTCCAAACTTTACAATGTTATTTACCTGAAACTAATTGCTGTTAATTGGCTGCGACTAATGAGAACATCGTTTGGTGAATCCATATTGGTTGGAGCTGGTTAATTCTGTATTAATTAGGGGAATAATAAATGAAGTAGTTCAAGGCTTGAAGGAAATGCGTAAGACTGCGGATTTCCACCTCGTAGTGGTGTGTTCTTTTATATATACATCTGAAATAGAAGATAGCCTCCTATCCAATATGAAAAAAGATCAACCAAGCAGGCCATTAGTTACAGTCGAATATTGCACACATTATTTTGAAGTAGCCACATATTCTGTCAACAAAACTCCTGGGAGACATTATGGGATGACATTCACAGACTGGTTCATTTTTAGGGACCTACTCTGAGCCGCTAATGGTCGTATGCTTTACACCTTATAAATTCACCAAAAAGGTTTCATCTCATACGAAAGCTTTACTACAAATTATCTATATTCTAATCTTTATTCAAACGCACGCTTTTCAATACCAAATCAAATTCCATACCAACTAATTCCTCCACTAACTTCCTGAACCCCGTTTAAACTGAGCTCTGTAAAGGGTCATAATTGCTTAACACAAATCTAGAGAAGGCGTGAAGCCGACTCTAATAGACCCCCGGCGCTCATCGTTTAATTACTCACTTGTGCCACTAACAGCATCCTGAAACTATTAAGTACAAGTCGAGGGGAACTCAAGCGTAGTTCTTCCTTGTTTATGAGCTCCTAGTACAGTGGTTCCCAACCTTTATTTGACCCGGGACCACTTTGATTTCTTTGTTGCTAGCAGGGACCAAAAATCAAGAAAAAAAAACTATGTTAAACTAAAGATAAACTTATATCATATAAATACATATTTATTATTTATTTATTTTTTATTGTAGTATAACTATGCTTTGAAAACAAAATTAAAAAGTGCTGTCATAGGAGACACATTTCTAAAGAAACTTAGAATCAGTTTGCATCAATGACATTATTGAGGTGAAAAGAGTGAAATTTTAAACCTTTCGCGGACCTTATTTTGGCCCTTGCGGACCACCAGTGGTCCGCGAATCACAGGTTGGGAACCACTGCCCTAGTACTTACTGTGTGCGGAAACACAGATGTGTTTTTCGCACACACTTAATTGTGCACTACTCTCACATGTACCTTCCCACTAATCTCTATTGAGTTTTACCGCCACGGCGAGCGTTGGGTGGCTCGCTGTCCGATCACCACCAGGCCCGGATCGATGGTGCGTTGTGTTTTACGCGCGCCTCAAAGAGATGTCAGCATAGAAGACGGGGCCCGCTAGGGCTAAAGCATTTGTTTAAAAGAGTCACCGCGGTCCTGGAACGCAAAGTGCTTTAGAAGGAACACGGATGGGTTTTAGTCAGTAAGAGTCTGACACGTCCTTCCGCTCCACCCAGAGCGGAAGAAGTCATTTGATGATGACCCAACCTAAAAAAAAAGGCCGAAATCATTCTTTTAATTTTGACTTTTCATTATAGAAAGTATCAAACAAAAAACAATAACATTAGCTGTTATAATACATTTTTGTAATTAAGTAGTGTAAATAAATAAATAAATTATTATTAAGCTTCGCCTGATGCAAGTATTGCAAAGGCAAGCTTTCCATATCTTATTTCTAACAGAACCTTAAATGGGATATAAGCGTTAAAATTAACTATAACAGTTATCATTATACCGTGAATCCGTAATATCGCTTTACATTAAAACAAATGTACGACTTCCATTAAGTTTAATACACCTTTTCAATTTCCTTGATTCAGGTCTAATTTCTAAATGAATTAATTAATTATGATCATTAGATCCTATGATCCAATTACGGAATAATCGCTTTATCTTATGCTTAATTAATGATATTGTAATTATACGCTTGAGATTTATTTTATAAATTATTGGCACAAACCATAGAGCAATGAAAGAAGATAGAAACGGCTATGTACGTTTCGTATAAAAAATCTGATGTACAAAATTTTGAATTTCGATTCACAAGTACCACATTACAAATTTATACAAGTTTCAAAACAAAATTAAAATAAAATTAGACTAAATTAAAAAAAAACATGTACAGTTGATTTTGAAGTCTCTCTTCAGTCTTTTGAAGTCAAAATCAGGTATGTATGAAAGACACCTCCATGCAAAATGTAAGTATTAACTGGTTAAAGTTCAAGACTCAACAATCTGCCTAGCCTTTTGTCTTTTCCAGTGTCAGATTTTCTGGCTTCTGACTATCCTTATCAACAAAATGAAAAAGAACGAGTAAGGAAATGGAAGACAAGAGAAATATATCATTTTATTTTTCACATTTTTTTTTAATCACAAAGGAAGAAAAATATAACTTTTCATTTATTAGCGACCTCTATCATTTCTAACAGTCTATGTCGGAAACAGATAATCAGATAGAAATGTAATTGCTTGTTAACTTTGAGATGCTTTCGTAATTTTTAATGGCGTTAAATTTATTAATTGCGCAGGAGTGGTGCGTTACATTTTTCTCTAGCAATGAGTGACAGTAAGGCTCGATTGGTAACATTTTTTATCACAATTATAGTAAATGTTTCCTAGTAAGATTTCTATTGATATGTCACCATTGATATGTCTATCAAATTCTATTCGCTTGATTAGAAGTGTAGTTGAACCACAAATCAAATGGAAAATGTCGGTAACATGTTTTGAAATAGGTTAAAAAAGTTTTAGTTTTTGTTATTATTTACCTCGAAGGGAAGGCTATAGTCTTTTGACCATATTGCCTAGTCTTACGTCCTTAATTTTTTATGTTTTGCATTAGAATGCGGATGTAACACATTCTAATGGTTTTTAGAGTATCTGATAACAAATATATCAAATCGGCTTTCTCGGTAAGTTTCGAGTGAGGTAGTCAAGACTACAATAAAATTCTCAGCTCTACTTAACCGAGATCCCGCCTGTTTCAATTATTCCACATATTTTCCAGGTGCGTGGACACTTGTGACACAAAACTACACCAATTTACATCACAATATCCACTAGCAATCAATTTACGAATAATTAAAACAGCCACTAAAGTTCACTCACAAAATCCCGCCAAAAAAATCCGAGCTTTATAATAAGAAGCATAGAAAAAAAAACTTTATAATATACTTCATAGGTTTAATATTTTCATACCTTGATACATCTGTGACTATGGATCGTAGGTTACCATGGCATCAAATATGAACACCCAGACCTTCTTAGGTGACATTCTATCCGTTCTAGCTACACTAAAGCTTTCTTATGTGAATGTCCTTAACTTATTGAATCATTTTCAACTACTATCACAGAATTTGAAATAAAAATACAGTCACCAAGAAAATTGGACACAAGACACAAACTGTTAAGTGAACTGACACAAATATTACTCAATGTAGGAATAGATACTACATTGTCTTAAGCAACGTTCAATTTGTAAAAAGCAACTAAAACTAACAGCACCCAGATATCGATCTTTTTACCTTGTTCATTAGGTACAGTCAACAAAGCTATTTGTTATGCAGGCAGCTAACTTGCTAACTTGCAACTACTTTTAAACAATGTTGTGAGTGTGCTGAGTAGACAATTATTGTACACCACACTCGTAAGTCATTAGCTTAGAAAGTTATAATGCACAAATTACAAATAAATATTGCAGAGGTAAAACAAACATTTTTGCCTGTATACCAAATAGCTTTGTTAACTGTACCTTTCACTTAGCCGATCCTTTGAAATATTTAATTAAAAGACGAAGTGATAGCAATAATTAAATTACAGCTTTAGTATTAAACCCAATCGATAACTTAAGCTTAATTTGCCTCCATTTGCAAATACACGTTCACGAGAAAGATGTTACTTGTCATGCATGTATGTTTATGTGTGCTAAGCTACGAAACAGCTAAACTTCCGCTAGCGCCCCGCCGCTAACTTACAACTTAAACATAACTTATTTATAGTTATAAGCCGATTTACACGTTTTTGAACTAACGTTGTTTAAGTTAGAAGGTAATATGGCGCCCCGCGGTGATACTCGCTGATTTAATTATAAATGAGTTAACTATTTATATATTATTAGTTTATTCATTTCCGTTAAGGGAATGTAAGTACCTAATTATTGGTATTAGTTTAATTCAAACACATACATTTGAAAATTTTTCGAGAGATTTGAGCGAATCTTCTCATGAATTTAGAATATTATGCATATGTATTAGGTATAATTGTGAAATGCTTGTACATATAGACACTGAAGTTATGACACTATAAATTCACGGAAATCGTAAATTTAAAATGGAACTAACACTAATACCATTTACATTCACTTTAACTAAGTATAACCCTTCTTTATGGTTTTGCCGTAGTCTTTGACAGACAG
Organism: Mamestra brassicae; assembly: GCA_905163435.1. Taxonomy (NCBI): domain Eukaryota; kingdom Metazoa; phylum Arthropoda; class Insecta; order Lepidoptera; family Noctuidae; genus Mamestra; species Mamestra brassicae. Next base: position 4,058,107 of record LR991009.1, read on the forward strand.
ACAGTCTGACAAACAATCGGACAGAAAAATTATCGTAAAATATTTGGGGGTCGCCAAGTTTTTCAATCTGTTCTGCGTGACATATTTCAAGAGAAAGGGCTTGTCACTAATATTGATTTTCAAATGATAAAAAAATACGTTCTTTTTAAATTTTAAAAGAGTAAGTTCTTTATATAAGCCTAAAAATAAACACTACCCTTAAAGTTATAAACTCAACCTTTTCAATTAACTTTTTCAGCGGAGCATAAAATTATTTTGACAGGCCGCCATTGTAAAATAGCGTCCGATCGAAAAGATAACGCGAACTAGGGATTAATAATATTTAGTCTGAAAGTATTTACGTCTAGAAGTCAGTGCTCGTTAAAATGTAAGCTTAAAAGATTAACTTTGATCAGAGAGTTATTAAGCGAAGAGTGAGAAAATATTTACTTTGTCGGCGCTTGTTTCATCTGCCTAACCTTTTCTTTTTAATTTGATTGGTGTCGACTCAGTATAATCAGAAGGGCAAATTCTTGTACTTAAAAGCGTTTCAATTAATTTTCTATAACTTTCTGTTTGTCTGTCCGTTTAACAAGTTTTCACGTCTAAACCGCTACACAATTTTTCATGAACTTTAGCATAGAAATAAATTGAAGCTCGAAAAAGGACATCATAGAGTTCAAAACCCTGGAGAACGTTCACTAGGAATAATATCCGATTTAAACACGGGCGGAGCCACTGACACAAGCTAGTAAATCACTTTAATTTTCTAAACAAGACACATTGAGTTATATCTTCATTCTAAAAGCGGTAATTCACAAGGACATTAATGCGATATTGCATATGAAAAATCCGTGCTAATACAGACATAGCCCGGAGGCGAGCCATATATCGTATTACTAATACTCCAAGAGCCGACTTACCGCTTGAGTTATGAGAATCATCTGTTACGTGGACTCTTAGCCTAAGGGATGGATGGTATTGTGTCTAGCTGCGGAAGGACTAAGGTGGGGGGCTATCGATCATGATTGGAGGACTAAGGTGGGGACTATCGATCATGATTGGAGGACTAAGGTGGGGGGTTATCGATCATGATTGGTGTTAGCCTCATGGTGTAAAGTAGCATTAGAATATTCGAATCTTTACTAGTGTTGTATGCTACCACCAAAATGGGTATCGATTTATGGTCTATTAAATTGCTTCATTAGATTCCTACTTTTTGTCAAAAAAAAAACATGCAAAAATAAAGGATTTATTGTTGTTGTTGTTGTTGTTTCATGATGAGGTGCCGTCGGTACCTTTATATTGTCATGGGTGGTTTCTTTTTTTATTCAAATTAAAGAGATGGGGAACAGACAACGAATTTTAGAATAGGTAATATTTAACTACACAAATAAATATGGTGTCGGACGTAAAAGAATAGCGCCATCCCATCACTTCCCGTGGTTGTCGTAAAAGGCGACTAAGGGACTCACCAGAGAATAGGCAGCAGCGGTCTCGGTGCATTGCAACAGCTACACTGCAATCGCTAACCCGCCTGTCAAGCGTGGCAATTATGGCAACCTCCCCTTCCTTTGGGGAGGCCTATAGCCAGCAATGGATGTTTTTCGGCTAATTTATGACGATGATGATGATCCTAACTTATATTATAAATGCGAAAGTGAGTTTGCGCTACCGAAACCACGGGTAAAACCTAGTTTATCATAATAATGCTTCACACTCTACCAAATAAGTTACTACTTACATAAGAAGTAACATTACGTACACCCAGTCTAAACAAACAAACAATTTCCTTTGAAAATAATGAAAGAAAACCCCTCTCTTTGCTATTCTAAAGCTCAAAGCTAACTTGTAACCTAGTTTAGTATTTCTATATCGGTCTCAGCCGCGGTACCGTATTTAGAATACCATGCATTCCGATCTTTACAAGATCTGCTTACCTTATGTATGGATAAAAGGGGCTATGTTACGTGCGGACAATATTCTGATTTTATGAATATTTGTTACTTTTTACAATTTTCATAAAAGTATTAAGATTTCCAGAGATTTTCCTGTTACAAACAATTATTCTCTTTATATATTTTTTATTTAATATGGGTTTGCTCTTGACTCTAGTCTAGGTCATAGATAACAGAGACAAAGTCGACGTTGATGCGAGCTTACCCAGAAGAAGCCTGTTCACTCTAATTTTGAAGAGATTAGAGTTGTATGCGTTCGGAAACACAGACGCAGTAAAAGTTCAGATTGGGGTCCTAACCCAATCAGAACTAATATTATAAAAGTCAATATAATATATTTTGACGTGTAAGGGATACTTTCCTAGTAAATAAAAGCAGCTGCGTTCATTGTAACGTAATGTGTTTTTTTTTCAGATTAATAAACTATGTTTGCAGTGTAATTTTCAAACTACTTGTGGAAAAATACTTCGAACCGAACGAATGGTGGAGTTGCTTAAAATATTTGGGAAAATAATAACTTAAAAGTTTACAGTCACGTATTCGTAGTAAACCCTCACAACACTTTTGCTTACAAATCGACATGTACTTAATATAGCACAAGCACACATTGTCAGAAGCAAAAAACGCCAAACCTTCATAAACAACAGTGTTGTGACATCACGTATCTCATATGTAGCTATTAGCGCCCTCCGGTAGCCGCTAAGTTAAAATTATCTTCTGAAGTGCCTTCACTCAACGCCTCGGCGACGTGTGGTTTTGATACTTTCGACTTTGAAATGACGTTTATATAACACAAGAAGAAATATAAAAAATAACGTGGTGATATTAAGCTATATTGTCAAACATAGCATCTTAATTTCAAAGAGGTTAAAATTGTTTGTTTATATGTGAGCCAAGTCAAGAGTAAGGAAGCGACTTGGATGACTTCCTTAGGAATGGCAAAAGGCAGCACAAAACCGGGAACAATATAAGAAGTGAATGGAGGCCTATGCCTAGCAGTGAGATATTAGGCTACCAATAATCCTACTAATATTATAAACGCGAAAGTTTGTAAGTATGGATGGATGGATGGATGTTTGTTACTCTTTCACGTCAGAACGGCTGAATGGATCTTGATAAAATTTGGCACAGAGGTAGATTATAGTCTGAAATAACACATAGGATACTTTTTATCCCGATATTCCCACGGGATCGAGACTTACGCGGGTGAAACCGCGGGCGATAGCTAGTATGTTAATACATAACAAGTAATATCTATGGGAGCAGTAATCTGATTGCGAAAATACTATCAGTAGGTTTTAAAATTGTTCGATGCCTTTAGGATAGGCCACAGAAACGAATTCACGAAAATCTATTGTTTCATATGGCCACTTAAATAAATACACTTACTTAATATCTAACTTGGTGATAGAGTAAATCCACTATATTGGATACTTGAATACTTGCTTTAATTAATATCTTAATTGCTCGCTTTCTTAACGCTGATCTAAGTCAAATTAAACACTGCAGTAGAAACATAATTTCCTACTTAAGTTTCTAATTAGGTACTAAGTATGGTACGTTACTAATGGAAGACTTTCATCCACATTCCCTCTCAAAGTTCGACAGATTAATACCTAACTATTAGCGCCACACAGTAGCTGTTAAGTTAAAATTATCTTTCGAGTGTTTCGCCCACTTGGGACCACTCAACACCTCATGGAACAGAAGAACTAACAGTTTTGATACTTTTGTATTTTTTTCTATCTGCGTAAAAACTAAAGGTCAATTAAACCTCAAATATACTAGGATGACAAAACTTAAATAACTGAAAATGAGTAACATCGTGTTAATAACACTAAGGGAAATAAATTGTTTTATTATCTACTTATTTTTGTTTTAAATCTAGATTTGATGTCCTAAATGCAGTTTTATACTCTTGTTACACATGTAAACCTTAAAATGTTTTTTTATCTTATCAGGTAATATCCTCAGTCTGACTGAAGTGATATCAGATAAAAGTTACAACACGGAAGTAATGAAACTGTAATTGATAAGAATGCAGTTCATTGCACTTTCAAATCGCAGATCCAAAGATAAGAGTGCCAATTCTACAATTTTTTATAAACATTCGCATCTCGTCGCAAAGATAGATAGCGACTGAAATATGAATGCGTACTTTGCTTAAAAAATACTAGAATTGGCCCTAAGATTGTTTAATATAAATAGGTATTTAGGTTAAAAATCACGTTTTCATTTAAAAATCGAAAAATATATGATACCTTTTTTTCTAAACTTATTCCATCTAGTAGTAGAAAGTATCAACTACGTTCCATCACAGTAACCGGGCCTGCGCCCGCGCACCCGGGCACGTGCCTCTAATATAAACTACGAAACCAACCAAATTAAATAATTCATAAATAAATTATAGACTTAACGTGTATTACAAATATTATTACAAGTTACACCCTTTTAATTAAGATAGTGATGATAGATAGATATTCTACCTGGCTAGTGGGAAACGAAAAGAAAGTTACTTAAAATGTATGTATAACGATAAATAATGTGAACTACAAATGAATTGATAGCTACTTTATTTATTTTGTGCGTAAGTTTTGCGATAATATTGCAAAATTTATGTTCTTCGTCTAACTGAGAATAATAATTTGCATTTTCACAAAATTTTGCAATTCACAACTAATTTGAAAAACTTAGCAACAAGTAGTAAGTAAATATTGATTTGTGTCAAATACCCAACTGCAACAAAAAACGACTAAAATGTTTCAAACAAGTCACTTTTCTATTGTGGCTCAATCACAGATTTGATGCACCATCTGAATCAAACTGATTGTCTTCCCCTTTTCCGCTGATCTTCTGTATGGATCTATTCTTTAAAAAAAGCTTTGAACAATAACTGGTTACTAAAACTTGCAAGATTAATAAATCACCTTACTCTACATAAGTCAAGCCATAGAGCAGAGAATATCAATATTGATCCCTCTCACCGCAAATCGGTCTCACACTCAAAGTTACCAACTTGAAGCTGCATCAATTGCTCTCAATCCTTACAATCAAAAATCAATATCAGCTTTCCAACACCTCGTTACATAAAACCGTTACAGTTAACCTAATACCGTTAATTGTTAGATTAATAACGTTAAAATATAACTATATCGAAGCTGGTGCCGATATTTACAATTATAGAAACAATAACAATAACTTCTCAGTAGTGTAGTACCACGATGCTATAATAAAATTAGTTTCCTGTAACTCTGGTGCTGTACCTCTTGACCTATATCGATATCGTTTTGTTTTGTCGCGTTATTTTAGTCTAGGGGCGGTAATTTTATTGTGTTATCGGGAAAATGTCAAGCGTACATAATAATGTACAAGAAAATACCTACTTTTGGTGTATTTACAAACTTGTTGGACCAAGAGAACTTGTAAGTTTGGAAAGAACGCTTTCACTTTCACCGATTGCTCGAATAATTTTCATTGACTAACAGTTATTTACGCTACCAGACTGTAGTTTAGCACCGCCCAATGGCATAGCATGATAAAGCTACCAAAATAAATATTATGCGCATGGACGTAAAAACATCGTGAATACACATTCGTCAAGAAAGATTGATACATCAGTGATTTGCGCTTGCACTTAAACGAAATGAAAAGCGCTCATAAATTAAACAAATAGCTTTTACGATTCGGTTTGAAAATACATAAAAAGTGTAGGTATTGATTCATTTTAACAGAAATATTCAATCAAATCTGAAATACACATACATGGCCGCTTAAAGATGATTTAATTTTATATCCACACTAAGCTTTGCCTGCAGATTTGCTTCTTGGATTAGTATTTAATATTCAGGATGTAAATAAATCAATTAAAAAGATTAGTGTTTGTAAAAAATAAACCATACCTTTTACTTGCTTAATTTAAATCAGTTTAGCTAATTTTACATTACAGAGAAACACAACAAACTCTTGGCATTTTTTCATTACGTAGAAGATTAAATAAATAAATAAGCAGAACCGTATCTGCAGTGATTATCGTGTGAAGTTCGACATCGACAGATTTATCGATATTTATTTGCACAGCACTGTTTGTTGTCTTTCAGCGTTTCGATATTTGCAATGCAGTTTGGAAATGTATTTCTTTTTTATTTTTAAACCGATTCTTAAAGCGAATGTTAACAAACATGTTTATTTTATCGATTAAAAATATTGGTGGATTTGCCCGGACTTGCGGAATGCAATTACTCATCATTATAAAATGATCAAATGATTCTTCAGATTCAGAATTGTTCCTTTCAATGTGGTGGCCAACTGAAAATGAGAACATTATTTAAATAGTTGTCCAACCTGCACCTAGACTACAGCGGATTCTCGCAGCCTTCACCCCGCCATCAGTCCACCCTATGAGAGGCCTTCTACTACTGTTTGCAAGTTTATATCCGTACTAGCTTCACCAGCTTGAAAGTTGGAAATTATCCCAAGGGACCATCCTGCCGGGAGTACCCTATGTCCAAATCCAGGATATAGTATCTAGCTACCGCCCGCGGCTCCGTCCGCGTGGATGCCAAGGGATGATACTCCCGGGATAATAGTATCCGATGTTTTATTCCATACTATAATCTACCTCTATGCCAAATTTCATCAAACATAACAATTATAAAAACATAACATAACAATTATAATATCTGCTTGTATCAATACTTTCGCAATAACAATACTAGTATCTTAGATTATGAATGGATATGGATTTTACTACAAGTCAATATCAAGCTTACTCACGATTTTCTGAATGGGCGGTTATTATTATTACGGTAACAGTTACAAACTGTCATCTCAAGTTTGCGCGTTGGCGAACGAATTGCCTCATACATTTCGTTCGTGAATGAAACATTGAATGAAACGCTACACCTTCATTCAAGGTAGATCGCTATTTCAACACCTACGAAAATTGTGTCTGTTACTTCCTTTGGTTGAGTTGTAAGTTGAACGGGAATCGTGTTTAGAATTGGGATCAAAAGGTTGGGGTTACATCGTTGTCATAATTATTAAGATGATTTTATTGATCACTACTGCAGTAGAGTGAGGCCTACAGAGAACCTTGACAGTGACAGTAGGAATTTCTCTTGTATCGTGGGTGCGTTTACAGACATATAAACTCACGTACACAAACAGCCAGACCCGGAACAAATATCTGAAGGCCATACAAATATTTGTTCCGTGCGGAAATCAACCCCGCGACAAGCAGGGCAGTAGCCAATTGCTCAACCACTGCGCCAACCGTGTCGTCAAAAATTGAGAACCTCCTCCTTTTTTGAGGTCTGTTAATTAGCCCATTATGTACCACAGCGGTACAAAGGCCTTGTCTCTTGTCCACAAATGTCTGTCTTGCGCCATTGTAGACCAGTACTTCACGTAAGAGTTAAGTTCATCTCTCCTACATCGTCTTGTCGAAAAGTCCCAAATAATATAATAGTGTTGAATCTCATACAATTTTTACTTTTAACAGTCAATATCGTCCGTACCATTCCGACCGCAAGATTGGAAGCTTCTTCCAAGTTCTAAGTAGACAAGTACACATGTTCCTACACATTCTTCTAATAAGAATGTACATTAATTTAATAAAATAGTTGTAACTCGGTAAGGCGAGGAGCGGTTAATTTCAATGACACGCCGGTAGAGCTTGCCCTACAAATATTCAGAGCTCCAGAATAAATAATATTTAACATATTATCCTGAGGATCATTGACGGAGGATTAGTTTACTTGGTACGGTTCAGGGGTGGCACGTTACGGTTTTTTAGATATAAATGTTTTTTCCAGACATATTAATATGTTATTTGACTACTAACAAAAATTAACATGAATGAATACTATTAGCGATTACGCAAGGAAGAAAAATGTCAAAATTAAAAAATATTTCCATTAATCAATATTATAGTATACAGTATTCACAGAAGTTATTAAATAAAATTTAATCGTTAATTCCATTTTCTACATGTAGAAAAGTATCAGTGATTCATAATTTGTTTCATAATTGTAATCTTCATTATATTCCAGATATAATTGTGAACAGATAATTTTCAAATAAATACAATAAATTCCATCCAAATTTGATAGATCACAACTTACAATATAACCGTGTCTGATCGAGTCCAAGTTGAGTTTACAATCTCACGCGATTTATTTTAAACCTTCTGTGTTTGCAATTAGCCGGTGACATACAAGTTATATATTTGAAAATAGAAGTTTAGTAAGCATTTGTGCGCTGTAATTTGCGTGTGATCTTTACGACTCTGTATTTATAGTTTCTAGCTATTTCAAAATCCCTTGGTGACAAACGAGAGCGGGTTTGTAACTCAAATATTGAAAACTTTATTGCTTTGCCGTGCACTCGTATTAGAACTGGCTCTCTGGTTAACTATGATGCTCAAACATTCTATTAGCCAATGATACATTTTGTACCTAATACCTATGGTGTTTGCCAGCGGCTTCGTCCGGGGGAATGGCGGAAATTATCCCACGGAGAGGTACTCCCGGAATAAAAAGTACCCAATGTGCAATGTTATCTGTTCCAATCCAGGAAATGGTTTACTAATCTCCCAAATTTCAACTAAATCCATTCAGCCGTTGAGATGTGTGTGATTGATTTACACACATCCAGACATACAGACTTTCAAATTTTATGGTATTAGTATGCATATTTATCAAATACTGACACCCCTGCAAGGACATAACAAGGGGTGACAAGTTCACAGTTAAAATTATATCCTTAGAATATCTGATAAGTTCGGCGCTACAAAGAGAGGATAACCTAACATAAATAACACAAAATATCATACAAGCGTGTGTAGTGAAAGATCTTTATTTATTAAGATGTTAACTGTGATACAAGCAATTTATGAAGTCGGGACCTCCGCCCATTACCAAGATAATGACAGCAGATACAATGTCTTTTTTCTTTTTTTTTATTATGATGGTGTGACAATCCTATTTTGGGCAGGGTTACCAACTTCATATTTTGATTATGATTGTTGGTTTTCATGTGAAAATTGTTGTGTTTATGACGATTTTATTTTCTTACTTTTAATGGTATAACTACCCAAAAAAGTTAAAAAAAAAATTGACTCTCTAGAGTGACCTCATATTAGATAGGTAAAAGATACTTTGTTGCCTCTGTGGATCCTATGAGTCCTACACAGTTAGGCTTTTTCAGTCGGTGCCAGGTACAACCATATTTTATTCTGGAGAACATTTCTGTTGAATTTAGCTCGTTAAAAGTTTTCGTGTTGGCAAACTTACGCAATTGAAATTCCAAGCGGTTTTCCCGAAGATTTGTTGACAACTACCGTGAGTCGTTTGTCTTCAGACATAGCATTGAAAGATAAGGCTTGATACCTTATATTTTATCATTAAAAAAAAACTAAGCTCACGTACGTATGGCTTATGGCTACATCGATATTTTTGTGTATTATATGTTCACCTGGTGCCATTGCGCTTTCTTAAATAAAAAAACTGATAATTCTTCAAAACCCACTTAATCAAGTAACCGTTTACCCACCCATTTTGAAAATTTTACAAATAAAAAATACAAAAACTTTTATCGAACAATTTCTCTGTTCCGTATTTTCGACACAAGAATGTATCGCAACAAATATTATAATTTCAAAGGGACAAGTCGAAACTATCAGGGTTTTATCTAAAAAGCGTTTGTCTCGATCGAGTAGCCGTATCTCTCACTAACGAGAAACTAAACGACGATTTATAGTAGGAAAGTCACTTGCATCAGTGACCAATTTGTTTTACTAACATTATCTGTGAGCAAAACTCCGCGAATCTTTAAGAAACAAACTCAGTGTGGAACCAAATTATTTAGTTTTTTTTTTTCGTGTTGCTTAGTTTCAATTATAATATTTTTTACTTAGTAGCCGCACGGCAGTTCGAAATAAAAATACAACGTGCAACCTGCCGATCATCGTTAAATAAAAGATCACATTTAAATCCGAAAAAGATAAAAAAATATCGTGACAATGCGAAAAATTAGGCCGATAACCATCGGTCAAGCACGAAATATTTATGTTGTTACAATTTAATAACTACATACTCGACAGATTGAGTTTAAGAAAAATTAAAAACAATCACGAATCAAAGCAAAAAAAACGAACATTGACGCAAAAAAAGCCAGAGTATTTTTTTTATATTTGTCAAAATATCTTGTTATTTTAAAGTTAATTTCAAATCGAATGCTTATAAAAAAGAAGATGAATGATGATCGATGCAAGCAAACCCGCGGCGCGGTTGCTAGTTCAATACAAACATGTCATTTTAAATTACTCGATCGATTCTTTGTAGACATTTTTATTGGGTTGCAATAATTTAATGTATCACTTAACAAAAATAAATATTATTTATAGTCGGCATCGTGGTGTGGGGTTATATTTTTGTTGAAATAAATATTAAATCGACATTGTGGATTGCTTTTTGGGGTTTTATTTTTGTGCTACTCAGAATGTTTGCGTCAATTGGTGGGATTTTCGTACATAAATCATTTAAAAATAAATAACAGATCGTAAAGATGTCATTAATTTTTGGAGCAATATTTTAATTCGGTTTCTTAATATAAATGAAATTATCAGTCACCCACTGGGTAGGTCGTGCAGATAATGAATGACTCATTTATGACACAAACTTACATGTATTAAAATCGTTTCTACCGGTGGAAACCCATTCAACGTAGATATAATGGATACAAACTACTGAATCAAACTTCACCTAGTATTACTTTAAGATATCAATTAACAAACCTATTCATGTAAAACAGAAACGGCGCGAACAAACACAAAATGTCAAATAAGTCAAAAAGAAAAAAGAACTGTCAAAAAGAACGTCCCAATCAAATATACTTCTGGACACATCTATTGGCCCACCTTGTATTTTCAGTTTCGTTTGGTCCTAGCTAAAATTTTATATTAGGTCGAGCAAAAAGTTTTTATGCAGTTTTGAACCTGGCACATTCACAATTTCATTCAATAGTCTTTTTTTGAATTTCGAACACAGAATTTAAAGAAACAAAAGACAATTTGGAGCCTGTTTGTTGATATCAAACAATCGAATACTAAGAAAACTTGGTTTTATTGGTTTACTTGGATTTAATTCTTGAAAAAGTGATTGATATCTTTGGTTTTGCAATAAACATTACTTATTCTTAACATTAAGGTGAGGTTCTATCAATAATCTATGGATACTTCACCTGAAGTCGCCGCCCAAGCTGTGGCACTTATTCAGGCCGGACACAGCCAAAGAAACGTGAGTGCTCAACTTAATTTAAGTCGATCTGCGGTCCGAAATGTTTATCGGAGGTACCTAGAGACTGGCGGCTTTGTTCGTCGCCAAGGAAGGCCACGATCTCGGGTCACAACTGAAAGGCAGGATCGATTCATCGTGACGACCAGCTTGAGAAATCGTCACCTTACCTCCATTGAGATACAAAACCAACTTCGCGACTTCCACGGAGTATCTGTGAGCGCTCGAACTGTTCGGAGGAGGTTAAAAGAACGCGATATGGTACCACACAAGCCAGCTAATGGGCCCAAACTAACGCGAGCCCACCGAACAGCGCGCCTTCATTTCGCACGCAGTCATTTAAATTGGACACAGCAAGATTGGAGCCGTGTAATCTTTTCTGATGAGTCTAAAATTGTGTTACATGGCAATGATGGAAGGAAGAAGGTCTACCGACGTAAGGGAGAGCGTTTCGCACAATGCTGTTTTGAAGAGAGGGTTGCTTATGGCGGTGGCTCATGGACTGTCTGGGGCGGTATATCCGCGAGCGGCAAAACTCAACTTGAGGTTGTTACAGGACCACGGCTGCCAACATTAAATGCTGAAAGGTACATTCGTGAGTGCTTAGAACCTCACGTGATACCATACGCGGACTATGTGGGCCCAAATTTCCTTTTTATGCATGATAATGCAAGAGCCCATGCGGCCGGCATCGTCAGGGAATATCTTCGGGATGTGAACATCACAGTTATGGACTGGTCAGCCAGAAGCCCAGACATGAACCCCATTGAGCACATGTGGGACGAGCTAAAAAGACGTGTTAGGGCTCGTCAGCCAGTTGCCCAGACGATGCAGGAGTTGAAAACTGCCATAGAAGAGGAATGGGAGATGATCCCTCAAAATTGCATAGAGCGGTTGATAAACTCTATGCCTAATCGTATGAGAGCTGTGGTAGATGCCCATGGAGGCAACACGCGTTATTAAATTAAACCTTTATTTGATAAAACATGTTTTTTATTCAAAAATCAATTGCCTTTAACAAGGCGCATATCCGACTTGTTAGGCGTAGCTCCATGTCGTATGGTATTCTGAATTCAAATTTAAAACAATACGATCGAAAAAGATGGTAAAATGTATCAGGTTTAAAACTGCATCAATAGTTTTTGTTCAATCTAGCAATCCTATTTCGGTAGGGGCCATCGAAACCTAAACTCTAAGGTGGGCCAGTAGATGTGTCCAGAAGTGTATAAACAATTGAAGTTGAACCGACCGTGAAAAGGGACACTTGCCCCGCCTGTGGGGCCATATTAATATGGATTTGACAGCCCTGACGGGGACTGTCAACTTGTTTCATAATAATTGGACGCGAGAGACAGCCCTAACTTGATTGATACTACTGACTTCTGTCCCTTTATTTGTTTGGTTTTGATTTTATTAATTCTGGTCTTTTACGCTTGATTTCTTTTGGAAGGGAGAGAAAATTAAGTTTTAGAGCTTAATAATATTAGTTGGTTTCGCGATTTCCCAACTTGTTTCGGTCTTAAAAAGATTCCTTAAGGCCCATTTTTCTTAAAAAAAAAAAGTTTTTGCAGGACAATGTTATGATTACATTTATCGCATTGTTGCGTCGTGACTGTCTGATAGAGAGCTAATCACGTGGCAAGGACCCTATTTAGGAAATACATTATTGTCATTCGCTTAGAAAAAGCCATCCTGTAATAAAAGATGTCACCAAGACGAACACAGGACATCGAAACGTTTCTACCTACAACCGACGTAATATTAATCCACTGCGATGAAATATAAAATAATAGTCTTATATAATAACTATAGAAATAACGTTAATCCGTCCTATAACTGCTATAACGGAACTAGTCGTAAACCGTTTACGGCCGATATATCGATGATCGTCGTTCGCTGCCGTATGTTATCGACATCGTTAATAAGGGATATTACATAAGTAAGGTTATACAATAAATTAATGCTTTCGTAGGAATGTGGCTATGACTGCCACCTACAAGATTTTCTGCACTTGAGTTTGTGCACACACTAGTGCACTATAATATTTACTGCGTCTTGAGGGCTAGTCTCGTGTGGTTAGTCGAAACACTATCTGGAGGACATTTTAACAGTATATTTAGCATAACACATCAATCGCAACCTTTTTTAAAAATAGTTTTTTATTAAGTCAATACCGAAATTACTTAATACTCGCAAAACTAACATTGAGGCATTTATTGAAGCATCAGCTGATTGAAAGACAGAAGGTCTTTTTCCTACCGGATTTTATTGGACTTACCTTTAAGCTTATGAGTCACATCTTTAAAAAAAATGCGTTTAATTTAAGCCAAGAATGCGGAAGGGCTCGTTATAGTCAATGACAAGTCGACAACAGTCTTAGGTCTCAACTCATAGACATCGACTTAAATTACGGATTACGGGAGCGGCTACAGAAAATACATAACAAACCGCAAAATGATCTGTTTATTACTAAATAGTTTTATTTCTACTAGGAAAGTTCCTTATTCCATTTCCATTTTGTAATTTGGTAAAAAAAAAATTAAGTATGCGTCATGCATGGCACCAATAAATTATTTTTCTCTCTTTCTTTCTTATTAAGCTTGGAGACTAAATCAAGCATGACTGCCTGTAAACCCTTATGTTACGGGGTTATACACAAATTGACATTCTTTAGTCAGATTGACTACGTGACTTTTCAGTACCTATCAGTTTTTTTTATTGATAGGCTCGGGCTTGTCCACAATCTTACCTGATGGGAAGCGATGATGAGGTCGATGGTGGAACTTGCTTGTCTAGAAGTAATCTGTTCCTTCTTGACTAAAGACTCCCAGGTTGTAGATATCAGGAAACACAGATTTCGGAAGGAAATTCCACTACATAGCTGTAATTCCATACATTTTGAACTTTTTCACTATTGTTATAACCGATATAATGTTAAGAGGCCCTAAAAAAATTAACGTTTTTTAACCGTTAATGTAAACTTAGTTTAAGGACAGCATTTTTGCCAGATTCACGTTAAACCAGAAACTTACCATCAAGTTTCTAGTTAAATTGAATTTACAAGTCATCCGTTATTGCCGTGTATTGGCAACTGGCAACACTCAATAAGCGTCCCATAAATAATGTTTTATATCCCTGTTAATTTATGGGATTTACTGGTTCTAGGAACAGTTATTGCTTGTTATGAAGTATGTATAAGTAGGGGTAAGGAGATTTGATAATTGAGTTCCAATGTAGATGTGGTTATGGAACTTCCTAGCACGACGAACTGTATAATGTTTTGCCAAATCTAGCTTAACTAAATAGGTAGTTAGGTAGTACTTGTGTAGAGATATCAGCATAGGAGACGGGGCCCACTAGGGCCAGTGCCTGCTAGGGTTGCGGAATTTGTTCGAAAGAGTCACCACGGCCCTGGAACGCAAAGGGCATTAGGAGGAACACGGATGGGTTTTAGTCAGTAAGAGTCTGACACTCCCTTCAGCTCCGCCTAGAGCGGAAGGAGTCATTTGATGATTTCCCATCAATAAAAAAGTACCTGGTACTTGTGTGTGTAACTCTCTCTGTGAATTTTATGCAAGAAAGAAAAGAAATAACAGCATTGAAAAATTAATAGTATTACTAGTACTTCAATTATGTTAGTAAAGAAAAAAAAATACTAAGACTTTTACTATGAGACCTAATACTGATACGACCTGATAATTTCGACATAACTAACCCCCATTTTTCCAATTTACCACCAACTCGACTCCACCTCGATTCATTTAAATTACAGTTTTAGCTTGTTATTTAATGACATTAATCGAGGTATTTTTCCGTTGTCATGGTCACTGTTTCGAGTGAAGGTTCTTCAAACTGACTTGGAAAAGGGGCGAGTACGAGTACCTATTATGCGAAAAATAAATAAATAAAAGTTGTATGACACCTATCTTGTAAATAAGACGACTATTATTTACAAAGCTTCGAAGTAAACAAGCGATCCCTGTAGTAAAGTCGAAGGCAATAAATAAATGTAGGTAATAGAAATCATAATATTATGTCTAAATCTATAAATGTACGGGAATCGTAAAACTTTAACGATTTGATTGTTGACGACTCGACGAGTGATTATGTGAGGAACTTTCATACAAACAATTTACGTAAATATGTTTAAGGTAAAATAAAATATACATGGATGGAATGTCAACGTACTTATTTCATCTTTGTTGTGGATATGAACAGTAAAATGCTTTAGAGTTAGTGTTAAGACTGACATTTCAGGGTTGCGGAATTTGTTCGAAAGAGTCACCGCGGCCCTGGAACGCAAAGGGCATCGAGGAACATGGATGGGTTTTAGTCAGTAAGAGTCATGTGATGATTTCCAGTCGGTAAAAAAAGGCTGATATTTGCAACGTGACATGTGACAACGCATATTATGCGACAATACAAATTGCTTAACAGATAAAACATCGTGTCGTGTCAAATCTGTCTGCTTGTAAATTGTAAGCTAGTCCTATTATATGTGATCTATTCCCATCATAGAAGCTTTTGCCACATTAAATGGCAATGCTGATCCCATAGCAAAAAGAAGGCCAGCCCGCTAGGCACTTGAGGAGAGTGACTGCTTGCTAATGTTCCGCAATACTCGATAAACAGCCGGACAATGTCAAATTCGATGTAATCTATTAACCTTCAATATTATCTAACACTAATAAAGAACTCCCAACACGTTTTAACAGAAACAAAGAGTTAATGAAATAAAAACTAATAAAAACTGTCCTTACCATTGACACGATGACCCAATACTTCTGCTAACCTTATCACTGAACCGACCCTGATATAATCTTAATTATTTAATTAAACACTCAGTTCATTGTATTATTAATTACGGAAATGTTGATAAGTTTTGATATTTTTTTATATTTTCCCCTGTCTTGACCTCTGGTTCAATTTTTGTGAGTATCTCAATGTTATGTAATTGTGTGTGTTTTGATAGTTAACACGACGTTGTTTTAGAACTAAGTTTAGTTATTACTTTTATACTTAAGTTGTAAAAGTTTTACCCCTTGTTCATAGCCATAAAGATTTTTTCCCCTATATTTTAAGTTACGTCGTCCAACTCTACTCCACGTCGAATCATGAAATGTTCACTTACATTTTGTTATTTACTGACATCAATCAATGTTCTGTTGTCATTTCTTCTGAAATCATATTGAAAACAAATTAAGCAAATATTTGGCCAAACATAATTAAGAACAATAAAACATGTTCATACAAACATTCTAGTTTGTTTTATAACCGGCACGTTTATCTAACTAAATCCACTTATTTTTTATTTCCATTATCGCCATTTAGCTCGAATCATTTTTTTGCCTTAGGTAGTGCAATTCGCTATGGCTAAAGATACAATGAACCTGTTTTTTTGTACTCTTAAACAGTTAACAGGAACTTACTAGATGAAATTTAGCTTTTCTAGGTGCCTAGAAACAGTCTGGGTAAGCTTACCTAATTTGACATCACTAATTAGTGTGACATTGCTGTATCGTTGTAAATTCAGGGTTCCTTGTGACCAGGGTTGCAGAATTGTTCGAAAGAGTTACCGCAGTCCTGGAACGTAAAGGGCATTTGAAGGAACATGGGTGGGTTTTAGACTCTTAGAGTCTGACACTCCCCGCTCCGCCCAGAGCAGGAAAAGTCATTAAATGATTCCCCAGCCACGAAGAGTGTTCCTTGCGTCTTTCTGTTATTGTCATTTAATAGCCGGCGATATTGTGTTTTTCTTAGAATTCTTTATTAATGTAGACTTTATTTTAATATCGTATATACCTTTGACCCTTCCTCACTATCTTAGGAAATACCTACTTTAATTGTTTTTTTTTAATCTGCTGTTTTGCAGTGATAAGCCTTCATGACACACGTTTGCCGCCCTGCTTTCTTTTTTGAAGGTTGGGAAATCATCAAATGACTGTGTGAATGAAACTGAAGGGAGTGTCAGCTTCTTACTGACTAAATCTCATACGTATTCCTTCTAATGCCACTGCTGGACATAGGCCTCCCCCAAGTGTCACCACAACAACCGGTCCTGTGCGTCTCGCATCCACCGGCTGCCCTCTCCACTGCCCTTTGAGTGACTTTAAGCCTTCTGATAAGGCCCATTGTGAGCGACCACGTTTTGGTTCCATAAGTCATCACTGGCAACACGCACTGGTCATAGACTTTCCTGTAGAGACACTGTGGTATGCGAGATGAGAAGATACCACTCAACTTCCCGAACAGCAAGTTAGTAAAAAGTTGAAATAGTAGGTATTTCAGGGTAGACCGCGAAATTCAAATTTTCCTATGTTTTTTGCAATTTGCAAGTCAGTGTCAGGCTTTATGTTGAACAAAATATGATTCGCGACCGTAACACGTATTTATTTACAGAATTATAATAATTTAAATCACCAATACAAACCTCTAAGTTCATTTAACTCGATTGAATGGTTATTTCATAAAAAGGCATCAATCGAGTTACGTAAATGATACAACCTGTATTGATAATTTTAATTATTATAACTCAGTAAAGCCATATTTATTACGATCGCCAATCGTATTTTATCAACATTTGTATGTGACACTGACACTGACCTACAAAATGCAAAAAAAATATGAAAAATTGAATTTCGCGGGCTACCCTGGCGCTTTCACCTTAATAGCATACATTTCGACTTTATATTAATCCTTACAACATGTCATCCTCTAAATTATTATGTGATGTATTAACAACACATTAGATTCACCATATAATTCACCACACTCATAAATCATCTATTTACTATATGATCTACCAATAAATATTCGCGCCTAACGAACTCCGGCGCAGTTCATGATTTTCCCAGGAAATCGCGATTAGTGCCGAGTGTCACGGTTCTCTCAATCGATGGTAAGCTGATACAGTATTCGATTTGCTCCAAATATGACAGGTCAGGCTGGGCACGGGAAACTCCAATGGTGCTAGTTAATTTGTATGCACGGCTTTCGATGGAGATTCTAGTTGAACCGTGGAGTTGATACCTACACTGTTTTTTGGATGGAAAAATATTTCACTTTTTGGGTATAAGATTTAAGCAGTAAAATTGAACAAGTGTTTGAGGATAACTTTCTTGGCTAATACAGAACCATGACCATATAACGTATATACAAAGCAAACTTTTGTACGTCAAATGTCATATTTATTCTTCCGGTAAAAGTTAAACATTAAATAAATACTTGATATACAAAATATGAGTTATTTTTATCTTAATAGGTAAATTGTCAAAAAAAAATGTAATTTCAC
This sequence comes from Mamestra brassicae, assembly GCA_905163435.1. Taxonomy (NCBI): domain Eukaryota; kingdom Metazoa; phylum Arthropoda; class Insecta; order Lepidoptera; family Noctuidae; genus Mamestra; species Mamestra brassicae. The sequence continues at coordinate 4,076,628 of LR991009.1, forward strand.
AAAAAAATATATGACATTGTAAGTCGCTGAGATGATATTGCGACTTGATTTTTTTTATATTTGTGAGAATTTTACAACTTACCTTCAGTAAGTTTAGCTTTATATCAGCTACAAGCTCCTCAATGCCACACACTTAGTACTTTAGTACCTTCCTTAGCATCCGACTAGGTCATTACTTGGTCTAACTTATGTTCCATTCTAAGTCTCAACATACTGGTGCCCGCGGGTATGCCTGTACAGAACTAAGTTTACGATGACAATAAAGATAATAAGGGAGAGAACGCACTGGGTAAATTAGCTGCTGCAGTTTCTGAGCTAATATTTATAGTTCAGCTCTAAGAAGAACGCCCCGGACGTCGGGAGTCGCTGGGCGATCCCCGGCCACCGAAGGCGCGGGCCTGCGGTCAGCGAGCGTTAGGTGGCTCGCTGTCCGATCACCACCAGGCCAGGGTCGATGGCGCGTTGTGTTTGTGGCCACAGCTTGCCAGGGTTGCGAAATTTGTTCGAAAGAGTCACCACGACACTGAATCGCAAAGCTCTAAGAAGAAAGCTTTGTTGCAACTACACAATTATTTCAGCTGTGTATCGCTTGACATAGCTTCACATGAAATTACGTCTTCATTGGTATTACTGGCAACAGCAAAGAAACCGTTTTTAATGAGTAGGTGCAAGTAGTCTTCTATTTTCACAAAAAAAATACTTTAATCGTAGATTTACTACATACCATCCAATCTCTATGTATCCTATTGTATTCGTAATAGCTGTAGAAATGTCACTCATTCAATTCTATCAGCCTCGCAACTATACTCTATCTATAATCCCTACGGCAACTGCTGATTGCACGCTGGAGTTTTGCCGCCCAGTGCGTTAACACCTCACACTTTCATATTATGAGATATGTTTAGCCTTAAACAAAGTTTCAAATAAACAGAACTTATTTGCTTCGAATTTCCTTTAAAGGGGCTGAGACTTGCTTGTGAAATGGAGTTGTACATACAAGTACAACATGGTGCCATAATGTTTAGCTTGTAGCAAGAGATTTACATCCACTGTTAAATGTAGGGTTTTCTTTGGACCACTTTAAAACTTTCACCGTCTATAAAACAGACACTGTTTGTATTGATAAAATAGTGAAACAATTACACTGAACCGTGTTATGTGGTTCATGAAATACGCAACGACTTACCTACGAGAAAAGTGACTTACAGAATAACATGACAGATTCTTGTTTATTCAAATCGGCGAGTTTATAGTTTTCTGTCTTCATAAGAGTTATCATCATCATCTTCACTAGGAGCCTAGTCCCATCCACTGCTGACTATAAAACTCTTCCCATAAAAGTTGTAAATGAAATTACAACTTAAGAACAAAGCAAATGTCTTCTTGAGGAATTGACGATTGGAAAATAGAAGGCCCAAACGATGAGAATACTGCGGGAGACCTTAACCCAGAACTAAGAATGGTACAGACAGAAACAGTTGCTAAATATGTAATTTTTACGACTTACTTAGGAAAAAGGTTAAACAAACAGAATTTTTACGTGCTTTTTTATTACTTACATGTTGATCATACTATTGATAAGGAGATCGGCAGCATTCGTGATGTCGATAGTAAACCCGATAGCAGATCGTATTGCATAGATATGAATTACAAAAATGCTATAAATACTTATGTCAACGACCAAAGATACTCATTTAATCCTGCTTATGCTTGTGAGTTTCATCAGAAACAAGATAAAACTTTAATTATCTTAGAAGATGATAACTATTCCAATAGTGCGAGCTACCAACTTACTTGCTAGTTAGCGGCAGAAAACACATACATTGGGCGGGCCTTTGGTCTGCATATCAATAAAGCTGTTAAAATTGTTTATGTGTTTTTTTTATAGGTAAACTCTGAAAGTACTGATATTATCACGAAAATGTTAGAGAGCTACACTTTCGCTGCATTTTTCGCCGGCATTTTAAAAACCAGACACAATGTATTCAAAATCAGCCAAAATTCTGTGTTATTAGCGATATTTTAATGAAGCAGACAATACATATAAATTTGATAACAAATGCTTTTCGGTTGAATATATTAACAAGATTTTAAAACATACAAAACTAGGCGACAGACACAATAACTGTTTATACAGTCGTTAAAAGAAATATTTTACATAAAGTCCTTGGCAGAAAATGAGCGGTCTCACGGCTGTGTTTGACGTTTGTAAAGTATCAATGGCACCATGTACATAATTTGCCTCCCCTTTCTGCATTATTAACTGAAGTAATATGTACTATACAATTGTGGCAAAATTAGTGTAAATACGCGTAGATATTAATTAGAAAAACCAGAAGCAGAGACATGAAACAGGTTTGACATTTGCGACAATATAGAAAAGAAAATGGCCACTCAACACTATTGCTACATTACTTTATTAAGAAACACATAATAAGTGCAAGAGACGAACAAAAAATTAAATAATGAATTCAGAATTAGGTATCAACGATTTCTGATGAATTAGCGCCAACTGATTTAGAACTACTAAATTGTCATTAATTGCTTAACAATGATCAAAAGAAATATCGTCCAGGTGTTTATAGAAACAAAATGTTTAATGGGTATAATTTAACATCGTATTATCATTAATTAAATGGTAATAAATCTAGTGACACAGCAACTAAGAGATTAACAAAACGAAATTAAATCAAGCAGGTATCATTTTATTTGATATAGGAATTCATTTCACTGTAAAACTAGCTATAGATTTGTAGCTCTGATCACCTGTTTTGAGAGGATTTAAGGGGATAGGTCAACAGCTATGCAGAAAAAAAATGTATCAGTCCATCCTCATCTTTCAGCATCGTCATTTCACGGCGAGTTTCATGTCTTCCCAACTGTAGCGTTGTCCAGAGTTATTTAAATCTTCTTTTAAATTCTATCAGCAGTTCTTACTACACTATTTTCGTTATCATTATCATCATTCATAATTTCAGCCGAAAGACGTCCAGTGCTGGACTAAGGCCTAGCCCAATCGTTGCCAAATTGACCAGTTATACTTCTTCTCAGCTTCTCAGCTTGACATGACGTGCTTGAACTACCTAAGCCATGAAATTCGCGAGGAAATAAATCTTCTCTTTCATCTTCATCATCATTTGCCTAACTTTTTCCAACCATTATATTAAGACCGACTTTCAGTCTAAGCGGATGCAGCTGAATTCTTCTCCTAAATTATGTAGCGGAAACCGAGTCTGCATCATATTTTCAATACAGCATGGCAACAGGTATTCTTGCCAATGGACTACTATGTAATACAATAGTAGAATCATATATACTTGGCAGCCGCATCTGAAACAATGATGATATTCAACATGAAAATACTGTAAAAGATTGTGTTTAAGACGGGAGCAGAAGGACTATTCTGATCAAATAGCTATTGCATGCGCATACAGTATGTGTAGATGCAGTTAGCTGGAGTAATGTAAATAAATAATATGTACTGGCCTTCTGAAGAATATTAAAATACTATGTATTACAGCTATGTAAATAAGTACATAACGTAATTCTAAACATAGAAACTAGTATAATTGTCTCAAAGTGAAGTACGAGTTAAACTGATGCGGAACGTTTGTTTAGTGATGTCATTCAGTTTAATCGATAACTGCACTAACCGAGTCTATGAAGCTGAATACTCGAATGCTTAGAGTCAATCTGCCTTACAACAGGGAGTCGCTTAGGCAAACGTCACAATTTGGGGTACCATTCTTGCACTGTAACAATAAAAAAAAATACGGCCTCAAGGACACACCATTCTCCAGAAACTCCTTTCCGTTCCGCCCTGAGCGCAAGAAGTAATTTGATGAGGGCCCATCCAAATAAAAAATGATACATCATTCACCGCATTCCAGCAGGTAACACTTTTCCTAGAAAACGTTTTAAAATTAAAAAAAAAAAACTCAATTTTCCTTAAAAAATGCGAGTTCAAATCTTCCTCTAATCGGGCAATCTGTCTGCATCAAAAACATACGCTATTAGCAATGTAATACAAATCTTCCTCTAATAGGGCAGTCTGTCTACAGAGTCTGGGTCAAGATGCCATGCCTTTTAAGAATTCAAACCACGCACATAAAACTCTTACGGTGTTAATTTGTTAGCGCAACTCACTCCTCTTTTACATAATTTTAACATTTTCACTGCAAAAAATATTCAGCAATTAATAATTTATTCATTCATAAAAATATTAACAAATGACGGAATTTTGATAATATTCCGCCAAAAATACCCAATCGGAAGTCTAGTGATGGGACAACAAAGGTTCTGTGAACTATGAATATCGATAAAGTTCGTCCTACGCGTGCCCGCGAAATATTATATGACGCGTAAATACGTTTAATTGTGAGTCATCTGGCGTTCACGATTACATACGACATTTTGTCTCGGCCTCGTGTTAAAATAGATCTAACGGCGCTATTCTTATCAAACCGACACTGTATAACTGTCCTAGACATCTACTAATCGCACTGTCATGTAATAAACTCTTTGATTAGTGCTGGGAATCATTTCATGTAGATAATTATGTGAATGTACTTGTGTTATGTAATGTTCATGTACTTATTCGTCATTTAATTGTTAAGAAATAAAAATAAATCCTAACAATACTGCTGAAGAAATAATAATATATCCTATAAAACTTTTAGTTAACCGAAGCCCATCTATTCCTTAACACAACTATGCGTAAGCCATAAATTATATTATCAACTTCCTAGTTTGCGGTTAAAACCAACAAACACACCATATACGTAAACCATAACAATTTTCACCGCCACCATCTCATCACTTACAATCAATTGTTTTACAGTTACGCATATATATGACGATACCTTATACAAACATTAACCGTTCCGCTTTTGATATTAACCGTATCGATATTTACGCTCGCGGACGTCACTAAAGCCATACGTGCGCGGGAGCACGTCGTCGCTGTGGTAGTGACGTCTCGGCCGAAGTCGCGCGAAAATCGCCGAACAAGGCCGAACATCGACCTCGGAACCTAGAAACTGACAGAACCGTGTGACTGTCACGTGCAGTTCCTTGTGATGTTTGTGGGCGTATTATAATGTGATTCATAGAGTATGAGTAGTCGATAATGTGTTTCTAATCGCACTGGGAATGTTATTGGATGCATTTGGCTAACCTTTCGCCAACAGATAAACGGAAATAGACCATTTATCATATATTTATTTGTAACATAACAAGAGCCTACTACACATAATTGATTCTCATTCAAATCATCATTGATGCAATTTTAAAAATAGATATTCCTAATGGTCTTTAATCGCTCCTATTCATAAATGCAGTTATTTCTCTAATTACATTTTTACAAAAAGCCTATAATAGGATCTTATTTTTAAATTAAAACCATAAACAATATTGGCATTCCAATTACGTTTACGAGATAAAAAGAATATATCACTATTATAAAGATCCACTAAATAAAAGTTTCAAGTGTCAACTATTTTCATTACCAAATCTAGCTTATTGAGTTTTAAACTACACGAAATTGTGTGATTTATGTGAACAATTGAGGCGTTGGTATAAGAAATAGATAGTCTTTTTCAATTTGCGGTCTATCTGTCATAGACAATGAACATAAATCAATTAATAGTGACCATTGGCGGTTTGATGAGGACAATCTCGTAAAATCTGTCGCGACAATGTCATAAAAATATTGGGCAAAATTTTACGACTAGACTTACCGAGTTTTGTTTAGTGATTCATGTGTCTAGATATTTTTATTAGTATACGCTATTAATATTATAGGCGAACGTAAAAATATCAACACTGATTAAACTAGTTACAACATTTTTATATAATACTAGCTTTTGCCCGCGACTTCGTACGCGCATATCCCGTTTTTTTCTCGTTCCCGTAGGAATTTCGGGATATTTTTATATATTAAGATTAATACATTTCTATCATGACCCTAACGAAGCAGAAACACGCCCTAGTGATGTTCACAGTACTTTAATAGACTCCGGTATTAATCAAGTAACAACACCGTCACGCCTTCAGAGTCCAAAGGGTAATACAGAAGTGATCATTACGAAAGAATCTATTAAACATTACTACGTTACCAGCTTTCTATCCAAGCCTGCTATTAAACCAACCGCTTCCCACTTTCTTACAACTAATTAAGGACCATAAACCTGCTACAGTCCATATTTTTCTCATTCCCAGAGGCACATCATTTACTATCTAAAATGTCCCAACATCTAAAGATAGGAGTCTCATAATCTGAGATCCCAATGACAAACTACTTAATAAAGCATCTGACCAAATATTTTCAGTCATAATCTAATCGTCGCTACGGTGGCCCCAAACCGGCCTCAGTGCACCTCAATGCTACCAACTTTCTCCATAATTATTATTTATATCAGCTTTGGTTTTATCTTACACTTTATAATTTCATTACTTGACATGTCTTGATACATTATTATCTATCTTTGTTAACTTGGCATTAAGTTGCTTAATGTTTTTCGTGTACTGGATAATGAGATTCTTGACGTAATTTCTTTGACGTAGATAGTTCGATGACTCAGTTTTGCGGGAGCATTGATCGATTGGGTTTGGAATAGTTTCAACTATTTTTCTTGTTGAGCTGTTTAGTTTTTCAGTGCTATGTTATATAAGTATGACATCAGAAAAGTCTGCAAAATAAACTGCATTGCCAATCACGATTATTTTACCAACAATGGCATAGACATTCCCAGCATTACTCTTTCGAAACACCATTGTTATCTTAAATACCAGATTTCCATAATATCTCCTGCTATCACACCGGGTCAAAGCATCACCTCCTTATTGAATTCTAACAACAATAATCCCCCGCTTAACATTTCTACACAACTAATTCCGAAGACCGACGGATATCTTAAGATAAATGCGGTAAAAATGAGACAGTTATCTTACGTCAGAGTAACTGATAAAAGAAGGTGAAGAGGTGACTAGCTGATAAAAACTTACCGTTATTTTTACACTGGCTACTTAAGATGCCACAGCAGATTAAAAGGGGAAATGAGATCTTGAATCGGGTTTGGCCATTTGAATCTATTAATCTTGGTATAATTATAAGATTTAATGGCTACTTGATAGCTCCAAAGTGTTGGGTAAGCTGATTGAAATATTGTTTGTAAACAACCGATACACGTTTGGTTTTTTTTTAATGTAGACGCCTTAATAGTTAAGAGCCATAATAAACCGCATCTGTAGTAACTGTGTCTGGTCTAACCAGATGCAGATAATATCAGTATTCTCTTCTTATTTTGATAAGTACGATGATGTACCTAAGGGTTCTTGATCGATTCTGTTCTCCTGTGAATCTTGTAATGAATTGTGAGGAACTGCATCATACCTTTAACAAATTAATAATTACAAATAAGAACCTCGAAATATAATTAGTTTTTAAGTGGTATTCAGAAGTCGTTCGTAAAGTATTGATAAGAACTAAACCATTCAAGAACAATTTCTTAACTGTTTGCATAAAATTAAAATAAATTTCAACCTATCTCCTCCAGCACGTCATTCATTACCTATTCGAACGCTACAATAATGAAAAACACTCGTGCCCGCTTTATGCGAGCGTTAATTAGATAAATAACAATGATTGCTATGCTCTTGACACGTCCGCACTCGTGTGTGGTCGTTGCGTGACTGACCGCTATTATGCGCTTGCGCAACTAGTGCCATCTACTGGACGTGATCTATGATTAAGTTTTTACAATTATTAGCTGTGAAATCGTCTTTTATAGTAAGTTTCACGGTGAATCAATGAAGTGTGTTAGAACTTTCTCTACGTTTATTATTTAGAATAGGTTATTAAAATATTACTTTATGGAAATTTTATTCAGTTTGAAGATCTGTATCATATTCAAGCAACGGTGTAAAAAATATTCATAAAACCCTATCTGGATCTAGTACTTAAATATTTCAACACTGTTTAAACTGGTAAGTACACTCAGTTTTTTACTGCAAAGTCATTACAGTAAGCTCGTGGAATCGGACTCTTATATTAAATCAACTCCGAACTACATTTTATTTTCACTTAACATCGACTAAACTCTGTTATTTTAGTTGACTAGCGCCGTTTAGCATCGATCGTATGTATTTAAGGGTGATTTTGTATCAATTTAGTGATTTACACCTCGGGGGCAAGTTGAATGTAAAGTGTGCAGGTATCGATAAATTGAAACGATCATAAATTACTTTCACGTTATTACATACATTGCAAAACCATTTGCTTTCTACGTCCAATTGTACCTCGTAAAGTTTATGTCCAATTAACATGCTACTAAGTTAGACATTTTCTCTTCCCTTAAGAGCAAAACTGCTTTTATAATGTCATAATCTAATCTATACCACATCTTTGCCCCTAACCTAGATTAAAACATCATTAAATCAAGTAAAAGATTAATTAATCGATAAACTTAGTAATTATCGACCACATCCCCTCACTAGCCGTCGATCGCTCTCATTACTATCTTGGCGGCCACTCACTGCCGCTCAGTGTCGGCAAATTGCACAAGATACCCCATTCACGGCTATTTAACGTGAATTAGCTCTAGTTATCGATACTCCGTGTTTATCGACTAGGTTACAAGACTATTTTTGTTTGAAAGGGATAAAATGTGTAGGTAAAATTATGATATTATCCTTTTTATTGTTGAGTAATCTTGTAGTTTAATTAAAAATAGAACCAAACAATGTAAGTTGTTGAAGCCTCGCATAATAATCTGACATAATCATTCATTTATGTATATATATAATAATACAATGCCAGTCACACTGACCGACAATTCGTCATTCAATTGACCTTTAACTCAATATAAATTCATAATTTAAAAAAGTTCAAACTGTATCTTTTTTTGATACTACAACGAATTTATTTAATAAACAAACGATCCTAAACTTGTTTAGGTACCGATTATCGGATAGTCTTAAATGTTACATGTCCAACAAATTGTCCGATATTGCATCGTCACCATCTTCTGCGATACGATAAAAATGAATGGCAGTATTTTAGGTTCTTTTTTTAAGATGGCAACTTATGTAAGTACTAATAAGAAGTATTTTAATAAGTTATAAAAGTTATGGTGCTAAGTAATTCTTGCAAAGATCTTTTACGGTAATATAATTTCGCATCCGAAGTTATCTTGAGCCCTTTCATGGCGTTCTAATAGGTGTTTAATGTAGAGCAAGCAGTTATTTTACACTATAAAAGGACCTCTCAAATTCACATTTCGTCAAAAAAAATATCAAAATCGGTTGACAATTGGCGAAGAAATCGCTGTACAAACATAAAAAAACAGTCGAATTGAGAACCTTTTCCTTTTTTTAAAGTCGGTTAAAAATAAAATAATATAATAAAATACCACATTGTGATGACTAGTCTTTGGTAAGTCATTAATACCGAAAGAAAACACACACTTTCCTTTCAAAAGCATTACAAAATTCACCTTCTACCTCAAACTTACACTGACAGCGGCGCCCGCGCATCTGATGAGAGCCGCAGGCGCCGATACGTTAAAGATATACTCTCATCACATATTAACCGGAGTCGTGACAACGAAAGTAAAGGTATCTCGACATACCGAGCGCAATGTGCTTCTTATACTGCTTGTCACTTACATGCATAATACATAGCTGTCTCATTGATGCACACTATGCACAGTGACCGTAGGCTCTGTAAGCCAAAAACTTTGTATTGATCAGCCTAAAATATGCCGTGACAAATTGTAATTAAACTTTTATGAGTAGTTTTGATCTTAATAAGCTTATATGCCTTGAGATCTTGCGCATTTTGATGTTTAAAGTTGACAGTTGACTTTATCTACATGTTATAAACATCATTTGCACCAGAAAGACTTACTGCTGTGTTATGTATTTTCATTTTTTTTCACAATTCTGTGCGTGCTGCTAGTGTTTACTACAATGAGAATTTTGTGTCAGTTGTAGGCTTCCGAATTCTGCGATTGTGTATTATAAAGTTCAAAGTTGAGTGTCGACTTTCATTCAATATAATAAATATTGATATGTTCTCGTCTTTAAATATCTAAACAAGTGTCTTAAATGGCGTTAGTGGGGTCATTTCGTTTGAGTCCACTTTGACGGTTGGTGTGTGGTCTTAGCTATGAATATTGATGCTTTAACCATTGATTAATTTTACAAAAGGTTTATTTGCTAAACGCTCTTGCCCAGATTGTGAATTTACAAAAGGGAAGGTTAGCACATATTATATGCCTGAGGTAGACTGACCTTTTTACACACTGACTTGTAGCGACATACCCCCACATTCAAACTACAAAAAGACCTGACGTCACACAAATCCTTCATCGCGGTATCAAAGTACGCTGCGTGATTTGAATATTTACAACCGCTCGAAACTAATCATCGGGCAGTTGCCCACCAGACACAACACCCGTCTGGTTTGGGAATCCTCCCTTCCCAATGGAGGCTTGCGGGATCCTGCTACGCATACCTATATAGACTCCCTGTTCTGTGCCTAATTTTATCTGTTCTGACTTCATTATATGGCTAAGCAATTGCTTGTGCGAGCTAATTATGTAACTTACGTATTACTTAAGCAATAACGAAGCCATGATTAACAACATAATACAACACCAATCATTAACCATAAGTAGACATTACTAGAAACTGCCCATAACTAAGACATTTCGTTAACATAAGTTTACCGAATGAATATTCATCAAATGCTCGATGTGTGTTAAGAAACCTGACACGGATGACCCTGGTTTATTGCAATGACATATTACTGCAGGCCATGAGCCGGTCCTATAGGTTAGATAAGTACCTATAGACCTTAGTTTTTGTAAGTGAGAACAAATATTCTATTCGTAAATGTCTTAATGTGAAATCTTCCTTTACGTAACCCATTATTTTCTATTTTTGAGTAGCTTGTTCCCTCATCTTTAGTCCCGTGGGCTACACCACAAGGACCATGCATGTTCCGAGGATAAAATATGGCACTAAACGATACTGTTCTATCACTGAGAGAATTGCCTCACGAAATAAAATTCCTTCCTGAAACGGAAAGCGGTTGTGATTGTACTCGAATAAAAGCAACCGAATGAAAAATCATTTGTGAAAACAGAATTACCTAATATACCAAGATGGAATTAGTATGTACATAAATAAATAGCTGACTTTTATCCGAAAGTTTTGTACAGAACTTGAAAAATAAACAACCGTCGAAGAAGAAGACGTTTCGCCAACAGTTGGATACAACATAACTTACCTGTGTTAACTAACAAGAGACTATAGTTCTAACTGTCAATATTAACTTCGAGTTCTAATTGAACAGAGTAGGTAATTAAAACGCTTAAAACAAGCGCAAACTTCGTGACACTAGTAACCGTTAATTATTAAAAGCAGTGTTAACACCTAATAATCTAGCGTATAATCGTGTTAATTATACGCTAAATATAAGATGTATATATCGACACCAATTACCCATTTATGCATTATTTGAAGACACTATTGCGATTGTACAGTTTCACAGGATGGTTGAAAATAATAAAGATGAAAATATTCCTGTTACTAATTTCGTGTTTTTTTGCGAAATCCAAACCCGAGCATGGTTAAAATAATAAGAGACCTATGCCAGTGAGTGATTCCAGGGTAATATTATAATGATGAGAATTATGATAAAAACAAAGAAATATTTTCAATTCTTGATGGACAAATTCGGTTCGATAAAGATTATAGGATATATATAATATGCTTATTCATAAGTATATACTTATTTATCATATACCATAACAATATCATAACAATTAATTTAAAGATTGTTTTCAAACGTTGTTTTATTTTGCTTCATGCAGGTGTCATCAAGAATATGTAGAGTATTAGATTACAAATTATTAAAAGTCCGAATCTGGACCCATCGAATATTTTATTCACAAGAACAAAATGTTACCCGCACATAGTAAGACCGAAACACAATCATCATTAAATAGACACTAATACTTACAAATCACTTTATATCCCTCTAACAAAGATATTATCACTAGACTAATACACTACAATTCACTTCCTCTCAAACATACTTTATCGGCTAGATTCAGTTCCCGATAGCATGTACGACTTCGGTCACTTACATCACCATGTTAATAACAATTAAATTAAACATCCCCTGTAGCTATCTTTTGATCTCTTACTATGGAAATGTTTTAAAAGTTCCACTTGAAACAATGGTTGTTTGCTAGCCTGCAGTTCAGGACTCCCAAACGAAAGTAGCTCAGAAATGTTTGTATTTTATATTGAAGTCGCTTATACTTGATTACAGAAATATTTTGCAGTGGTTACAAGTCATCATCATCAGACATTTCTCAGCTGGACGTACTCGTAAGTCTCTCCATTTGAAGTCACTTAGCTCGACTCTTGATCAATCTCATTTTTGTCGTTACATGCTATCAAAGCCTTTCTATCCTACATTGGCTAGGTACACTACGTTTGCGGGTTCATACTTCGACGGTTCCATGACAACAAGCCGCCGTTGTCGCTTCAGTTAGCTACTCATAATTCTGTTGTCTTTATGCCAATTTATTTGGAGTAGGTAAAACATTCTTCTTCTTCCAAACTTCATCATATATTAGTTTTCATCTCAGTATCCATCAGCCACCTAACACACAGTCCAACCGTGCCTTCGATCGCTTTACTTCAGTCTGAACAAGTACTGTCGGCATTTAGTATGGTCACATTATGGCAATAGTTTTCTTGCTTTCCTGGTATAAAGTATTCTACTGCTAGTACTGTTTTGAAGTTCTTCAATCCTTTACTCAACAGATGATTTCAGACACTAGGAAGCCCCGTCGGTTGTTCTTGCTTTCATTCGGCGCCTATATTCGTTTTATTCGGCGCCAATGCATTATCACATGTGTGAAACTTCTGTATATTTTGCCCCGTCTCAGTGCTGAGATTGCCAAGTAGAGATAGTCTTTGCATCTTTATTACAAAATGAAGTTTTGTTTATTTTCCTTTGCGTTAATTAATACAGTTCCTGTTTGTGGCTTTGTTCTATTTTCAGATGTCTAGACCGAATGTGGAGGACTGAGTTATGGAAGATTTGTTTGACTCGAAGTCGATCGTTCTTCACAGATGTTGGAACGCTAATAGAAAGCGTCTATTAGGAGTATTTAGCTCTTTGGTTTTACAGCGCTCACAATTTTAGGATTTGGAATAGTATCAGTAATTTCCTTTACGATACCATTTTGGCCATTGCTCGATGTGTTAAATTTTGAATATCATCTTTATCATCTTATTGCTATTATGTGTGTCGTGCTGAATAAATACTTTATTTCATATTTCGTCTGATTTCATCTTCATCAAAAATGCAGATATACATTCAACTTCATACTTTCATTTAAATATTTCCCTACTCGAGTTATTTTACAAAATCCATCTATTCTAGCTTAGATTGTACCACAAATATACTTCCCTTCACAACTCCTTTATGTTTTCTAATGCGGTAAACAACGTCACAAAGGCCGGGTAGCCAGATGACGGTCGTTTAGAGTAACGTCTTCACATGCGCGACTACTAATAACGCATTGTTGGGAGCCATCTTGGGTTTTAAGCGATAAAACTGTTGCATTGAAACCTTTGAGTGTAGTGTATGGGATAAGGGGGAGATTAACTAATGCGAATATATCAAGAATACTTTACTGATACATTATACTCCTACATTATATATAATACACATAATACTCCTGACCAAACTTCGGTTACTGGCCCATCTCAACGAAGATTCGCCAAGTTCACAGGAGACATTTCACAATTCACAAGTGTGTGTGCAAACGCAGCTGCACTCTGGGTTCTTCTGTTCCTCACAAATGCTAAGCTAGGACTGACTACTATGAACTCATGGCCCAACTATAACGCAGAGGTTCACCCTAACTTAATATGTGGTGATAACCACTTTCCACTGCCAGGGTTGCGGAATTTGTTTGAAAGAGTAACCGCGGCCCTGGAATGCAAAGGGGATTTGGAGGAACACGAATGGGTTTTAGTCAATCAAGTCTGAAACTTATCATCAAATGTCCCTTGCTTCGTAAGGCGACGTTTAATTATTTACCATCAAAACTACATTTTCCAATCGATGGCCAACTATGACCAAATATTGGCTGAATGTTCTAACCTATCTAAATAAAAAGAAGCTGGCTATTATTTCTAAGATCAACATGATATTGATATAAATATTTATAACTAAATACTATTAACAGTCATCTTAACTTTCATTTTCACACATCTCTGTTACACCATTTTACGCTGCGGTTAAATCAATGTCAAAGCTACACCGGAACCGGTCCAGTAGTTTCGGGGATTAACATTGAAATACAAACAAACACTAACGACTGTACTCCCAAGATGATTGACAAATATTACTCACAGTTAGATTTGAAAACAAATATTTGACTCGAAGCGGAACTGCAGGTGTTAGCGTCCGTTTAGTAGTCAATATTAACGTACATTGCTTGGGTATGCCGTGGGATACATTGACATATAATTATTTACATACTAGCTTTTCCTGCAGCTTTGCTCGCGTATATATAGATTTTCGCAAGCAACCGTCTCAAGGGCTATCTATATATTTATCTCTGTACCAAAATTATCATTATCGGTTCAGCGTTTTAGACGTGAAAGCGAAGCAAACAAAGTTACTTTTGCATTTATAATATTATTTAAGACAAGAATTATAAAGTGAGTCGGTTAGGTGTTCTTTTTCGTCTTCATGTCGACTCATGCTCCACCAAAATGTTGTGGTAAAAAGTAGAATAGTAACCCCCCGTGCCGTGATTCTCAAACAAATTTTAAAGAAAAATTTTTTTTATGAAAAATTTGGAAATATTTCTGAATGGAAATAATAATAAGGCATAGTCGACGCACTCAGAAATAGGAGCCTCGCATCTCTACGCGAGGCTCCTATTTCTGAGTGCTTTAAAATAAATATTCACGAAGGAGGTAGCGCCATCCCTTCGAACCTGTCCGAGTCGGGGTGCCCCCAGTCCCGAGCTCGCTTTTCTCGCTCTTGCATCCTAAATGTGCGAAATGTGTGAAATTGCATTAGGGCTATAATAATAAGGCGTAGTTAATACTACGCCTTATTATTATAGCCCTAATGCAATTTAATCACTTAAAAAGCTGGTAATCCAGCTTTTTAAGTGATTAAGCCTATAAGAATATGTAACTTGTATTCTAGATTTTGCGAGGACAAAACCTCAAGCAGAATTCGTCATTTAAAATACATCTCAGACATTCTCGTATAACACTTTTGTATTGTATTACACAATATCCCATAAGAACCACTAAGGCCATTGGAACATGACATAAATTGTATATTGTTATGTAAAATTACCTGCATAGGGAATGCATGT
This sequence comes from Mamestra brassicae, assembly GCA_905163435.1. Lineage (NCBI taxonomy): Eukaryota > Metazoa > Arthropoda > Insecta > Lepidoptera > Noctuidae > Mamestra > Mamestra brassicae. Next base: position 4,092,059 of record LR991009.1, read on the forward strand.
CTTGACCTTAACATATTTTTCATTTTCCCCATTTAAACCTACCATATTTACCGGGAACATTTGAAACGCGTTGAATTTGTTACTGGCAACATTAGTCGCATGAATAGTGTTGTCATGCAAATAGCCTGCTATTAAGATCGCCATTTTAGTCGACTCAATGAGTGTGGAACGCGTTTTATTTAGACTTAAGATTATCTTGCATTTAGACTTGTGAAAGATGTTCCGATTTGTTTTTACCCGATTGTGTAAAATGACAGTTATGGTTTTTCATAATGAGCTCTTTCAAGCAAGGAGTGGAGTTTACTTCCTAGTGGTAAATGTGCTTTTAATATTTATTATAAGGAAGCGTTTTCGACCTTAGATCATGTTGGATGGCCGCGGAGTTTCTTCTTAACGAATAAAACGGGATGCGCTGGTCGCGTCTTTGACAATCTAGAGATCTTAAACGACTGTGAATAAATGTATTTTGAACTTATATTAGTATAAGTGCGGATGGTTGAGGAGATATTGTAAATTTACGGTTTTTAAATGGCTTGAAATTATTCGTAGCGTTAAATCTTATGCGTTGAAGTGCGTGTTTATGATATATTTTCTTCCTACTCATTGTGTTTGGGATAGATTATTCTTTGAATCGCCTGGCCTTATTGCGCAGAAAACATCGTCTGTATCGCTATCTACTGGTACTGTGCCCAAAAGGCTGGCGGCATTGCCATGTTGAATGGCAGTGCTTATCCTCTGGCCAAGGTAAAAGTCAGCTCTTGGCACACGTAAACTGTTAACCAATAAGTGAATACTAAATGTATACTTGCAGCATTTGGTAGCGTCAAAAACGAGATTCAACGATTTAAAAATATTGTTTAGAATTTTTAAGTTGTATTTTGCTTAAGATTGTTTTTATTGTCTTTCTTACATCTCAAATGACCCTCTGTTTTGTTAAGTACCGATTGCTAATAGATCTTTCTTCTTGTCCGCAGCGATACTTCAGCGTGCGACATTCAAGGTCGGCCTCCTGACGATCCAGGGGGTCTCCACCTGCCTCTACCTCTGTATGGATGCTTGCGGGTTCCAGTACGCTCATGTGAGTATACCGTTGTCATTTGTACCCTCTACACTGAACATTGTAATGTTATAGTTAAACAGAAACATAATTATTCAATAAAGAATGACTCATCTCAAAAATAACACTGTAAAATAAATAAAAAGCTAATTTATCTATTCCTTAAAGAGTTATTACAGTGACATTTCACTAATTAAATACGCTCAATCCCGCCCCCTCTTCAAACCCTCACAAACTGCAGGAGGTATTTACCCAATAAAGGTCTCCTACAGTTTGTGCCAAGTTTCCCGGTCTTTTGCTAAAGAAACCATGAAATAAGCAATGTGGCCCGCCAAGAATGGTTAATTAACAGAAAGTTACTATTAAATAGCAACAATTTGTTCGCTACGTTTCATTGGAGCTCCATGAGCGGTATAAACTCGAACAAGGTTTTGGTTTTCCACAATTCATCTCTGATCTAGTAAATCTTTTATTTCAAGCCCAATCTTAACACTCCTCAAAGCCTATAGTAGGCGCCAGATAAATGTGGAATAAAGTACATTGACCTTTCCCTAATAACTGTTCATAGGTACCTGAACAATTAAATATGAATCGTTTTTCATTATTAGACAATGTTAAGGATCACGAGAGATGATGATTCGGGACAGCTTTGTGTCATTAATTCCGTTTTTCAAATTAAAAATGTCAATAATTGTAGGTGGGTCAATGACCGTTATTCCACGATTATCTGGCGCCTACTATAGTCATTAATTTCCTGGGATGTGAATTATGAAGGACAATATGTAGGTAGAAAGTATTGCCTAAGAATAATGCGGCTAAGCTGTGAAAGCGTAACAGATATCATTTCAACGCCGCTTTGAAATGTTCGACACCGCTCCTTACAACATAATTTCGAAGCTTATTTTTATACTATCAGCGATGGCAGACGGTGTAAAAATTATAAAATAATATCATGTGGAGAACAAACACAGAGTACGGAAGCTGCGGCTAGAGACGCCATTACCAAATAATAATTGTGCCTGAGCAATATGCGCTGAGCACACATTTTGACTGTCATAATTGCTACGAGTCGTAAATTTTTATAAATTTAAACGCACACATATATTAAATGAAAGGTCTTATACCTTCTATTTAATATGTGGCGCGAAACAGTAAGAAAACCTTTATTTTTAATTTTCAATTGGTATTCCAGTAAGTGATTTTCGGAATTTATTTATTTACTTTCCGCGTCCATCTTATAGACACAGAAACGAGTGATCCTATAAGGGTCCCGTTTTTTTTCAATCTGACGTGCCGATACCTAACGAGTATATTCTGTTTGTTTAAATGTGGCATAATGGCTTCCAAAGGGTTGAACCCATTTTAATTTAGTTTTGACAATATCGACTCTGGCAGTTGCCGTTGCCGCTTCGTAGCGTCTTGGTGATCTGCGGAACCTTTTCCATTCTAACCAGACGCCGAATCAAAATATCTACGATTTTGTTGATAGATCATCAAAACAAACGATGTTTCTTTCAACGCGGCATGGTCACCGCTTGTCAGCGCTTGCGCAACACGCGTCGATCGGTCGGTTAGTGTTGCCAGCTGCGAGCAAATTGCGGGGCTTAAATATAAGGGGAGTCTTTGTTGGCGTGTGAAATTAAAAATCAACTCATTTAGAGATGCAAAAATTGAAAAATAACTACTAACTTTAATAGTCAAACCAAGCCATTTTCGGGGATTTTAAAGATTATGAACACAGCAGTAGGTATCTTTTTTTACAAGGGCGTTGCAATAAAAATGATAACACTCAATGGGAGTCGCAGTATAAAAAAGATTGGGAACCACTGACCTAACCATTTTGCCAAACAAAAAATTCGCTCTCATTCTAGCAACCCCACTAAAAACCAAGACATCTGGCAACACCACGCCATTACACATTCAATAATTAGATCAGCGCCATCTACCGTTAAAGTAGCTTTTATTTTATTAGATACGTTTATTGCACGGGCAATTAGACAAAATCAAGCTACTTGGATTGGGGTATAAAGATTAATTATAATTGTAAATGTGGGGTAATTTGTGTTAATTATAGGGAAACGGAAGATTGATTAGTAATTAAGGTATCTTGTTGAGGTAATTCGATTAATTGTGTTAAGATCTTGTGTAAATGTAAGTACCTATTTATTGGCTTAGTGTATTATTGTTTTATGTTAGTGCCCTTCATTAGTTATATTTAAATCTAATCCGGACGTTATTTATTATTAACTCGAACGGACTAAACATAGGTAAGTACGTACTGAAAGAAACTAAGATAACTTCTGGAAACATATTTAAGGCACCGCGTTTTCTATATATTTAAACTAAAAATTATAACATTTTAGGCCACCTCACTAGGTATTTAAACTTTTAAACTCAACACAGATTTCTTAGCAGAGCCCTTAGGTATTTCCAGCAGTCGCGAATCCAAAAGAAATTCGTATTCATAGTAATATTATAGATGTTAAACTAATTAGTTTTCCTCTTCATTTGGAAAAAACTTGCCACATGTTCTGGAATAGGATATGGGATAGTTTTAATTCCCGGGGAATCTATTTCCTTGGGATAATTTTTTTGACTAACACGCAGGCGAATCCGACCACAGAAGCCAGTTTAAAATAAATAGACACAGCTGCCTAATTAATAAACTTAATCTAAAAACTTCGAAACATTTAGGCAATTATATATATAATTATAAAAAAATAATATATATAATTATTTAAATGTACAGTGTGTACATTTAAATAATTATATATATTAGTTTTTTTGTAAACGTTTTATGTGAATAAATTGTTATTATTATAATTTAACATTACCTAGCCTTTTCAAATAATTTTATTATGCTAGTGGAGCTATCACCGTTTAGAAGAGAATATTTGTCCTAAAAATACTTTATCTTTACTCAATAAATTCTGAAAACCGTGTCACCCTTTTTCTAGGCGATAGAAAATGCCTACAAACATTAACAAATAAGAAAGTTCATTAATCTGTTTACCGATTTGTAATTGGAGTCGGCCCCGAAAGAGACACGCGAAAGTGTATTTATTTATCTAATTATTTAGTTACAGACTTTTTAACTAGTGTCAATTAACTGTAGTTTTCACTTCTGGTTTTAAGGTTTAGAGGAATAGAAAATGAACTTGGAATAAATTTAAATAAAATATCATGGCCTGTCTGTTGGTTTAATTCTGTCTACCTATGTTGCTGCTTGCACTAAAATATTAAAAATATATATGCATAAATTAACATAGGTACTAACAATTATACATACAACACAGGTACTAACAATGAGTTACGTTCATAACAATTAGATTTCAATTTATTTTTTATACTTGTATGCAAACCTTAATCAACATTTTCTACCAAAAGTTAAGTCATTGGGTTCGTTAATATGGTTACCAGATCCTATACATTTTGTAGAATGGTTCGGGAGTGGCAACCGCGTTCCGGAAGACGCAACGTTGTAATCCCCCACAAGGTAGACCAAAGACCTGGTGAAGGCCGCAGGCACCCGTTGGATGCGAGACGCACAGGATCAGTCAATGTGGCCAAATTTTAGGGGAGGCCTATGTCCAGCAGTGAACGCCTCTCAGCTGATATGATGATAACAACTCACCAGACAAACCTTATAGATGTGGAGAATAGGTAGACAACCAACTGACAAACCACAATTTCATCATTTGCAGTGATTTTAAAGTGAACTCATTGAATAGTTACATAATACAAAGTAGGGTAGGTAATCCTTAAAGGGCCAACCAGGAAAATTAAGCAATCTTTTGGCAAATGAACACAATAAATAAAATAGATATTTTAATTACTAGAATCGTGAATTTAATTGCACAAACAAGTCACATACCCAAAAAGCTCGACAGAGAACAAGCATAAGTGGGCTAGAGCAAATGCTGTATAACTTTATACAGTAGTCTAGGTTGCATAAGAAACTGATCCTTGACTATAAAATTAAATTATTGTGATCTTAATCTAATGTTTGTTTCTTCTGTCTTTATTCGTAATTTCATTGAAAACTGTAAATATTTGCTAGTGGACAGAACACTTTTTGATTTTGGGCAAACCTTTTTTTTTGTTAAAATAAGTATTCCTTACAATATTGTAGATAAGCCTTTTCTTAGGCGAAAGTGTGACTTTCTAGTTCTAGAGATTATATATTTTCATAAACAAGTAAACATTTTAACTGCCTAGAATATTACTTTAAACTAATTTAGTTCATTGTTTTAGTATATTTTATCTCCCTAATAATGGTTATATTCAATGAACAATAGGTAATGTATTATGTTAATACCAAAATAAAATGTAAAACTTATTCTTCTTATGTCACCTTAACTAAGCTGTGTACGTGCCTACGTGACCGATACCTACTTCTAGTGTTATTGCATGTTTCCGATGAATATTCAGAAGCAATATTATTCAGAATATTAAGTTTCAGCGTTATGAATGTGCGTGGATTATGCAGGAAGTGTCTTATTGCGTCAGAAAACCTTTGGTTTTATGTGAATGATGATCATTAGCTAGTTAGATTTGAACGGTACATTTTTGGGCCCTATTATGTATGTTGCCAGGTTTATTGTAGTATTGTCCCAGGTTTCATGCTTGTTAAGTGCTTGCTAGTTAAACTAGAAATTCTATAGTTTTACAAGCCTTCTAGTATAAGAGTTTAGTTTTTTTCATTCGCATGTACGGAACCTTTAAAAGGAAAGGAGGGTTCCTAACTTCCTCAACAAGTTAAGATTGTTCTTCAAATTCTCTATGAAAACATTACAAATAAAATTGATAAACACTAGAGTATAGTATAATATCGTATGAAGGTCAATTGACGCTCAAAAATAGAGTCGCACTTGTATTTTCAATTCATAATGAAATTATTATCATGGACTCAAGATTCTGATCTACATACGCGAAGGCGGTTAAACAACAAAGATCCATTGCTACAGATACTTTCACCTGCTCCAGGATAGCAATCAATCACACATTGATCGATAGTTAGATAAAAATCCCTTTCATGAACATATTTATTGACTTCACACAAAACTTTTGCTCCATAATAATGAATGACGCCTACATTTACTTCTGACAAAATTATTTTTAGAAACGTCAAAAAAAAGACATTTGTATTTTGACAGCATAAGATTCAAAGTTGAATGGTATTGAGTTTTGTATGTAGTTTTTGTGTCAATGTTAAGGTCTATTGTTAATTGAATCGTTTCAACGTTTGATCTATTTAAGAGGGAGTCGGTTTTTGTCTGTGGGTGGCATTTCGGATGTACTTTAGGTGTTTTCATATTATTGTGGCAACACTTTCGGTTTGTACGTCATTTTAAGTTTGTATGAGACCATAAATGACATTATTTGAGACGTCACTTCTATGTATAAAGAGTGTGTTAGGTTCCTAATATGGCGCGGATATTAAATTTAATGGCTCTTTTAAACATACAAATTCCTTCTAAATCTTTTAATGTATGGAATTTTTGTATTTTATTTAGTAAAATTTTATTTACTTTAGATGTTAAGGAACAGGTATCTAATTGAAAAATACAAAAATAATTTCTAAACAAAGTCTTATTTATTTTCTTGACATTGAATTCTATTTACAAGAAAATAATCGGCCTGTCTGTTAAAAATATATTTAAATCGCTAATTAATGTCTAAGATTACTTCAAAAATATGTTATTTTATTTTAAAGAACTCATTTCATCTTATTTTACCGTACCATCTTAACGAAAGAATATGATAATTCCCTTAGCAAATCTTCGTAAAATCCCAAAAGTTGTAGGTTGCTCAGAAACGATCATAAATTTTGTAAACGACCACTCGTACCCGTGTTTTACTAAAGTGTTGCCTCCAAATTGGATTTATGTCTCAATATTTAAGTTTTTACTTTAGTGGCAACCCCAATATGTCAAGGGAGATGGATGTAAGTCGTGATCTATGAGTTTGCGTACATTAATAAGCACTCGTGTTTATAACAGGATTATAGTTAAATATGAATAGGTAATGGTAATAACTGTCATACTTGTGTATTTTACGGTTTTTACTTATAGCTTATTTGGTAATCTACTAAGCCAGCAATAGTACCTGTTTTGTATTAACTACTAAACAACAAATTTTCTTAGATTTTACCTACTATGTAGAGTAAACTCAAAAATCGAATTCAAAGCACTTATATCAATGAACTATATCCTTAAGCACAGGCACTTTTGAATTAACAAGTAGTCAGTCAGTAACAACGATGACGATAGTTGATTGTAGAAAACTGTTTTTAGATTATTTCATGAATTTAATTATAATATTATTTAAGTATTCACATCTCTAAATTATTTCGAAATTTTCAATCACTTGTACACAATACAAATGACACATATCATCGAAAGGAAAACAGTTCAAATCAATTTCTTAAGTTATGAATCCATCGAGGCAAATAGTCCACACAGTAAGATATTGACGTATAATATCGCTAAACGTCATCTGTCACAATTTGCACATTTTTCACGCGCACCCCTATACTTGGGGAGCGTAGACAACTCAATATGGACGTCTAATGACAAATGATTCGTCTTGACAGCTTGCTGTGAGTGAATTGGTAGTCTTATTGAAAAACAAAACCAGCCAAGTGAGAGTCAGACTGACACACGAGTGATTTCAGAAAACGGAACCCTTAGTTCCGTTTTTTGGGGAACCCTAAATATCTATAAAGCTAGGGCTTTTTCCCGTATTTCTTTTTTAAGGATTGTCAAAAACGCTTGTAATGTTCCTACATGTAGGCAAGTTTTTTACATTGATGGTGGTTGAGATGATAATGCTACTAAAATTTGAAAGTTTTTTCAAAATTTGCAAGATTTGGCCTTGTCATCTTTTTGGCCAGGATTTGATCTATTTCTGATCTTTAAAAATAAATAATGTTTTACGCCTACAAATAATTGAAGTGCCCGTTTTATATCAAAATAACAGCTTTTTACTAAAAACATATGATGTGCTTTAATTGTTAGTTTCTTGCAGTGTCTCCTAAACAATTCTCTCGTTTTGTCGACCTATTTTTTTTGTTCTTATATCAAAAACATTTACCATCCAAATAATTTATTACAGTTAGTTTTCAAACACTCAAACGTCGCGTCAACGCATACGCATCCCTGCCGTTATCAGTCAAAAGGAGTCGCTTTGACAAATGGAACGCGATTCAAAAATCGAACGCGACACCCGCTAATCGTAAAGGCGAGGACGTTTTCGGATACAGCCTTGACATAAGCGTAGCGGAGTTTTGTAAGGGAATAAAAAAAAAACATAGCACAAAATATTATTCATAATGACCTTTTCTATTCACTTTTAAACAAAGTTCGCATTCGCATCTCCGTCGCGATTCTTTTTTATTTGAGATGGGTTTGCTCTTGACTTTAGTCTAGGTCTTAGATGAAAGAGACAAAGTCGACGATGGAGCGAGCATAAGCGATGTGAAAACCTAAACCATTGTGTTTTAATTAATGTTTAATTGCTCAGTATTAAGCTGAAATGGCTGCATAATTTAAAACATTCTGTAGATAGTGTCACTACTGGTATCTTAGTCTGTTCCTAAACTCAATAAAAGGCTATAAGTACTCGGTCAAAACGTGGCTACTCAGTACTTAAATCCGCTCATTACCTGTAACACCGCCCTTAACCTAGCACCCAATTTAAATTGAACAATAAAGGATACGAATAGCTAATCGATAGGTCATTTTTCTACCCGACTAACGCCCGGGTGATCCCATTAAGGAGGCACAACACTAACGTAGGGCGCGATAAGGATGTAGTGACACCATTAATCAGCGAGTTCTCGATTCATTAACGCGCGAGTCGAGCATCGATTTGTCATAGGGATGCGACTCAGATACCCGGGCAAATTGTTTCGGCGCGATAGCTCTGTTTGTCTATGATCGAGTAGGGTGGGGAGATTGTTTGTTGCACTTAGGGATGCAAGGAATATCCGAGGAAAAATATTGCTTGGTTAAGTTGGAGCTCGTGATGGATTGTTTGTTTACCCAGCCATTTTGTTGGAAAATCTAGTTTAAAGTGAAGTCGAAAGCTTATCTGTAAAGACAGAATGTTTGTTCCTAGTGGGAAAATTAGAATTTAGATAAAGCTATAACAAAGTTAGCAACAACGTGATGGATCGGAAAAGTAATTTTCCATTTATTAACTCTTGGCAAACAATTCAATTAAACCGAAATTCTTTTCCAAGTTTTGGAGCGGCCCTCACAATTATCTTTTACTTTAGCAGTTTTTGAAATTTACAACCCAGTTGTTTTATTACCCTTAACCTCTAAAAGCGTTGGCCCTTTGAACCCTCTACTATGTACGGAACGCAAGATATTCTTAGAGTAAAGGCGCACGAATTTAAAGTGCCTGCCTTTACGACTCAAGACAGACAAAGATAATGTTAAAATTGGATAAGAAACCCCTTAAATGTGTTAAATTAGATGTTGAGTGTTATTGGGTACTGGTAATTAGACGCTTCCGTCATTAATGTGACCTTGATGTTTTGTATAATGAGAGTATTGGATGATTTTCCGCTTTTGTCGGATGGTAGCTTTCCAAAGAAAGACTTCTTGAAAGTTTATGATTTTCGGAAAATCTGGAAAATGGCCTACGTCCAGCAGTGGACGTCTTTCGGCTGATATAATGATGATGATCAAGTCAAAAGTAAAATATAATCTGTACTATAGTTTTGCACCTAAACCTATCCAGAACTTTGTTTAATCGTCTACGAGCCGGCTACAAAGAGAATATAAGGACATATTTGACATAGCTGAAATACCGTCTGAAATTGTGCGACTATTAAAATGGAAATTTACTTTCACTAAGACAAAGGAAAAGGGAATGAATCTAAAAAATTCTTTTGAACATTCAGAAAGTTAGCCTAAAACTTAGACTTCAATTTGGACTAAATTTAGGTCTGAAACATAAGTTTAAGGGTCTTCGCCCGACTCTAAATTGAATTAGTATTCGAGAATTTTCTTTGATTACTACTGGCTGTCTTGAAACTTGAAGGGCCTTACAGACCCTACAACTTTGTTTTTTGTGCGAAAATCTATTTTCTTATACTAGACTAGAATGCTTTTATTTCTTTGTTTTTTTTAAAGTAGCAAAGCATATAATTATGTCGAAAATGAAATCTCAATGTAGCTAGCTCAGCTGTTTCTTATACTGCTATCATGTAAATAACACTATAAGAATGAACAGACACCAAATGCATATTTTCCGAATTTCAATAACCAACGAACGGAAGCGGACCTCCATCCCATGACATGCCATCTAACTGTTCATTCTCAAAAACGGAAGACAGTCATCCCGATAATATATCAAGTCAATGTCCAACTTTCACGCTACCGAATCCAAAATTAATTGGAGACCAATAGAATGCTTTGATAGCTATTAAAACAAACGATATGAACGCACCGAGGAGCATCCATCATCCATATCTAGCGGCTCTCAATAAGGTAACTTTCCCACTGACTTAAGCACTGGAGCGGGAATTCAGTGCCTTGTAATCAGGTGGATTTTATTAATAAAAGGAATGTGCCGTATCTGTAAGGATTAATCTCTGTGCTAGTTGAAAACAATATTTCGTATCTGTATAACTTACTAAGCAGGATTTGTCGACAAAGCGCTTTCTACGACAGTAATTCTCAATAGAAAAGACAAATATGTATTATGTATGGGATTTACTTTGACAGATAAAACGTTAAAGCCCTTACTTATAGATTTAATGCTTAGCGAAAATACCATCAATCTCACCTTTATTTATAGATTAATACTTTTCAAAATTTTCAATAGTGAATGTAACTAATTTTCAATAGTGATGAATTATAGCTATCATGGCCTATTCTAGGATATTCTAAATTAAGGATATTGAAATTCATGAAGTCGTCGGCCATTCCACACAATGATGGGCCCCTCTATGAACAGGGGCTCTAGACAAGTGACATTCTGTTAGCTGTAACGTGGCATAAGCGATTTTCTAAACGTTAAAAATGTTTGCGATTGATCAACGCTGTCGAAATGTCACGTGATCAATCACTTGTATTTTGGTCAATTTTATCAATAATTTATCAATTATTAATAAAATAATTTAATTTATCTCAAAACTTTGACATCTCATACCACATTTTTCGACTTACTGCTGACTACTGTTATAATTGTGATTTAATCAATGTATTTGTGAGCTCGTTTAATTTGACATGCCATATCCAATTCTATTGTATTTATTTATTGTGTGATTTTAAAGTGTATTCATGTGATATTATTATGGGCTATGCCTGAATTATTATTTTTTTATTAGCTAAAATAATGGCATATTGTCTAGCTTCTCTGGTCAGGCTGGATAGATCGATGACTGACAACCCTACGATATATCTACAACAGCTATAGTTCAATATTAATATTTTCTTTCAGCACAAACAGTAACCGCAATACTGCTATTTCATTGCGCTAACTGCCAACTCGCTTGTGAATCAACACTAAATGAACATTAATATTAATAAAGCAAATTCATAGTTAAATCTGTTCACCAACGGCATCTTAGGTTAAGTTCAGCTTCACCATCTAATCCAATTACAGATACTGGCCGTGAGAATCATTAGCCCGTCAGGATTATAGCTGCATATCAAACCTGTCCAACTATTTCCTTCTTGGTCGGTTTCAACCGTTTTCAATGGATTATGACATGAATAGACGATAGATATTACAACTGCCATAGTGACAGTTTGAAATGCTATTGCGTAAACGGTTGAGGCAGATCGATTGAGGAATCGATTCATTTGCAACTAGTACGTGAAGCTTTTCCATAATGAAAGCAAAGCTCAAGTCTAAGCTATGATAAACTATAAGAATAATTTATTCATAAAACTTTTACAAAGAGGTGTGTACGGAAAGTTAATGTATCACTTTAGTAAAGTCTTTAATAATGGTTTTAAAAACTAGTGTATGGCTAAATTTTACTAAATACAGGTACAAGATAACTAGGAGTTTAAATTTTATGTAGCGATCTGCCCGATCTAGGTTTATTCAAACATATTGTGTCTGTCCCACTTAAATTGCGATGATGTGATGGCCTGAACCATCACTTCACGCAATTTAAATGGAACAGAAAAATATGTTAACTGGATCAATACATCTTCATTAACTATTAAAATAAGCAAACTTTACAAATATTATTAAAAATTATTCAAAACAATTAAGCAATTCACAAAAATAAAAAATATGTTTTAAGTAATCTATTCTACGAAATCTCTAGAGAACTAAAAAGCAGGAGCTTTAAGAATTTACAGAATGTGAACTGCATGGGAATAATGGGCAGTTACTAAACAATCTTTTTCGGTTAGCACTCAGGTAACTGTTAGTGAAACTGTGACATAGTCTTCAAAAGACGCTTCTTTTTTTTTAAATACCAGCTAGAATTGATTAAATACTAATTAGTACTTACCTACTGAAGTTTGCCATAGGCAAATTGTTAGATTTTTTCCATGAATTTAAGTACATGCTTAGGTATTGCATACTTTAATTTATATTGGGATTAACCGTTGGCATTGAGTATAACCAGATGCTTATTAAAATAGACATTCATATTAATATTACAACACAATATTAATATAATTACCCAATAATTTTATTATAAGTGCAGTGTTTTGCAACCGTCCATCCCGCCATCCTGCAATCTTACAACCGGAAACAAGTAATAATAAGCCCATCACTCGGTGGTTTCGTAACTTTTTAATTTATTACCTGTCATAATGCAATGCAATGCGCTCCATTCAGCCTTGTACGGTCACTCTATGCATTATTAAAATATTCTACTAATTATACAAAATGTTTAACTCTACAGATCATATTTTAAGATTATGTTAAGCAAAATATTCCACATACGCTCACGATAATGGTACTTATTTGTAATTTTGTTGTTGATTTGTGTTTTATACAAAATATCAAACTTAAATTCATAGATGACATCTTAAATAAATAATTCAAATAACCTTTGACGAAATCAGCAACATTGGATTATGCAGATATGCTATCGAATACATAATCTAAAGTTACAATTAATTCATGCCTCGGCGTTTTCGGAGACTAATGTCGTTTAAACTGTCTAAAAGGCAAATTGCGACCGACAACCGGGACAGTAAGTTAAGAATTTATTGCTCCATTACAGGACACAAAACGAATCGACTAAAACGGACAATAGGCACCGCTTAACGAAATAAAGCGTTTACAGATAATCATTAGAAGAGTATTAATAACCCGCTTAGAAGATAGCAACACCGAAATAGCCTTACAAAAAGACATTTTGAGAAATAAAACTAGTTCCATTTTTAAATTCGGACTAAAGGGTTTTGCCGCGCCACAGGCGCCGCTCGTGTTGCCACAACAAAAAATCCAAGGACAACAGAAAAAAGTGTAAAACGGACCACAAAATAGACATAATTTATACTTGAATTAACGATCCCATTGTGTGTTTTCGTTGTAATTTTTATTTACGATTGTTTACCCTATTTTATGTTTTAATATGACGCCATATTTATGGCAGTTTGATTCTGTCTGTTGGAATTTTATTTTTTTTAAAGGGATGTTTTAATTTATAGGGTAGTTTGTATCGACATTTTGATGCGACTGGGTTGTTTTAAAATTCTTTTAAGTGCTGAAGATTCCTTCTGATAGCCACTTTTTTCTCAGCATAATATATCAAACAATATTTATTTCTACTGCGTTATAAATATCTCTATTGTTCGGCTGAAAATTTTATTGGTATTAATTATTGTTAAATGTTTACATGCTCGAATGCAGACATAAAATTATATGAGTCGTAAGGTATTTTTATTATCTACAAAGACGCTATTAATTATTATCATGAACTAAAAATAAAAGCTTCATTTAAAAGAAACTCGTGCAAAGGGTTCCGAACGAATTTCATTTTTGTAAGATGTAAATTTAACACTATAGACTTCGACATTATAGACTATAGTTATCCTGTAATCTATAGGTAAAGAACTATAATCTGCATTTTTATTTTCAAAATTTTTGGGTCCATTAGTTTCGGAGATATAAGGGGAGAATGGTAATTTTTCGTCTAATTTCTTGAATAACTTCATAACTATCTATTTTAAAATTATGAAACAAAATTATAACGAAACCCTCACAATATGCCCTTTAATTTGATATGTCACACGATACAGTTTGATTCGTACTTTTTTTTTTTAAATTCTAGTTGGTCACCCAAAAGCGACCCCCGTACTCAAAATGTATTTATTTACGTAACGCGTCCATGTTTGGGTCACAGAAGTTTATATGTGGTTATATGTGAACGAAATTTTAACAGAATCGATTCTGCAGATTCGAAGAAAATTGGCTGTAGCAGACGGACAGACAGACAACCGAGTGATCCTATAAGGGTTTCGTTTCTTACGCATGTTCGTAACCCTAAAAAAAAAACGAATTCCGTTTTAAAAGCTACAAAAATGTTTTCTTCGGCGTTCGGAAACACATTCAAAACATTTCACACGCCGTTCATGTAGTTCCTTATTTGAATAAAACTTTAAATAGTTTTAAAACATGGCGGTGCCTAAACTAGATCACACGGTGTCTCGCGACGCTCGTAAATAATTAAGAAATAGCTTGTTTTAAATAAAACCACTAAAAACCTGTGTATACATATCGACAATCACATATTTTACTGCTTTTTTAGTGTCGATGGAATTTCCGAAAGGACGACTAGGGGCGGTTTACGAGTCCGAATAGATTGAGAGATTATAATTCGATATAAATTTAATAATGATTAATAATGATATCGACTTTTGGGAGTATCGAATTAGATTTCGATTTTGAGTACCGTGGAGCTGCTTGATTACAAATTATTTGAAATGGTTTCGGTTATTGTTAATCTTTGGTGGAGGCACAGGAATTATATGGAGGGGACTTGTGATTAGAAAATTATTTACGCCATAAAGAATGCATGGTAAGAAAAAAATAACCTGTCTTTTTTATTCAACATTATGTCTAGAAAGTTTTGAACGAAGAAGGAATGGTATTATTGAGAGGAGGCCATTGCACAGCAGTAATGCAGGTTTAATATAAAAAAATGGCAAGCAATTGATTATTTTCCTCCAAAATCCTTCGAATTGTGATAGAAAGTGTTTCGCAATTGGTGTTCTGGTTTAACAATAACTGCAAATTACATTTACCTCCTAATGTTTGCTTTCTCATGACCACACGCACTTCTCAGTAGGTGTGATATTTTGTTTACTCTTATGTCAAAACATCGCACATGGTCGGAAGAAACCACAATGACTCCGCAAAGACATTAAAAGTTAGAGAGTTTTAGAAAATTTTATTTCTGTTTCAATTTCCGCGTATTTTTCTAGATAGGTATTTTTTATGTGACAATATTATGCCTACCCCAGGTATTATAATGGTAATAGGTACCAATACGACATAATAATATGAGGGTGGGAAGAGGGACGTTTGTCTCTTAAACAATAAATTCAATACATTCATAAAAATGGCTCACGCCCTTGCACTATAAATTAATGCACTATTACGTTTAGCACCAAACTTTATGTCATCATCTGCCTAGCCTTTTCCCAAGTATATTGGGGTCGGCTTCCAGTCAAACCGGATTCAGCTGAATACCAGTATTTTACGTGGAGAGACTGTCTGTCTGATCTCCACAACCCAGTAACTGGGTACCTCTTGGTACTGGGTACCTCGGTACTTCTTGGTAAAACTGTGTGTCACATTTTTTGGCTTCTGACAATCTGTTACGACTGCGAAAAATCTAGAAATGGCTACCCACAGACCGACCTAGGCAAGCGTTGCTTAACCTTGATGACCCGTACGACTGTTATTATTTAGCTCTGATCTCCGCAACGCGTGGAAACTATAGGCACACTATAATAAAAATCAAATGAACATAACCGCTCTTCACAACCCTGTTCCCTTGTAGCAACCTAATATGGAAGTTCTTAAATCCCCATAAACCCAAGACGCTAGTGACGACAATGAGGTAACGGATCGTAAAGTTTTTATCTCTTCATTCCCCTTTATTCCCTTTTTATACCCTTTGTTTTAACGTGAACACAATCAATATAAACCGTTTGGCTAAGTGTACCATTCAATCGTAATGGCTTTCAAGTGAAGGCGTTCGAAACCGTCGAATCGATTTTGAATTAGTCGATTTTTTATGTAGGGTTGGTTGGTGTGATTAGGCTGTTTGTGTTTTGTTTTGTACCATTCAATTATATTTTATGAACTTAATTTTTTTCTTATGTTGGTATCTTCGACTTCGCACTAAATTCTTTGTTCCGTCTGTCAAATCGTCGTCAATTTATAGGTGGTAGTGTGATCAAATTAGGTACACTACAGCTCAAAAGTAGGTACTTGGCCAACATGTGCAGCATCACAAAATGTAAGGCCAAAGCTTTGCGAAGCCGTCTCATTAAAAACACAACCGACTTCCAAATAAAAACAAAGGTGGACACTTACATCGATGAGTCTAAAATTAAAAAAACAGTATTGTGAAATGTTTCAGTTATAAAATAATCAATTTATATAAAATTCTTCCGTTACTGAGTGATTGACATACAATGCACAGTCGTTTGTTCCAACTTTTACAAAATATCTTTTTTGGGTGGCCAAATACTTTTTAGTGATATCTGCGTAACAAATAAGATCTCGTGGCTATCTCATTTCCCAAAAATAAAGAGTATTATAACTTGATAACTAGTTCACAAGTTTACAGCAAAATGCACCTTGAGAAATTAAATTAATACTCAGAAATAATTAACACACTTGAAAACAGCTGTAAGGTAACAGCTCATCTAATTACGAGACGTCTAACTCGATACAAATATAGAAAATCCTCCCTCTATTATTAGAAATACGTACATATAATATACACGATAAAAATATAAAGTGATCATTATATCTTTACTAAGAGACCATAAATTCAAACTGTCGTATTATTGGACGTTCAACGTATTGATAAATTAGGTTAAACTGGCCGTGAGTGATGGCCGATTTTATTTTTATGAGCTTTTTTACGATCTTTAATATTGGTATTATGTTTTCTTGTCTGTTTATATTGTTTCAGAGATATTTCAAGCGATATTATCTTGGAAATTATTTTTATGGGTGCGTGACGGAGGTGTGAGCTTGGGAAATATAAACTATCTTCTTATGAGAGATTTGATCTTGAAGGAAGTGGCTTTAATGGTGATCGTACAATCGATTTTATAAATCTCTACTAAAAATTTCAGGTCACAAAATGCCCTTGCTGAATGGCTATCAACATAATTATGTGCAAAATGGTACTTTTAAATTGTTCTTACTATTTTTTACATTCCTCCAAAAGTGATTTCTTAGGGCGACTATACAATTTGTGGCTAGCTTTATAAAAATAACAAGAAGCTACTAAAATACAGAAAACATAAAAGTCCACAAAAATAAAAATTGGTCCACACAATCCGGTCTTTACAAATAAATAAAGATTAAAATTAGATTAAGTATATTGGAACGACATTTCGCCAGCAAAATTCAAGACTCAATGAATAATTCAAAGGTTAGTCGAGACTCTGAGCAAAAACATTTGTTTCTAAACCAAACCTATCATTAAATATCATTAGCCATGGTAATTATGTTAACAAAACGTCATTAACATTTTTTATTTTTTTTTAAAACAATAAGGAACTCTACGCAAATATCAGCGAAACTAATTATTGTAAAAAAATATCTCACGATCTATGGTAGAGTTTGTTTCGGTCTAGGTTTTATTCTTGACATTTAATTAAGTTTTTAATTATAGAACTTCAATTTAAAATTGGTATCTACTTATCTAATCGTGGTTGGAATCACATCGTTGGTCGTGGGAATTAACTGTTCAGCACCAACTCCTGTTGCCAGATTTTGTTAAGATTTTGAAAAAAAGTTACATTTGACACTTGCACCCAAAACACTTGTTTAATAAAATCGCTTATACTATTTGCAAAACAGAAATAATGAAAGTTGTTAACAAACAAAAGTGGGTTATCCTACACGTACTCGTATGTTTAAATCTCTAAGCAACCAATGAATTAAAAAAGTGTTTTGGCCTCAACTTCAATTTGTATCATAAATCAAGCCAATTAAAGATCCAATCGAAATCAGTCTAAAAACTATTAATAAATATAATTATAATTAATTTAAAAAAAACACAGTCTCGCAGATTTTCATGAGCCCCATTTTATGCTAGTCACTTCCAAAGATTAAGAGTTATATAAAACATAAAGAATATTAAGCGATTAATTCTGGCGACCTCGAGCCGGTGGTCTTCGACAGTCTTTTCCAAAAATCATGAATGAAATTTTAAAATCTTCAAGATGCTTTATTCGAAAACACGTCATTAAGTTTTATTAGAGGTGCCGCCGTCGCATAAATTAACACTAGATTCACAGACGACAGGTTAGCTTGGTCACAAATGACGATGAAAAAGCCCCAGTTTTCGGGTTGACGGAATCCCATCAAAATACCTGGAAGTGATGTATTCTAACCGCATCCATCTTGTTATTAATCGCGATCACCGATTTCGGGGAATCGACTAACGATTGCTGGCAACCCTACGATGTGTCACGTTTGTGTTTTTTCGGGGCCGACCATCGCCAATTAGGATTTTTTTTTTGCTTCGTAAAGTTGGCTATAAGTCCAACCTCCTTCGCTATAATTTTTGAGAAAAAAGATACACGGTTAACAGTTTTCTTGTTTACTTTTGCTAGAAGAATATTATCCTTGTTGAATTTAACCATTCATCCCGTAACGCAAAGCCTTTATATTTGTTAACAATAGATGCTAAACATGTCTCTTCCCGTACAAATATCGGTAAATTCGACGGTTGCATTCATGAAACTATCTACATACCGCGAATGCATCGAGTGGCGCGCATTCACTTGACTGACATTCGATTATTGGATTTGCATTCCAAATATAAATTGTTGATGTTTATCTTAAATACAAATGTGGGGACATTAGGTTTATGTGTAGTCAACCTCTGTGGCCTTTTAGATAGTTTATTGACAAGTAGTATGGGAGCAGGTCGCATTGGAGGAATATAATGGTAGCCATTGCTCGGTGGTCTTGGCGACGATAAGACCACCCCATCACTAAACTTTATGTTGGTATTATTTCAGCCCAAGGGCTTTTAACTATTCATCTGACATAGGTATTAGAAGCCGTTCCGCTGCGATCGTATATTTAATTATACATTCCTACGATGTGGTTGCAAGTTATGAATCCCATAAAGTATTTCAAAATGCGCGACTAAGTCCAAAATTAGGTTAGACAGGGTTCTGAAACTGCCAGTTAACATTATCTACATTCATACCTATTTTATGGTGGCATGCTGCGATTAAAAGACCAATTTACTAAGGCTTTTTGTTTTGGATGGGAAATCTTCAAACGACTCCTTCTGCTCTAGGCAAAGTAAAAGGAGTGTGGTTTATAGTCACTCTTACTGACTGTAAACCACCCGTGTCTTTCCAAATGCCCTTTGCGTTCCAGGGCCGCGGTAATTCGTTCGAACAAATTCCGCAGCCCTGGCAGGCACTGGCCCTGCTGGGCCCCGTCTATTACGCTGACATCTCTTTAGGCGCGAGTGGACCACAACGCGCCGACGACCTGGGCCTGGTCCTTGTCGGATGGCGAACCTCCCATCGCTCGCCGCGATAGGTGATCTCCCAGCAGCAGAAGTCGTTAACAAATTGTTAGTTAACGGTCATGATCAAAAAACATTTCATTAACAAACTTCAATGGCGCATCGATAGCCCATAACTCAACAATTCTAGGTCACCGACCATTTATTTGCAATGTAACTGTCGCACATAACTTGTTTATTTGAGAGTACTATTTATTGTTGGAACAAATGTCAGATGACGTCGTTAACTATGGCAGGTTGCCAGTGTTTTGGTTATTCAAATTTCGAAGTCCATTGAGCCTATGAAATTCATTTGTCAAGTAACGCGTGCTTTTTTCTGTTATGTTGGCGATGCCGTGTAAAGCCCAACTGTCATAAATATGGGAATTGAATGGAAAATGAGAACATAGAGGCATGTTGTGATGCAACCTATATTTTTTTTTCGTTTATTTAAGCGATCCCTTTATCTTTTTTATATATTCGGTTATTAAAACAAATTTATCTTTTAATAAACTTAAGGGTAATTATAATTATTGAACTCGGGCAAAATCTATTTAATAAAGCTTTAACACACGTCGACACTAAGCTTTTATTATTTCACCGATACAATAATAGTCTGCTTTTAATTGGAGTGTTAAAATACCATTATTACAGTATTATTATTAGTTTTACGATCAGCTTCTTAAATTAACTCACTGGTTAACTATTAACTGAGATTAGTCGACTTGTTATGGTTAAAACTTAATTTTATGTAAAGACAATTATTAATTTGGGCAAAACTTATTTCCAATAGTCTGACAACTTTTATATGGAAATAAAATACGGTTTAATGGTTTTGTATGCCAAACTGCCATATTTATTCCCCTGATAAAAGTTAGATATCTGAGTGTTGAAAAATCAGCCCTTTAAAAGATTTTTTTAAGTTTTCTACAGAGATTGAAGTTGAAATTAGCAGGAATTTTAAATATTTGCTGTTGCCTTCATTGTCCCATCTTTGGCACAAATAGGTTCAACTTTTCTTTCTATTCGGTAGTGGACCTATTTGGCCCATATATCTGGCATGCAACAAACATGGCCGGCCCAGTTCCACTTTGGTTTGGCACACGTGGTCTCACTTATTTTGTAACATAAGGGCTGGCAGAGAGACATACCACATAAGATCATAAAACCTACACTGTAGCTTTGACCACAATCTTATAATGTTCTGATTTCTAAAAAACTAAGTAACGGGACTTGACACGTTTATTTATATGTCTCTTCCCTAAGGGCTGACTTTTTTAATAGACAGATATTTTTTTCTGTAGAATGAAAATGGCTGTTTTACATATTTTCAATACAAAAGCTGTAGAACCGCCATTTTTATTCCTCGTGCAAAACTTATGTCACTATTAAAAATTTGACCTATATAAAATACAGGTCTAACAAAAACATTCGACAATAAAGGATTTATATTTTAACCACTAACATAAATTTCATTCATCAAAGCCGTACAAAGATGACTAACCACTCTTTCCGTAACCTCTAACTTCAAAATCCCTTTTAACTCTCCCGCGGCACTAAAAAGTCTTAACGCAAAATCTTCATTTTAAAACACGAGTGACACCCCTGTATAAATCTGTCCCGACTAGACTACTGTAATTGACATATTTATTACAGAATAAATAACTCTAGAGACGCGTAAATTAGGATTCAGAGCTTTCTAATTTAGCATTTACATTGCCATCTACTGTTATCCGATTTCAGAGGAGATTTTCTTACGGTGCTGGGTTGTATTCTTTTTTTGGTTGTAAGTTTGTGGGTGGCTTGTACTACTGTCAAATTGAAGCACGCCATGTATGGACTTATGGATACTTAGTATGAATTTTGCTTTGATAGTGTCGATCTTTTTAGTAGATGCGATAGATCAAGTTTGACTGTACGTAAACTTGGAAGTTAGAAGAATTATTTAAAAAAGTTTGATCAAGAATCTCTCAGGACCATAAAAGGAGCCAGTGGGTCGTCCTTTTGAATAGTACCGTCTCAAATAAAACTAGGACCATTACAATGTTGCCAACACCCTAATAACCCACATAGTGGGTGTCAAGGGACACTGTTAGGTACAAACAAAAAAAGTAAAAACCATAGATTTTATTTTATTACTTTGTAAGTGACATACGAAGGAACATGTCAATAAAGACACTAAAATTTAATTTCGTCATATTATATCCTTTACAAGGAACACGAAACGACGTATCTTCTTTGGCGATTGTTTCTGGTCCATAAAGATCGTACGCGATAACCCTATCTGTGCTAGTGTCGTGTCGCCTATTCACTATCGATAGTCGATCATCGGTATCGATAAATTCACGATCGTAAAATGTTTGACCCTCGAGGTTGGCACGATTTATCGATTAGAAAATGTATGTAAATATTATGAGTATCGATATTTACATGTTGCAGGGAATCATTGAATTAGAATAATCTTGTTAGTCTTGTTTGAATGCGCGTAAGTTAGGTTTGAAATATTAAATTGCATACGTGCATGCATGTATTATGCATGCTTTCACATAAACTTGCGGGTAGGAACTTACCTTTATTCAGTCACATTGAATAACTTACGAATCTTTTCATAAACAGACAGCAAGTAAAGTTATCAAAGTATGACTGGTTATTTTATGACCAAAATGTGTACAGTAAGTGCGGTATATTTACTACTAATACAAGTGTGTTTTTATGTCTTTTTCATACGGTCCGCAACGCAATAAACTTGACTGCATTAGCGGATGCGACTTTATGTTATCGTAACTCGCAACTGTCATTTAATAAAAACTTATAGCCCTGGCATACTGACCGCGGTGATTTTCTATTTGAAAACTTTCTATTTAATTAAAATTAATCTTATCTCGAATATTAACTTTTATCGATAGTTGAATTGGTGCTGATCAATCTCTACAGTATCCTTATCTATGCCTACTTCTCACAGCATTTGCCCTATGCTCCAATTCTCTAAACGAATCCTGTTACTATTATTGGAAATGGGTCCCACTAGCGATAAGATATCATATATTATGACGGTTGCCACGTAGGTGCGATTTAATTGATAATAACGTGTGCCACCTGCCTTAATTGAACTATTAGTAACGGTTTATATTTATCTGTGGCTGATAGTGATGTGATTGAGGGATAAATACGGTTTTTTAGTTAAAGGACTTCGTTGCAAGATATTTCTTAATTAAATGTTGTGTGACACTCGTTTGTTTTTGAACAATTTTAAAGTTAAAAACAAATAGATGCAGAGTTTACTGTCATATCTTATCAACAAAAGTCAAGTAGGTACCATTCTCTTCGAATAAGTTCGCCTCCTACTTTCGGGGGTGACCTATCCACACGCACTATCCCATTATACACGCACTAAATGTAAATAAAGATAGTAGGTATTTAGGTCAAATGTTAATGATGTAGAAACGAACCTAGGCTACCATGCTCAGTAGCAGTTTATTATCTTACCAAATAACACAAATTAATTTACTAAAACAATATCTACAAGTAAAATTCCGAAACACTCCAATACAAATTATTTCCATTCTCTGTAACGGCCACCGATAATTTCCAAAGCTCATAATTAAAAGCCTTAGGCCCATTTTACACGCAATTATGTCTTTTACGATTAACAGTAAAATAGTAACTGCATGCAGTGCTTAGAGACGATATTTACTATCATCCGACATCCAGTAAAGCTTTGGGGTAAACGGCGACCTCTAGTGGTCTATTATGAGGTTAATATGTGCAGTGGTGCCAACTTTACGATTTGCGCGCCAATATGGTCGTGTGAACTGGCGGGAATATTTTGGCGCGGGCTTTAAACGCCATTTTGTGGGAAATAATAAATTATTGTTATTTGTATCGGGCAGTGAATATGTCATAGTTTTCTTGAAATATTTGCAGTGTATTTCATAAAAGAAAGATAAGTTTAGGTGTTTTTTCGCTGATTTAGACTGAAACATTTGCTCCATTAACCAGGATATGGATACAATTTACTTACTATTTGCGTCTTGTTTGTCTTGTTTGCTGTCTTGTTTGTTTTGTTTGAAAAATGCATAGAAAAGTAAAGAAAATGACGTGGGAAAACATAAGCCCTTCACCTAAGAAGAGATAAAATCATGTGAAAAAAAAAATCCCTTTGCCTGGCAAGATAATGGAGAAATTTACTGCGACTAAGTACATAATAGTTGAAACTAATTTGGTTTTTTTTTTAAATTACATATTAAAATTACTATGCCTTAAAATATTTTAAACAGGTATTAAACATCTCGTTCTCAATTTCGTAGTCTTTTACACGTACTTGTAATAATAAAAAAGCATTGCCAGGCTGGGGACATACAGGGTGTCCCAAAACTCAACGTCAAGCCGAAACGGGGTGACAGGATTGATCATAACCATCACGAGAAAAATCTGAAAAAAAATCTATCCCATGCAGTTTAAAAATTATGGGCATTTTAAGAAAAACCTAGAAATTTGATCAAACTGTACCATTTTTCGGTTATTGTGGTTATTCTTTTTTATTTTTGTTCATTTGAACTTTGGAAACGTAATCCTAAATAACATTTCTAGAATCCCAATAAAAAATAATGACACAATTGCCTCAAGTTTCCGAGAATTACGTATTATTATTATTATTTGTTAAACTACGAATTTAAAATTTTCAAGATTCGTCGACTTTGACAGGCCCTCCTATAAAAAAAATGTACTAGAGTGCCTTGGCAAGTGGCATTAAAAGTTGGCGCATTTAATCAGAATTCTAAAATGGTACAATACTTGTTAGTTCCATACAATAGAAAAGAGTAAAAAAATTAAAACCTCAAGTAACCCGATTTTTGCTATCTCATTTTACTCAGTTAAAATGTTTTTAATTCACACAAGCTCTAGGTAGGTTCTTAATTTTAAGACAAAATGATGAGAGAGATGGATAATGGATATGTTCGCCATGAGTGAGCGAGACAGATAGTGACGCCACTTTTACCAAAGTGAAAAAAAGTTAGTAAAATTAGTAAAATAATTAATACGAATACGAACGTGCGCAGTAGACGAATGAGCGAAACGTACTAACTGGTTGGTGTCGGACTGGTAGCGTAGCCATTTGCTTGGCTGAAACTAGTGCGAATGAAACAGATAGATGCCATAGCATCTATCTGTTTCATTCGCACTCGTTTAAACGACGCATCTCCGTCTCAATGCGTGGCGTCACTATCTGTCTCGCTCACTCATGGCAAACATACCCATTATCCATCTCTCTCATCATTTTGCCTTAAAATTAAGAACCTACCTAGAGCTTGTGCGAATTAAAAACATTTTAACTGAGTAAAATCTGATAGCAAAAATCGGGTTACTTGAGGTTTTAATTTTTTTACTCTTTTCTATTGTATGGAACTAACAAGTATTGTACCATTTTAGAATTCTGATTAAATGCGCCAACTTTTAATGCTACTTGCCAAGGCACTCTAGTACATTTTTTTTATAGGAGGGCCTGTCAAAGTCGACGAATCTTGAAAATTTTAAATTCGTAGTTTAACAAATAGTCTCAATTCTCGGGAACTTGAGGCAATTGTGTCATTATTTTTTATTGGGATTCTAGAAATGTTATTTAGGATTACGTTTCTAAAGTTCAAATGAACAAAAATAAAAAATAATAACCACAATAACCGAAAAATGGTACAGTTTGATCAAATTTCTAGGTTTTTCTTAAAATGCCCATAATTTTCAAACTGCATGGGATAGATTTTTTTTCAGATTTTTCTCGTGATGGTTATGATCAATCCTGTCACCCCGTTTCGGCTTGACGTTGAGTTTTGGGACACCCTGTATATCTGCGATCATATCTCTACCTAGTCAGGCAATGGACACAGTTCTCCCACATACTTTTAGAGGTTGTTGTAAAAAAAATATCTAGTAAAATTCACAGAAATATGACAACACCACACCAAAAACTCATAATCTACAACCTATAAAAAATTGCACGATTTATCTTTCGTGATTTCGCTATTATTTACAAAAACAAAAGTCCCAACTGGGTCAAAAATCCACACACTCGACGAAGTCAAATGGCTCTCACTGTGATATTTACGTTCCGATACAAGAGGGTCAATTCTACAAATTTCGAAGCCACGCTTCGCAATCTGTCAAAAAAGCCTCCATTTTCATACATTTTTGACAGATTGTGACTGACGTGCGAATGCGAACGTTGCTTAAAAATGAATAGAATTGACACTCAGTTCGTCCACTTTCGTTTCATAGATGTGGAGGTGGATTTTATAAAACCGGAACCTGGTAAACATTAAGAATTAACGATGTAAGTGATGAGTTGATGACCTAAGCCTGATTAAGGGTTAAAATGACATCTTATTTTATTTTTACAGTTTAATTTATTACAGTATTCTACAAATAAACCATATCACAACATTACTACATTTTTACTTAATACGTACTTAATTATAACAAACTTAACAGCACACCTCCAGGAACTTTAAACTCCATGGGTGGTATACAGTGCACACCGAACGCATTATTTAATAGCGACTCCTTCAAACTGATTGCATTCCACTGCGTATTTAGTACGCGAACACCGACTAATCAGTTATGCAGCTCCCGCATCCTATATCAAACAGGTTGCTGGTTGTAATTGTCGAGTGCACCAGTAAAATTTAATGTAGACCATTTGTTTAGTTAACCACGCTGAGATTTAAATGTGTTCTGTTTTGTGAGCAGTTACTAAACGTATCTGCCTCTGATGAAGTATTTAGAGCATGGTTACAGGAGTTTTCGTTTAGTTACATGTGTAACCTAGTTTGTGTGACAATAGGGTAGCAGCTGCCGGTGAAATAGCGAGTAGGAAGTCCAAATTTGAGGCTTGGTGGGTTGTTGCTTTGACAAGCACTGTTAACCACAGGGCTTTCCTAGCTGGCTTTAACATAATCAAGGAACTCCGCATTCAATTTTGACATTGGAAAGTAAACTTTTTCGTCTAAAATTATGTATATAAGTGCTGGTTTAGTGGTCACCTATCGCATTTAGGCCCATTTCAAACAGTTGGTGGGAATGTACTTGATATTAATTCTCTGCTCAATCATAATTTTAGTCATCGCCTTAGTAAGCTCACATATTATAGGTACGCAACATTTAGAGACTAGAAGCACTAAATGACACAGCACGGAAAAGGAAGCTTCGTGCCAATGCGAACAATCAATTAACAATACACTTAATAGCCCTTCAACGATATCTATTAATAGACTACCTACTTCCCTACAAAGATTTCTCTCAAAGCTTTCGACTTGGTAGGAAAACATAGGATTCATACAAACGTTTCTCCAAATAACAAAGATTTTTCTCCAAACAAACTTAAATGTAGGTATGCAAAACCACAACTACCATGCAGGCGAACAACTACCGCCCAGGAAACCAGAAGTTTCTACTACACGTCCAATGAAAGGAAAGTTCGTAAAAAATGATTTATATGCGCAAGAACACCATGGATAATTGAATACGCATATTCATAAACTATTAGATAGCTGTCTTGGGGAAGTGTCATTTCAACTAGTTACATGCTAGAAAAGTAACTGAATGCTACGCCACGGTATTTGTCATGACGTATAACAAAATATTTGCCTACTGATAAATCTGAACATCTAGTTCAAGACTACTAAACTTTGTCTAAGCGACTCCATAAAATACAAGTCATCGCTGGTTGGTTTGGAGACGGCACTTACTCGTACTTACTAAAGAACTTCCGATAGGACAGATTGCTAACATCATAAATCTATGGGGCAATAATTTTCACCCACCGGCCGCAGTAACCCGCAAACCATCGCAGATTGAATTTAATGTCTTCGATATTATGTGTCTTGGGACAATTTAAGAGGCATTAGTACACCCTACAGCGATTCACTTATACATGTTTATGAATAAAACAACCAATTTGTATTGCCTCGTGCACCCGGCTGCTGCAGCCATAACGGCACAACAACCGGGGGGTAATACGGTTTTCCTAAAAGGATAGCCCCAATTTGTTGAAATTGTCAAACCAATTCCTTGTACGCCACTTTGTGTTCCGCTCCGCACATAAAAGGGAGTTTATAGCGGATTTATAGAGTGATAAATTGTGTTCTGATAGTATAATTGTAGAGTACGGCCACCGATTCTTAAATCAATACACTATACAAATGAATGTGGCTCCATTCCAAGCAGTGGTCACGCTAACAATGCTGACCCCGATTGCGACAACGATACTCAGGAAAACACACCTACTTCCCTATAATCACGCCTACTTTGACAACTAATCGCATCTTTTTCATTGTTTCAGAAGGATCTCTCGGACGATTGCGTGTTCGAGGAACATATAGAGGAGAACAACTACAACACATACTCGCGGTTACGCAACGGGAAGAAAACCTTCTTGGCGCTAGACAACAGAGGGAGAGCGAGACGAACGCAGATCCCTGTGAGTCGACCGCTCGGCAACTTGTCGCCGTACGCGCTCACGTTGACGAGGTCCGCGACGCCGGACGCCAACAAGGCGCGCTGTGCGCCGCGGCGACATCGCGCCAGGATGAAGCGGCCACCGCCGCGACACAGAAATTGCCACATACGCCTCCAGAAAGCGAATTTGAGGCATAAGAGGAAGCACAAGAAGGCTAACAATCCCAAGAAAAAGCAGCGGCATCCGAAGTCGAGAAGAAAACACGAGAACGGGACAACGACCACGACCGAAGTGACGTGGGACGAGTCGACGATGTCGACCATGTCTACGACAGACGCCGAGTTTTTTCGGTCGGCGACCGCGCAGGAGGCGGTCGCACGCGCGTGAGTCGGGCGCTGGTCGCGGTCGGGGCAGCCGTCGCGCTCGCACACTAGCACCGTTCCACACTTACTCGTACATGTGCAAGAATCTCTGTATCATTCCTATTTAGTGCCGTTCCGACCGATACGCGGAATGGCTCGTGAAATATTACGACAAAGTAGCATTGCTCTCTTACGAATGGCGCTCCAATTTAACTATCGAGAAAGTTGAACCCCGTGACGCGTTCATAACGAATGGTTGTCGAAACTTGAACTTCGTTTTCCTTTACTAGTAGTACGTACGAAACATAATACTCACTGTTGAGTTAGGCGGTGTTGCCGTTAAAGTCGATACATGTTAACAATAAAACGAATGATATTATTCTACCAAAGCTACTGAAATTATCTATCTCAATTTATATTCCTAGTTCGCTTTAAAACGTAGGTTTATCGGCAAGATTCCAGTTGTTAGTTACTGTTACTTATCAAGAAATTAACGTAGATGATAAATTAACTTTATTCGATAATGACTAAAACATTGATTGTTTTTTACGTCGAGATTATCGTTTGGTAAGGTGGAACTGTGTTAGGAGAAGGCAAAAGATTCCTGTCAATAAAAATTTAGCCTAAATACTTATCGTTTCGGAATCCCTCTCTCGAACGAGCATCGCTTCATTCACGTTCATATCAATGTTCATTTCTAATATTTCTTTAATTGGTTTATCTTTAAAAAGCCATTAAGTAGTATTCGTGAAACCATTAAGTAGCATTCGTGTAATATGTTTCCTTAATTAAGCTTAAGTTATTCGTTAATGGATTTGATCGGAGCTCGTTCGGCTGCGGAACGAACAGAACATTTATAGCGTCCAGATATCTTAAATGCTCGTAATTTTCCACATTTACAAAGTGCCCTAAAAGCTTAAGTATTCAAATTAAGAAATTAACGCTCTATTCCTTTTATACGTCAATCGTAAACACGACTTTTAAGTTCTTTATCATCGAAATTAAACCATCGTCGGCTGCCATCACTATTTGCATCCGAATGCTTCAATAACGCGAAGAGAAGAAATTCCGAAACGTTTTTGTACTTAGATACGTGTGTTGAGGTGTAATTTCATAAGAAATTGACTGAAAATTGGACTGAGTAATGTAGTTTATGTTGGTTTCGGCCTAGGCTATGATAGGATAACGTAGTGCGGCGGACGGCATGCTTCTGTATTCTATTCTAAGTTCAGTCGAGCGTCCGAGGCGAGCGGTCGTGTATTTAATGTCTTCGAAATTATAATCGACATGGATAGTGCCCACGCGTGCCGGAAGCCTGGTGACACCTGCCTGACACATCCCGCGCCGAGGATTAAACCAGTTCGAACTGGTAATTATGAAAAAATCGATAAAATTATAATTGCGCAATGCGCATCACTAGTACAGGCCCGCTCGCTTTGACTCGTCCAAAAATGTAGTGATAAACATTAAACGACGACGAAGTGACTATTAGTAAGTAGTTCTAAAACGTGTATCTAATTTGTAAATTTATTTATTTCCATAGAGAAAGTGGTATTTTGTTAACGTTTTAGTTGATGTTTTTTATTCTCTCGTCCCCTTTAGATCCAACCGATTGTAGATGTGTAGGTTGTCATACGCTTGTACTTTTAGTGAGCCAATATTATTTGTATTATATTTTTAAGTCCGTTCGGTAACAATATGTGCTCTGTATGCATTTGCAAGTATTGTGATTGAATGGATTTTACACGATTACATTCTCTTTAGTGATGTCCCTCGCATTCTGAATATGTGCGCAGATTTTGTAGCAGGTGTATAATGTCTTGTACTTTGTCAGCGAACATTTTTTTAACATGCAACACTATATTTTCCGTGTCAAAGTTACCTACTCCCCGCAAAGGTTAAGACAAGGTTAATTTGTTCTTGAATTATGCAAAACGGGTGTCCCACTTTCAGTTTTAGTTCATAACTAGAGTCTAACTATTTCGAATTCTTTTGAATTTCAAGCCTTGATTAAACCGATTGAACAGGTTAGTAGTATTAGAACAACTATACCATAGACTAACCACGGAAATGAAGTATGTCAAACACAAAATAAATGTTCGCTGACTAAGTTTTTCAGGAGTTTTTTTGTGAATATATGCAGCAAGCTTTATGAATGTACCTACGTATGTTATACGAATGATATTTTGAATTTATTTATATGTATGTATAATATTTTAGGTATCACATGAAAGCGACATGGAATACGTACATAACAAAGCATTTACTCATCTTATAAACATTTTTATATAAAATAATCACGATCGTACCGATTCCTTGTCGTTTTCGTACAAGTCAATAAATTATTCGATAATCGGATTCGTTATACTTGACTCGTTATTGTAAATGAATACCAATCGATCTTTATGTTAGTGTAGAAGCAGTATTTCGGTATTGTAAAAAGTGGTTCTCCGTTACAGTATCTAGTTTTTGTAGTTTTTATATTGAATAGAGATTGTAAGAAACTTCAGCAAATGTCAACAATTGGTTTTATTTTGTTCTCCTATACGTATCTAATGTTACTGGCAAGCTATACTGGTGCCGTGTTTACAAACTCTGCCTCGCTCTACAAAAAAAAACCATAGACCGTTCTTTTTTTCTAACAATATCAGCTAAGAGTCATATTCAACATATTAAGTAGTAAAATATAAATAAATATAATTTATCCATCTGCTATATTAAATTATGCGAGAATCCTTGAGTTTGCATAACAATGTGCCGATGATGGTGTAAAAATATGAGTGTTATGTTAATTTAATGCCCATGTGCCATAATAATACTGCCCTCTGGGTTAACCTACCGATTCAATAAACACTGTTAATTTCCACACAGTTGCTAATGTTGCTATACTCAAGTACATAATGCCAATATTCTTAAGAAATAAGGGGATTATCCACTTCATGGCCAATAAAGGACAATATATAAAATTGTAGATAAAATATAATTAATATCATTTTTCTTTACGTGGTGTAAATACCCCTTGTTTCTCGAAAATTATAATTATATAAGAATGTCAAGAGGAGTCAAACAGTATTACTTACTTAATTAATTTCGATACCTTTTTACAATAATTAAATTTATTAAAATGTTCGTATTTGCTTAGTGCATTTATATATGTACAATTAAATTCTGAATAATTTGAACGTTTTGAATGTAATAATAAAAGTATCTTTAGATGTTTTTTCTAAAGTAGAATTTAAAAATTTACCTATTTACCTACTTAGTTCTACCAAAAGAAAGATTGATCGAAACTTTTAGACAATAACTTTTTACAGCCTCTTATACCGACAAATAAATAAAAACGATTCTATAATCTCTGTGTTTTCTTTACGACTACCCAACAGACACATTATAAAAATTATAACTAGTCTATAACTAGTCCCACGAAGCACATTATATACTATCTATACCTACTAATGGTAAAGCTGAAGAGTTTGTTTGTTTGAACGCGCTAATCTCTGGAACTAGGTACCTGCCGGATTTGGGAAATTCTTTTTTATATGATAGCCGGTCAGTCAGTCAACCAACACAGTCAGATTCATGAGGAATGTTATGGGCTATACGGGAACGGGAAGCTAGTCCATCATATTACACAAGGTGCAATTGAACTTAGTGGGCAACTGAAAACCTTTTAAGAAGCTTCAACATTTAACTTAGGTACAATAGCATCTAAACAAACATGAATCAGGTTTTTTTGTTAGTAAAGTTTGTTTATAATGTAGAAATAGCTTTGAAGAACTCTTCAGTGTTATGAACTACAACTAGATATCACATCTTTTTTTCTGAACATAAAACCCATTGGCGTATCTAAATACGCCAATGGGTTTTATGTTTTTTTTTCAGCGGGGGCTTGGCCCCCAACCTGAGTTGCGACGTCCAAAAATCGTTGCGGATTGCACGATCAAAAATAGAATTTTAGGCCAGTCATAATTCCGGGACCCGCGACGTTGACTGATGCAGGAAAGCGCAGCGAGCTCGCAAATTTGTGTACCCTTTATAGGATAGGTTTGATTTTCTGCCATTAATATCTAAATAGAAGTAACTCTTTGACACAGGAAAGGTTAAAAACTTTATGATTGTAAAATTCAAGAGCAAGCGAAGCGAGCTTGAAAATTTGTGCACTACATCAGATGTTATCAAAAAAAATTAAACCTAATGAGATGTAGGTAGTACTTAAAAGCTCAAGCACTTGAGAGTGTAGAATGCAAAGCCTCCTAGCCCACTTAACGCCTGTCTTGTGGCCTGCCCCGCAATCCAGAACGAAGAAGAAGAAGAAATACTTAAAACTACAATTTAGAACTATTTGGGACCGATGTTTAAAGTGCTGTGTCAAAAATACTTATTGCTTAAAAATCTCAAAAAATGGTGGTGTTGTCAGCGTTTTCATATCTGTAATAAACAGAGACAGCACTAATTGCGTGTGACGTCACTCACAAGTCCCGCCATATTGAATTGAAGCCATCCAGTACAAATTACATTTTTTGTGACAAGATACCTTCAATATAGACAAGATAACTTCAGAATGACTTCTCTGTTCTTCGACCGTTTTTATTATTTTTTTCAGAAATCGTATTGTGTTAATACCATCTATCAAATAAGTAGATACCTATTCATTCATTTGGATTTTTCATTCTAGTCAAACAACCTATTCTCGTATCCATTTGAAAGGATAAATCTCATCCGCATCGTTGTCGCTAACTGTCAAAAACACCTCTAATTTCCCCACATTTCGACAAGTTTTTGACAAAGTTGGTCGCTAAGATGATAATTAAGTTAGTCACAAGTCGCAAGACTTGAATTTAAATACTTTTAACCCTTCTACAGGCATAACAATTTGGAAATCGAAAAAATATGTCAGAATTGTCATTGGTTGGTAGGCATTATGGATAGAACATACCTATTTCTTTTATCTGATATGATGATTGATATTATGTCTTTAAATAACCATCTCAAAATAATAGAATACCTTATGGTAACGTTATCATCGATTTATGAACTATGAGATATGGTGGTAAAAATATATTTTTTATTTTATTATATTTAATTTTATTATTTCCTATTTTAAAAAAGAGAATTGCCTATCTGATCCACAACACGACTCAGTATCTGAAGAACACAATAGGTACCCTTTTTTATGAGTGACCTATCCCAAGTCAATCTAAGCTACAAGGTTGTCGTCTGCTCAACCGGACTAGTCTATAGCGGCATTATTATTATTATTAATCAGTTTATTTCAGATAAAATCAATCCCTACAATTACAAATACAATGACAAATAAATTATTACAATTATATGTGCCTATTGGGTTATAGTAGGCGCCAGATAAATGTGGAATAAAGTATATTGACCTTTCCCTAATAACTGCTCATAGGTACCTGAACAATTAAATATGAATCGTTTTTCATTATTAGACAATGTTAAGGATCACGAGAGATGATGATTCGGGACAGTTTTGTGTCATTAATTCCGTTTTTCAAATTAACAATGTCAATAAATGTAGGTGGGTCAATGACCGATATTCCACGATTATCTGGCGCCTACTATAGTAAAATCTTATACACTATGTTAGGCAACACCCATCACAAAATGCATCCATTTGTTCTGGATAGGGCAACCGCACGAGATACCATCTACACGATACTGCATACGCTTCACAGTTACTTCCTTCGCAAACATTCCGGACGCACTATAATAGCGAGGCAGCCGCATCACCATCCTGAAGACGTTGTTGCATTGGACACGCAGAGCACTAGAAGCCCAGCGAGTAAAGTTTACCCACAGACTGCTCGAGTATAACGATTGGCAGTACCTTCGCCTTGAAAAGAGTAATTTTCACTTCCCTCAAGCAGCGAGCAAAACTGCGTGCAACCATACTCCCCCTGACTACCAATACTCTGCGCTCCCTCTCTATGTCTGCGTCATCTTGCAACTCTACTGTCACAATGTGCCCTAGAATTTCTGAAGTCTATGCATTATCGCTGTTTGAAAAGTTGTTATCTCTCTTATAGTGAGCTACTTAAAAAATATAATCTGCTGTCTTTGAGTTCAAGGCGAACTTTTCTTGAAACTACATTTTTATATGACTTATGCAATAACTCGTATGATTGTTTAAATATTAGTAACAAATTGTGTTATATAGTTCCCAGAACATGCCAGGGACGCAGGGTGCGCGCACGACCTGTATTCGCCACTACTTCCAGTCGTACAAATGCGGGCTTGCGTGCACCTCTTCGTCGCCTTACGAGTAATTTTAATAAGAATTTCTGCAGTTTGGATCTGTTTGCTTTACCACATAGAAAGTTTAGACTCATGCTGCTTAACTTGTTGAAAAATTGATGTGATATTTGTTCCACTTATCCGGCACTTTTGGCAGCTTTATTTTTTGTTGTTACTTCTTAATTAATACTTACTCCTCTTTTTTCATTTCTCACAACACACTAGTCTTAAAAATTACCAAATTGTCTCACTGTGTATCTGTGGAGATGGTGATGGTGTGTACGTTGTTGATTTCACATTTGTATCATTTCTATATCATATCTTTTGTAATCTAAGTGTGTAATTGTTTGTTTTCCCAAATAAATAAAATAAAATAAAAATAGATATTTGTAGCTGCTCACCATCCGCAGAGCCGCAACATTAAGCATAATAGGAGGAACATGCACTGGATAACGCTTTCCACTCTTGAAAACGAGCATTTCGCTCTTCTTCGAGTTATACCTTAGTACATGATCAGCCGCGTGCATGACAGATTGACGCAAGTCTACGCACCGCCCCCAGCCCCCAACGACGGTCCCAGCAGTACCATGTCTTCCGCATAACTGATATTTTTTATTTATTTATTACGCTCACTCCGTCTACAAAACAACCCACATGAGTACGTTATTACGAGAAACACAGATGGGTTTCTGTCAGTAAGAGTCTGACCATAGATTTCCCATCCAATAGCCCGTCCGGCTTTTATAATAAGTAGGTATAGTCGCAAGCCCTAAAACACAACAAGACACAACAATCGCCGTAAGTACTTAATAATAATAAGAAATTCATTTATTTCAGACATTGTCCATACATTATACAAAAATTAGAAACCAATAAAAACACATTACATTAAAATATTCAACAATAAATTAAATTACACATATGTAGGTACCTACACATTAGAATTACATACACAATGTCACAATTCAATTAAATATTAAGTACATAAATTAAAACATTACACAAACAAATAATAAGTACCTACACAATACGAACATAAAAGCATGTCAAAAATACGAAGAGAGGCGCAGACATGAAACTGCATCCACCTCTGTATCATGTGCTGTTACTTAATACAAAAGAAAAAAACAGAAATAGAACTTCACCAAAAATTATTCGACATTCGAATAAAATATCTGGCATTTAGGTAGGTACGCATCTTTGATCGAATAGAAAATTTGATAACCGCAATTATCCCTATTTTATCGAATGTAGGTACAGTGATTGTTCAGCTGGAAAGCGATTCGATTGTCCATTCGTCTGGAAAATAGAAAATACAGCGACTCATTCGATTGTTTGCACATTTCAATATGGAATATTATCATACCGTCCACAGGGTCCGTAGGAAAATATGGTAAAATGTTTATCAAG
Organism: Mamestra brassicae; assembly: GCA_905163435.1. Taxonomy (NCBI): domain Eukaryota; kingdom Metazoa; phylum Arthropoda; class Insecta; order Lepidoptera; family Noctuidae; genus Mamestra; species Mamestra brassicae. The sequence continues at coordinate 4,128,307 of LR991009.1, forward strand.
TGAGAAACGAAGGGAGGAGCGGGAATCTCACAGAGTTCCTGAAATATCACCCTATACTAAACTGATAAATTAGTAAGTACCTACTAGTACTACATTTTGTTTCTTTTTGTTTGTTATCTATGATAAAAAAATACTTTTCTAGCAGCCTGTCAGGATTGCGATTTTTTTTTTGAAAAAGAATGGAGATGCCATTCGGTGCGGTGCGGAGTGGCGCCGCAACGGTACCGTTGTAGTGTACGTCTGCGATTTTGCAAGTACAACCCATGTCTAGATCTCCGTCTGCAACGTCGAAGCGGTGCCGCTCCGGTGCAAACACCCTCCCCCCTCGTCTTGGTCCGGTGAACCTGTGGCGCGGCACCGCTGGACATAATATGTATGTATTAAGCCGCAGCGGTACCGCTCCGGCGCCGCGCCGGAGACGCACCACATGGTGTGGCCTCTCCCTTACCGCTTACCGCCACCCCACGAGTTTTACCCACCGGGGCTAAGGGCTGAGGTAAGATCCGTAACAAAAAAAACAGCCTGACCTGACGCAGTTAGTGGCATCAAATCACAATTACGGAAATTGGACAAAACATCAACGAGCTTCCTTATTGTTACTATACTGATGCTAGGTTGATTGTAGGTTACTAACTACCTGGGCTCCACTACTTACCTGCGTATATTAAAATTAACTAAACGTAGTCGTAAGAAAACTGCAATCTACACCTCATTTTTTTATATAAAGTTCTATTAGAATAATACCTATACAATACAATCATGTCAGTAAGAACCCTCAAAAGAATAAGCGTAATGGTTGTTTATGTAAAATTCTTCAATATGAACAGTTATTTTAGCACGACGGTCAAGTCTTCGGTAGTATAGTGGTAAGTATCCCCGCCTGTCACGCGGGAGACCGGGGTTCGATTCCCCGCCGGAGAGAATCTTTTTGTATTTTATTTTTGCTTAATTTTAATCAAAGTACAAAATCAGAGCACTTTCGACACTAAATACCTAAAATTAGTATTAAACTTTTATCATCATGTATATTGTTTTGGCTCTGCCAATATGACTTGAAGAATAACATTACGGTGATTGGTGAATTAAGAAACCGGTAAAATAAACTGGAAAATCTTTGGCATTTGGCTTGGCGGTTAGCTTAGCTCTCAGTATATAGCGCAAATTACAACAACATTTTCAAAGGCAATGGATATGGAATGGAAACCTAAAGAACAAAATGAATGAAATACCTACGAACCTCCGTCAATGGAACGCGCCAGCCATTGATCGTTCCTATTTTTACAAAGTTGGCAGCACTACGTACTAACTGACGTACAGATGGCCAATGAGAATAAGTGTGAGAGAGATAAGTATAGCAACGTTATTGCAAGTGAGAAAGAGAAAGGTATTAAAAGACTGTCACGTGGACGAACTGCAAAATTATTTGTTACTGACTACCAGCTCCGTATGACGTCTGCTTAAGGTTGAATATTGAGTGTCATTGGTGTATAAAATATTGGTACACGTTCAGTCTGAAGTGGTGGCGTCACTGCGTATCGAATGAAGGTCGCTCGCTCGCTTCGTCGCTCGATGCTTCATTCGATCGCCATTTTGTATTGGTGTTCCAACTCGTAATACTTTTGATTCGATTCAGGCCTATAATCGTTTTCGTCGATTCAATAACCATCTGATATTCGGCGGCAAATTGACTATCAATCTAGCATCGATACAAAATGAAGAAATGTTCTTCGGTTGTGTGGAGGTTTTTTGAACGCATTGAAGAAAACAAGAGATGCATTGCAGTGTTGTGTAAATTATGTGAAACCCAATATAAATACTTCGGAAATACGACAAATCTCAGGGCTCACCTGATAAACAAACATCCAATACAGTGGGAGCTATCGCAGAACGGAACATTGGACGAAAGTCATTTCAGGGTAGAAGATGATGATACAAATCCATCAACATCTGCGCCAAAACGGAGAAAATATACGCCGAGGGCTCGCAGAGATAAAAACGTACGTTATTCAGTATCAGTTAATAAGGAAGAATCCGCTGGAATGGGTGCTATGCCAAAAATTGAAATACAACGGGTACCTATATTGTTATAATTAGGTTATAGTTTCCTTATCAGTTATCAAACCGAGTCCGCTATCGAACAAATTATCGATTGGCGGTCACCGGTAGAAAGTAAAGTCGCGTTGCGTTGTTGATAAAACTTCAAGCAATCGATTCGAGAAGTTCGGTCGATCGATAATGATTGTGACGTACATAACTGATAATATAATCGATTTTTGTTTGTTGTCTTGATGTGAACATTGTAAATGTGCATGAACTTTAAAATATTTGAGTTTGTTCGTAAAGAAAGTTAGTTGATTGAAAGTGTACCTATATAAAGTGTCCTGGTAACGTTAAAATCGGTTTGATGCTGTGAAAAATGAGTTTAAGATGTTTAAAGGTTATGACGCTATATTTTTTTGTTTACAAAATGTTGTTTATGGCAACCAATAGATAAAAAGTTGTTTCAGCCAATTACAGAATGACACAGTACAAATGAATACAAGTTTTCTTTGGTTGTTACTGGGAAAAGCAACTTATGATTGGCATTTATTTTCTCTGACAATGTTTATAGGTTATGTCCCGCCAAAATTAGTAAGAAAGTTTGCATTGAGTGACAATCTATTGCTAGATAAATGTTGTATGTGTGCAACGTCGTTATAATTTCAAATGATTTGCAGTAACTACGTTTTTATGTGATTTACCCCTACAGTTTCAATGTTTTAGGCAAAATAATGTTAAATAAGCACATAACTTAAGAATAATTTGTACTATTTTAAATGTCTATGGTTAGGTGTTCAATAAAAGTAATATTCTGTTTGTCTCACAACTTACTTTGTTTTCAGGTTGATGTGTTAGAAACAAACACAGATTCTGACATAGAAAGAGAGGAAGGGAATGACGCTACCATAAACCTAGTCCGACAAATGCATGCTGGAGGAAACACTGATGAAGAGTGGCTGGAAGACGACCCTTACCAAATCACACATATAGAGACATATGAGCCAAAACGTAAGAAGATGAAATACAGGAAAATAAAGCGTGAAGTCGCCTCCCCAACTGGCCTACCTGGCTTCTACGTTGCACCCAAAGCTGAAAAGACTGTCATCTACGAAGACTCACAAAAGAAGGATGAATACTCTGTTTTCGGAGAGTATGTGGCAAACAAACTGAGGAAGTTCAAAACTCCACGAACTCGGGGTAACTTACAGCAATTAATTACAACTATTTTATGGCAGGCGGAGTATGGACTGTATGATAATGCAGAGGCTGTGAAACGAGTACTTATGTATTCAATTCAGAATCCGGAACCTGAACCGGAACCTTCTGCAACTATTGATTTTGAAGCACAAATACAAACAGTTCAAGCAGAAGAAATAATAGAACATAGAGAAGATCCCATCCAAAGTACTGAGGGAGATTTAGGTGTAATTAACTAAAGGATTAAAATATTAATATTAGATTAAATAAAATTATGGTTACATGTTATAATAATAAAGCTTATTCAAAGTCATTGTTTTGCATTCATTCATTCTATAGTAGGCGCCAGATAATCGTGGAATAACGGTCATTGACCCACCTACAATTATTGACATTTTTAATTTGAAAAACGGAATTAATGACAAAGCTGTCCCGAATCATCATCTCTCGTGATCCTTAACATTGTCTAATAATGAAAAACGATTCATATTTAATTGTTCAGGTACCTATGAACAGTTATTAGGGAAAGGTCAATGTACTTTATTCCACATTTATCTGGCGCCTACTATAGCCTGTGTTACATGGTATTATCACAGTAGTAAGCAAATATTTAAATGGCTGATAATAAAAATAAATTAAACCAACATCATTTTATTTATTATTATTTATTTATTTATTAACACTTTACGCACACATCAAACATCACTATGGTTCATGATAGTATTATATTTATGATCAATAGTTTTTTGGGGTTTCAATGTTGGCACCACTGAACCTATGAAAAAGGTAGATTTGATTGTTTTACACACCTCAACCATTCACAGACCCTGCATTGACTTTGCTAAGTACTGTTTCATATCAAGATGGACAGTATCGTCATTCATATAAGGTTCAAATTCGTATAAATATCATAAATAAGCACTTCTTAGTAAAGTTGTCTGATTTCTGTGACTTACTAGAACTTGGCCACAAACTAGGTACAGACGCCAACACTTCAAGCTACAACAATCTGTAATTTTTTTTAAATAGATTTTCAACTTTATCCCTAAAGCATTAGGTTCAAGGTAGATTGGGAAAATTTGACAGTTTCGGGTAGCTTCTTGTGCTGGCGCCTGTACAACATGATTTTTAGATAAAATCAAGCAATATGCTTTATTTCTGGTGTATATTCAGTGACTCGCCTCGTGTAGCCGCCATAAAGTTTGAATCTACCTATACCGCTATTTTCCAACACAGTTAAAATGAAAGCTACGGGCTGGATTAACAAATAAAATAGTTGAATCACGTCAAGGATAAGTCATTTAGGAAATCCCTCGACATCAGAGATAGACAATATAAAATTAGGTACCAACACTTAAGCCGAAAAAGTAAATGCTCCGAAAAGTGGTTTGTCTAGGGTCTAGACTCATAGAGCGTAGCGAGTCATATAAAACGAACGTACAGACGCCAGCACATCAGGCTACCCAAAACTGTCAAATTTTCCCAATAAACCTTGAACCTAAAACTCAAGCGGTAAAGTTGAAAATCTATTAAAGAAATTTGACAGATTGTTGTAGCTTGATGTGCTGGCGTGATGACGTCTGTACATAAATTTGCGTAGCCAACCGTAGGTACTAAACTTGGCAACTCGCTAAAGTGGTATGCGCGTAGTCATCATCATTATTACAGCCGAAAGACTTCCACTCCTCGACATAGGCCTCTCCCAAGTGTCGTCACATCGACGAGTCCTGTGAGTCTCGCATCCAACGGATTCCCGCGGCCTTCACCAGGTCATCGGTCCAGCTTGTGGGAGACCATCCAACGCTTCGTCTTCCGGTACGTGGTCCGGAATCGATAGGTAGGTACTTATCTGTACTGCAAATAATGCCCTGCCCACTACTTACCACTTAAGTTTGGAAATTCCTTGGTAGTGCAGTTGCAGTTAGGGTTGCCAACCGTAGTCTAAAATAGAGTATTGTAGGTACTCTATTTTGTTTAAACGTATTCTATTATCTACAACAGCAATAGAGTAGGTACGTTAAATACCTTAGAATAAGTTAAATACTTACTCTATCTATTATAGATAGAGTTTAGAACTAATAGAGAACTAAAGATTTGTACTTTTGTGTGTGTGTATGTTTGTAATGAATAAACTCAAAAACTACTGGACCGATTTCTTTCAGCAATTGATAGCTACATTATCAGCGAGTAACATGGGCTAGATATATTTTATCCCCGTACTCCCACGGGAACGGGTACCTACTACGCGGGTGAAACCGCGTGACGTCCGCTAGTTTATTATAAAAAAAGACTTGATTTTAAGTCATTTTCTATAGAATTATTAGGAATTTTTACTTACCCAGTTCCATTTTATAAGTTGGTCGACTGTTAATCATTAACTCGTTAAGCCTAGGTAGCGGTGATAGTACCTATTCCTTTTTAATTAGTTTGTATACCTACCTACTTACTACTATGATTTTTTTCACGTCTCCAAAAAAATGAATTTCAGGATTTTATTTTACCACTTTGTTGGCGTGATTAATATGAATACCCATACCAAATTTCAACTTTCTAGCGCTAAGCGTTTCTGAGCTAAACCGCGGACGGATAGACAGACGGACATGCCGAAACTATAAGGATTCCTTGTTGACTACGGAACCCTAAAAATAATCATATGATTACTTCAAATACCACCTACTAAATTAGCAGATTTATCCGCTAATTAATATTTGAACTCATCATATGATTTATTTAAATAAATAAAAATGCCTATGTTTACAGACATAGGTACCTATAACAGAGCCAAATACATTTTTACGTAAAAGAAAAAGTTTCATCGACTCAATACGTGATAGGTACGTTACCAAACCTACGCATTTCTAAATCACGTGAAAATTCGTAGAGAAACATAGTTTCGGGCTATTTTTATTTTACACAAACGGAGTCATTGCACTGATAATGTTTTTGTTGCAGACTTATGAGACAAAATTGCCTGTAAAATGGGTAGGTAATAACAATATTGTCCTCAATCACGAAGTTTTTATTTAACCTCGGATGGTTAGGAAAATCTAGGAGGAGCTCGTGGCTAAATAATAACAGCCGTACGGGTTGATCTTCAAGGTTAAGCAACGCTTGCCGAGGTTGGTCTGTGGATGGGTGACCATCTTAACATACCGAGACTCCTCCATGCCTTGGCAGAAGTTACGGATAGTCAGAAGCCAGATAATCTGACACCAGTCTTGCCAAAGAGTACCGTGTTACCCAGTTAATGGGTTGTGGAGGTCTGGTAGGCAGCCGCTCCACGTAAAATAATGGTTTTCAGCGGAATCCGGATTGACTGGAAGCCTACCCCAAGATAGTTGTGAAAAGGCTAGGCAGATGATGATGATGGTTGAGAAAATCTAGGGAACAGGGAAGTCCACCATAATCAGTATTATCTAAACTAATGAACTCATTTGGATCAAACAGCATTGTTTTCTCGGTGTGTTTTCCAGTCAAAAATGTATTTTCCTAGTAGGTAGTGAACTTTGTAAATCAGGTCAACAACACAGGCCCCCTCTTTTCCACTGGGTACTCGGGGCTAGTGCCCAAGGCCATGGGATCGATGGTGCTCCCTAGTTTCTGCCGGATCACCTACCGATGATTGATTAATCGAATAAATCTTTATTTTGTTCTTTTTCTTTGTCCATTTTAGCAAAACAGTCCTCTTTTAAAGTTAAAGGGGCCCCATTATCCCGTGCCCAGGACATCCATAAGCAAAATACGGCCTCGTCGAAGGTACACACACATTACCTCGGCTCGAAGATCGAATTGAACTGGTTCATCTCAATTTTCTGCTATGATCAAGAAAGTTTTGATATCTGTCAGCAAAGCATATAATATCTTTTAGAACAGGTAACGTTCTAAAACATAAGTCAGCAGATAAGCCCAAGACTAAGCAGGTGTTAAAACAATTAAAAAAACCTATTTGACTTCCCACTCTGACCACTAAAATGGTATGCGCCTTCACACTTAATAGTTCTCTTAGTTATATTTTCAAGACATCAAATCACCCACAAGCCGATCCTTAAAGATACACTATCGTTTGATTCGCTTAAAAACACCAACAGAACAAACATTACGGCACATAACACCCATTTTACGACGCAAGCAGAATCGTAGGTCAAATGCGGCTTGGTCTTCTAATCAACGATAAGAATCTCATAAATTGGTCCCTCATAGTTCATGGTTTTAATGACTAGGCTGTTTATGAATTGCACAGGCCATAGAGCAGAGTGCGAATGACGTTAGCAGAGACAAATAGATGGTGTGAAGTATTTGGGTCGGGTGTTCAACTCAAACCAGGATGCAACTTAATTGTGCAACATTGCAACTAAATAGATGGAATGGACGCGGTATACTGGTAAGGTAATTTAGATGGGAATGTTCCAACAGCTGTTAAACAATACTAATTGTGGATGTTGTGTGATCTGGGCTTAGCGAGTGCTAGTGGTGTACCTACCTATAGATACAGGTATCACATCAGAGATTACGTCATAGTTTACGGAGATGGGTTGTTATTTTTTACAACTGATCCTGACCAGAGACCAAAAGGCAAAAGGCGTGGCAAAATAATAACAGCCGCATTGGTCGATCATTAAGGATAAGCAACGCTTGCCGAGGTCAGTCTGTGGATAGGTGACCATCTTAAACACATACCGAGACTCCTTCGTGCCTCGGTAAGCACGTTAAGCCGTTGGTCGCGGCTGTCATTTGTAGATCTTTGGCATTCACGGATTGTCAGAACTTCAGAAGCCAGAAAATCTGCCTCCAGTCTTGCCAAGAAGTATCGTGTTACCCAGACAATGGGTTGTGGAGGTCTGGTAGGCAGCCGCTCCACGCAAAATACTGGTATTCAGCTGAATTCGGTTTTACTGGAAGCCGACCCCAATATAGTTGGGATAAGGCTATGCAAATGATGATCCTTCCAGAGACCAAAACGCCAGTGTGTCAACCGTCTGATTAGACGAGTAGGCAAAAGATACCTAAAGACTTCGCCTGCTAAGTTTGCTGCAATAGAATTTGTTGCAAACTCACGGATTCATATCAAGCCTTTAAGTTTAAGTCCTAAGGCCGTGCTTATTGACTTTATGAACATTGAAAAGCTTTATGGGATGAAAATCAGTTTTTATACAGTCATACTCAATTATTTTAAAATATTATAAAGCTTTGTTTTTGCTGATAACCGCTATAATAATTTTGCAAAAACCAGCAATGTTTTCCGCAAAGTTCCAAAACTGGGTAAGAACGCGATTATTTTAGAATTAACAGTCTATAGCCCTTATCGCTTAAGTGTTATGACTCATTTTCGATCGTCCTCTAAGCATCAAACTTGGACAACACACGCGCATGCGTTTCTTTGACTTTTCATGCCGTATATCTTTGTCTCGCTCGCACACGTCAATCCGCCGTTCTGCCAACATGGCCACGTTAAGCCGTACTTCGACTAAATTGTTAAGAAAAATACAGTTTTCACCTGTTATTACGCGTAATTTTAGTAATGTGAGAAGTGGTAATTCCCTAAAAAGGGTTTTGACGACTTGTGTGTGCATTGCGGGCGGTGGTGCGGCGTTTTATGCGCTAAATAAATATGGGAGGAAGAATACAGTCTACGCTCTCAAGGCGAAGGTTAGTCGTATTTTGATCAATAATTCATAGATTTCTGCACTTATCGATCCACAATTATGTTTAAGCATACCTTTTCTTGGATATCTGGTGGGTTTTACGTATAAGAAGGTTAGTTTATGTCATAATTTTCATTATCCAAGGAAAATCGTCAGGTTGTTTATAAATAGCACCACCGAATTTTGACGTTTGGGCTAACGTTCCGAAATACGTAATTGTAAAATAAGTAAACGGGTTTTATCAAACAAGTTTTATCGCAAATATTATAATAATCTGTTTTTTTTATAACAAAATCAAAGTCTTTTCTAAGTATTGCATTGTCGTCGTGATTTTATTTATCAAGTAAGTTGAGCGATTCCGGTCGTGGTCGAGATATACTAGGCGCGCTGTATCGGTGCGGATTATGGGATGATCTGAAAGAAAATTACAAACCACAGGTATTTAGCTTAAGTTACTTGCATTTTCATTATCACATTACTGCTAGGTATAAGTACCTAGGTACCTTTCTTACCATCGCCATTGATGTCATACCTACATGAAGTTTTTTACTATTGAAAGGCACGTGTTTGACCACTCCACTATCTCACCTGATGGTAAGCGATGTTGTGGTCGAAGATTGAGCACGCTTGCCTAGAAGTAACCTATTCACTCTTAACTTAAAAAGACTCCGAGGTTGTAGCTATCAGGAACACAGACTCTGGCAGTGCCTTCCACTCCTTAGCTGTACGCACAATGCTGTTCTTGCGACACTTATCCTGATTTTGATTTACCTACATTTAGAAAATCTACGTTATCATTTTGAATAGGTCGTTACCTATTAAATTTACATATTTGTGTCTACCATAACTTTAAACAAACCTATGGTAGCGGAGTTCTGGCGGAAATGACCTGCAGTCATGCCCGCAGGCCGTCGTTGCGGGATCCAAGACAGTTAAATCGTTTCTTCGGGACGCGTCGAGCTTCAATGACTCGGCGGTTTATCTGGTGATCGCCACTGTTGATTCTGGCTTTCAGGAGTTGCAGTGGTAGGGAATGTATGCCAACTGCCACGATCACACAATAAACAGGACGTATGACAGACGAAGACGTCCTATTTGACTGCTCCGTAGGTCTTGCGGTCGCAAGTGCGACTGCTGAGCTGCTGGGTCTTGGTTTCGATTCCCGAGTCGGACCAAAAGTGATATCGGATTTTTCCGTTAGGAATTTCTCTGTGACAGCACGGAGTTTTGAAGTTGCTGGCGTGACACCCCCTGCCTCAGAAAGCACGCAGAGCCGTTGGTCCTGCGTCAGATCCCTTTTCGGTCGTGTCGGATTCCCGTCCCATTGGATTATGAGAGTGATGGAATAAGGAGGCCATCTGTCATTGCGCTCACACGTGCACTATAATATCTCCTGTGGCGATGGCTAGCTTCATTGAGATTGGCCGCCACGGCCGAAATCGGTCAGGAGAGGATCATTCGATGGTGGATGGATAATGAAATTAGGCTCATCGTACCTAAATTTTATAGTGCTCGTAGTTTTTCGCCATTAAGAGCGTCGTTTCTAGCACTACACCGAATATGCGCCTGAAGATTTTGCGTGAGGTAGAAAGTAAGCAGGGAAGGTTATAGCTTGACTGTTATCTTATCAAGACATACTCGTACTAGCTGCCGCCCGCGTGAATGTCGAAAATGATCCCAAGTGAACATACTCCCGGGGTAAAAAAATTGTGTTATTTCAGACTATAATCTACCTCTGTGCAAAATTCATCAAGATCCGTTCAGCCGTTCTGACGTGATTGAGTAACGTATCCAAATATACAAACTTTCGCATTTATAATAAAAGTATAAATTATAAATAGAAAAAAAAATAGTTTAAGTTTTCTTAAATTCTGCACTGATCCGATTAGGAAAATAAAATTTTATAATTGTATAAATATATCCTGAAATAAAAGCAGTTCTTGTGACCGATAGTCTACTTTAAGCCATAAAATGCACCATACATTTTTATGGCTTATCCTGTGCGATAAGTATGCCATAAGAGCGAAGCTGCAGGAAATCGCTAGTTCTAAACGTATTGAAGAGTACAGAGGGCTTAGCACGAATATTTTTGACGTATAGTAACGTAACGTAATATTTTACTATATAAAATTAATATAGTACAATATACACATAATATTTATTTGAATTGAATTCTATATTCATATTTTTGTATGATACAAATTGTGTGTGTGGCATAAAAATTAAACCAAAATACTATGGGGTTGTTGTTTTTTATATACAAAATTCACTTATGTTAACGATACTGTCACGTTACTACACGTCAAAACATTTGTGCTAGGCCCTCAGTTGACATCAGGCAACCTCAGAGACCTTGACTTCATTAAACCCACAATAGTATGCGACGCATTTGTCGCCCAGTTCACACCCTTGAAACTAACACTAATCGTCGATGATAAATAATCCAAAATTCCTAAGTTTCGATACTAATGGAATCGATTAATATCGAGCACCGCCATGAGAACTCGGTAGGCGAGTTTTGAAGTTTTTTTTCTTTAAACACGTGTTAAAAGAGTTAATGAGTTCCTGGGGTGGTGTTAATAAGACAGGAGAGTAATTGTTGTCGTCGTTTAGGGGTTCCCGGTTTTAAGTGGTCTCTTTTTTTTAAGAATTCGGCGTTGATTTTAATACGGGACGTGTTTGGAGCTTATCAAGTTTTGGGGGCTAGGTTTTTACTATATGTTGTCTCGGCAATTATTTTTTTAAACGTTGCCCCATTACAAACATAAAATGTCACATATATAAACAGCTAGACCCGGAATAACTATCTGTAGGCCATACAAATATTTGTTTCGTGCGGGAATCGAATCTGCGACACGCTGCGCAGTTGTCAATCGCTCGACCGCTGTGCCAACCGTGTCGTCTAAATATTAAATTATTTGTTTACTGGGCTTTTTGCACGTTCTTCTCAATAGAGTTGCTTTAGCTTTCTGGTTGACCGACTCCTTCACAGTTGATAAATGCCTTTAAATGGCTTACATCATCGTCCACAGCCCGACTTCGCCCAATGCTGGGCATAGGCCTCTTTTTGTAGCGCCAGTCCCTACTCCTGTGCCACCCACATACAAGTTCCACCGATGGCGACGATGTTGCTGCTTCCACTTCGACTTCGGCTATCACTTCTTTTACCAGTCCTTAAACACCACTCAGTTACCGCCTTAATCCACCAACCAGTCGATTCTATAAACATATCGAAGTGAAGGCTTGGGTTAAGTGATCACGAGGTGAGCTGTTAATCACTATGACAGCTTGCTACTTGCAATGCCACTTCGTGATCACGTGACATCTTGATTATAAGGATTGACAGCTCACTTCGTGATCACGTGACATCTTGATTATATGGATTGACAGCTTACCTCGTGATCACTTCACCCAAGCCTTCACTTCGATATGTTTACAAAATCGACCGGCTGTAATGACAGGGCTAATGACCTCGCCTTGCCATGGACGGCCCTGCCCAAAACCACTTGAAAAAAATATTGGTTGTCTGTAAAGTCAATTTACGGACGATAGTTTAACGTGAAAATGTCATAACAAAACATTGATGAACTGATCGTAACGTTACAATGAGTCATCCTTTTTCGTGCGTGCAGCCGGCGGCGTTCATCGATTTATTAGACGTTGTCATGTCAAAAACAATTAAATGACGAATATCAGTTAATTTTATTTCTCAACGAATAATAGGGGGCGGGGTTCTTGCTTCAGAAAGGCCCAATATAACGACTGCTAATACAAGATATAACTTTGTATTCAATTGCTAAATTCTCATATCAAGCAGTCTTTCCTTGTAAAACCACACACACACACCATCACGAATTCACGATCTTACACCGCAAGCCCCACTCAAGAACTAACATCCTTATTGAGGATATATCGACAAATCGCAATACATTTACTTAGAGACACCATCGTCTAAACAGTTAGATTCTGACAAATTGATATCTTACTGCTCCTTATAGCTTTAAAGATATGTTTGATGGGACTACAGGCTTACGACAGGGTATACTCGTATTTTCCATCTATGCAAATAAATAAAATTGAAGTGTCTATTTGTAATATCATAATAACAGCTTTTTACTAATTGCATATGAACCTCATAATACCCAGTGATACCTACGATAATGAAAGCAAAAAAAAACTGTCTGCCTGTCTATCTTTTTGTTTCGGCTAATCTCCGAAACGGCTGGACCAATTTTGACAGGCCCTACACAGGTAGATAGCCGATGTCATAAGAAGTAAGACTTCAAACTACTTTTATTTTATCTATATTTTTAAAAGAATAGGGTTTCGTGCAAAAAAAATAAACCTCAATTTCAGGCGGGCGAAGCCGCGGACAGAGACCAGTTTTCTATACAAATGGCTCGTAAACAGTTATATGTGGAGAATATTGGAATACTTGATCTGTATTCATCCTAAGCTCATAATATATTGTACTAGGGATTTCTGTTGGGGTGTGTTTATGATTATTTTATGTTTGGACAAGAAAGGAGGTTAGTGTTTTAATATAGATCGAGGTGGGTAGTTTGATAAACCGTATGAAAATGTCTCAGATATTCCGCTCACAAAGTAGGTACCTAATATCAGCACGGCAAAACTCTCCGGTACTTAAAAGACTATTTTAAGGGAAATTTGTTTTTATATGCCATTGAGTAGCGAGCGATCAGGCGACGACAGCCGATTGCCACCTGCACTACCAGGACACCATTGGTGCCATGCGTGTGTATGTTGGCCCTTTTCGAACATGATTCTTAATTCTCTGGCCCATCTCAAAAGGCTCAGCTCAGCTCAAAAGGCCGATTACACATTTTTATTATGACTATCTATAACCACTCATAACTAAGGTGTAAGTTACAGTATAATGCCATGCACTTAAGTTGTGGGCACACGAACTCGGCAGCCGAGTCGTCGTTATATGTAGCGACGACTCGTGGGCACACGAACAAATTATTGTTCGACCCATATGCTGAGTTCTGGGCACTGAAAGTGTTAAAAAAACGACCTAATGGGCTCACGAGTGACAATCAAGCACATAAAACGTTAATCATGTAATGATAACCTAAATAAAACACCTAAGCTTTTACAAACATAATGTAGCAAGCATAGATAGTGATAATTCAGGCTTTGAAACACCCGCCCTAGGTCCACTTAGCCTACATATGAGGTAGGGATGTTACGAATCTTCGACTCCAACTCCGATAACGGTTCCGACCATAGATATAATATATATTCAAATCGGATTTTTTCATTAGAAGTTGGAGCATAACGTATAACGTGTGCGAACAACCGGTCTATATGTACTGTAAACATCTCAACGTGAAAACTTTGGTGGAGTGAGCTAGAAATGAACTGTCATTTCACCTTGATGGAATGGATTGACAGCGCACATCTTGTTCACTTCACCTAAGTTATTACAGTGTGATTCTTCCAGAATAGAACCACTACAGGTTTATGCATGTCGTGTGAGGAACTTCCCTCTCCACGTTTCTGACGTCGTGTCGTCTTTCACCGCCCTTTGCACCGGGTTCCGGTTCCGACTCCAACAAACCAAATTTAAAAACTCCGAATAGCCTCCGTAACAACCCTGATATGAGCAGGGAAACGCATTATAAACAGTGAGGAAGATAATACCATAATGTACTCGTTACAACGTTGCTAAGCCGATTAGCCATCGTGTGATGTATGCGTGCCTAGGACCTCGGTGAATGTAGCCCCTTTACCTTGTTCCCATCGACGCTATAAACTTACCTGGTATAAACTAAGAAAATGGATGTGTGTGAATTTAGGCTAAATCTAGTAGGCCTTTGGGTAACCTCCTAAAGCCCTGCCCAATTTACTGGCTGGTAGGTTCATCCAATAACTGCGGTACAAGCTTCGATTACTACTCATGTCAAGTCAATTTCGTTGCGGGTTCCAAAATTATTGTATTATTTCTCTGGGACCGATCCGGACCAGTCCGATTTGATTGAATGGCTTATGCCATATCGAGCTCATGTAGTCTACCAAGCCATTGACTAGGCTTATCAAACAGCACTAAGCCATGCCGAGCCTCAAAGTTACCTTCTAAATATTTATTGTAATCATTTCTCTTGTCTTTCTATTGGCACACACCTTCCAGTTTATTTCTTCTCGTTCCGTTCCACGTTCAGTTTCTCAAGACACTCGTTCACTAGTGTTTTTCGTAATGTTGATCACTACATTTTCAATGCAATTGATCTAACAGAACTGAGCCACGACCTGCGAAAGCACCACTTAACAAATAGCTATTGATCTCCAATGTAGTTTAAGTATCAAAGCTCATAAAAAAATCAAGTTTAATTCGCCACCAGCACTCGATACTCCATTTAACAATGAATGACACCGTTTAAACAAAGGCCATATTAATCGGATCAACCCATAGAGCATAGAGAGTCCTCTGCAGCCTGCAGCTAAAGACGGCATTTTCAAAACTTTTCATACCTACAAACCAATGGTGTCAGTGCGTGTCACCGTTTACTCATAGAAATTGGTGGCCCGCAACAAAATCAAAAGTCATTTATTCAAATAAGGCCGAGTGCCAGCATTTTTGAACATCAACGTTTTCAAAAAGACAGTCCTTTGGGGACTGTCTTTGGGGAGTGCACAACAATTCTGACTTTGGCTACGATAGTGAAAACTGCTCATTGGCGCCGCTTGCAGCAGTGCTATTTTAACACCCCGTCTCGAATAGGATAGGTTTTCTTTTGTCCTTTCATACTGAGATAGAACCTACTTTATCAAATTATGCAGCAAAGAAGGATGCAAAATTTTTAGCACCTCGCTCTTATCCTATGAGGCTTTTTTATGTTTTTGAAAGTATTGTATCATGTTATTGAAAGCCAGGAATGTGCTGGCGCACCCCTCCCGGCGTTGATACTGGACCGACCGAGGAAATAATATTATTAGCAGTGGCTCTATTCCCTTCCGGCGCGGTATTCCTTGCTCTGTGGATCAATTGGTCGCGCTTCGCCGTTAAACTCGTGCGCGAGAGACAATCTGTATCGCAATGATCGGCTGGCTGTAATGACTTTTTAGTTTTAACATTGCTTGATTCCAGTGCAGTGTTGGTAATTGGACAATTAATTGTTGAAGGACGCTTATTAATAGGTTATGCTTTGCTTGGTACTCTTTTATTAAATAATAAAAACACGACGTCTGAATCTCCTAAAAGGATGTGTTAAGGTGTATAATACCTATGTATATAATCCATCAATCCAGTTTACGTTTAAGTCCATGTAGTGTAAATATAATACGCATGGTACATGTCTAGGACTGAAACTGAAATGGGCGGAAAGTTTGAAGTCTCTGTCCAATGGTTTTCTACCTTATCTCAGAAAGGTCTCTACATACTTTTATATCGAGGACTTCCATATCACAAGCAGTTTTAAACTTAAATTCGGACGATACTGGTAAACTGAAAGGTGCCCCTAGAGTCCAACACGAATGTCCCTGGACAAAAGTTCTCCGGCCAGTCAAATATAAGTATGTAGTCATATTCCATCATCATCATTATCATCCACAGCCCGACATCACCCACTTTTTTTTTTAAAGATAGGAAATCATCAAATGACTTCCACTCTGGGTGGAGCGGAAGGGCGTGTCAGACTTTTACTGACTAATAGCCATCCATGTTCCTTCGAAATCCCTTTGCGTTCCAAATTCCACAACCCTGGCAGGCTTTGGCCCTAGCGGGCCCCGTCTTCTATGCTGACATCTCTTTGAGGCGCGCGTGGAACACAACGCGCCATCGAGCCGAGCCTGGTCTGCTTCGCAGAAGAAGGTGACCTCTTCCCAAGCCTCCTCGCTCCGGACCATGGATTTAACCAGGGCCGGACGCGGGAGGTCGCCGCCGCCGATCGCCCACTGCGGGGACAAAGGTTTCTTTTCTTGATTTACCTATCATGTCATAGTACTGATAGTACTCGACGATCGGCGCCATCTTGATTCGCAAATCCTATCATTATCCCTGCGCAGAAACGGCAGTGTTGCTGCGATGCAAACTATAATTATCATCGATAAACGCTTTATCATGTCGATTAAGGGAAAGTGTGTCAATTTGAGGGTTTTTAAATAACTCTTTAAATGATTAATGCTTTTGTTGTCTGCTGGAGACCACACAATGGGCCTACTCGACACAGTTTGAAATCACTTAGCACAATCGGTGTGAATACTTGTGTCAATTTATTAATTTGGCTGTCTTCAAGTACGTTATAGAGGTTTCTTTCACAGGCTATAATAAGTTTGTAGTATTTGCTCTTTAAAAGACAACAAATGCGTTGTAAGGAGAACTCTATAGTTAGTGGTTCGCAAGTGCTAAAGTTTAGGCACGTGGGGTGCTCCTGCGGTGGTTTATGATTTTAAATATATATAGTCTTCATTAATGAGCCGTCGGAGAAATCTCAGGTCCACAACAAGACCAAAGCAATGTCCCTAAATAATTAAGTCTAATTTACCGAAACATTAACACCTTCCCAGAAACCGAGCTAAGACCTCTAAAATCGACAAATCCGGTCCCAACACTAAAGTCGGGTAATAAGAGCCCTGTGGTTTAAGCAAATCCCTTGCATCATCGCCGCTCTTCAATATCCATTCATACGCACCCCGTAATGTGACAGGCGTGATATAAACAACGTTTATTTTATCTTATTGCTACTTGATGACCGACCGCCATCTGAGTGCGACTTTCGGAATATGTTTTTGAAAAATTTGGCGGTAAAAGTTTAAAGCACGTTATGAAATCCTTGACATTTGCTTGAATCGTCAAAATGACTTTGACCGTAACCCAAAATGTCCTTTTGTCTTCCGTTGGAAGGCTTCTCACAAGGTGGACCTGGCGCGGGTCGTGGAAGTGCATTGGATGTGAGTAGAACACCGGAGTATTGGCCAATGTAGCCACGCTTGGGGTATGGCTGTCTCGCATTGGACATCTTTCGGCTGAAATAATGATGATGATATCGGTAGATAACCGCATGCCGTTGATATTCCCAAAAGGGTATACCCTAGTAGTAGAGGTGTATTTACTTAGTACATCCATGTCATTTTCTACCACTCTTGCAATTGCGAACACTTTCTTAACCTTTTCAACGCCAGAGCATAAACGCATCGGCGTACCTCAACCCCAAGCCACAAATTCGCCGTATTTTTGTCACATATTTGTGACGCTTTGCGTACAGGGTAAGCTTTCGTTTGTCACATATATGTGACAATGGCGTTAAAGACGTGCCTATGTCTATAAGGAAAACCTCAACCGCTTCTATGATGTGAAATGTACAGCTGAAATTGCAATTCTAATGCTCCTTTCTCGGTAAACACACCTACTTATAACCATAATTTTACCATCGACGTAACCCCTGATGTATTTAACAATAGATTTCCTGATAACTTTTACCCGCATGAGGTTCAAACTTCAAATCAGTTACAAAGTGTGAACAGGAAAGTCTACAAATAATATGATTCGTCACGCTAATAAATAATTCAGTTCGAGTGCTCCTGCGGTGACCTAACCCAGATCAAACTGATCGGCGTACAAATTGATTGAACGAACTAAAACAATACTATGACATGGTGGACACAAAATAGTTAGGTACAGAAGGTGGAAAGTTTTGAGTATGCAAGTGGATGATACACTCGCGGTAACAAAGATTATCGTAAAAAACCGGCCATGTGCGAGTTGGACTCCCACACGAAGGGTTCTGTACCATAAACCGAAAAAAAACAAATATGCAGACAGGTATGCATGACATTGAACATAATGAATATGAGACACAAAAAGAATAACTAAGAGTGCGTCCAGTTTACCTAAATCCTGAACACTATAAAAACAAAACAATTTGAGCTATTAAGACGTACATTGTTCGCACTGTTTGAAGAGGGAACGTCTGTATGAAGCAAAACTCATAGAGAGAACTTCAATAGGGTAATCCGTCAAATTGGACCTTTCATTATATAGAGCCAACCTTCTGTGCTATTCTGTACCATTGCGAATTCCATACTCTAACACTATGAGACACCGGCGCCGTTTCATGATTCACGGCCGATTGGACAAAGTTCTGCAGGATTTCCTATTAAAACAAAAAGTGAAGAATATGGTAATTTTGTGTATTGTTCTATTGTCTGATGGTGATTTGTGGGCAATAGTAATGAGGTTATTTTCGATTTTGGCGTTTTGATAGAAAATCTTTATGTATGACGCTTAAGATTCGTATTTGCATGTCTGCACCGGACATCTTTGACATACATACAATACTGTTTATTGGTATCACAAAACGCCAAACCAATGTTTTGTTCGAACTAAGATAAGCGACCAAAATGCAGCACAAAAAAAAGGATTTAAGAAGAGAATGCCTTAAAAAACAAGACCATTTGCCACATGCGTATGTCGATGTCTCAATCTTATCAAATCACAATAAAGGTACAATTTATAGCAATCAAACCTTAACAAGATTCAGAAGATCTATTGTCCATCAAAAGATTTCATCATATCTATGACACACTGATAGTTGTCACGTAGGCAATATTAATTCATAGTTTCGTGCCCAACACGGACATCAAACACGTCAATAGACCATCATATTGACACTCTGTGGTCTAATTTCAATCATCTTCGCTAAATCAATACTTAGTATTGTCTCAATGCCTGACCACATGCATGAAAAGGCATTGGGATTGTCCCCTGGCCTTTAACTTATATCCTAGATGCGTCACCTGCCATAATTCGACGCATTTTCGTCACGTATTTCGGCTTCTGTCTTTGGTATGAATTAATGTTATAGGCCTATTATACGCATGAAGTGAAACTACTCATTTATGAGTCAGCCAAGGGAAATGGGTTGAAATCGTGGGCGATAGTTTATTAACTTATCACTAAGCAATATTACAAAGTTCCTTAATAGATTACCGACCTACGTCCAGTCTTACTTCAATGTCTCAGTTTGCACGCTAATCAGTACCCCTGGGCATGACAATATTGGATTGGTAAAGATAAGAAATGTCCATAAAATGTATGGATATGGCAATTAAAGATCAAATGATATATTCAAGATGTTAGCGTTGTTGCAGAATTGAGTAAGCAATGAATAACCTTCCACGAAAGGCGTTAATTATTTAGTCACATATTTTAAGCACCTCAAGTACACCTAAGGAGTAATTCTGACTACACCCTCACCTCACGGTCTTAATTTGGGGTAGAAGAAACCCTTACAAAATCGTACCTATCTGAATATATGAGACTAGGAGCCAGACGGGATTTGTAACAAGATTAAAATTAGTTCAGTAGTGTCCAAGTAATCTATGCATGTATAGTAAAATTTAATATCACTACATATTTTTATTTATAAAACAAAGTCCCCCGCCGCGTCTGTTTCTGTTCGCGATAAACTCAAAACCTTCTCGACGGATTTTCATGCGGTTTTCACCAATTAATAGGGTTATTCATGAGGAAGGTTTAAGTGTATAATTCGGCCCGAAATTCCTACGGGAACGGGATAAATTGGATATACGCGTACGAAGTCGCGGGCAAAAGCTAGTGAAATATAAAGGAAAAAAGCTAAAGTAACAGCTCCGTGTCAGATGCTACAAACACCGCACCTACCAAGCGATCTAGCGAAATTGTATACATGGTAGTTTTTTTTCTTCTATGAGAAAGTTGTACATCAAACGTTTTGTTTTGTAGCAGACGAGACCCATGTTTCTCAGTCGACTACTTTTTTCTTGTCGAAGTAACACAATCCACTGTGTCGCACTAAACTGTCCAGAGCCCGTACTATTGGTTCGTGATGTACTGAATTTGATTGTGGAATGTTTATTATTTTTAGACTCTCCTATCCCACTGCAGGGAAGGAATCCCTATTTTTCCCTATTTTCAGCTAGCGTAGACCGACCCTGTCTATGGCATCAAGCTCGCCCTGCCATAATCGCCTAGATCTTCCACGATGTCGCTGGACGTTTTCCGGGGCGTTTAGGATAGGACGAGTCAAAATTCATATTGTTTGAATGGTTTTGTCGTATTATCGTATTTCCAATATTTTTTTGCGATCAGCAATCATCAGTACTGTAAGATAATGGAGAATAATTCACACGATTGCTTTCTAAATCACATTTATTCAGGCATCCATCATCGTCAAAGCTTACCAAACTAAATAATTGTAACAAATTCTCGAAATCTTATCACGCATCATCTCACGACTGCCATCAATTACTCAGATACCAAACAGGAACAAATGGTAGGGCACACAGGCCTGCTCGTAACAAAACACTTGAATGGCGCGCGATAATATCAAACTCACGATTAAAAGTAAATCAGTCGATGCTATTCAACGGTTTAGCCCTAAATTGTAGCAACCCCCTATAAACGGGACCATATTATTGTCCGATGCCCATTTAGTAAAGGGTGTTTCTCAGAAGGGACCACCTGCATCGCCATTGATCCAGATCCAAATACTTCCAAATATTAGTCAGTGTATCAAGTATTTTTTGTCAACCTTTATGATAGTCGTTGTCTAGTGATATAATGAGATAATTTGTTGTCGAATCCTTTTGTAACTTTGTTAGCTACGTGTAAAGAAAAGGACGTAGATTTTGAATATTTATGGACGAGTTAAATAGTTGTGAACGTTATGGGAAAACGAAAGGGATGTGTTGGATAAAAATGGAGTGGCGCCTTTTTATCTACATCATCTAGCAGTATATTAGGTATATTAGAAGGTATGAATGGAAAACCCAAAGGCAATAGATAAATTAATAAAAAAATATGCTCTGCTTATAACAATAGCTATTCAAAATAGTTGAGAGAGCACACTTTATTAGGTAACACCGAACTCCACATGAGTGAATGATACAACCGCCCTAGCCCAAAAGAATAGTGGTGAAGTAGCAAAAATATCAAAGGTTTTTTTTATAACAGTGCGAACAATTACTACTTCATATCATATGTGACAGGTAAGCTATTGAAGTCATAAATACAAAAGAACCGTAGGAAGAGGCCTATAAAACTTGATTAAGTTATGATTAGTAACGAGCAGCTGCAGTATTACTAATTAAAATAAATGTGGGACCAATCAATGTATTGCATAATGTAGAAATCATAATATGCCGCAGATCTACTCTGTGAAGAGGCCCTTGCACTAATGTAGCACCATCGCAGACAGATATAGTAGGTAGTAGGACCGATATAGCATCATTGTCTTTGTTTTTTTTTTGAGTGCCTTCTTGCAGTGCAACCTAGGAGGTTGTCGATTTCTTGACCGGAGCATCATTGTCCTTTCTCTATCCCAATATATTTGGGATAGCATCTGTAAATCAGGAAGATTTGCTGATGCCATTATCTGGTTAAGTTGTCTAATCGAAACTTCTTTTTTTTAAATCAACCTGTACTATCCCAATGTTGGGCAAAGGCCTCCACCAAATCCTTCCAATTATTATTTTCTTAAGACTGTTAAAATTGATTGTTAATTATATTTAAAGTAATCTCTCTAAGTTCAGAACTGATATAAAAAATGTTTGTACTGATATAAAGGTATACTCATCGTCTGCCTAGCCTTTTCCCAACTATATTGGGTCGGCAAAACGGATTCAGCTAAATACCAAGATTGATTTAAAGGTACACTATCGCTGGCAAAAACACCTCTAATTTCCCTATTGTTTAGCAAGTTTTTAACATTGATTGCCGAATTGGCCTTTTGGCCACGGGAGCGAATTCACGGAAAGATAGTATTTTCATGAGATAATTCGGAACTACAAACTCTCCCGGAACTACTTAAAACCACGTTGGTCACAATTTTGTTGAAAGTGCTTGTACCTGACAAGTCGTTTACAAATGTTAAGACATTATTCCGTTTTAACGAGATGTGGGAAGGTAAGATGCTGATCTTATGGTCAGACGGGAAAATTCGCGATTGTATGTTGATGCTGATTGTGCTAACTCACCGATTTCTTACCTCGTAAATTCACTGTGACACCTGTTGACTCTTATTAGGACATGTCATTGTGAAACTACGGTCTTAGTAAGTGACTTGTTGAGAGAAAGATATCTGTATTAAAGTAGAGGAATAGGGTACAGTATAACATAGTTATTTTTAATATTTATGTACAAACATTCATATTTTTACTATGATAATAATCCACAGCCTGACTTCGCCCATTGCTGAGCATCGGCATCTCTTGTTTTGTGCCAATCCCCACGTTCTTGTGCCAGCCTCATCCAGGTTGTACCCGCGATGGCAACAATGTCATCTGCCCATCTCGCTGCTGGACGAAGGAAATTTTGTCTTCCTGTCCGCGTTTTTACTATACAAGCTCTGAATGGCTCATTGTGTTTCAGCAAACTTTAATAACAACAATAGAACTAAAATATAATTGATCGTTTTATCAATTAAGAAACTTATAACAGCAAAAACATTTAAGAAATCTACCGCCATCTATCATCCTCGTTGGCTCTCGAACTTTCGACAACCCTCATTTCAGTTTCATTATCACCTCCGTTACCGTTCACATCAACGATACCTCCAGAAATCTTGCCCTTATCTTTTCATTAATCTATTGTCAGTCTAATAAACAAACATTCTCCCGAACTCCCCTACTTCTTCGGTTCCCCATTAGCGACAGTGTCCCCGCTAATTTAGCCTTCGTTTTGCAGACGATAAGAGGTCCGGGGTCGAGTGTAATTGATTGTTTCTCGACGTCTGCTCCTGAGAGTCCCCTAAGCTCGTGTGACGTTAATTATTTACCTATCTGTTGAACTTTGTGAAGGGTAGTTGTGTTGTTGTTCTGGTATATTCGAAAGCAGTAATTACAAACTAGGTATTTTTTATAAATATTATTGATAGGCTCGCGTTTGACAACTATTTCACTTGAAGGTAAGATGTGGTGGTCCACGACGGTGCGCGCTTGTCCGAAAGAAACCTATTTACTCTTGTCTTGATTCTGTTTCAGTGTCAGTCTAGAACCATATACTTAGTAGAATAATTTCAAACATATTTATAATGTTATCTCATACTATTTAAATATGTTATTAATGTTATCATCTACAATTAAACTAAACTCGGCGCTCAGAAACACCTGTAACATACAATGGTGTTGTTAAACGAAGATATGAGGGATTAAGTTGAAAATTACCGACCAATTCTTTAAAAAGATTTTTTTATCTACCCAATGCTACATAACTCTTGAAATACTGAAAGTAAAAACGATGTTTTGACTACGTTCCGCACGTCGGAAGTCTGTGCAAGTAGAATAACGTTCAACAATTTTAGCAAAGCTGATCCAAGAATGCATTTGGCATCGACACAGAACGAACGCGGTCACGTATTCAGAAAAAGTCTGAAAATAGTTTCGGTAAAATTCCCATTACCAGAAATAGTGCACGACATAAATCGCAAGGGGACAGAATCCCCTAGAAATGTCACTGACAAAACAAAACGTTCAAGTTAATCCCCTCCTTTTGGAATTTTTCAATCAACCACAAACATGTGACTTCATAATTCGTTTCACAGTGGGATCGCTTGAGAACCCCAGTGATAAAGATCTTGCCAGCAAACATTGAACTGTATTTCTTGAAGATGTTGGTTGAAAATACAATGTAGTAGTAGGGGAAGGTGGAAAAAAGTGAAATGGCGCGTACAATAGGTTATGGCGGTCATTGAAACAAATCTGTTAGGGGCGTCGTCGAGGGTAAACACATCCTTAACAAGCTTGAAGAGTTAAGAAGGATGGATAAGGACGACTTTGAGTTTAAATTTGATTGTTTTGATAATTGAGTAACCATTATGGAAGACGTTTTACTCGTTACTTTACAATTTCCCTAATATATTCGGAGCTGTAAAGTCGTAAATAACGTAATATCGAAACAGTTATTCCCAATGAAATAATAATTTATTTTACGATACTGTAATATTTCTTCCCGTTAGAACCGGTGACTTCCGGAAGCTGTTCTGATTGTGGAATCTGTGCTTATATCTGTTGCTCTCGATAAGGTCAAAGAAAATTGATATTACGAAACATTTTAATTGGGACCTCTTTATCTGTGATTAATGAATTGAGTCGTATCTTAAAGTGTTTAGAGTTCTTAATCTAACAAATTATCTCTATCACTACTTCCTTTATTTCTAAATCTATATTTACATAAACTGTTCGTGTTTTCTATCCAATTCTTAAATTGGTAGTTTTGTTTGTTCCAAATTCTTCAAATGGAGTTAAATAAAGTTGTTTATCCTATTTAAGAATAGATTCGCTCTTCCGTGTACCGTAGCTTCCGACGTAGAGCACGTTTTTATGTTACTGATATTTTAAAAGTTTTTAGATCTGGCTAAAGCTTTTGACTTTGTTTGGCTAAAGCATTAACACTCAGAAGAAAATACTGCAAATTTAACCAATCTGTTCCCAAGAATATAACAATAAGTCAAAAAATAAAACCGTGTGTCAGTTCTCACACATTCATATGCATTGTCAAATCAGTTCATACATCGATACTTCAAATTTAGAACACGTTGACCTGCGCCCGCGCAGCCACACGCATTGTTCACAGATAAACATCTTGTTCGTCAATCACTACCACGACCTACCCTCATAAAAGGACTAACATCATACACAGGAATATAAACTCAATCCTTATTTTAGTAAATATAAAACTCCTATGAACAGGAAAATTAATTTATGGCTAATAATGGGAAAATAGACCATTAGGTGACGAAGTGTTTAAGAGTTTACATTATTTTTGAATTGTTTGGCGTTGTGTCCCATTGCTGCATTGTAATAGATCGTAATTTCGTATTTACATTACCTTCATATTTCAATAAGGCTTTTTAAAACACAATATTTTGATCGTCAAAATGTATGGGGAAAATCAATATACATATATAACATTCTTCTGTTACTGACTGACTGAGTGACTGACAGACAACACACAACCGAAACTACAGGACGTAGAAAGCTGAAATTTGGCATTATGTTCCTTGGAGAGTGTAGGGGAGCACTAAGAGAGGATTTCCCGAAATTTCTACGGGAACGGGAAAACGGGATATGCGCATACGAAGTCGCGGGCAAAAGCTAGTACTTTATAAAAATCTATCGAAAACAAACCATTGAGAACGTTTTCTTGTAGTTTTATAGAGTAGAATAACCAACTATCCACCATACTGTTGCCACCAAGTTTGAATCTAGAATAGACTAAAATAATAACATGCATGTCTATAGCTATACGTACTCAATTGAATGATGACCAAGCAATTGAAAATTGCTATGCCAAAAGCAGCACAGACAAGACCTTGAAAGAGTATCGTCGTCCTTTAAAAGTGGAACGCAGTTTAAAAGACCACACAAATTAGGTAAGTACAAGAAGTGCCAACGAAAGGTCAAAACAAATCATCTGAAAATTCGGTTCCAAAACCGGAAAGATGGGCTCCATTATCGTCATACAACTTAACTTTTACAGGAACCTCATGGGAAGGATAAGAAAGAAATTAGCCGCAAAATAAAGTTTGTAAAGGAATAAAGGCTGATTTATATAGAGCAAGCCGACTGAGACTGAGAAGATGTGACTAATAAATCTCAATCAAGATGGGAGATACGATATGATTGGTCGGTCGTCTGTCGGCGCAGATGCCGATGATAGCTTACATAACTAGATTTGCGGTGGTAATGAACCTGTCCTTTTATTTTAGAATTAGCCCTTTGAAGAAGATTTGAAAGTGTTTTGTAATGGCTCGTCTAAACTGATAGCAGAACTTCCCGATATATTTTTAGACCTAGAAAGATGTTTGTCTGGTACATTAAATAATTTTTTTTTGTAAAATCACGAATAAAGTGTGAGCTGGATTATGTCAGTAGAATACATTCTATGTATTAATCTGTATTCGGAACCTGATGCTGCAACCACCCAAGTAGCACGACAGGCTGTATAGAAGCTGTATTTTAGTTTATTTGTATGCCACAGGCTGTATAGTGAGACTGTACAAGGGCTGTATAAGCGCTTATACAACCTCTATAAGTAAAAATTGGGCCCATTGTTATACAGCCTAATGCGTTATTATAGCTGTATAGTAGCTGTATAGCTAAAAAATAGGCTGTACTATAGCTGGAGAAGAGCTGTAGTATGTTGTTGAAGAAAACCATAGGCGTATAGTTATTCTCTTATAAGTTTCTTAAAAAGATAATAGTTCTTCATAGGTTTCTTATGAGAATTACAATGTGAAATTTATGAAACAACCGCTTATTCTTTTTAGTTATGATGATAATGGTGGGCCGCCAATTTACTGTGAAGTTATAAGTCAAGAATAAATGTTGGACTTTAGGTAGTGATAGGTGTAGATTCAACGTGCCGATTCACTTTTACTGTGAAATAGTGCATGGTTTTGTGGAAAAATATTCACGCGCCCGCGAAATACTGAAAAAATCACGATGAATATTACCAAAACAAGTACCTAACTAAAAAGCTTTTGAGGTTAGAATCATAAGATTGTTAAATAATACTATAGAACAGGTACCACTTATGATTTATTTATCTGAAAATCATAACTATAACTTCAGCAATACTCATAATAATGTAAGAAGTCATATTTTCTTTTGTTGTTATTTGTTCGAAAATGGCGACAGATTTTATACAGCGTAAAAGATATCTGGAGAGTATTATAGATTCCGTGGTTTTACTACGCACTTTCTGGATTCCATTACACAGCTTTTACCCTTTAATAGCCGTTATAATAGAATATTTTTATTATAGCTGTATTACAGAATTCATTTATTATTATAGTTCTATAAAATCATATTTGACAGAAGTTAAAAAACTATTACACTGACAAGAGTGTACAGTTACGCATTAATAATAAGCTTTAGAAAGGAGTTTTAATATACCATTATACAGAAACAAGTATAAAGTGATACCATTTTAAAACTTATAGCTGTAGTAAGTAAGTGATCACATGCAAAATACAGCCTCTATGCAGCTTGAAGGATTACATTAGATTGAAGTGTCAAAAAATGCTTAGAGTTTTAAAGTGGAGTTCAAATATTCTGTTTTAAAGCCTTAAGTTGACACGGAGTATTTTATAAAAACTTAGTACAGCTTTAGCTGTATAAAAACGGTTTAATCACTTTTATAAGTAAATAATCTTTTCTTGACACCTTTATGGGTCACCAATAGAACTCTAAGTTCTATTAGTGCTGTATATTTGATGTCGGCAACTCTTGCGTGCTGCTTGGGCATACCTGCACTGATTTGTTTAAATGATTCTTACTAAGACATCTGTACTGAATTCTCACTGGAAACATTTATTCAATACATATATGATTCCAACAATGAGAGTGACGGTGCTAATTGCAGCCTATAAATCACTTAATTCTTTTTGCGGTATTCTATGAATTAATGATATAAATAAATAGACTCTGTCAGAAGCTAGTTAGCTTGTCAACTGAGACAAATTGGACATTGACGAGAGCTCGTTGGTGACGAGTCAGCAATCAATCATTATTAATCCTTCTTACTTGCGAACCGTCTTCTATTTGTCACTGGTTGATGTTCCTGGTTCAAATGACAGCGCTTAGTAATCATCAGATTTGACAGACGGATTCGTGATCGTAGCATCAAAGAGTTGCTACCCATTTTTATATTTTATAGTCATTTTTATTGAATAATAACAAAGTACTTTTGAGTATAAAGATTTAAAAAAATAAATAATGGTGAGTCCTGTAAAGTTATTAATACTTACAGATGATTGCTCATTTCCAATGGGAAACTTAACTGCACGATACATAAGTGAATTGAATCTTGTAAAATAAAGGATAGTTGCATTTTTTTCTCATTTAGTTCTAGTATTATTTATAAGTCTCAAATTATAAAAGTTACCCATAGGATATTATTTTAACTATCATCAATTAATCAGACGTTTTTTTTTAATTATTTGGATACATCAAAACAATTTACGTAACTAGTGATGTCCTGGACGTGCCTTTAGTATAAGAAGCATATCCTATCACACGGCTGCAATCTCGGTAGCGTAGTCGGCTAGTTATTCTAGATCTTTTTTGTACCGATCTCTCTCCTTATCGGTAGAGACTAGATATTTGATCCCGTCGTTTGTTCTTTTTGAAAAAACTGCATATCTGCAAATGTGTATTTATTTTACGAGGTCTTAGGTTATTCCTAACTTGGATTTACTATAAATATTGGTAGATGATCTTTGCAATCAATATCATCCCTTCTTGCCCTTTTGTCATGAACTGTTCTTCGCTTATAATATTGAAATTGAATTATGAATCCGACACTGTTTTCTTATTAGATAATACCTCTCCCATATTCTTCTTGAGCTACACATGACCTAATCTTACCTCTTTATTTGATATCAAAGTGTTTGATATCTTCTAATAAAGTTAACTTACAACTGCCGCTTCCTGTTGATCTGAAGATATGTCAATCTCTTCACTAAGCCACTATACAACAAATCTGTTGACACAAACAGAAGAATATCACCTCCAACATCGATGCCTACATAATAACATACACAGACATCTAATTACTATAATTCCTTTAGTCGAGACCTCTTGGGAGTTTAATCCGTGAAACACCGCCCGTCATTGTACGCTGTAAGTGTTTCACGCTAAACTATCTGATATAATCGTGATTCAATTTGCATACAGTTAGTTCTGTCTCGGAGATAATGTGAGCGAGACAGTTAAACACATGCTTAAACGCTGCTCTTATAAGTAACTAGGTTTTGCCTGCGGCTTCACTCGTTATATCGTTCGTTTCAGCTTCTGCAAGAAGATTCTAAGGATTTCGAGAAACTAATTTATTTGTGACTTTATTAAGTCCGGTGGCACAGTGTTGATTCTTGTCAATAAGTTTGTGATGAATTTGGAATATAATTTTCTAAATCTTATTTCGACATTCTTCGAATAACATTCTTGTTTTTTTTTATTAATCTTATATCATACATGTGGGCTGTGTACCTAATTTTGGCAATCATTGTATTAACTTCGGCAATTTTTATGTTTTTGTCCAGAAGTTGATATGTTGCCTTATTTGACGATATTTAATCAAAGCCATGTAATCATGGCTTTGATTAGTTATCGTCAAATATCGATTAAATATCGCCCACATAAGGTTAACGAATATGAACAATCTGATACAGATTTAACCATATTACTCGTATTAAAATTCTAAATCATTTTTATGTTCTTTTACAGGTAAGCTGAATTTTGCATAGATCAAACAAACTAATGTAATTCTAGTTTAAAATATGGACAGCGGTAAGTGCAAGAATGTAATTTTAAAATGAGAAAATAGCAAATAATGACTTAGGGCCTACGCATTTATACGATGAAATAAGATGAAGCCAACTGTTGATGCAATTCAAGAGTTAATAGAGAATAATTTAATAGGTGAAACAAAATATTGCATTGCAAATCATAAAGACAAGTAACATTGTTCTATGAATCACACCAAGATTAATTTTTTCAGTAAGATCTTGTCACATTGTCGCATCACACCTTTGTTGCTGTGTTGGGAATCTAAAGGCAGAGAGTTATAAAGAAATTCATATATTCCATTTGCTATTTGATATGTACCACCTTTTCTATTCGAGTTTGGGGTTTGGGCGAGGTGACAGTAATTAAGTTCTCAAAAGTTCATGTTTATGGGTACTTTGGATATTCTAACATATACACCTAAAAGGAGTAAGTACATATACCTTATAGAGATCAATTAACAAGATGTCACCACAGGTCGGGACGAGACAACCAAACGACCGAAAAATGCTCTAACAGCAAAATTTTAACTTATCTTTTTCAAACAACTTCCCAGATATAATCGTCTATTACGAGTCAAACATCTCCACGAGTTCTCATGCATGATATCGAAAAAAACGACCAAAAACTAGGGCTTGACAATACGCCCTTACAAATGATGTATTGGTCGATAGGATCGATATTTGTGGCATAAATCACTATGCGTCTATAGTAATGCAGGTTTCCTATCAGTCTTATCATGCTTTGACTGTTTATAATTTATTTTAAGGCGTCAATACGACAAAGGACCAATGGTTTTGGATGGTGTGTTGTTAAGGAGACAAGGAGTATCAGTTTAGTAGTTTTAACCCCATATAGAATGGCTCATACGAAGTGGCTAATTAACTAGACAGACACTTAAAACTCGTCATCAATACGCATTGTATTGTTACTTCACGTCAAGTTAAACATTTCTATTACAAATTGTCGGTATCAAAGCACCTTCTAATTAAGTGTTAAGATATCTAATTGTACCACTATTGTATATCGAGTAAATCCTCTGGCAAATTTTTATTAAGTGGGATTGGGCCGCACATGTCTGCCGCATGTCAGATGAGCTGTGTGCTAAAAGAATCACTTATTGGACCCTATTATATGCTAGGCAGCATCGCGTCAGATCAAGAAGAAGGTGGGGAAATGAACTTGAAGGAAGGTCTGGCCTGCAACGGCAAAGGAGACAGATGTGTGGAAAAAGCCTTTGCACAGCAGTGGGACATAACGGTTAATTAGATTAGATTTGGGAAACATACAATAATAATTTATTTTGATGGTAACCGTAAAATCTATTCATAATCATCGTTTCAGCTGAAACGCGGCCAGTAAACATAGGCATCCCCAAGCGTTGCCACAACGATCAGTCCTGTGCTTGTCGCATCTAAATTTTTTTTTTTTGAATTCAGCCTGTGCTGTCCCACTCATGGGCAAAGGCTATCCCAAATCCTTCCGAACACTATTTTCACGGCTTCTCACTGCGATCCAGCACTTGTGTTAAATTTTTTATTAATTTTTATTTGAGATGGGCTTGCTCTTGGCTCATGACTCTATTCTAGGTCATAGATGACAGAGTCAAAGTCGACGATGGAGCGAGCTAACCCAGAAGAAGCCTGTTCACTCTAATTTCAAAGTGATTAGGATTGTATGCGTTCGGAAACACAGACGCAAGCAGAGATTATAATAATAATTCCCATAATGGGTATTCATGTTATGTTATCACAGTGATTCATCTTACGCACAAGTTAAACGCAGATTCTCTCCAGTCAATCTCTATAACTGTTATAACAAGGCCTAATGCTATTGCCACGGTCCTCCAAACAAGCCGACAAGCAGAGCTATCAACGTGTCGCTTCTATATTAATTATTTAGCTCCATTTTCATGGTAGATCCTTCTAACGGGATGAACAGGAACAAACGGTATCAGGTATTATTACGGAGTTGCGAACCTAGATGAAAATAACTGCAGACAAATGAAACTAGGCTAAACTTTTGGCCTTTTGGGCCACCAATATTCAGGCTGTGCCTAGTTTGGGGCCCATGGCCGCTTCCGTTGCATTGCATTCACTGTTTATAATATTTTATTTTATTCTTAATTGTGTGAATTGTTTAATAATAACTTGTGTGCGTGTGCCAATACATAAATTATTATTATTAACTAAGTTAAAAAAAAAACATTTTCAAAAAACGCTATTGTAGAGCGAAGCTTCGGTCAAAAGTAAGTCAACTATAAAGTTACAAATAAGTCATTTTCAAGCAGTTTGATCTAAATGGTGGCGTTTATTTTATTTCCATCGCAGATATGATGCCCTCCTTCTGGAGCAGTTGCGTGAAAATAATCTACGATTTCTAAGAAATCATTGTAGATCACAGAAAATATAGGTCCTTCTACCCATAGGTAAAACTGCGATATCAAACACATAAAATATATCATTTAGATCAGAAAATCACTGAACATACTCAGACACCACTTAATCACAGCTACTTGAAACATAACCATGCCTTACAAATTTACACCCAACATTAAGAATAAGGAATGCCACACACAACACGACATAATACAGTCTCATCTCAGCTTGAACTTGGCCAAGTGATCGAATTAAATCATCCCGACGAACCGGTCGTCCTCCGAATGCCCTGATTTCGCCGACTTATGTGCACGCTACGCCAGATTTATTGGTCGGAGACGGGAATTTAGACCCTGGACTGTTACAAGACAAGCAGTTTTAATAGAAGACTGATAGTGAATGGGCAAGCTCGGCGTTTCGACGTGAATGGTGGCTATTTAAATATCTTACGTGCTTTTAAAATGCTGCAATGAAATTAACTTGTAAGCGTGCAGTGCTGAATATGTGGTTCACTATGCATGCTACCATCAGTGGCTTATAGTATCCATATATTTTTAGATATTGGTCTAACAATATAACAATCTATTGAGATTGTTAGAAATTGTAGAACATTGGTTTATTTTTAGCATGGAGTTATTTGTCCGTACGAAAATATCGTTTAGAATGGACAGGAATCAATTAGTTTGGACTCATAAATTTTATCATCAAAAAGAGCGTTCTAATAGCCTAACAATAAAACATTAGAAATATGCCTTTTTTTAAGGATGGGAAATCATCAAATGACTTCTTCCGCTCTGGGTGGAGCGGTAAGGCGTGTCAGGCTCTTACTGATTAAAATCCATCCGTGTTCCTTCTAAAGCCCTTTGCGTTCCAGGGCCGCGGTGACTCTTTCGAATAAATTCCGCAACCCTGGCAGATTAAAAATATGCCTAGGGCATTAGATCCACCACTAGTGCATAAAGATTAAATAAAAAGATTAACTTTATTTCAATATAAACATATATCTACGTACATTCATCAGACACGGGTGATTTATAATCTACAGCAAAAACGTAACATTCCCGTTTTGAATAAGTACCGATGTGAACAAAATAGCCCACTCTTTTCCTCAAACATGGTTGTAAATTTAGAAATGACATAACAACAATATTATCTACAGAAACAAAACACTATTTTCCTTCTTTGCTTTCATAATCAACAGGCTAACTCGACCAATAGAATACTTAAGCCTCTTTATTCTGAATACTATTTTTAAAAGACTTTCATTATTGCTCTCAACTGCCATCCATCAATCAGCTTAGACGTATATTGGCAAAGGGTTCCTCTGTTCCGACAAAATATTTTCCAAATTATCTTCCTACTCGAACCAATTGTGTCACAAAGTTTTTTGTTGTTTTTCTAGAGCTTCTATTGTTTCTGATTTGCCTAATGTAGAATAACACAGTTAATCTTTCGCTTAATACACTTGAATTTAATCAAGTATGTAGAGTCAAAATATTAAATTAACTAGCGAAATTCCACAGACTAAATGGGTCTACACCTGATGAGTGATGACAATAAAACAAATAAAAATTCTAAACTTATAATTTCAAGTAACTTAACTACCACCAGTAAGCTTTGTAGACAGATGAAGGTACTTGGAATAAAAATCCAGGATAACATTTTTAGGGAAGCTATCTTTCGGCGCTAAATATTAAAAGATTCAAGTCCTCACGCACGAAGTTCAAAATCAAAATAAACGTAGATAACGCAAAACAAGCTAAATCAAACTCGTTTAAAAATAACCCTGTATAATGAAAACATTAATGGCACCGGATTATAAAATAATTACAACAAGACAGGTAACGAACCCCATGCAATCGAAAGTGATATTTTTTCCTACGTTACCTATCAGCCATATACATTTGTGTCGTGGTAAATCCTGCGCATGCGCTGGCCCGTCGAGAGTGAAACAATGGCGGCCGTACACCCGACGGACGGTCACGCTCCCATCTGTCATGTCTTCCACAACAGGACCCCCGAGTGAGACCATTTTAATATAGTTTTGTATCTATTTTAATTTTTAGAGCGAGGTTCACCTGTTATGATGGAGGAAGGAATTTGCATTTTAGATTCGGTTTGATGTTTGCGAAAGAAAATACTAATGAATGAATGAATGAATGTGAATGTTGTATTTTATTTATTTATTAAAAGTTAACGTACAGTAACAATGCAATTTTAAATCGTAGACAACACTCGACCGCGAATAATTAGGTTTCCCTTTAAATAAACAGTCCAATTCAGGTATGATATATTCTCCTATAATTTGGAATGTGTATAGTTAACTCGTAAACCCTGAAAAAACCTGTTAGGTTTATTTTTAAATCATTTATTGATTAGGGCTTTACAAACAGGTTATATAAGGTTTTCGACAATGCGCACGAAGAGATCAATTAAATGAATATCAAAGAATGTTCGAGCCTTTATTTTCACTCGTACTGCTATAATGCTTACCCCAACGTCCATCAACAACCACCAAGACAACACAGAGACAGTCACAATAGACATGAATAAGACAACAACTGTCAGTTGCAACACCCAAAAACTGATCGAAGAATATCAAGTGACGTCCAAAGGTGACATTTACTGCGTCTCGAAGCGAACACAATAAAAAGCATACCTTTTTAATAACAAGCAGGACCATTGTACCACTGTCGTCACAAATCATGTCCGAAACGACGTTAAGTTCATTTGGAAATTGGCAGTTGAGCTGTGTGAACAAATAAACGGAGTCCAAAATAGTTTTTTGGAGTTCATGATTGAATTTCGGAACTTGGTCATTAAACTTTTAAAAAAGGCAATACTCGTAAATGCCAATTTATTTTTGGGGAATAAACAGTTGCAGCTGAACAATTATATTGTTCACAAACAATTATCCAGTAAGAGTCTCAATGAATTCACATCATAAGACAATGACGATCGCAATGCTTTGAAAATAAAGCCTCGAAGATCTTTCGAAATTCTGGCCAAGACGTTAAATGACAAAATTAGATAAAAGTTCAGTTTAATTTATAAAAACGCAGTTCTTCTAATTGTTGTGGGAAAAAGTCAAGCAGACGACAAACGAAATACATTCGCGGTGGAACACGAATTTTGACAGGTTGCATCACGCCAAATTCGGCAGATGCAGTCGTGCATGGGAACACACACTGTCGCCCTCAATCATTTGCCCGTGACAGACCGCCGTTTTTGATCGATCGCCATCGTTTTTGACAGCGAGACAAAACCCGTGTTTTGCCATGTTGGTACATGAACAGTTCTTATGGCTCTATAGACCCAGATGAACTTGTTGCTGCTGTTGGCTTTGTATTTGCCCTTTTGATGAGGGATTCTCTGTTCATGACGTTTTGTGGCGAAACAATAGTGATTTGAGAATTTAGTGTGCTGCCAAATTCGATCAATCATATAGAAAAACAAATTCTGAAGGGTTCCAAAGGAAGGTGTTCCAAAATTCTGATTGAATATAGTTTTGGACATATTATTAAGTCAATAAAACAGATTTATTCATATCGATACCATGAATACTAAATGTGTTAAGAACCATCAAAAAAATGAAATGTCGTAATATTTAAACAAATAAAAGAAAATGAGGCACGTACACCAGTCAATTCAGGTTGTGTGGGTGAAAAGAATTCACTTAATAAATATCAAATAGCTTTCACTGGTAGAATGGGAGTATGCAAATGGACCGGTTAAGGTATCTATTAAGAAACTAAGTACACGTCCGAATTGATGTTGACTTCAAAGGAATCCATTTTTTACTTGTCGAAAAGTCTGTTACAGTTAGACCGATAAAGAGTTACCAAACATGTTCAAGAACGTATTTACAATTATTCGAGCTATTACAATGTATGTACCGCCTTCGCCTCCCTAGATCAGATAATCGTGCCATACTCTCTAAGCACAATAGAGTATCGTTGGAATGTCACAACATGTCGAACGAAGATCTTTTTGTGCCCGGTCAAAACACGGACGCTCCCAAATTAGACAGCAATTTATGAATCAGAAGCTATAAAGCCATAAAACAATTTTACAATGCGGTGTACTACAAAAGGCGAGAAATCCCACGTATGTTGATCGCACAATCATGTTATTATGACCCTCCTTGAACTGTGTTTGGGGATTGAATGCTCATCATTGTTGCAATTTGGAGTGGAACATTACAATTACTTAGGGACTATTGGCTTGAGAGTGGATTTGAAGGTTGAGACGAAAAACAAATCATAACGTGTACTGTTTGCGTAAACAACTTGCGACTGTAACATTTATATGAAACATGCAAACAATATTGCATGATTCAAATAAATAATAACCTAGTGTTTAAATGTAAAAGATTTTGATACGGAAGAGAGTAAGCTTAATTTTAATGTGGATCTTGATAACGTGGATCTTGCAAAGAACTCTTCGGAACATTTCTTAATTCAAAAGCAAAAATAATGTTGTCGTTGACGATAAAATACATTGAAGTGACAAATGTAAAGCTTCATAGATATGCTAACAGCATGAATAAACGTTTTGTTGCTATTTAGGCTACTGGGTGTTGGAAGTGTTAAAATTGGCTCAGAAACCAAACTCGGGAGAAAAAACAAATAATATCTTAGCTTCGATCCACTGCGCTAGTACTTAAATATAGGTACAGAAGACGAGGTACCGTTAGACGTAGGAGCCATTATAGCTCGCGATTAATTTAGTCCGATTTAAAATCAGTTGTATTGGAACAGGAAATACAATCTATTAAGAATTTAAGAAGAGACTAGTTAGACCATGATTTACACCGTGTTTTTCCGCTGTGCTTATAACTCCTGCTGTTATTATAATGACAGCTATCATATAATTGTTATCTAGGAAAAAGAGTGCTCGATAAAGGTATTAACGTCTATAGTCAGACTTCCATTTAGAGTCCGGACAGTACATGATGCAATTGAGCCAAATGTTCGCAAAGACCTCTTACGATTCAGTCACATCGGAATCGTATCGCAAACACTAAAGATCCGACTTGCCAAAATGAATTAGTAAATCGACGTCGACATTCCCGATGCGTCCCGTCTCACGACTAAAAAGAGCGGCGACAATGTCTAATTTATTTATGAGAATCGGTAGCCCCTCACAATGGAACTTAGAAAAGATCTTCAAATGGGCAAACAAAGATAGCGTCAATCCTTTGAAGGGAGAATGGTTTTAATTAATAAAGGGTGCGTAGACAATAAGATATTGAACGCCCTGAAAATTGGCTGGATGAATTATTGATAGCTGAGGAGAAAGACTTTATTGTTATTGAATGTTTGATGGTCCTTTGAACCCTCTGATCTTGTTCGTGATAAATCAATGTTTGCATATCTCGAGGGAAAGTCAGTGATTCATGTTGATTATATAGTTAATTATAAAGACAGTGTACAGAATTAGTTTTGGCTCGTTTGATACTTTACGAGGTAAAGGTAATGAAACCATAGTCGTAACATTTAATGGCCATATGGAAAGTTGGTGTCCACTCTCTTGATTAGATCTTGATTATGATCTTCATGTCTTTTCTAATTAAACATGCGAAGTGACAGAAATTACTATAATAATTGCCGGTGTTAGCTCCGCACCAGGTTTTAGACTAGTAGGGTTCCGAACTTCAGTATGGAAAAAACGGAACCCTTATAGTTTATAGGATCACTCGGTTGGTTGTCTGTCTGTCTCTCTGTCCGTCCGCCTGTCACAGCCAATTTTCTCCGAATCTTATAGACCGATTGAGTTGAAATTTGGTTAACATATAATCTTCTGTGACCCAAATACGGACGCGTAACAAAATTAATGTGTGCCCGCATTTTCAAAAATTAGAAAATGCGGGCACATTTTAGGGGGCAAACTAGAAACTTAAAACAAAAACGTTTTTCAACTATACCGTGTGACATATAAAATGTTAGGGTCTCCAAGGTTTTTTTTTCATAATTTTAAAATATTCCATTCCGAAGTTATTAAAGAAAATAGATAAAAATTGACCATTATCCCCCTTATCTCCGAAACTACTGAGACTAAAATATGGAAAAAATACAGAGAATAGGCCTTTACTTATAGATTACACGAAAACCTATAAAAAGTAGTAAAATCTAAGATTTTAAAGTAACATTTAAAAATAGTTATTTATGATACTAGTGCGGTAAGTTGGTTTTTAAATACGAGTAGACGAATTACCATAGTCACGAGTTTGTAGAAACCAATTTCCGCACGTGTGCCATACAAAGTTTTTCAACACATTTGCGAGAAAACAGTAGGTACATTATGAAACAAACTTTTAGTTTTCAGATATCAGTCGGAAAGTCGCAACAATCTTTGACGTTCCATAAATGAAAATAGCGTGAATTTACAAATGGCGCTACGTGCGCGTGGTGAAAATTAGAACTACATATTCCTCCTCATGTTCTCTATAGTATTCAAATGAGACAAACGTATTGAGCAAAAGCGCTTTCAAGGAGGTTTGATCATTCAGCTTATTTTTTCCAGTAATGCGAAACTCCTTGGTAGAATTCTTATATTTTTGAATTGTAATAAAAGAAAAACCGTAAAGAATACGCACGGCGCTATACAACGAAGAGTGCGGTAAAATAGGAACTTAGATGAGAGTACCTACCTATTTTACCGCACGTTCCATTGTATGGTTCGTAATTTTTTACTTTCGAACAATGCATACAGGCTTCGTAAATGTATTTTTTGAGCAAATGTCTTGAAAAATATATTATTCGTTCGCAACCCTTTGCACGCGAGTCTGACTCGCACTTGGCCGTTTTTTTAATAACTTTTGGCTTGTGTTGGCTTTTAGTCTTTGGTGATATTGTGTGTGTACTTTCTAATTTCTCAAATCATAAATCTGTATACGACAGGAATACTAATATAAAGATGCACTTCTTTGTATTAGAGTAATTATATTCACGTGCGACACGTGTCACAGACTGTTGTTTGTCTGAGTTCCAACTTAATCTCAGCTTATTAAAAAGTCAATGAGACGAATCCGTAGACGGCTCGTTACATCATCTCCCCTGATTTCCTGTCAAAATTATTAATCTACACGATTTCTCTCATCGTAAGCTTTTGTCTTGAGAGTGTCATATTTATTTCTCACAATGACGCAACTAGACCACATACTTGAATAACCACAGCATGTTAACACATTCTCGATACCACAGCGTCGGGTATACGTGATAATTCATTAACTTATACCCACGTCATTCTTATGATTACTAATACCAATGTAACTCTACCAACATTTGTTTTCGCTTCATCATCAGCAGTCAGCACTTGATTTCCAAACTTACGTCCTACACTTAAAGCTGTTTTATCATTTTAATTAGCTGCAAACACATATATGTACAGACCAAATAAAATAATTAGTTCTGAAGAGACTACTTGTCCGTTACTACAGGTTCGCATCCTATCTTATTAGCCGTCAACGCATCTTTCTCTAACTAATGTATTTTTGCAGATGATCCTCCCACTCATTTGGTTATGTTAATTGATTTAATTGGAGCCCATAATTTAGCTTTTGTAATGGATTTGAATAATCGGTCATTAAAATTGCATGAGCATGATATTTACTACATCTGTCTTCTTATAAGTGGATGGAGATTTAAGTAGATCTGTTGAATCGCTTAGGGGCTCGTTCGCATTGCATTGAATGTTTCCTATACCGCTTTCGGTCACAGTAATTGGATTTATGGACTTAAGTATTTAAATTCTCGCGTACATGAACAGAATTGGAGCACTTCCCTTGTTATATTCTGAACACTAACAACTTGGGAGTTTCTCTAAAACTGCGTTTAACCTTAACTATGTATTTGCACATATCGATATAAATTCAAGATTATGTTTGTTGATATTCTTTTTACAAAATCATTGTTATTATGCACCTCTACAAATATTAGCATTCGTCGGCTAAACATAGCCTTTGCTAATATTTGGGATTCAGCAAAAAATAAAGACAAGGCGAAATTAAATCGCGTGGATGAATTTAATGGTAGAACAGAGATATTATGTTAATTCAGCCATTAAGTCAATGGGCTTCTACAGAAATTACCGGTGGTCCTACTATATCATTATCGTGTTTTTTGTGAGCCACTTCATTATTCGTTGTTTGTTCAGTGCGGCTTTTTAACATAATCACTGCGGCGACGATGTGTTCAAACTTGTATTTTAGTTCGTTTGATGACTTTATCAGTGAAAATTGATAGTTACAGACCCGCTTCGAGATTTTTTGCTGCCCCTCGTAAAGCCATCTCATTGTTTAAATTGCCATCATTTTCGTCAATCGACGTGATTGCCAC
Source organism: Mamestra brassicae (assembly GCA_905163435.1). NCBI lineage: Eukaryota > Metazoa > Arthropoda > Insecta > Lepidoptera > Noctuidae > Mamestra > Mamestra brassicae. Next base: position 4,169,191 of record LR991009.1, read on the forward strand.
TGCCACCCAGTTTTCTATTATTATACAGTTGTGTCAGCTATTAGCTACCGTTTAAGGATCACAAAAAATGTTTATTTCATCATTACGTCCGTAGTCAGTTTATGAGGATTATAAATAGACATGACAAATCAATTTAAAGTCATTATTCGTCGAGCCTTTGAAAGCTTCTAAGAAATCTAAGCCTAATAAAAAGCTATTGTTCTAATCGCAAATGGCTATCAATGTTCATATGTGTAATAAAAGTTTTTACGTGTATGTCAATAGCTATTGAACCATATCGAAGATATGAGATGTTGGAGTCGATAACAAAAAAAAAAATATAATGAGCAAATTCGTTTGATGTGGTTCGCTCGGGGCAGTACAACGTTTGTTAATGAGAGCTCAGGAAATAACTTACAAACTGACAATACGAGTATGATTTCGAAGGTCGTATATTTATAATCAATTTGTTCCAATAAATTCTTTTTGGGTGGCATTTGGAGCAGTTTGATTTGTGTAGCCATTTGTTTTAAATTACCATCACCAGAGCTGTTACAGCTATCAATATTTTTAATACCTTTGCTCATTTTAATTTTATGGATTTTAAAACTGAAGTTGGTAAAGGTTTTATTTATTAAATATATTGCATAATGCGTCGTCGGTGTACTATTATTGATGAGGTTTTAACTCCTTGCTTGTCTTTCAACTGCAAGTGAATCGATATGATCGATTGTTCGGGTCATTATAGGCTCAACTTGTTTTAGCATGCAAATGATACTAACATTATCTTACTCAATAACTTCATACCATAGAACTCATCACTTATTACGATCTTATGACGCCATCATTACAATAGCCATCAAATAAATATAATTGACGAGTTCATTGCTCTCGTGCTTCTAATTTGCATTGACACTGTTAGGTAACAGCGTGGTAATAGATGAACTGATTGAAATTTACTGCATGCCAAATTTTTATGGAACTCCTTTGAAGGCCGATTCAATGTTTGTATAGTATGACGTGGTATATTGTAAAAGGTTACTGGGTATTACACTTGACCCGATTTGAATTGAAAATAGGCTTGTTATGTTATCATCATCGTTTGAAGAAGGCATCAGTTGGATGACTAACTTTATAATGAATGAGTGAATGAGCTTTACCATGCTCGGCAAGGCCACTTGGTGAGTGTATCATAATAATTTTCATCTTCCAGATATTGTGTAAGTTAAGAAACTTCCTAAATCACACTATTGTCCTCAGCTACACTCGCATCCAAGTTAGACTGGCGATTTTCACAATACCTATCATTCGCCCATTTCGATGAGGAATGCAACTTAATCAATAAAAACTTATTTCGTGTTTTCTTATTCGCTAACAAAGATAAGTTATAGTTCAACTAAGTAGTTTCCGACTTTGAGTATTACTTTAGTGAATTTATATTCCTATCAGTTCATTCGTATGCTGTCCATAAAAAAGTTAGTAATCTATCATTGGAAGTTGATGTGTGACTAACTTCATCGAAAAAAGAATAGTCTTTTCTAACTTTTTGTTTATAGCATTTGTTATTTGTGTGAATTGATGTATTGCCTACGTTGTGATTTATAGAAGTTCAGATATGGTCATTGATTTTATGAGCTGGAATAATAAACTCAATATATCTTGCCAAATCAAGATCAGTTTCGAATAATAAGTCGATTGCATCAAAGTTTGTGCTTCAATTGTCATGCATCCCTCGTCGCATAAGTCAACACTATTATAATCTATTCCCCATTTTATATTAAAATCTCGCCAAAATTCGTTAATTCGCTTAACATTTAATAGTTTGCGAATAATTTATTCTTAGAATCTTCATTATACATATAGCTCGGAGCAAACGGCCCAATTCTTTGAAATGATCAGAGAAAAAACATTGGAACACCGTGAAATTAAAATCAGGTGTGCGAAAGAGAAGGTGGGCTACATCCTATTGTTATCCCTTTCGTAATTAAAGAAGTAAAAACAGTAGTGCGTAAAAGAGAATATGTATAAACGTATGATTTGCAATCAGGGATGATTGCAGTGTTAAACATGATTGTAAAACAAAATAATTGGGACTGATTGTTTTATTTTGGCGGCCTCATTATTCTTTGCCAAGACTTTTATGGGGACAATGATATCTTGACTGCTATATACCGGCCTGTACCTAATCATTATGTTTTTTTCTGGAACGATAGTAGAGACATAAAATGAATTAGGAACATTTATAAAATCATGTGATAGTTTACCGACTGTTGTGTCTGATTGAGAGTCCAGTTCATTGACATTATGTTCTACTATAGTTACATATTGTATGGTCTTTGTTCTTTCAACGTTAACTTATACCTCATTTCACTTACTCCAGCAGCAAGAATTTATGCACTACTCCATTAAAAGAGAACAATATAGTAATTCTCCGTCAAGTCATGCACTTCCTCTAAACAAATTTATTCCTTTAGAAATTGTAGAGAAACCTTGCTCCGTCTTTGTTGTATCCAATCAATTCGTTTGCTAATTAGTTGGCCACGCGAACTGATAATCAAGGCTTTCGCGGTACCCTCTAAATCATCATACTCTGACGTCTGGCTTGTGGGCGGGGGACCACACAGCTTTTGAAATGGACCACTATTACGGTGCCAGAGTATCTTAATTAGTATTATCTAGTAGTAATCGGTTTAGCCTGTAATCTGTGTCAGAGAAAAAAATGTTATTAAGAAATGTTTTGCGTACCTATGATTAATTTTTAGGTGTCAGATAGGTATATATGTATGTGTTGGTAAAAAATGGTTTAAAAACTAGAGCAGGAAACTGCTGACCTTGTGCAGTATGGGTATTTTAAATGCTTGTCTTGCCTGTATGAGGTCAATGTTATATAGGTTTTTACTGTCCAATTACAAGCAATTACCTTCTCTATTTTTGCCTAGCAGTGGGCTTGGCAAAAATAGAAAAAGCAGAAAAAACCGACTGATCGCAAAATGAAAAATTTCTTCATTATGTGATTTCAATTGTAACAACCAATTGTTACAATTGGAATGAAAATCAGTACTCAATTATTGACAAAATTATAATGCAAAGTTCAACGAGTCTCGGTCACCTGAAGTTGAAAAACTTATTACAACAATCGCGCTTACGAACCTGTCACTGCGCACTATTTCAACCTTTGATCAACCTGCTAAACGCCTTCACAATATTAATATCGCCTGGGGCGCTGTTTACCCCATAAGGGATAAACGTGAGCGATATATCAAAGGCATTTCATTGGCGAGACATAAATCTTTCGCTAAATATTCACCGCCAAGTTCGAGTCGGGTTTGTATTGAAGAAGTTGAATGAGACTTGCAGGAATGTTCAGATTACGTATGGGGTCTAGCGAAATAGGTATTTATATATATATATTATTATTTTTTGGCGTGATTTTTTATCACCTTTTAATTGCAACTACTTATGCAAACAGGAACTAACCCACACAATGATAATTTTGAGAGAAAGCCGTTTTTTTATCTTAATTGTGTATAATGCTATGGCTAAAGTTGGGCGAGTGATTAGCCGGCTAATCTTAAGTTTATTCCGACACCCATCTTTCGTCTTAACATATACACAATTTAGACAAAAACAGCCTGTTCTCAAAGTTATCGTGTTTTGTTAGGGTCGGTTCCTGTGGCTCGCTGGCCAATCACCACCATGCCCGGGTCGCAAGCGCGTTGTGTTTCACGCTCGCCTCAAAGAGATGTCTGCTATGGAGACGGCCCGCTAGGGCCAGAGCCTGCCAGGGTTGCGGAATTTGTTCGAAAAAGTCACCGCGGCCCTGGAAAGCCAAAAGGCTTTAGAAGGAACACGGATGGGTTTTAGTCAGTAAGAGTCTGACACGCTCTTCCGCTCCACCCAGAGCGGAAGAAGTCATTTGATGACTTCCCAGTCTTAAAAAAAAGAGGCTGGTTCCTGTTTGCATAAGTAGGTATCATTTTTACCAAGGTATCAAGGACACGACTTATGCATAAATCATCTCTCTTCAAAAAAATACAGCTGTTCCCTTCATTTCAACCAAATGACGTAAAAGATTGTGATAATATTAACAGATTTAAACTAAAGCTGAGAAATTACGTTTATGAAATGTAGTCATACCGCATATTAAATGTTAGCAATTACATGATTCCCTTATATTTGTTTTGTATAACTTCACCAACACGCATCGGAGGCAAAATGTATTTATTTAGATATAAACAATTACTTTGTATCTCATTGTAAGTGAACCTATGTATTGTTCTTATGAGAATAAATTCTTTAAACCGATTTCATTCATCAAGTTATGCAAGCAAAATGTATTGAACAGCGTATATTGTCTGGCAGGGCATGAAAAATTGGATGATAAAAAGACAGTATATTAACACAGCCGTTGTGAGGTGCTAGGTTCCGCACAAAATGAAAATGAAAATAGAAATTTGTGACCTGGCAGTCTGAATCTCCGATCATGGGTCAAGTTTGCAAAAATTGTGAATCTATACAGAGAAAAAACATAAAAAACGTGACTCATTTCAATTAGTTCTAGTTTAGTCAAAACGCGTCACAGATCATAGACATACGCCATAGCAATAAATCGATGGTTATGGCTCGCCCCAAATGCCCCATAGACAAGGCTATAATAACAAACAATACAATTGTTCCACTTTGAATGCCCATACCGAATCACCATGGAATAATTCATATGTAATGTGGAGAATTTGATGACGTGAATGGTTTTTCTTTCTCTATATTTTGTTAGTAACTCAGCAGGGGCGAAATTGAAGATACATAGCAACTAAAGTATTATTAAATGAATTATAATTAAAGTAAATGGACGTTAATTGTGATTATTTATTTATAAGTATTATTAAACCATATAAAATTATTTTCAATCATCATCTGCCTAGCCTTTTCTTAAGTATATTGGGTTCGGAAACCGGATTCAGTTGAATAACAGTATTTTACGTAGAGCGGCTCCTACCAGACCTCCACAACCCATTAACTGGGTAACACGGTAGTTCTTGGGAAGACTGGAGTCAGATGCCGTTGGTCCCGGCTGGACCAACGGCTTAACGTGCTCTTCGAGACACGGAGGAAACTCGGTATGTTAAGATGGTCACCCATCCACGTACCAACCTTGGCAAGCGTTGCGTAACCTTGATAGACCCGTGCGGCTGTTATTTATGAGCTATTATTTTAATAACATTGTTTATTTAGTTAGATTATAAAGGTGTGTCTTCAACCATTGAAAATAGCCCACGATATTTAATTAGGAAGTGGGTAGACTTTTTGTGCTTTGGTACGATTGATATTCTCATTTGATCCAATTCTGTTCAACTAGTAAATTCGACACAAATAAATGGATGGAGTAAAACTCGTCGTTTATAATTCACCTATGAAGCTTCCTATTCAACGAAATAATATTAAACTTCAGTAAATTATTCTCGTCTTCTCAGTTGTCGCATTTGAGAAAGTGCTTTCAATCAATTTTATCGTAAATTAAATCTAAGAAAGGCGATGATATGGAAACGCTGGGCGTATTGTTCTCATCGCATCGGAAATCAAAAGAATTTCGTCATTAGAAAATGTAAGTCACTCTTAAAGTAATATTAAGCTTTTAACCGTGCAATTGACATAAATAAATTTTATGACAAACTTAAAAAATATCAGCATAATGAATAAATACATGTTTCCTCAGTTTTGACTTTCGTATAAAATGTCCAAGAAATATACTTTAGAAAAAAAAATGGTTTTCTGTAAAGTCGGTTTACGGACGATAGTTTAACGTGACAACGTCATAACAAAACATTGATGAAATGATCGTAACGTTGCAATGAGGGTAACGTTACGATCATTTCATAATTTTTCGTGAGTGCAGCCGGCGTTCATCGATTTATTAGACGTTGTCACGTCAAAAAATGTCTGAAAAAGTAAATTGGTACGTTAGAAAATCAATACGGATGGATTGAAAGCGACTTCGATCCCCACAACTTGAATGATACTAACATGTAAAGTATTCTACGACAATCTGAGGGCCTAGAATGAATGTTTTGACGCATAGTAACGTTATAATATCGTTAACGTAAATGGATTTTGAATATAAAAAACTACAACCCCATATTATTTTTTTTTAATTTTAGGCTACACACACAATTTGTATCATAAATAAATATGAATATAGCATCCAATTCAAATAAATATTATGTGCGAAACGAGCAAGTGTATAATAATTATAGTAAAATTCAACGTTACGTTACTAAACGTCAAAAACATTAATGATAGGCCCTCTGATTAAGCTCAGTAAGACAGGAATTTTATTGAAAAATCTGCTAGCAATTACTTACAAAAAAAAATTGAAAGCCCATTCACAAGTCGACCTCATTCCCGACTACCCACAAAACCACGTTCACATACAATTTGTTCGTGTTATATTCAAATAGAACGATCATAACTCTCTTACGCCCGGGGCGAGCCGTCACACAAACATCACTTGTCAACCATTTACATTTTAATAAAATAATAAAGCTATCATATAAAAACGCTTTATGTTCCGTTATGGCTGTCTGTACACCCCCTAACTATGGCCACTCGGAAGGTAGGGTCAGAAGTTCCGCTCCGAACGTCCACTGCTGGACATAGGCCTTCCCAAGTGTCGCCACAAGAACCGATCCTGCGCGTCTCGCGTCCATCGGCTACCTACGACTCTCACCAGGTTATCGGTTCACCGTGTGGGAGGCCTTCCAACGATGCGTCTTCCAGTACGCGGTCGCCACTCCAGAACTTTTCGGCCCCATCGACCATCTGTTTTGCGAGCAATGTGCCCTGCCCACTACCACTTCAGTTTGTCGATCCTTCGGGTGACTTTAAGCCTTCTCATGAGGCCCATTGCGAGCGACCACGTTTCAGAATAGTCTTAATGCATCTCTTTATCTATTATCTGGCGATAAAATGGTCCATTCTTCGCCAGTGTTCTAGTCTCAACGTGAACTCTTATAAACTTGCAAGGTCAAGGTCTCATGTGATGCAACCGATATCTCAGCGTGCATAGTTGACAATGACATCTCATTTGCATAATAATACAAATTCCAACGTGCTCAATAATTTGCTCAATAGTGGTTTTGAATCACTCTTTTCTCAGAACTAAACGAAATTGGAAAATGTTGTCTGCACATGCAGTCATTGAAATGTTCGTTTATTTTTATATAGGGATCTTTCTCGTGGACTGTTATGAGTGGGTCTTCTTTTTCCATGGTAAGGTGTCCCCATAGCGTGATGGTTTCTTCCTTTTTTTTGTTCTAACAGATTGAGACATTTGAATTTAGATGTGATTTTATTCAAATCTCGGATATGGCTGGATTATTTAGATTTGATGTGCTTACCTAATATTGGATGGCTAGGTTACTGTTGAGTTAGCGTTTGATAAATTGTTATTTTAGGCGAAAGTATTTATTAAGATGGTCAGTTTTCTTCTTGAATCGACGGTTGAAATTTTCAAACTTCGATAAACCGTTTCTGAATGAATTCAAATTACGACACTTAATGCAGGAATACTGTTTTATAAAGACACTGCTAGATTAGATGATAATCAAGTGTATTTCATATCTATCTGTTAGTTAATTTAGGTTTCAATGAAAAGGAGCTTTCAACATGACATTGAGATTATAATCGTATAACATATTTATTGACATCGAAATTTTGAATTATTAAAAGATGTTAAATCTGTTGACTACTTATATTGATTTCATTGCAAGTCAAATCCTTACGACGAATCGCAAGAATTCATGAAGTATGTAAGTTACGGATAAACCAAAAAAAAAATTTTTTTCGATAACCGAATCGCTACCGCAAGATACCATGAATGGAGTAAAAGTTACATCAATCTTTCTCCATGATACGATGTTACATATTCCGGATAAGAATACCACAACTTAAAATAACCGTATGCAATGAGGAAACAGTGGCATAGCTAAAGTTATCTCAATCGTGTCGCTCGCAACTCGTCATTTAACTGACAAAGTGCCGACAGTGTCTCACTTGAGATTTTACGAGCGATATCAAAGTGATTAATGTATTCAGCAGTAAGAGATTTGATTGGCAAAGCGAGGCAGAGGACTCAGAGATACCATAAAATTCGTGGCCATCGCTAGATATAATAATACCTAGCTAGACATACCTTTTGTGGGTAAATAGGCTGATCTTCCATTTCATATTGTAGGTTGAGACCCTTTCGCGCCTCATAAAGCACGTTAAGCCGTGGTCCCGGTGATCCTGGCTTTCATTTGTAGATTTCTGTCCATCGTTACAAGCATTCAGAAGACCGATAGTCGTAACAGCTATGATACAACAGGAGATATCAATAAACCAAAAGGCTTCCAAGTGGTGAAAAAGGTCGTCGCTATGATCTCTGAAAATTAGAGTAAAATTAGAGTAAAGAAAAAATATAATCCTATTTAAACTGTCCGTTAGATTTTTAATAAATAAAGGATAATGATAAAGATAAAGTGCATCAAAATGGCTGGTGACGGCACTTCGTTAGGTAAAATTGTGCTACCGTACTGACGTCACGCGAGTTTTCAACGCACTATAATGTATTGTCTTCAGTTTTTGTTTACGTGAAAAAAGAAAAAATAAGTTTTCAATATTTTTTGGAAATCTATCTGACGGACTAATTAGATTTTTTCTGTAAAATAACCTATTGGGAAAATGCTAGACATTTATGGTGATGAACTAGAATTCTAACCAAACTTTATATAATATTTCTAACCTCACCGTTATCATCTGCCTGACCACAATTATGTTGGGGTCAGCTACCAGTCTTACGAGATGTGGTTGAATCAATACCTTTCAATATTGAATATGCTGTCGTGACTCATCTTACCTCCTCACATCAACTGGGTCGATTTGCTACTCTTAGCAAGACTATTTGACAAGCTTCTGACTACCCAAAATGACTGGTATAACTCCTCCTCTTTCTTGGACCCATGGTTTAGAACAGAATAGAAATATAGGTTCTTTATGGGACACCATAACAAATTACAATATAGGAGCTTACATTTTTTTAGGCTGTAACAATGAGTTTCCCAAAAGGCGCCACCATTGTTTGTCTATTAAAAAATCTTAGATTTTTACTTTATTTTTTTGACAAGCTCGCGTTTGTCCACAATCTCACTCGATGGAAAGCGAATATTAGGTTGATGATGGAACAACGCTTGCCTTGTAGTAACCTATTCAATCTTGACTTTGAAACCAGGATTGAATCCCTAGTAATTAGTTCGCCCTTTGTGTCACCCCGTGTAATGTTTTATTTTTCTATCTTTTCTGTATCGTATATGAAGTGCATAATAAAGAATATTGTATTCTAAATGTACAAAATTTGAAGTAAAAGCTGCAACATCTTTCAATGCCGACTAAACATCTACCAAGCCATATTTCATGGCAAACGACGTATCTAACGACTATACGCTATCTAATTTCCTATGCCTTTCTCAATTTCCGTCTATAAATACCTAATTAGACTAACTCCGTCACCTGATATTCTGCTGAGCCCAGTCACAACATACCTGTGTCCAAGCCTGTGGTCGCCTCTCATTCATCATACGGGCTCCAGATAATAAAGCGACTGGCCGTGTCTCCTCGCCTAATCGAATCGTTTTCCACGCTGTGGGATCCATCTTGAACAGGGTATGGCGTAGAGTCGCCGTTATTATCATAGTCATCAGAAATTTCTTGCAATAATTGAAATTATTGTTGTTAAATAATTATTTCTTATCTACGGTATTTTAAGTTTTATCAAATCCAAAGTACTGTATTTTAGTTTTTCTGACTTCATTATTATAGAAAGTCTTCTTGCAAATTATTTATTACTACCGCTCACTATCCCAACTTCGTTTTGTTCTTCTTTTATAATACCTGCCTTGAAATCTTTAATTGCCATATTTTTCGTGTCTATGATACTACGCCCTGTATTAACATTGCGTATGTATTCCTACTTTTTTTCTATTATTCTCTCTTTTTTATTATTGTACCTATTTCACTTCTATCTGCAAGTGACATTATTACCAAGGTCCTGACACTACGTTATTGTCCTATAATGTTGGTCTTGCGCCGGATCTCTCCATAGTTGAGTCTGGTTGTTGGCCATCAGACAATGATGGTAAAGGAATAGAGATTGTACCTGTGTTTGCGCACATAGTAATTGTACTGTAAAATATCTCCTGCGTACTTGGAAAGTCTCCGTTGGGATCAAAATTCAGTTAGGAGGATTATAATATTACAATATAGAACTATGTATGTCGTCTCTATCCGTTTCCCTGTTCATTTTGTATATTACTTTCACTATTATTATTTCTATTACGTTAATATCGTCAAGTGCCATTATTGTCACGTTCATGTGCGTCCGAGGCACCGGATCATTATCTTATGATCTTGTGTTATGTCTTGATGCCACCATGCTTAGGTCTAACACTTTTACTTGTATATCGACTAAAGCATTATTGTTAATGTGGTTAGAGAATAGAATATCTATTAAGTTATTAGTATTATAGAATTTATCAAAAACTGCGCTCTATCTTCTGCTCAACTCACGGCAAATATGTATTTTGTTTAACTAGCCCATTCAATAAACACCATTTAAAGATCATTTCAACCGGTTACGAAGCGACTTGAACTAGTCTTCGATTGCAGTTACAAGTAGAGTCATTGAGTTCTCTAAGTGCTTTTAGTTCTTCGATGGTTTCGTTTTATCAAAGGTTTTTATCCATTTTAACCTGCAACCTGCAGTTCTGTGTTCCTGATTATTTCAACCTGGGAATCTTTAATTTAAGGGTGAATAAGTTACTTCTAAGTCAACATGATCCATGATCGACCACATCATCGCTAACCATCAGGTGAGATTGCGGTTAATTGCGAGCCTCTGTCAAAATTCGTCATTAGATCCTCCGGCTTTTTTTTTTTTTAAGGATGGGAAATCATCAAATGACTTCTTCCGCTCTGGGCGGAGCAGAAGGGCGTGTCAGACTCTTACTGACTAAAACCCATCCGTGTTCCTTCTAAAGCCCTTTGCGTTCCAGGGCCGCGGTGACTCTTTCGAACAAATTCCGCAACCCTGGCAGGCTCTGGCCCTAGCGGGCCCCGTCTTTTATGCTGACATCTCTTTGAGGCGCGCGTGAAACACAACGCGCCATCGACCCGGGCCTGGTGGTGATCGGACGGCGAGCCACCCAATGCTCGCCGTCCGCAGGCCCGCGCCTACGGTGGCCGGGGATCGCCCTGCGACTCCCGACGCCCGGGACGTCTTCTCCTGTAGCGGCGGTTGGGGCGAAGGCCTTGCCTTTCCCTCGCGCGGCCCGCCTCCTCCTTGGCTAGCATTACTGCTTCGCAGAAGGAGGTGACCGCTTCCCAAGCCTCCTCGCTCCGGACCATGGATTCAACCAGGGCCGGACGCGAGAGGTTGCCGCCGCCGATCGCCTCGACGAGGACACGGCGGTGCTCAGCCCAAGCAGGGCAGATCTCCACCGTATGCTCCACCGTGTCCTCCGGGCGATCCTCACAGTGCTGACACCCGGGCGTGTCCTCCCGCTTAATCCGAAACAGGTACCTACCTCCCGAAACAGCCGTGTCCGATGAGCACCTGCGTCAGGCGGAAGGTGAGGACGCCGTAGCGCCTCTCCAGCCACTCCTCAAAGAGGGGTCTTATCGCCGCAATTGTGGCGTGCCCAAGATCCTCCGGCTTGCATACCTTTCCGCGTAAATCGAATTAATTAATAAATAGGTAAAAACTTTCAACACCTTATTATTTATTGAAGGGCATCCCAATAAATGTTGGTAACATTTTAATTTACGTTCAAACATTTTTTAATTATGGTAATATTGAGTATCGATAAGCGAGCTTTAGATATAAATTGTTGTATCGACAATCTGTTGAAGCGTGGGCGCAGCGTCGGACTTATTACGAAGTTACGTAACAGATATTTAGTTAACATTTCTGATGAATTAAGTTTGACTTTATAGAGATATTCAATTGATAACATCCCTATTAAATAATAGAAAGAAGGAAAAAAGTTATCGACGTATTACAAATATCAACCCATAGTGTCACTCTATGTGTTGCGGAATTTGTTCGAAAGAGTCACCGCGGCCCTGGAACGCAAATGGCTTTAGAAGGAACACGGATGGGTTTTAGTCAGTAAGAGTCTGACACGCCCTTCCACACAGAGCGGAAGAAAAAAAATCCTTAAAAAAAAAAAAAAAAGTACACTCTATGTAATGTTTTCTTCATCTATATTTTCTGCAACTTATACGGTGCACATAGTTAAGAGTATTAGATTCTAGTAAATCCGTCTCTAAGATTACGATCTTTTAGTTATCCAGGAATCATCCCTATAAAACGCAAGTGAGATTGAACATGAGGTTGACTGTTGAAAATCGACCAATCACAGTAGCTAACACGCGTTAGACAGCTTAGCACATTCATTATGCGATCATTTTCTTTCCAGTATCTAGGCACAATTCAATCTTAAGTCAATTGCACAAATAATACATACTTAGAGTAATTTATTTGCAGAAACAATAAGAACGCTCATTGAGGCAGCCATAAAAATGTTAGATATATTTGAGATGCCAATTAGGTTACTCGTGTCACCAATATAGAGAAGACTTGTTTCATCTAGATGTTTCCTAAGGATTTATCTGTTATAATTATTCTAAGTAATAAGTAAATAGTAAGTAGGTGCTCGTGGCTAAAGGAATATCAGCCTTACGGGTCGATCAAGGTTAAGCAACGCTTGCCATGGTTGGTCTGTGGATGGGTGACCATCTTAACATACCGAGTTTCCTCCGTGCCTCGGAAAGCACGTTAAGCGTTGGTCCCGGCTGTCATTTGTATGTCTTTGACAGTCGTTACGGATTGTAAGAAGCCAGTAAATCTGACTCCAGTCTTGCTAAGAAGTACTGTGTTGCCCAGTTAATGGGTTGTTGAAGGTTTGGTAGGCAGCCGATTTGCGTAAAACACTGGTACATAGCTGAATCTGGTTTGACTGGAAGCCAACCCCAATATAGTTGGGAAAACGCTAGGCAGATTATGATGACTTATACTCTAAGTAGGATGGTAATAGTTGGTCTGGTTATATATTTGTGGAATTTGGAAGAACCTACTGACCTGTTAACTTTAACTTTCTAATCGAAAATTACTCTGAGTGTCATAGGTTTTATCCGGAAAAAATGTACGCTTCCTGTTTTCCTTACCTTTTTAACATGGCTAGCTTTTCCAGCTAGTCATATTAAAAAGATAAATGTTGAATTTAATTTAAAAGTTTACTACCAGTCAACAATAATTTGTTCGTGTGCCCACGAGTCGTCGCTACATATAACGACGACTCGTGGGCACACGAACAAAATGTTCGACCCATATGCTGAGTTCTGGGCACTGAAAGTGTTAAAAGTATTTAAAAGTAACCTGGTATAAAGGTTAAGATTGCGACAAAACAACGCAATACTTTAATTAGGAATTACAACCAGAACAGAACCTAAACAAAGAATTACAAAATACTTTCCTTTTCAACCCGTACGTTTGTGAAACCCATTTCGATTCGCCCAAACCAAAACAACAATAATTGGGTCGAATACTCAAATCGAATTGAACCTCGAAAAACTTAATCGATCCATCTAAAAAGCCCGGTGAGTCGAGGCTTCGTCGGCAAACCCTCAAAGGTGATTAATTACTGGCAAAACGTTAATTGTGCAGGCCCTAATTTTTATAGGCGGCTAATTTGTGTGAACGTACCGCGGATTCGTTACAGGGATTCACACGTTAGGTTTTTGTTTGTGTCTTCTGGAGCGTGATTAAAGTTCAAATAGTAGAATCAGCATTGACATTCAACGTGGCAATGCGGCCAGTGTTCTGGGCACTTTTCCCGTTGACAGTGATGTGGCCGAATTTTTCGATGCTCTATGAGTTCTTCCCCTCCCCGTTTTACTCCGCTTGTATATTTTTTTATTCGCTTTTAAATAGTATTTGTAAGTTTTTTTTGTATCTGTTAATATTTTTGGTAGAAATTGGTGAAAAGAGCAGCACAAAAAATTAGGAAAGAGTACTAAGATAATTAAGATAAACAGGATAATGATAGGCTATCTGTTGACCACAAACTTACCTGAAGGAAAGTGGTTGACGATGGAGCACGCGAGGGAGTTCCTTTCCTTACCTGTACGTATGAAAGTATTCCCAAAACTTTTTGAGTGGAATGGAATTGATAATCTTTGTTTTTTGTTTTATTCGAGATGAGTTTGCTCTTGACTATAGTCTAGGTCATAGTTGTCAGAGACATAGTCGACGATGGAGCGAGCTTACCCAGAAGAAGCCTGTTCACTCTATTTTTGAAGAGATTAGGGTTGTATGCGTTTGGAAACACAGACGCAGGCAGAGAGTTCCACTCCTTTGCTGTCCGAATTATTAAAGACGTTTGGAAACGTTTAGTTTGAATTGGTGGAATAGCAACAAGGTAGGGATGGTAACATGCAGTGCGTCTAGATGTCCGATGGTAGAAGGGGGCCGTAATAAACTCAAATTTCAATTTCATAATCTGAAGCAAAAACTTGTACCGGTTTTGCGAAAAGCCCATCCTTTCAGCCGAAAGACGTCCACCAACTACTAGACCCTAAGTGTGGTTACATCGAGCGGCCGGTCCTTGTTAAGCTGAAGCTGTAATGAGGCTAGCATAGTTCTCCATAAAACGAACTGTAGCACCAACCTTTGCGAAAGCTCCTTTTATGCATCTAAAAACTTGTGAGGCCCTCAAGAGCAAGCGCTCGCATTATACGTCGATTTTAATGCTATAATTTCGCACCTATTAATTATCGCCGTACTATTGCACTATAATAAAAATAATAACCAGACTTAATCAAAGAGTAGACCGCTAGCAAAAACACTTCCCATATAGAATCGACTTATTATCGCTACGACAAGGTAAATGTAATCACAGGAAAACGAAACGAAAAACTGAATAAAGGGCCATACATCAAAGTGGTGCAAGCATGTTATTTGCACCACCCGGGCACCCTGCCATATATGAGAGATGTAGGGTTGCCAGTAGATTTTAAAATGTAATAGACCTTTTAGCTAAACACCAGACCAAACGGGTCACAAGGAGCAACGGATATTTTTTATCCTCAAGTTTCAAATATAGCTGATCCATCCAGTACCAAGTGCGAGTGCAGTACGATTCAGACTGTTCCCCATTTGCTGGAGTGTCTCAAATGTGCCATTCTCCTGCACCCTAGATGACTTGCACAACGCCTCTAAGTTGTGAAATTTGTTCGAAAGAGTCACCGTGGCCCTAGAAGGCAAAGGGCTTTAGAAGGAACATGGATGGGTTTTAGTCAATAAGAGTCTGACACGCCCTTCCGCTCCACCCAAAGCGGAGGAAGCTATTTAATGATTTCCCATGCATAAAAAAACGGTGCAAAATCATTTGATGAACTACTGACGAACGACTACTGAAGAAGAAAAAGCTACCTCAAATATTGAGCGTTTTTATGGTCAAATTAAGTAATCTGACCATAAAAACGCTTAACGCAATTTCGAGTAATATAGAAAACAGGTAATATAAGAAGACAGTCATAATTTTCAGGTATAAAAAAAGATCATTGGATTTTTCTCAGACTGTCTTCGTTCTGCCTTATATTTGTCACCGGATAATTTCAAACTACGTAAGATTACAAAATATCTTGGGAGATTGTAGATAAATTGATAAATGAACATATGTTCTGCAATTATACGAATCAAAATCTATTCTATGATATCTCCGTGCGTTCCAAGAAATTGTGGACTGACATAAACTGGCGAAACCAATCAGCTCTCTGGTCTATAATTTATCTGTTTTGGTGTGATAGTGAAATTGGAAACTTGACCCCTCATTGGTCTTTGTTTTATCTGAATATACCAATGAGAGCCTTGTTTTCAGGTTTACTCATCACAGGAAAACGGATAAATTCTAGACTTGTGCTCTGATTGGTCGCCATTATATGTCAGTCCACAATTTGACTTCATGACTTGCTTGACTTGAATGATTTCAATAGATATAAACCCCGTAAGAATATAATATATTCCATATATTTAATTTTGCCATTTTCCGGTTACATATTCAATAGATCAACCGTGCTTAGCCCAAGGTTCCCGTCTTCCTATCCCTCGTGGCAACCCTGCATCATCCCACCTACCTACCATATAAGCCCCATACAACCACACAGTGGTTAATTGAGACGTTTTCACGATAAACGTCGTCTAATTGACCGCGCCATAGAGTTGAGCCTTAATCGCCGCCCCAGGCGTGTAATTCCATACACGATTATGTACATTTTTTTGTTCAAGTTGTTCTAGTTTTCATATGATTGATTGTGTTCCTTGTACGTCGGTGGTGTCTTCGTTCTTTGTATGGTTCTGTGTCCGTGTTGTTGTAAGATTTAAGCATTTTTGCGGGGTTTTTTTTTCAGTAGTTATCCGGGAATTTTTAGAAGTTGCTGGTAACTAAACTCTTACTATAAAGAAGTATAATTGTTTAGTTTATTTGATTGTAGGAGGTAAGCTCTGGAAGTTCTAATCCGATTACGAAAATTATTTCACTTATAGAGTGTATCTACACGATCACTAAGTGCCTGAGGCTACGGTTTCAATGGATAAAAGCTAAAATAGCCAATCCAATCGTCTTGAGCAAGAGTGCTGAAAAAAGAATATTTACAGCTAACACGATAAGGAACACAAAAGTTACAAATAACAATGACTTACGATACTAATGCAAATGTGGCGCCGGTGGCGCCGGTGTAACTTCTACCTAATATTGCAAAACTCTGTGCACTATAAATGAGTCCAATCTACCAAATCTCATCAAAATCGAATCGGCGATTTAGGTGTGAAAGCACAACAAACAAACTTACTTTCTTATTTATAATATGTTACGTTAAAAAAAATTGCTGAATTGGTTGTGGGCCCTACCATAGCGTCCGTTAGAACTAACTTTTACATAGTGATGAGTAAGGAGTCTGTAAGTAAAACAATACATAATGAAAGTAACGGGGGAGCGAATAGAATCGTCAGCAAAATAGCAACACACAAACCTAAATGTATTAAAAGGAAAGTTGTTTTCGTTTGTGCTAACAATGCAATTCTTTGTTTTTATGTGGGACTAGTTAATGGAAAGGATAAGGAAAAGGGTTAGATTGTTTTGTTGTGGCAATATGGATAAATTACGAAATTAATATATCAGAGGAAGTTTAAAGTGGCGCCATTGACAGCAAAACTGAGAGGGTATCGTTCATCGTGGCATGTGGTGTGGAGGGATGAAACGTATTTGACTAAAATAATGATGAATAATAAACTTGGATGAGCCGAGAGGGAGAGGATAGTGAAAGGAAAGATCGTGTAAGAAATGACAAAGGAATGCGAGAGAATGGTAGCGTGAAGCCTAACACCGGACAATGGAGGAGAAAACGTGTTACACCGACCCCAAGTGATAAGAACAGACACGTGATGATTATCGAATAGTGATATCGGATCAACGTGAAACTGTGTCTCGGTTCAACTTCATGTTTTCTTATTCCTGTAATAATAAGCTTTAGTGTAGTTTCTCCTCTCTCATGCCAATTCTACGTCTTTAGATGTAGCTAGTACCTATACTAGGTACTAACTACATCTAAAGGCAAGTTAAATAAATCATTTATGGTTTCCGTTTGAACGATAACGATGTATAACAAAGTATGGATGTAATTACATACCGCATAATTGGTCTCGTAAACTTTAGATCTCTCTTTAGAAATACTAGGTTTCGTAAGGGAAAATTGTTTAGGAGAAATAAATTCTTTGGCCCACTCATTGGCCTGGTAATGTAAATAATATGAGTATATTTTCATAAAACTTCCATTCAGCTCAATTACAAGTTACAAATGTAGGGTAGGATGCCATGGCAGTGGATGGGTTTTGGTGGCCGGTTGCAGTTGAATGTGTTTTAGTTTGTAGTTTTCTTTTTATTGTACTATCGGTGTACAATTAAGTATATAATCTATACTAATATATAGAGGACAGATTTGTATTTTTGTATGTAACGAATAAATTTAAAAACTACTGGACCGATTTGAAAAATTCTTTCAGCAATAGATAGCTATCTATTGCTGAAAAACATTATCAGCAAGTAACATAGGCTATATTTTATCCACGTACTCTCACGGGAACGGGAACTACGCAGGAGAAATAAATAATAATAATCAAAGGCCCAAAGCGCATTGTGTTGACAACATATTCAAAGTCGTGGAAAACCTGAATGAAGGACGCACAGAACCAGGAAGCATGGTTGAAAGAAAAGGAGACCTATACTCAGCAGTAGGTGATTCCAGGCTGATAATGATGATGATCAAGGTTACCGACATAGTCCGAGGAATCGCCAAATCTAGTGGCATTGGGGTCACATTGCTCGCAAAATAGATGGTCGATGGCGGAGAAGGAGTGAAGCGCGAGAGGTTCTGGAGTGGCGATCGCTTACCGGAAGACATATTAGATACTGTAAAATGAGCGATATAGCAATAAATAAAAAAGACGCGATACGACTTTGGAAGGCCTTCCACAAGATGGAAAGATAACCTGGTAGAGGGCGCGCTTAGGAGGCATATGTCCAGCAGTTGACGTATTTCGGCTGAAATTATCACAAGCAGCTGAAAGAGAGTACCCGAAGACAGTTTTAAACGGCGAGTGATACAAGATGTCCAGCTGTAGACTTCTTTAGTCTAATAATCACATCATCTTACTGCACTTATCCCATGTTACATGTGGTCGGCGCAACACGTTTGGTCAGTAGTGAATGCTAACGTGAAGGTTGACAGAGAAGAATGGAAAAATAAAACGTGCTACAACTTGATTTATACTACTCCATTTTAAAATTTTTGAATTTGAGAGTATTAGCGCCAAGTATGCTTCAACATACAAAAAACACACAGTGAAATACTTATTTAGCTGGCAATCACTAACAGGCGGTCATCATCTGCCTAGCCTTTTACCAACTATATTGGGGTCGGCTTCCAGTCAAACTGGATTCACTAACACGCAGTATGGGCTTATAATGATTTTGAATTGTTGGCAGTGGTAACCTGCATAACATGGAAATGACACAATTCCATACATATCCATTCATTCTTCCACCTAGTCACTAGACGTAAGACCAACGGAACAATGGATTATCGCACACAATGGTACGGCTCGTCAATGAATCGAATCGCAATCGTTACGCTCGTGTATCGAATGAACTCATCACTTGCACTATCAGGCCCGTGTTAATCGTGTTGTAACGTTGATACCATTGATAGGTTTAACGATTATGTTGTATTTAGAACTGAATTGATAAGGGGACTTTGAAAATGGTGATCAATATTATTTTCTTGCTTTTATCACAATTTAGGGTCGGTTCAGCATGTCTTATTCTTCCATACTTTTCTATTACATCTCAGGAGTCGCCAGTCATATTATCTTACATATTACACCCTACTGTTTTTCCTGCTATTGTATGTATTTTAGTTCCTATTGTAATTTGTTATGGTGTGTAAGAAAGAGTATTTCTATTCTACCTTTAACAAAATCGATCACCGTGTCTTCGGCCTTCCTCATCTTATAGCTGTCGATCGACATACATGCTTTAAACTGTCCTCACGACCTTTTCCTCATTCTTTCGCAGACCATACCTGTAAATACTATCATATTGAAAAACGATTTCCACACAACTTTTCAGACACCGGTGCGACTTTAAGACTGCCTCTTACATACTCAATTTTTATTGTATCCATTCATTCTATCAAATAAGTTCTCTTACATTGCAAAATTGTCTGATGTTGTAGATTTAGGCTTCATATAATCCAGTACCCTCACATCTGCATAGTTTACCTATAAAACAGAATTAATGTGGTCAAACGTGATCAAAACTCAAGCCTTTGTTGGAGACCTAAGGCTGCATATATTAAAGATACATGAATATTCAAAACATCGCCTGTAATGTAATTTTATTTAGACTGCTTCAGGGCTTTTGAACTTATTACTTGTACTGACCCGATTAATCTCGCTTGACGAGAGTTTAGCTTTGTGGATACTGAATTATACTGTCAAGATACTGTAACAATATTTAACCGCTTTATCTATCTAGTCACAAAGAGGAGCTCGTAGCTAAATAATACAGCCGCATGGGTCGATCTTTCTGTTTAAACAACGCTTTGCAGATGGGTCCGTAGATGACAGATCATTTTAACATTCTGTAATTCATCCGTGCCTTGAAAAGCACGTTAAGCTGTTGGCCCAGGCTGTCATTTGTCTTGCTTTGACAGTCGTTACAATTTAGTTAGAAGTCAAGAAATGTGATCTTCTCCAATTTACTTGGGACATTGGCAGAATAGTCGTCATCGGCTTTGTTTGCCATATATTAAAAATAGAATAGAAGAAATGTGACACCAGTCTTGTCAAGAGGTATTGTGTTACCCAGTAAGTGGGTTGTGGAGGTCAGATAGGCAGTCGCTCCGTGTTAAATACTGGTACTCAGCTGCATCCGTTTAGACTGGAAGCCGACCTCAAAATGTAGGTAAAAGGCTTGGCAGATTAATAGATCTGTCTAGTCACAAAGAAAGAAAAGAAGAAGAAAAAGAAAACACATTAATGCCGCCAGAAATGACGTACAAAAAACACAAAACAAAAAAAAAATAACTTATCAACTTACTAAAAACTAAATAAAACCTGTTTCACTGTCAAGCTATGTCAGTACCGGCAATTAACTACCACGAGTCTCTGGTCACACCACAGATAAAACAAAACACAGTTCAACAGTTCTCTGTGGCATGACGTCCGGCACTGACTGACAGTCATCCGCCTAACCAAATCTCGCAATCAAAGCTACTAAACGTTAAGGCCCCCAAGTTCAAGCCTCGTTTTACAAGAACCAGAATACCCTCATCTAAAACATGTTTATATACAGCAGTAAACCTCTACCTTTCTAGTAAAACCTGTGATTATAGTAAATCTATTTTATTGTTGTTTCAATAACTTAGTTTTATAAATATCATTGTTATAGCAGCTATTATTCTTGACATTTCATTCACACTTTATCTCGGTTTCTAGTCAAGGTCCAGTTCCTGACTAAGCATTGATACTTTAAGTTGGTACTCCTGATAACATAATTACACCAACACTTAATTGTGTATTTTTTCCCTGTTTGTCTTTCCTATAAGTTGCACCTGCCATGTTGTCTCTGCACCATTCTAAAGTCGATTGGTATAAAATGTATAAGGTTAATGTTCCTCCAATACTCAACATTTCAAAACCATCCATAATTCAGAAAGACATTGGAAAATCCTATAATTCTTAACCAAAATATTCTCTATCCTAACACCTAGATAAAACTGCAGTAAAAACCATATCCTCTTTGGAAAAATCGAAACCCGCTACCCGCTCTCAACGCAACCTACCACTGCAAAAGACCTATCTTCTGACTTAAGGCACCGTTGCAATACCGCCATACCTAAAGGGGCCACGTGATAACCCTGCCCATGATACGCGTACCCATGAATGTAAATTACGTTAGGCTTGTCTCGCGACCCTTAAATGTAGATTACCGTTGAAGCTGAAACTAGTATTTCAAAGGTAATGAGGTGTTTTAGGGTCGGTCATGACTCTGACCCAAGTTAACACCTTGTTCTGAGATAAAGGATGGACGCACGCGATCGAATGTGGCTTAGATTGTTCGTGTGCACGCACTTAGGTTCAATGTTCATGCGTATTATTGGGTGGGCTGGAATTCTGTTCCGATGTAGCAAACTTGGGGGTAAATTAAACACTATTGCAAAACTTTGAGTAACATAATAGGTATTTTAAATAAGTGCTCATTCTTTAGACCACCGTGATGTAAAAAATAATGGTGTAAGGTCTTCGGTCTCAAAATAAAATAAATGAATGCTTTAATTTCAAGTGCACTCTTCCATTATTTTAAAGCACCCATGTTTTAAAATGCAATGCCTTTTTTCAATTTGTAGTTATGCAAAGTATTTTCATCGTCTCATCCACGCATTTGCATACTAAACATAGAATCGCAATGATTACAATAATTGTATAGTGCGACAATAATTGTTTTCGATTCATATCTCAAGATAAAGCTGCCATGCGACAAAATATTCGCAATTATGCGCCCACTCTTAATGTCCTTTTAGTTTCTCCTATTGAAGTTATCAGCGAAGTGAGATGCAATGTGCATAATCCTCAGATCATGGAAGAATAATAGTTATAATATACAATTTCCAGTATAGTTTCAATTTGCCATTATGCTTTGCAAAACAAGAAGGTAAAAGAAATGAATGGCACAACGTTGGTTTGCTGTCCACCAGTCAGGTTGAATCGATGAATGTAAAGTTACTAAGAAAAATATTAAACTATCCATGAGCCGCTTCTTAATTGTGCGTAGATATTAATTTACAGAATTCGGCTATACACATGACACATCGTATTTTAGAGAAAGTTCGGCTTCTTGAGCATCTCTTAAGGCTCGATGTGTGTACCGTAACACCCGGATACTGTAATTATTTTCATAAATCGAAAAACCAGAGATAAGACAAACAATATCCTCTCCAATTCCTCAGATATTGCCCACCAACACGGAAATAGGTTACTATTGTCGTTCGTATATCAAAGACTACATCAATGGCTAGAGTCGACAGAACCTCGAAATTTCCTTATCTTAATACCAAAATTTATAGGTGCTACATGGCATACATGGTGTCATAAGTCCCCGATTCCGTGCTCATGTTTCTGTCAGGTCTGTGAGTTTGCGGCTCAATCGCAGTGCACTTTCCACCCTGGTCCCGCCCACGCTCCTAGTTGATGGTATCTCGCGAGTTACGAGCTCGAAGAAGATGTTGCCTCGTGTTAACGATCGCATGTGTGTGTATGTGAATTTCTTGGGTGGTTGGATGCGGTATTTGTTGTACTTAGAGTGTTAAATTGACAAGAGTATGTGGGCATATAAGTTACATGTGAATAAAATTAAATGTAAGCTTCAGTAATTGGCATTGAACTTCAAGTGATTCAGTCTCTTGAATTCATTCAGATACTCGTGGGTATTTTTATCCGAAAACATCCCTAACTTATTAATAACTTAATCTTCTATAACATTGACTCAGCTGATCACCATCTCGTTCACATAACGCTTTCATAAAAACTTCATAAATCATAATTCTATAAATTCCCTGGAATTATGAACTTTTCTTCATACTGGTGGCTTTACGTTTATATGGAGGAGATTCAATTCCTTCAGAAAATCCATCTCATGACCTGGCAATATTTCAGCATCATTGTCATATCCTTTAATTTCTTCCTCTCGGTAACTACAAGTCTAATGGTGCGGGAATAGTTCTAATATCGACTGTATTTTGTTAAACGGACATATTTGAGAGAATCCCTCGAAGTTCCAGTGTTTAGATGAAATTCATGCGTGTGTTCCTTGGGGACTTTCGAATATTTTGTAATGATTTTTCTTCGGTTAGATAGAATTTAAAGTTAGCTGTGTGGTCTCTGGATTTGCAGGGAACATTAGCTTTTCTTTGGGTGTTATTAAGAGTGGCTCTGACCTTCCTTTAGGAATAGATTCCAGTATCACAATTGTACCATTATCATTAGTAATTTCAGGTATCTATGTAGCTTGAACTGCTATTGTTGTCTGAATTTCTGGATATAAAGAATTGTAAAATGATTGAGACCCAAACTCATAGGCTTAAAAAAACCTAACCAAAACTCTGTTACCGTTTCAATTGTCAGCCTTAGAAATTAAATAATTATTATTGAATGAAACGAATCAGTTAACACGAAACAATTTCTTGTTGATCATCGCTTCATCCTTAACAAGCGCCTCAAGTGTGTCTATCTGATAGATGCCCGTGTTAATCACCTCCTGCTGAGCCGACGCTCCTTCGCCGTTACTTCAGGACTCCAACATGTTACATTTCTGTACCGTACTATCGTAACGGGTTTCAACCAAGTCATAATAATCGAGGGTACAGTAATTGTGTTCTGTTTGTTTATTTGTTATTGCATTATTGTATAGTCACGGAGCTCCAATGTCGTTCATGTTATACGGGGTAACCGTGGCGTTGTTTTGGTGTAATTCTACCTGAAGCTAAGTGTCTTGTTTGATCTGTTGTAACCTAGAATGAAATTAGAGCTGCATATGTTACAGAAGGAATTTTGCATCATCTGTTGCAGTTGCACCAATAGCGATTTGTCAAATCGCTACTGGTGCAACTGCAATTTTAATTTATAATTATCATTACAGTTTTCTCCTTTTTTCCCTTTTTCATTAAAAAAATAATCTTAGTTTTAAAATATATAATTTTATATATAGACTTATATATATATATTTTTTTTTTAAGTATCAATATTAGTAACTTTCGATTAAAGAATGGAGCGAGACAACCTGTACACAAGTATGACTAATTACTTTCTAGGGCTGTTTCATTTTCCTGCCAGGGTTGCGGAATTTGTTCGAAAGAGTCACCGCGGCCCTGGAACGCAAAGGGCTTTAGAAGGAACACGGATGGGTTTTAGTCAGTAAGAGTCTGACACGCCCTTCCGCTCCACCCAAAGCGGAAGAAGTCATTTAATGATTTCAGATCCTTAAACAAAAAAAAAAGGGCTGTTTCATTCACATTTGTAAATGTAATCGTTTGAGACACAGTAAACAATTTTATTTTTATTTTTTTTTGCTGTCTGAAATATCTGCCTACTATTTACATATCTATTATGTATGAGCCTCTGACATCTAACTCAAGTTACGCTGTACATATTTGGATGAATGCATATTTTATTGGCAGTCCTCGTATGAAATCCTTCATATAGCAAATTATAACCTTACCGTTCAAGAAATAGTTATTCCTTCATCGGATTTTATGATAATAAATTTTAACATTTACGATTCACATGAAAATATTTGCCACAAGCCTTCGAAGGCACGTACTCACATGAACTTTCACCCGTATTGTGTTTAAAATAGTTTGCTTTTGTTCTGTATGTTTTGTTATTGAAATTTAGCGAAACACAGAATTCCTATTCGATTAAATTGAGCATGTATTGTATAACCGCTCCTCCATAAGTATAGCAAGCGAGAAATCTCGGTCCTGTGGGAATTTAATAGATCTTGAAAGAAAGAGACTTTGTCTGACGGATATCTTAAATGAATAAAAAAGTAGTAAAAATTTGTGTCATATCCGAACAAAACTGCCATCAAAAGTCAAAAAAGTCAAAAAAAGTTAAAACGTTTATTTCAATTAGGCCATTAAACGGCACTTTTGAACGTCATCGTTTACAGTTCAGTAAAAATAATAGAATTACATTAATAAAGTGACTCTACTGTCCATTCGGAAAGGTAGATTCTTATGGAGAAGAACGGACAAGAAACTCCATAGTTACTCTTTTCAAATAATGATTTTACAAAATTTGATTTACAAAAATTAATTTAATATTATGTGAGGACGATACACCCAGAGTATGCTACTTATTAGAACAAAGTATCACCAGCAGAGGTAAACTTATTAATTTCCTAAAGAAATTTAGGTAAATGGTACTCACATATTTACAAACATTGGAACCATTAATTAAACAACAGTGTGTGAGTCAACAGAAAAATAAAAACACAAAAAAAGAAACAGTATATCTATAAAGTTAATACATAAATCAACCAGTTTGACCTTCACCCTTGATCGTCCTATGGAGCAGGACCAGCATGTTTCCAAGCATTCTTATCCTGAATGTAATCTTCTAATTTGTAATATGCTTGTCGTTCTTCGTCTTTGTAATATGCGTGCATCGTTCAGCAGCATAATGCTGGAACTCTTATGCGAGACTCTTATGGTTTCTTGATGTTGAGTGGCCCTCGTGCAGTACTCGGCAGGTAATATGATACATTGAGTTTAAAGAAAGAGGTCTTCAAACGTGACGGGGAAGCAAGCATTTCAGCACAAAGCTGTTCAAAATAGTTCGGTGTACCTACTTTTGATGAATTCCATATTTTTGACCGAGAAAATATTACGACTACGAGACTATCTATGCTAGATTTGTGGTTGAGCATGCAAAAGATAGCTCATGTTTGTACTCATTTGTCTGTGATACATGTGCTACCCTCTATGTTTTCAAAGTTCGCCGTATAAGCACTGCTCTTACTTGTCTTGTAGTTCGGGCTTTTTCCCTTAAGGATAGCCAGAAACTATAATATAATAATAATAATAATCTTTATTTCAAAAAAGCCAAGCACAATAATTTGTCCATCTCAACTAAAGTATAAAAACCGAGCTGTGCATTATTTGACACAGAGTGAACGTCTGTATCTGTGCTAGTATACACTGTGTTACAGACACAGGCGCCTTCCTCCTATTTAATTGTTGCTTTAACTACGGAAAGCCACCTGGTACGATGGACCATATGTAATTACAATGTCAACCTTACTCCCATTTCAACTCTGAACATTTACGACCAATAACCGAGTTTACATATATAAAACAGTCTACAAAAGCCATCAAACTAATCCTTAAAGCTGAACCGGCTAGTAATTCGGTCAAGTGCGAGACTCGTGCTAGCCTCGACATCTAATCTCGATTAGCTATACTGCCGTCTAAAGACAAACGGGAGTATCTGCCTTTTGAGGCAAAACTGAATTATTTACACATTTTTAGCATCAGGAAAAACAAGGCGCATCTAGTACTATTCGATTAGCTTTCAGCAGTAGATTGAGCTACACGTTGTGAAAAGTTTACTTTCGAAGTAACAGAGGGGTATTGTCAATCTAGTTCGTGCCTCCCAAACGGATGAACCGATTTTGATTTTGTTCCGTTTGGTGATTTGATGAGATGTGTACTATTTCCTTATAGCGGCAATATAATCTCGATCGCCTATCTGTGGCGCCATCGCAATCATGAGCGGCGCCCGAGTGGTAATGTGTTTTAGTATAATGAGAACTAATTGACAAGTGGTTTGTTACTTATTGAGATACTAAATTGGCTATCGTTAACTAGTGTAGAGTACCGGGATGAAAATATGGCATAGAGAGACGAAAAAGTTTGGCTTTGTGGAGAGTTGTCTCTGGCACTCATAGGTGTGAAAGTATCTACTAATATTGTAAATGCGAAAATAACTCTGTCTGTCTGTTACCTCTTCACAACTAACGGGCGGTTTCAATAACGTATCTACCTTTAACCAACTGTCAAATTAGCAACCAACAGTAGCTGAAACGTCATGTTTGTCTTTCCAACATGACGTTTCAGCTACTGTTGGTAGCTAATTTAGCAGTTGGTCAAAGGTAGATATGTTATTGAGACCGGCCGTTAACGGTTAAACGGATTTGGATGAAACTTGGCACACTAGTAGACCATGTCCAGGAACATATACTTTTCACCCCAGAGGAGTATGTTCCTTGGGATAATTTTCGCTAGTATGTTTATAATTACGGCCGTACACAGTAGATGGTAGATTCTCCTCGCCCTCCAGGTATGCCGTAGTTGAAAACACCTACTTCTTATACTAATCCAATCGGTCCTGTAACAAAGTGAAACTTCATTATTAACCTTTTGCGTGTCTACCACAGATTTTTATCGTCCAATCCTGACCAAGCCCTTAAGTGTAACTGTCCGACTTAAGACATTTGGAGCATTTTTTCTTATGTCGAACTGTGTAACTTAAGACACGCAAAAGGTTAATATTCCAGCCGAAAGACGTCCACTGCTAGACATGGAACTCTCCCAAGCGTCGCCAAATCGACCGGTCTTGTGTATCTCGAAAACGAAAAAAAAGTAGCGGGTTTTTCCCGCAAAACATCATTAGATCCTTAATCTCATCATGTTTTTCGGGAGAAACTTGACCAGAGATCGCCTAAGACGGAGAGAAAGGGGAGTCCTCTGCCCAGCACTGGGACACAAGAGTAGGCTAATAAAAAAACTATGTATGTATTGAGATTCTTATTGTTCTCTTATAGACCTGGAGCCTAATCACTAATCCCAATACCCAAAGCCTAATCAGGATCATTGCTTTAAAAACTTTCACCTACAAATATTTTTTCTTCACAAGCCTGATGCAATTCGGTCAAGTGCGAGCAGGGCGTATTGAAGCCCCGGCTTGTAATCTAGATCTGTATTATACAGGGCGCCGGCGTCTCCACTTGCTTGCCGGCCCACGAGGTAATCGCGATCACCCTGTATCTTTGTATCTTTACTTTCTGTATAAATGAAAGATACAGCCTTCGGAAATAATTGATGGTTTCGTTTCATTTCCGTGGTTGTTATGATTTTGTATCGATTGTATTTTGTGAATATCCAGTTTTTTTTTTAATTTTATGTTTATGGATGCTATTTAAAGGATTAACCGATTCCATTTTGACTTTTTTATAAGCCTACACCCACTACTGTACAACCAGCTCACCCACATCTTGCCCCTTATTCTTTGATAATATATAATATATGAATTTATCTAATACGGTCTCTGTTGCAAACAGAACACAAGCAACTATAGACACAAATCCTCTTGCAAAGTGTAGTAAATTACTTGCGCTACACTTTGCAACTTAAAAACATTTATTTGACGACAGTCCATTAGGAACGCACAAATCTACACTAATAATAAAACTGAATAGTTTTTTATGTATGAACGCGCTTACCTCTGGAATATCAGTTGGATTTGGAAAATACTTTTTGTTTATGATAGCTACATTCATGAGGAATTCTATAGGCTATACGGTAACGGGGCAAAAACGAGATATGCGCGTACGAATCGCGGGCAAAAGCTAGTAAAAAATAGTGATTGTGAAAAGAAAAAACATAGCGTACCTCGGCTATGCCAAAAAGGTTCATTTCAGCAATGTTGCTCGACAGATGCTGACTGAACATTGAGTGACTAGTGACGGAGCAAACGATTTTTGTTGCACAAAAATGTATTCAAATAACTGCATTAAAATTGGAGGCGAAAAGTTATGGAGTGTCGACCGCGTACCGGAAGACGCAGCGTTTGAAGGCCTCCCACAAGGTGGACCGATGACCTGGTGAGGGTCGCGGGTAGCCGATGGATTTGAGACGCACAGGACCGGTTGTTGTGGCGACACTTAGGGGAGGCCTTTGTCCAGCTGTGGACGTCTGTCGGCTGATATGATGATGATAATGAACTGTGTGTGCATTAAGTTTTCCCGAAGAAAGATGCTCATATTCAAATCAAAACAGTAAACACACAATTAATTCAATCTCAACCAACCCATTAATTGCACGTTGCGTCGTCGCACGCGCAGCTAATCTCCGATCGACACCCAATCGTTTACAGTCAACATGAAACCTAAACTGCGGTTGTGTAAACGAAACGAATTAATTTAGTTTTAATCTCGGGAATAATCGACCGGCGCGTAGTTTGTCAACGACTTCTCGCTTGTACGTAAAGAAAATCGTTTCATTACCGATTCTTAGATAACTGGTACGTAGTTGGGGGTTGTTCAGTAGACCAGTTTGTTCTTCTAAGAAAAAAAAAATTGACAATTATTTATTTTACGCCTAGTTTTACTATGTTGGCAAAATACCAAATAAATTCAAAATATTTTGTTTCAGAAAGGCCTGAAATGGGCAGGGGCACTTACAAAATGTCAGAAGCTAATGAAACGTTACAATATGTGCATTGCAAACTTGCATGCACGCGAACTTCAACACACAAACCACTTTTATGAGAACTATATAACTGAAAAATATAAAAATTAAATGGTAGTTAAAACGTATGCTAATAACTAACGTACGTAAACGTATATAGTTTTCACATAGACTCGTGGCTTACACTTTGGGTCATCATCTTTTATTTCCTAAACAAAAAAAAAGTCACAGTCGCTAACGTGACTACACGCAGCAATTTACTCGACAATTCACACTCGTCCTGTAAACCGAGTTTTATTGTTCTACATGATTCCACCTTCACAGAGTAAGTGGTCATCTCTCACTAAAAAAGAAAAAAGTTCAGTTGGGATTGTAATCTCTTTAGTAGGTTGATACAAGTCTGTTACAGTTCAATAAAGTGTGATTTAAAGCGAGTAAAAATCGAAAATTGTCGCTGAAGCTCCCTTTAAAATGGTCAAAACGCAAATTTTCGCGATTTGCCTTTATTCTGAAGTACTTTTTAACCAACTTCAAAAGTAGGAGGAGATTCTCAATTCGGTTGCGTTTTTTTTGTATATTTGTTACCACATAATTCCGCCATTTATGAATATATCAAAATTGGTTCTGTAGTTTGGATAAAGAGTAGAGTAAACGAAATTGCGTATTTGCTTTCCTGTGACTTTCCTGTGTTGTTGTTTGGTGTCAAGTACAACTAAAAATAAAAAAAACCTTCTTTACAAAAACTAAAACCGATTCCGGAAGTCGGTTGTATTTTTTTGTAAAAAAGTTATTTTTCCCAAAATATTTTCTACCGTACTTAGGAAAAAACAATAAATAGTTTATTTATTGTTATATACTGTACTGCTCACCACATTATAATGAATCAATACATATAACTCTTCTGTTACTGAGTGACTGACAGAAAACGCACGCAAAGCTAGTCTGCTAGAAACATAAAAATATTAAACACAATACTAAACTTATTAAAAAGTTAGTGTTAATCATTTTTTTTTCCTGAAATGTTTGAAAGGCCACACAGATTTGTACCACTGCAACCGCAAAACTGTGGCCGGATAAGTTTCACGGGTGATTTCCGATACTGCACCGCAGCCGGTTCTTGGCAGCCATCACTGTCTGTGTCAGACTTTCTCTCTACAGGTGCCGGCCGATAGTCCTGCCAAATGAATGGGTAATGTGAAAGTTAGGGTTACTGGCTCTTAGACTATTTTGTACTAGTGAGATTACAAGAGGGAGTTTGTAGATCGATCAAAAATTTTCTTGAAATTTTTCTTCACAGAACCAACCGTTTTCCAAGTCCACACACTAATATATTTTCGCTAAAGTAGTGTTTTATTGCGACTTAGCTCCTCTAGTTTTCATTTTCGCAAAAGTAGTGTTTTACTGCAACTTAGCTCCTCTAGTTTTCCCACAACCCATGTATTTTTCCGGGATAGAAATTAACCTCACTCAGCAATAGTGAAGCGGTCTGATCTCGTCAGTCTAATCTATTAGTAAAACAATTTTCGTTTTCGAATCAACACATTCAGACAGTACTTTAGTAGAAAGTGTTATCTGAATGATAAAAAACTTTTCACCTGTTTATTATATTGGTTTAGAGATGACTTTCATTCATTTCCTTGAGTTGTATCACTTCATCTATGAATGAAGAATAATGTTGTGCTTATGAATGACAATCGGTTTCTATATACATATATCATTCTTGAATCGTGCTTATTCAAATCGAGCTGATCACAAACCACGTAGATTCATGAACACTGTTCACCAACATGAAGAAAAACATAAGTTGTCTAAGATCACAAAAATGGTAGCGAAGATTTTAATGTCTTTAATGTTTTTACCGGGCAACCAAGGGTGGTGAAAAGGCAAACAATTAAGTATGCAAAAAAATAAAGGGGCACAAAAAAAACCAATAGGGATGTTGCCTGGATAAAAAAAAAGGATTCCATTTAGTTCGCCATTTCGAATATCGAACAATATTTTAAACGTATTTTTTTATCAAATTAATAAAAAAAAATTGAAGATAAAACGTATCAAAGATAATGGGGGATTTGTAACGTCACTTTCCAGTAAAAAGTGTACTGGTAAGTGACGGCACATGAGTTTTCAATGCACTGTATCGTCTTCCTTTTATGTTTACGTGACAAAAGACAAATACGTGTCCAATATTTTTTGGAACTCTATCTGACGGACTAATTAGATTTATAATAGAATTTCACAGGTTGAAATAACCTCCCCAACACCAAACAAAATAGTCGATTTTCTTTTAAAACCAGTAATCAACGATACAGTAGCTCGGAAGTGATTAGAATACTGAGCAAACTACCGTCAGTGGGCGTTAGATAGTAGGAATTTTGATTGAGTTAGCCGCGCCGGTGGCTCTGACGGCTGCCCTGCGCGGGCGCATTCGACACCATCCACGATTTATCGACGACCGAGTGACGTAACGACTAATAGATCGTCGATCGACGTCGATCGTGTTGTAATCTCGTTGTTTATAATTTAATAAAAACGTGGGTAGGTTAAATATTTTTATGTGGTGAAAGATTTAGTGGTTAACTTGTCATCATAACCAATATGGATTAGGTAAGTTATGGGTTGAAAGTGGAGGTGTTTTGTAACAATCGAAATTAAAAATAGGTACCTAATAATGCTAGACTATTTATTTATCCCACAGCTGGGCCTCTTCTCATAAAGAGAAGGCGATAATCCCATGCGAGTCCCATTTCAGTACACGCCAAAATTTCTAGGGAATCGTCAAAGAATAACGTGTTATTTATATGGGTAAGGGCTATAAATATGTATGAACTGCCTCACTGCAGGGCAAAAGGGTCTTATACAGAAAAGACAATATTCTGAAGCCATTTTTCTTTTTTTTTTCTTACTCCATACATCAATTCCTCCCGAAACATAAAGCCCACTTTTACACCCTCGAGCATTATTATAAATACCATCAAACTAATAAACTCTGACTAAACCCCAAAAAATGCGTAAAAGAAAATGATAATAAGCGACGCGTGAAACTGTCCCTAGCTCCATGTCTCGTATGCGCACACGCAGACGACGCGACTTTGAGTGATTTACAGCGAACACACAAACATTAATACAAGTCTAGTAATTAATATATACGGAGTTAAATGAAGAATGTGATTGTTTGTGTGAAACTGAATTAGTTATATTTGTAATTTGTCTCTGAGTGAAGATCTTTTGGTTGGGTTGTGAGGAAACACGGAATTGGGTGCGAAAGTTGAAAAAAATGTCCTTATATTATTCATAATCAGAAATGTTTCCATAGGAGGGTGACATGTTATTTCTACTAGTTATTTAACAGCTAAAAAATATTATTTTTGCCTGTATACCAAATAGCTTTCTTGACTGCACATCCTTAAATAATGGCTTGCCTAATCAATGCCTTATGACAAACTTAAGTACAAAGAAATTAATAAAAATGATTTTTTAACTATCCATATTTAACATCAACAAGCACAGTGTATGGAGAAACAAAAATAATGAACATTAGACAGCTATATATTTACAACACTTGTATTTTTATCCGGAAAGCTCTTAACAAAAGTATACAGACAAATCTGTCGTTTACTAAAGTCAAGCAAGTAACCCAACGTAGTACACGTCGAGCTAGTTTACTTATCTTACCAAAAATGAGAACTAAGTTCGGTAAGAAAAATTTAACATTTGAAGGAGCACAGTTGTACAACAATATACCGTCATGCATAAAAAATGTACACTCATTCAATGCATTTAAGAAGGAATTAGCCCAATATTTAATAAATAAATAATAACGAGGCAAATAATTACGCATATGGGAATGCTTTGGATGAGTGAAAAACTCAATATTTATTTTATTGACGAACTCAATATACCTAGTAAAAGGTAAACATTTTTCTCATGTAAGTGACTTTGTGTCTTTTTTTGAGAATAAATATCTTTAAACCTAAACCTAAGTAAATTATCATTTTACTTTAAAATTACACTATCAGGGCCATAACGCAATGTACCTTATCGCTCTGAAGATACCTACTGACTGAATATGTTCTATTTATTTTGAATCGCATAACTATTGTCCTATTTTTTAATTTAATATTATTAATGTTAATTCTTGATTTATTTTTCTTTTTATTTTTGTTTTATAATTTTATTATCTTCGACCTAATTTGTACACCAGCCATGGTCAAACATGTTGAGCCAATAAAATACCTACCTACCTTAAACACCAATAATAATACCATGTATATATTATGTACCTACACATGTGTTTGCAAATAAATGAATCTGAATCTGAACCTTATGCACTTAGGGAATTTGCTTAGATATCGTAAGAAGCAACTTAGGAATGATATCAGAAACTTAGATGAATAACATCATTTCGCAACACTTGTCTTCTGGAAATCTAGTCTCAAAATGTTCTTCGTTATCAAACTGACATAATCGGAGTGGTAATCAAAGTACTTAGGTACAGGACATCTAGTTGAAAGGGATCAACTGTCGTAATACCAACTTGTACCTAAATTCCCATTTCTAATGATATGATCTGTTGCGACAAATTGGCTAACCGCTTAAGTAAGTAATATCGAAGTAAGTAAGTAATATAACTATTTTAATGAATGCTTATTCTAGAGTAGCACTGTTACAAAAGGGGAACCAGCATCCACCATCAAAGGCATTTAGACGCGTATATTAGGCTATTTTTAAACTAAATTACTATATATCGACGTCTCATTCAATCTGCATACCCTTTTTCCTACTAAGTTAATTCCGCTTCCAGACCAACTAGATGCAACTGCGTACCAGCATTTTATATGTACTGCCTGCCTATATGATCTCCACGCCCCGAAAATAGGTAAAACGGTACCCGTTGTCAACACTGGTGTTAGACGTTCTGGACTCTTTGTCTCATTATTATTCTTCAATGTGTACAACAATTTCAAATACAATCGCTCCATATCGTAGTCCTTCCAGTAAATTTTGTCAGATTCCTCACTTATAAATCCCTTCGGTAGCATGACCGTGATACAACTTAAATGATTTAGGAATAAATGCTGATGTAATACCATCCTATGACTAAGCGTTAGCCCAGGTGTTACAGAGTATCCATAGGTCCACCAGTGACCACCAGGATGGCTAGCGACGACGATCTATTTGGTAACCTGTAACATACATACAAACAACACAGTAGTTCTCACAGTAAAGTCCTATAAGAAACCAGAAACAGCACTAATAAACAGTTGCTTACACTACGTCTCTCGTATGTTGGAGATGTTGAGACGTCTGTCTCCGCAATGTCGCGGTATTTATACTCGGCTCATCTTGCCGCACTGGATTTAACATTGCAACGTTAAAATTTAGAGCGGGGAGGTTTCAAAGCTATCTGTATTTGACGTACGTTATTTTATGTTTATGTTGGTACGATTGTTGTGGTCCATTCCCTAATTGACAAAATCAAAAATCAAAAGTCATTTATTCAAATTAGGCTGAGTGCCAGCACTTTTTGAACGTCAAAGTTCTACATAAAGACAGTCCCCCAAAACGCCCGCCCGTCACCACTTCCTAGTGTTATAGTTGGGAAGAAGAAGTGGCGCAACAAACTCCCCAGCAAGACAAGACAAGTTCGGTTTTATCGACCATGACAGCTACTAAAATATCTCTAAAGTCTCTTTTCTTTTCAAGAACGGAATTAGCGCATATTTTAGCAGCTACCTACACATCATGCCATCATCCCCCAAGCGCGCCACATCCTGTGCTTCTTATCCATCGGACTCCCGCAGCCCTTATCAGGTCATCGTTTCAGCTTGTCGCAAATCCTTGCCTCGCAAATGCCTTATTTTCATCCTAGGCGGCCTTTTACGTCGTAATTCAACCCAAAGCAGTGATTAAAGAGGGCAAGAAT
Organism: Mamestra brassicae; assembly: GCA_905163435.1. Lineage (NCBI taxonomy): Eukaryota > Metazoa > Arthropoda > Insecta > Lepidoptera > Noctuidae > Mamestra > Mamestra brassicae. The sequence continues at coordinate 4,204,769 of LR991009.1, forward strand.
CCAGCTATCCAAGACTATTGCGACAGACAGACAACAAGCAAATGTTTAGACTGTTGATGTCATCAATGATTTAGTTAATTGGCACTCCTAAGTCCTTAACTGTCTCCGAGACGTTTTTTTGTGTCGTCCTTAGAATTCTCTCACGGTGAATAACTGGTGATACTCCAATGAAGTGGTATTCAAATACAAGTACGTACCTAGTCAAATGATTGTTATTCCATATATTGCTAATATTTGTTTTCGTCGTTTATACGGCCACGCATTTGACCCCCAAAAGAGTTGACGTTTGTCGTCACACCCAAAATCATTGATGACGATATCAAGCTCCTCATGACAGGAACCGTTGGGATATTCCAACCACATCTTCGACCACATCATTGCTTTCCATGAGGTGGGATTGCAGTAAAAAACGAGCCTATCTTACTTACTGTATAAATGGGAAAGTTTGGATGGATGGATGGATGGATGGATGTTTGTTACTCAATCCCGCCAGAGCGGCTGAACGGTTCTGGATGAAATTTGGTACAGATATAGATTATAGCCTGTAATAGTACATAGGCTATTGTTATCCTGGCAGAAACTAGACAATAATTTAAAAAAAAACATGCAGGGTTGTCTTTGGGGCCCGCCGATAGAAGTGAAAACTAAGCGAAGGCGTTCGGTGACGATGACGCGAGTTTCAAAAGTGCTCAACGCGCCTAAAGAAGCTTTCACTTAAAAAATCAAGAACCGTATTAGAATTGCTTGGCTATTTCTATGCCCTTTTGGTGCGTAAACGCATCATCGTCGTGGAGTACTCTAAAAGTCAAAATACTGACTCATCCATATCCGTTTCCTCAATACCTTTTGGTACTTCAGCAATAAAGTAGCGACCACCGTTCTAACCGGAACTCAGCTTCCTCCATTAAAAGCGAATACTCAAAATTAACTGATCCATAAAGCGAGAATCCCTCTGCTTATGGTAAACATTAGAACAACGTTTGCTTATACAGCAGCCTCGTCCCACTTTGCTACAATATCTCATTGTTTGGCGCCACAGCTAAGGAACTTTACATGCGTGGCAGAAGAATAGATAGAGGAAGGTTCCGTAGTTAGAAAAAAACACTTTTTCGCGATGTTGCATCAGTTAGGGCTCAGATCGCATCATGGCATTTCTTCATTGCCACAACGCGCTGTAGGCGTTTTCTTAAGTGCCACGACGCCGGATTCGCGTTGTGGCCGTTTGAAAGAACTCACAACGCGTTGCGAGCAGATTTTGCGTCCAATGAACGTTTTCGATCTCTGAGCGTACATTTCATACAATAGTTGATTTTATAGTATCGAAAGTTTTTTATTTAAATATGTGTATTTAAACCTTTAATCGAGCTATTTATTATGAGCATTACAGTTTGGAGGAAGCTTTGTGTATGACAGCAAGATACTGCAATTCAAATGGTTCATGTCGTTATTACGGAATCCTAAAAATCCTGTTTGTCCATCCATTCCGCTGGTCAAATGCTAATTGTTCTTAAAAGGATCACAAATTGGCACTTAGTTGCGAATAATTATTCGTTTGTGGGGCTGTGTTTAATCAAATTGCTTCAATCTTTAATTCCGACACATTTTCAACATTCCGTTTGTCACGATTCGTAATTCGTTTAGAGGAATTCCGGCTTTTGTTTAAATTCTTACTTCGACTGGTATTTATGAGAATTTTGGGAATTGTAACGTTCGGGTGACTGATCGGTAGTAACGGTTGGACTTCTTGAAGAATGGGTTATTAGAAACTAGATTTATTCAGCGACTTCGCTCGCTTGAAAGTTATCCCACAGGAGTAAAAACATGGGATACCTACCTGTACGCCTGTGTACCAAGTTTCATACAAATCCGTTTAGTGGTTGGGGCGTGATTGGTTAACGAACATTTAGTATAGTATTGATTGTTTTGGAAATTAATTATTATTTAACACACAGAAAGTATTATTACAATTAATTAATTTTTTTTTTATACTCAGGAATTTAATGCCTGAAACTGGTGTTATTTGTGTATAATTTAATTATTGCGTGTTTTAGTGACACTATCACTAAATGGCGGAATGTGTCTTTGCACTAAATATATTATTGTAACATCTATTTATACCAAATTGTATGCAAATAAACGATATTATTATCATTATATCCTTGGTTAAAGAACATCCAAACAAACACACTTTCTCATTTGTAACATTAGTAGCATTTATGATAGAAATATTTTTAGCATAGTTTAGGTAATGTTGTGATTACATAGTACTTCTATGTAATCACAATATCACCAAAAGTATCATCAAAAGGTATTCAGCAGGCAGTGAATATTACAAAAACGTCATGACTGCAGATGATCACATTGTTCTTATTAAAAATTCGTTCCCTAAAACGCGACACAAAAAGACAACAGAAAACATCAGAATCATCATTATCTTAATATACCTACTAAACAATTCAATAAATAATACATGATCCAAATCCCTCTTGACAAACATATCATCAAAATAAGCGATCCCTCAAGTACTCTTCACGTCAAGCATACTCCATCTGAGCGCTAACCCCTCGAAGCCACTCCAAAGACGGATCTAATTACAGAAATAATCCCACAAGTCGAACTTTAACGAAAGGGTGAATCGTCAAGATTAACGAACGTGACAATTACGGTAAAAGCCCTACCAGACGGCTGTCAGACGTCATTTATCTATATATTGGTGGTTTCACTCCCCACTGAAACTCCCAAGGGACCTATCTAATTGCTCCCTGTCAGATGTCACAAACGTTGGCCCAATAAAGCTGGCTGTAAGTGCTACCAACTTGGACACAATGGGGTGGAATGTGGTTACCGAATGTCAGATTACTTTTTGCTTTGCGACTGTCATTTGTTTTGAAATCGGTATCGCGGTTTTGCTGGGATTAAATGTGCTCTTCTTTTTTTTCCTCATGTTTTTGAGTTACCTACCGCAACGTTACCTTTATAACTTGGTATTATCAGAAAGCTTTTAAGCTTGTTTAAAATAACATTCCCAATTGAGTTCTTGGACATTTATTTCAGACAAATCAAAGTCCGATTAATCCCGAGTTCCGTATACCTTTGATTCTAAATCGAAACACAGCACATCCTCAAAGGATTTCCCATTTCATAACCCCACAACTTACAGACCTTGCAATAAAGACCGAATAATCAAAACATTCCGAACTTTCAAGTTTCCTCGCGAAAGTCTAATGCTGTGCAACTGTTTAGATAAGGCAAAGTGTTCTGTAATATCAGCATTAGCGAGTGTTACTTGTAACTTCAAAGGTAAGGAAATAAACGCGATATAAATAAGGGTTTTATAAACACTTTCTACTGTTATCTTATTATTTAATATGTAAACGGTGAACGTCTTACGTGAGAACCGTTAACCTGTTTTGGATACCTGTGAAATAACGGAAGGATAATCTGAGATAATTTTAGCTTTCGTGTGAACTTTGAGAACTAAGCCGCTAATATCCTTCTCATAGCACAACATGTTCAAACCTATGGTTCAAACAAATCCATCAGTACACATATGAATCGCATAGATATTAGAATAAAATTATTATCAGGTAGCCAGCTTGCCAACTATACAACTTGGGCAAGATCCTCCACTACTTGAATGCGTATTAATAACCACGAAAATTGATCACATATCAATTCGGCTTGCTCAAAGCTAACCTCAAAAATAGAGCTGAGTTTAACATACAAAGTAATTATTTATTAAGTATATGAAATTAATAAAGTAATATTTAGCTTAGCCAGGTTCTCAACACGAATTATTACTATTACTGTTCGGTCTTCGCCATAGCATTTTCCTAATAATACAAAATCGAGTAAATGCGTCATGAAGCGTGAAGACGTTGATGCATCCAAGATAGTGCACGTGCCGTTTCCTTGGAGAGCAATACACAAAGAACGCACGTGTCAGAACACACCCGTGACGCATGCACTAGAAATTGAATCCAATAGTGACTGAGGAACAGGAGTGAAGTAGAGTGGTTTCTATAGATTCAAGATATACTGTGGTGTTCAACTAGAAAGCATACAATGTTAGCATCTTACGTTAAAACAAAAAACACGAGACTCTCAATGAAATATGGCAAAAACCGCAGAAATTATTCAATGCGTTATCATTATCACTATCAGAGATGAAACATAATATAGAGAGCTCCAATCCTCTCTCTCATAAACTGAAAACAAAAACCTCATTCACAATTACCTTATTCATATTTTGACAAATCAATCTTCCTCCTATTTCTGCGATTAACTAATTCTTCGTCGAGGAAGTATGAATATTCACGCATAGACAAACGTTTACCATAGATTACGAGCTAGTAAACTGCTGGGCTGGTGACCAACATATCTTAATGACAACGGCTATCTAAATGATGATTGGCTAAACCTGTCTCGTTTGCATCGACACCATCTTACTACGGAAACTCAGAAAAATAAAAAGTAGAATTTTTTGGGACCCTTCAAATATGTTGTACATTTTTGTAATGATTATCGTGCTCACTATTGGAACGGATATCATTATGTTTGGCTCAAGAGATACTGATATCAGAAGCTCACTTACCATGCGTTAAGGCTATAGAAGTTTTCTCTAGCCAACTAAACGTGTCCAATATTTCCAATTACTGCGTGAAACAAAACGAAGAAAAAGCTAAAATACCTGATTGGCTTGTCAACCTTCATTAATTAAAGACAATATTTTCTAATACAACGAAAGTAATCTATAATCCAGACTTACCTGATAGCCATCCTAACTAATTACAAACAAGTTCTCGTGAGTTTATTCTAAGCGAGAAGCTGGAGAACATAAATGGTACAAGTGGAGATAATGGTGGTTCGCGCCAAACGTGGCTCAGTTGAAACAGAGATTGATTGTAATGGTCGGTTAGTGCATGATTGAAGATCGACGGTCTTGACATCAATGAGACTGGATTGGAGGTTGGACACCGATTACTAGTGATAAACGACTTAGATTAGACAAATTTTACTTGGCATAGCTGAATAAGAACCTCATTCACATTAAAATTAACTGAGAGGTGGCGTGTCAAATATCATGTGCTTATTGCGACACTGCATCTATTGAGTGAGTCGTTTCCATGCGTGTACCTTAGAACAATCTTCTTGGAACAGAACGTTACGATTCGAGTTAAAATATGAAAGAAAAATTTAAGACAGCAGCAGCAGCTACATTGCTAAACATGAGTGTCACAGTAGACTTTTTGCAGACTATTAAATTGCAAAACTTGGTGACAAAAAGTCCTTCGGCAGAGCATAATGCGTGGGAAGAAGGCAAAATAAAGCTAAATCAAGTAAAACAGAATAAAGTACCATCGGAAAGCAACAAAATTGTAGCATCCAAAGATGAAACGAGCACCTGCCATAAATTGCATCGTATTTTGCAATCTTAATATTCCATAATTATGTAAATGTTATTGCTGAGAAGCTTCCATTTGCGACATATTTTGTAATGGCGCCACCTCCTCTTTCCATTTATTTATTAGGAGAGGAAATCAGGAACTATATAATTTAATATTTACGAGTATCTACATACTGTGCCCTGTGGTTACTGTCAGTATGGTTTTTCTCAGGGTGTCTAGATACATATTCAACTTCTGTAATTTTTTCATCAAATTGCATGATTGTTTTCCTACTCAAAAATACATCTGCTATCACAGCAATATCGTAATATCATGTCAATCGTAAGTCCAACATAAAAAAGTCGAATGATACTATCGACTTCATTCTCG